>JANBPO010001371.1:9826308-10554132 GCA_024336825.1 Amorphophallus titanum | reverse complement strand
TGAGGCTGGCGCAGGTGGCACCCACTGGAGTTGGAGCTGGGGCGTCTCGGTCGAGGACGCCAAAGACTTCGTGGGCCCAATTCCTAGTTGACCGTGGCTTCAGGAAGAAGGGCTCATTGGATCAGGTGCTCTTTGAAGGGAGCTTTATTGACACGACAGTCGATGATTAGAGGCGCCACATCAGCTAGGCGATAGGGTCCATCGGACCCATTGAGTTTGTGTACCACATTGAGTATGCTTACACTTTGAGGGGTATCCGGGTGGCAGTTGCGAAGGCTGCCCGATTGCTGGGGTTAAAGCTGGAGCAGCTGGTTCCCTTGCTGTAGACCCCTTTTGCGGCCTTAGGTGAGACCCTTTCCTTAGCATGTTGTCTCAGCTTTGTTATTTTCTGAGGTATATGACTGAGATGTTGTGTGTTTCTGTGTTTGTTGACAGGCTCCGCGGTGGAGGAAGACCATCCCTCCACAGAGACATGGTCTGTGTCACGTCCCGAACCGATAGCAGTGGGAAGCAGTGCTCGGAACGTACAGCGAAACAGTCATGATAGCAAGAGCAAAATAAATAACCACAAATAACACATGGAGGCCACATTAATTTGACAAAAACATAATTTTATTGATGATTGAGAAAATCCCCCTTGGATCATAATAAATCAAAAATACAAATACTTGGTCAATATTCTTCCATTGACCCAACATTAAACTCACAATATAAATACAAACCAAATACAACCCAAATACATACCAAATACACACCAAATACATACCAAATATAAAGACGTACCAAAATACGTACTAAAATATCAAAGCTCAGGTGGAGACTCCAGACTGTCCCCCAGCCACAAAGATGTCAGCGTCGACTGACTCGTGCTACACGTCCGATATCGACAGCTCGCTGAATCGAGCCGAACTCTGGCTCTGGTGTCCTCACCAATTCTCCACAGGTGGGAGAAGCTCGACCCTATCGAGTAGGGGTCCGGATCGCTCTGGTATCGATCCAGCCGATGTAGATCTATCCTCTGTAGCTCGGCCTGGGTGATCCAAGTGTCATCAGATGCGGGCCGTCCCCTCCATCGCACCTAGTAGCGCTGGTGTACCCCACCTCAAGCAGTCGTTACCTGCTCATCCAGTATATACTCTATCTGCTCACGCTGTTGAGGTAACAAGGCTAGAGGTGGATGCTCTGGGATGGTGTCACTCACAAGGTGTGGAGACGGCTCAAATGGCTCACCGGGTATCACCGCTGGGTCCCTATAAGCGACTAGGTCTGAGATGTTAAAAGTGGAGCTGATCCCGTAGCTCTCTAGCAAATCTACAACATATGCATTGGAACCAACTCCTTTCAATACTCGGAATGGACCGGCACCGTGAGCTTGTAACTTCTTCACAGTTCCAGAGGGAAACCGTTCAGGCCTGACCCTGATCATGACGTACTCACCCTCTCTGAACTCACAATGGTGCTTGTGGGCATCAGCCAACTCTTTGTACCATGCGTTGCTGGTCTCAATATGATGATGTACATGCTCATCCAACTGCCTAATGTGATCAACGAAGGATTTCGCTGACTCGGACACACGGGACTGGATGGGAGATGGGACCAAGTCTATGGGCTTCCTTGGTCTACGACCAGTAACAATCTCAAAAGGGCTCATGCCTGTAGACCTATTGACCGAGTCCTTGTAAGCAAACTCTGCTAGTGGTAGGACCAAGTCCCAATCCCTAACACAATCACAGATTAGACACCTAAGAAGATCCCCCAAACTCCTATTAACTACCTCGGTTTGACCATCGATCTGGGGGTGATATGTAGCGAAAAATTTCAGCTGGGTGCCCATCATGTGCCATAGGATTTTCTAAAAATAGCTATTGAACCGTATGTCCCTATCTGACACTATAGTACGAGAGAGGCCAAACCTGGAGACACAATGAGAAAAGAATAGACTGGAAACTCTAGAGGCATCAGAAGTCTTGGAGCATGGAATGAATAATCCCATCTTAGAGTACCTATCTATGACCACAAAGATAGAGTCATACTTTCGGAGGGTACGAGGCAATCCCAACACAAAGTCCATGCTAATGTCTTGCCATGGACTATCCGGGACGGGGAGGGGAGTATAGAGGCCGGTATTCTACTTCCTATGTTTGTCCATAGCGCAAGTGCGGCAATGGGGCACGATACGAGCGACATCCCTCTTCAAGATAGGCCAATAAAATCTATGCTCAACCACCTCTACGGTCTTATTCCGGCCAAAGTGGCCAGCAAGACCTCCCACGTGCATCTCCCACATGAGGAAATCATGCATAGAAGTCCATGGGATGCACAACTTGTCACCCTGGAATAGGTGACCCTCCTGAAGCACAAACTCGCTATAGTCACGTGAGGGACCGACCTGAAGGATGGCATAGATCAGACCAAAGTCCAGACAATCAGCATAGGCATCCTTCAGCCTCTCTAAGCCTACCACCTCAATACTCATGGTGGTCAACATCATCATTCGCTGACTCAACGCATCGGCTACCTTGTTCTCCGCCCTCGCTTTGTACTTAAGCACAAAAGTATACTCCTGGAGATACTCCACCCAACAGCTATGGTGAGCATTCAATTTCTTCTGGCTATGGAGGAATCGTAAGGCCTCGTGATCAGAGAAGAGGACAAACTCCTGATGTAAAAGATAGTGCCTCCAATACCTTAATGCCTGGATGACTGTGTAAAATTCTTTATCATATGTGGAATAACGTAGTTTGGCATCATTCAGCTTCTCGCTAAATGAAGATGCCCTTCTCCTTCAAGAAGGAACACATGAAGATGCTCTTTGACCTTTGCATGGCCCAGAAGATCATTGAGCTACCAGAAGCTCGCAAGATAGATGATGCCCAGAAAGCTGATGACCCTAGCTATTGCCCATACCATCTCATGTTAGGCCATCCACTCGAAGATTGTTGTGTCTTCAAGACTCAGGCACAAAAGCTAATCCGAGATGGCCTCATCAAAATGAAGAGCGATCTCGTCGACCCTCCACAGCCACACGCGTGGTCCAGACCCGCTAAGATAGCATGTGTGATTCACTATTTAGCTAATGTGATTCACATGATGGCCGCGTTTTCTCTCTCTGATGCTAAAGCAGATGAGCCTAACACTAGCCAAGGTGAACCCTCATTGTCATACCTAGGGTGGAGACCCTAGCATGACCGCACATGATGTGGGACAAACCACGGGGCAGCGGAGATGCAAATGAAGGCCCTCAGGCCTAGACGTGCAAGCACCCTAGCGAAGACCCGAACTCGATGTCGGCGGACTAGCTCACTCGATGTATGTCCCTTTCCCGGGGTGACTCAAGGATGATAGGTCGAGTCCGGGGACCAGACCCTTGCTGGTTGGGGGTAATGGAACGGTTGAGATGGGACCCTCCCTTAGATTTCGGAGCTCCCGTGTTAATGGGGCAGACCACATGCCTTGGCGGGCACAGGTAACACTCACGCTCACTCCTCTGCAATGGCCACTCGAGGTGGCTGGTCGGCTGGGGCAGGCCACTCTCTTCCTCACCAGTGAAACTCAGAAATGATAAAGAACGATAGAATTAACCAGGAGGGTTAGGGGCTCACCTAGCCAGCTTGAAGAAGCCGACTCTGAACAGAGACAAGGGCGAGCGGGGAACATGTGCAGCCCCGCATGTGCGTTGGTGTAGCTTGATTGGTGACCTGCTGTTGCAACACTGCTCCTGACGCAGGAGGGTGGTCGTGCGGTGGGAAAATTTATGTTACATCCCAAACACTATCTCCACGCTGGAAGGGGCCTTCAGCCGGCCAAGTGAAGGGGGTGGGGAAACAAGTGGAAAGCTGAATCTGTCTCGGTCTGCCTAGCTGGGACAACAAGCTGAAGTCAAGGAGGCCACAGGCATCTTTAGATACTATATGAGGCAGGGCCTGAGCCAAATCGACCAGGAATAAGGTGGCAGCTTGCTGGAGGAGCCGAGGGTCATCCGGTGGTCAGGCCAGGGCGCTGCAAGTCCGTCTTTCGAATGGTTCAGGTTTGGTTATGTCTGGAATGATGTGACAGGGTGCTGGTGTCGGGACTGCCACGAGCTCTCCCATTTTTTTCCGGTGGTGGGACTGGTACCAAAATGATCCTGAGTGACCAAGGAGCGCGTAAGATTATTTTGGAGCCATTCGGGGGTCAGGTGGAGTTTTTACAGCCCCAGGATCCGGACCAGTCATGTGGCCCTGACTGGCTCAGGAAAGTAACAGCCTGAAGAAAATATCGTTGCGGTCTCTCATGAACTCCGATGGTGACGGGACTGGCATTGGCACGACCGTGGGCGAGTCCTCTTTGCACGGGAGAAAATGGGAGCCCAATCCAAGGTTGGAGGAGAATGAAGTGATCAGATAAGCAGGAATGGGTCCGACCTGATTCTGGCCATGACAGCCTGCTCATATTGAGGAAGATGGCTTGAACAGGATGATCCAGTGTCCGAATGACCTCCTCCTTTTTGGGTCGTGAAGAGGACTTGCAAAGTGCACCTCAGCCAAACGGTGCACCCAGAAACTCGAAGGAGTATCTGTGGGAGCTCCTGCAACCCACCTTTGGTTGTCTACTGGAGTCGATGTGCACAGTTGGCCGAAAATGGGTCTCCTGGACAGCACTAATGTCAGATGATGATGTTTGACCCCACGTTGTGAAGCTGGGTCGTAGTGGTCTCCCACGGTGCTGGGCTGGTCGCCTGTAACCACGTAGAGTAGCCGGGGTTGACACTACAAACCAATGGATGATCTTGAAGCTGTTGCCTCTGGGTGGTAGTTGTGCTAGGGGATGGGAAATGGGGAGGATGAGAGGGGAAATGGGGTGGATAGGTGTGGGGGTGACCCCTGGCTGTGAGGGGACCATGGAGGGGGTGAACAAAGGTGAGAGGGTCTGGTGTTAGAATGGTCTGGTTCCTGATTGAGAGATCGGGTTTTCCCTTTGGTTGCTAGTGGGAGTAGTTGTAGTGCTGAGCTTTGACCGGCCACTGGTTTGCTGTTCCTGCTTTAGTAGCTTAGCTAGCGTAGCTTTTCTTTCTGCTGTGATTTTCTCGGTTGGGGTTCCGGAGTCTCTGTTTTGGAGACTCATCCCTGCTTTTCAGGTGCGACGGTTCTTCCTCAAGGTTCGAGAGTGCTGCGTGGAGATTCTTATCGCCAGCTCGTTGAGCTGAGTGTTCACTTGGCATGTGATACATTTTACTACTTTAGACTATACTTTCTGTTGGACTGGACACTGTTGTTGTAGTTAGTTGTTTATTTATTTATGTTAATTATTGATTTGTCCTTTATTTCCTATTTCTTTGTGCCTCCACACTCCTTTTAGCCCTTCCGAGTCCCCCGACTCGTGGGCGGCGGGCCAGGATTCGAATGGTATCGGGTCCTTCTCGATATCCGGATCTTGGGTCATTACAGTTGGTATCAGAGAAGTGGTTGTGGATGTACATAGGAATTCGAAATATGGCAATAATCAGAGTTCATAAGGTCCAGTACAGTCGACAGTTGGCTTAGAGTTTTGTGTTCATTTTCAGCTTCATTTCTTGCTTGAGAGCTTGAGTGCACAATGCGGCGTTGTGATTGTGGTTGTTGTTCGTGGCTTTCATGCTAGCACGGGGTCTGGGGATTGAAGTCGAGAGCCTTCTCCCTCAATAGTGGTGGCCCCGGTAGTGCTGCATGGGCAGAGGTTGCTGGCAGGCGTGAGCTCGCGGTGCTACATTCGAGGGGTCTGCAGCATGGTCAGGTGGCTGGAGAGGATTGTTCGTGGCCCAGTGGCCGTGAGTGTGCTCTGAGGGAGCTATCATCCGTGTTGGCCACTCTAGTTTGAGGTTTGTCCAGCCCCTGAGGTGTTAGGGCTGTGGTTTGAGGTATCGGAGCAGGTGCTCTGATCGAGAGGTGCGCTCCGGCGAGCAGAGGATCTTCTCGATGAGTTGCTGATTTTCGAACCTGATGTCCTCATTGTGCTCTATGGCGTCAGAAAAGACGTGGTCGTCCTGATTGTTTTGTGGATTCCGAGACAGGATTGGGTGGAGTTGTCCCAGTAAGTCCCTGCTCGTGCGCTTCTGTCAATGAATGGCTTGTGTTCACCCTGGAGTTAGCTTGAGAAGCGAAGGCTCCGTGGCGAGTTCAGGACTCGAGGATGGGCGTCGGCGGTTACCGATTATGGCTCATGTTGCGACTCTTGGCGTGACATGCTACAGTTCGAGGAATTGTAGTGGTTTCGCATCGAGAGATGCTGTGATTATGGTTCGACATGATGCTCGTCGAGTGTGTCGGAGGCGCTGACCTGATAGAAGCAGTGATTTTCCTGGTGCTAGAAGGTGTTGTTCCAAGCATGTGCGAGGTCTGAGGTCAGGTCGAGTGTGGAGTTTTTCATGGGTCAGAAGTGCGATTGGGTTCTCCTTTGGTTGGCCTTGTTGCCATGAGGTCCGTGCGAGATGTGCTCCTTGTCTGGGCAAGGTAGTTGCCTGTGACAGGTTGTGCCCCCTTTCCCTTGTTGTACGAGGGTGTGCTGGCACTTTTTCGGAAGTGCGAGTGCCGGTTGGGCGGCGTTCTTGAGAATTTGTGGCTGGCATGGTGATCCCCGGTGTGTCGAGGATTGGAGCCTGTGGTGTTGCAGAGGATTGTTGGGATGGAGGATCCCGAGTTGATGGCATGATGGCTGTGCGCGCGGATCAGAGTGCGCAGCGAAAGCGTGGTGGGCCCATAGCCCACAGGTCCACGATCGTAATGTTGGTTGCTACGGGTGGATTTTTGAGGTTGTGAAGGGCATTGGAGGATTGGTTCCTCGATGTTAGATTATCTCGATTGCGTGAGACGTGTTGTTGCCATGCCGTTGCTTGAGGCATTATAGTTGTGACACTGGCAGATTATAAGGTCCCTGTCTGGGGCTGTGAGTGGCTAATGAGCCTTAACAACATGTTTGACCATGGCGGTGTCCGTTGGTTACGGTCGTGTCGGATCGTGACGGTGAGGACCGAGGAGAGATCCTTGTCATGTGGTTTCACCGTACTCCCCTGCGAGGGTAGAGTTGGCCCTCTACCAGCAAGGGACCAGCCCTCACATCCTCCTCTCGGCATCGCCGAGTTACCCACGGGATTGGGGTGAGTGCCGGGTGAGTTAGCCACCAATTTCGGCCCGTTTGAGTTGCGAATTGTGCTTGCAAGTTAGGTCCGAGATCGTGTCACATCAGGTGCCCTCTTAAAGGCCTGCCCCGATTACATCGTCACATGCCCTAGCTTCTTCAGGCTCACGTGCTACAATGGCTTCAGGGGAAGGTGGCTCATCATCCAAGTCCACCACGTGGTCGCCCCCCACCGAAACATTGGCGGGTGCTTGCTCGCCCGCGCTTGCCCTCGACACCAACTCCTCGGCATCAACCTCCTTGGCGCTAGGCTCCCCTTCTCCGTCGTCGGCCTCTGGGTCATAAGGGGTCGAGGGAGGAAAGAGAGGTGGAGCCATGCAACCAAAACTCATTGTTGTGGCCTTCACCGCGGTGCTCCAGCCCTCCTGGAAGCCACGGTCGCGGGCTGGCCTGTCCAAGGCCACTTCCATTAGCTCATCTCGATAAGCCGAAGAGGAGCAGAAGCTCTCCACTGCCTCCTCACCAACAGAAGACATGGACGAACGTAGCCTAGCAAGCTCTGCCTCGACCTCCTGGGCAAGGGCCTCCGTGGCTTGTGCCTACACCCTCAACTCGACTACACGAGCATTGGCCGCGTCGACTCGGAGCATGTGGAAGTCCCAATCCCATTCCACCGAGGAAAAGGCTAGCCCCTACTGGGCTAGCTAGTTGCGGAGCCTGATGTTGGCGGCCTCAGACCCCTTCAAACGCTCCTCGAGCCCCACCTGGCGGGCCTAGCTGGCTTCCAGCATCTGGGCAAGACCCTGGAAATGATGCCTCCACAGGTCGAAGACACTGACAACCAGGCACGCACTCCTCGAGGCTACCACCGTCAGCTCCTTCTCAGCTCCTGGGCTGAACCCGCTGGTGTGTTCGTACCACTGTATGCTCTGCCCCATGAGATTGATGATCGTTGCGATCCCGACTAGCCCAGACGTCAGGTCCTCGGGCGGTGAGGATCGACCACGCCAAGGGGACCCTGGCGGAGAAAGAGCATCGCCGTTGTCAGCGGCAGGAGCTTTGCCCTCGTCTCGCCCCCGTGCTGAGGGGACTGACGCAGGGGAGCATCCACTGGCTCCCCAGCCGATGGCGGTGGCGGAGCCTCAGAAGGGGGCAGTTCGGACGGCGGAGGAGGCAGAACGCGATTCTGAGCAGGAGAGGAAGTTCTCCCTCTCTTCCTCGCATGACGCTGGTTATCCAGCATCGCCAAGTCATCTTCAGTCAGGGGGGCACGGCTACCACCAGCCATGGCAGATTCCTCCCCAGTCGAGCTGACGGTTCCCTTAAGGGAGCCCCTTTGAGTGCTAGGCCCTCCACTAACTACAGATGCTAGCGGTGAGCGCACCAGAGGGGCACCCAGAGGAACCGGATACTGCAACCTCCCAGGGGCGAACATGACCTCAACTTGGGGGGCAACGATCGACACCAGACCAACCCCCGACGCGACGCAATCCATAGGGTGGGGAGAAAACCATGGCAACCTGATGATCTCGTAGGTCCACGACAGAACTCCAGGCGCCCCTGAAAGCAGGGCAAAATTAACTAAGTCCCACTCACAACTGACGCAACTCAATGGGAAAAGAAGGCCAGTACCCTGTGGTAATGGAGGACTCAACCCCAGCTCCCAGAGCAGGACCGAGGTCAGAATGAAGTCCGCGTCCACAAGAGGATACCGAAGAATGGTGTCCTCTTTCCGGTGATCTTCAACCCTGATGGGGGGCTTCCTATCACGCCAGGTGGGATGGAAACCCCTGCGTATCCAATCATCAGAGACATCATGGTCTTCCGACTTGATAATATATTCATATCACTGTGACCAACCCTTGCAGTTAGTCGCAATGTTGGTGACTTGGATGAAGTTTCGGTGGGAGCGGCCTTTGAAATAGGCGAAGTATGTATCGATCGGACAAGTTTGGAGAAGATAAAATTACCGAAAAAGAAGGACGCTGGGCTCCACCGACGCTCTATGACACGCATAGATGAATCGGTAAAGGATGGAATAAGAATTGGGGGTTATTTCCTCAGGATGCCAACCATAGTGGTGAAGGACTGAGGCGATGAAGGGATGAACTGGAAGGCAAAAGCTCGCCTGGAAGGAGGCCATCAGGACCATAATCCCGCCTGAAGGAAGACATATCATGTCGTCATCCACGGTCGGGAAGATGACGTCGAACTCGAGGGGAATCTGGAAAGATTCCCGAAGGCCATGAATCACTCTGTACACTGCCAGCGGTGGGGAGCTGGGTCGACTAGTGCCAGCACCCGAAGTGCTCGACACACCACCTCGGCCGTGAGGTGCTTCTTCTGAAGAAGAAGAGCTGACGTGAGGGACTCCCCTACGTGGAGACATGACTACTGGGAATGGAAGGTGTAAAGGAAGAAGGATCCTCACCGATCAAGGGGAGGGAGACGCCTACGACGAGCACAATAACCAGCGGGACGTGGATAGAACCCGTGGGAGACCACGCATCGGTTCTTATAACCACCCATGACAGACCAGCACTACCCCCACGCGGAGGGGGGCAGGTGAAAGGGCGCCTGCCACTATGGTAGTACACTTTCCCAGAACCAGATGTCCATTCGATGCCCGTGCTCCCAGAACAGGACGAGATGCAAGTCATGATTACCCGCATGACTTCTGCCACCGTCAGAAGTGCTTTGCGCACCAAGTAGGCTCCGAAGCTACCAACGCCCCTGGTACAAGGAAACGGACTTCAACTCTCACACTCTAGAAAAGTCCTCTCCTGATCGATTCTCAGCCCCCTGCAGAGTGCTCGGCGACTGAGAGTAGTGGGGAAGTGAGGAGGAAAAATCTGGTTTGGCCCCAAAATGGCCTAATAACGGCAGGCCCACACCAGATTACTCTCGATGGGTGCACCCACGAGGCTGGCACACCTGTGTGGCCCACCAAAGGGAGGTCCAGTCTAAAAGAGCATCAAATTCTACAGTGCGCAAGCAACCCAAGTGCAGTAATCACTGGTGGACTCTTCGACGACCAACTATTGCCCCCAAGACATCGGCCTTGACCCTATAACGGGCGAGCACGCACCATGAGTGTCGTAAGACTCACCCTGGGACCAGCCAACGTTGGGATAATTGCCCTCTAATGAAAAACTTCTGCCACTATAGCAGAGAACGTTACTCTACTATAGAGGCCCTTCCCTATCTAGGGATGAGGCCCCTCACTCCTGGACAACCCCCTACAAAGGGGAGATCGACTGAAGAGAAGGACATGGTGAATTATTTTGCTAAACTACTACTCAAGAGAATAGAGCCCTAAGCCTTGCTGTATTAAGAGAGAGAAGCGATCGTCTGCACCCGAGGGTAAGCATCCTCCTTCGGTGACCTTACTCCCTGACGAGCACTCACTGAGTGAACACTGGGGGCGGCGAGCACTCGTCTGGGGGATCCTTCGAGTCTACTTTCCAACGACACCAATTTCAGTCCGATCTGCCTCCGGATCTGGTAGTAATAATTATTTTCGTCGGGTCGCATAGATCTACCTAGCCATAGGGCTGCGAGATTGGTCTGGAATATAATTTCCCCATTGGTCCTTCAGCTCCGATTTAGTCACCACCGACATCAGGGATAGAAGGGGAACCTCCCACCAACGTCCCAGATAGCCGTTGCTGCCAGAAGATGACTGAAAGCCGCCGTCCCACATGCCGAGTTCGCTTACTGTCCAGCGAGTTTGAACAGTGCCGAGTCAGACGAGTAGCCCACCTCTAGCCCGAAAGCTCTTTTGGCTTGCTGCCCGTCAACCCGAGATCGGTACTCCCGAGTCACAGTTGTAGCTCTTTACCTCCCTACGTGGAGTGGGCCGTAAAATTTATTACTATAATTATTGATAATTATTTGTACCGAGAGCACGGGTCTTGGAAGGGATCACCTTCCCCACCCCTGGAGCGTGGAGGTACGTTTCCACTCCTCTATTAGTCGCATTGCTCATTTCGTAAATGTGTTTATTTGTCGCTGCTTGAGTGATAGGATATCTAGCTCGTGTATATTATTTCAATCACTGCTGTGAGTGAGTGAGCGTAACCATCCTGTGACTCAATCCGAGAACGTAAAAGAGTCGAATACCCTTGACTCATAGCCGATTTCTCAACCGCGCAGATCCGCACACTTATCTTGCTAGGGACGAGTAGCGAGCTTGTGTTGAGTTAGTCGCATCTTTGCTGGTCGTGTCGTCCAAATAGTCGTGTCATCATCTAGAGTTCTAGGTTCGCATCAAATTGGCATCGAGTCCACATTTCATCCCGCATCAAATTGGTATCAAAGCAAAGTTAAGTCTAGGGAAGTCGGTTTAAGGTGTTGCATTTCATTCCTATATCTAATATATCAAAAGACGTTACTGGAAAGATAGGTTAAGCCTATTTGGAAGGTAGCCTCCTTGTGTGAGTTTGGTCTTCGGATCAATACCTCTGCCACGTACTGGATGTTCGGTAGAGTCTAGAGTTGTCTCGCATTCATTTAGCTCCACCACATGTCCACCACGTTACGTTCCCACAGTTTCCAATGGACTCCAAGTCGCCCAGGCAATATCACAGGTTGCATGACACCCATGGGCTTGGAAACCAACCCATCTCCTTCATTAGGCCCGAAGCCTTGAACTTTTATGGCTCCAAAGTGCTGAGCGACTACGTCAAGTGGGAAGCCACTATAGACAAATATTTTGGGTGTTACTCGATGTCCGATGCTATGCAATTCTCTGGTTTGATAACCTTAGGAAGTCTGTAGAGAAGAAGGCTGAGTTGGAAGATTTGAAAGAAGTGTCGTTGACTGAGCTTGAGGAAATCTTAGAAGAAGAAGAATTACCTTGGTACCACGAAACTGAGCAATATTGTAAGGATGGCTCATTCCCAGAATCGGCCAACGCTGAGCAGTGCAAAGCCATTAGAAGAGTCACCTCCAGATACACAATTATTACAGGAGAACTGTATAGGCGTGCTCTTAAGAGAGTTCTTATGAGGTGTCTAGACGATGATGAGGCCTAGAAAGTTGTTGCAGTAGCTCACTCGAGTGAGTGTGGAGGGCATGTCAATGGTCAGGCCTTGGCAAAGAAGATTCTTAGGCAAGGCTACTACTGGCCAACCCTAGAAGAAGATTATTCCACCTATGTTCGTAGGTGTCTTCAGTGCCAACTTCATGCTGATAAGATTCATGCTCCTGCTTCATCTCTCCATCCTCTTTTCGCTCCTTGGCCATTCTCCATGTGGGCCTTTGATATTGTAGGCCCACTGGGTGATCCTAATGCTCAGACTAAGCAAAAATCATTTATCCTTACCGCAACTGAGTACTTCACCAAGTGGGCAGAAGCTGAAGCATATGTAGAGATCAAAGCTACCACAGTCTGCCACTTTATCATGAAGAATATCATCTCGCGATTTGGAGTGCCAAGCGACATCGTCACCAACAACGGGTCTTAATTTGTATCATAAGAACTTCGGGACCTCTGTAAGATATTCAACATTTCCTTGCATCATTCATCACCATACTACCCCCAAGGTAATGGCCAAGCCGAGGCCACCAACAAGACCCTTCTTAAGATTATCAAGAAAACATGGGAGTCGCACAAGTTTGCCGATTAGGCCGACAGATTGATAGAATCTCTATGGGCTTATCGCACCTCCGTCCGTACTCCCACAGGACAAACTCCCTTTGCTCTAACTTATGGGATGGAGGCAGTACTTCCATACGAGATCTTGATCCATTCCCTAAGAGTGCAGCTTGATAAGGAACTCAACCTCGACGAGTGTCGGGAGGCGTTACTAGTCTAGCTGGAACTCTTGGATGAGAAGAGGCTTAACACGGCCAATCATGTTTCTATTTATCAAAAATGTATCTCGCGACATTTTCAAAAGAAGGTCATCGAAAGAAATTTTCAAGTGGGTAACATGATTTTGAAACATAAATTCATTCAAACAACATGTCCTAGGTCTAAGCTGCAACCCAATTGGGAGGGTTCGTTTGTAGTCAAGGAAGTTTATCTTGGGAACGCTTATCGCCTAGTCAACGCTGAGAGAGAAGAGTTGTCTCATCCTTGGAATGGGCTTTACCTTAAGCATTTCTACCAATTAAAAAAATAAGAAGAAGAGAGCCTTGCTAACAAATAGCTGGGTAGTGAGGTAACCTATGCCTTTGTCATTAGGGAAGGATTCCTTAATATAGTGACCACACACTGCATGACACCCCTTGGTTAGGGTCCCCATCTTTGCATAACACCGTTTCACCTTCAGCCATGCTCGGGGGAGGTGATAGTCTTTTGCTTCTTTCCTCTTCAGCCAAGCGTAGGGGCAAGGGGTTGGTGGATTACACAACTAATCTAGTCACTCCCCAATACGGGAGAGGTCTCAAATAGGGGCAGTCTTGACCCTCAAAAGAATAAGCTTTCATGCTATATCTGGCCGATAAAGGTCCTCGAAAATCACAGAACATGAAAAATCAATGGCAAAATTATGAAAAGAAAGGCATGGCAAGATTGGCGAAGCCCCGCAGGACGTCATGAGTCCAGTCGTATGCGTGCCTAAGGGTCTAAAATTAAAAGGCACAAAGTCCCACTGTAACAGTCCTAGTCTTTGAGGGGTAGTGCCCTGGGAGGGAGTCCAGTCCCGATGCCTCGCGTCCCTACGTTAGGCTTATCCCCATCTTTCTTCACCTCCCCACCCCCTTAAGGACTAAATCCTGCCTTAGGTATGGCCCTGGGAGAAGCAACGTCGTGCGAATTAGACCCCTGGCCAGGGGGTTGTCACCTTAAGCACATGCTGTGTTCTGGAAGGCCCTGTGACATAGGTTAAGGTCCTCACTATTTGGCTTGAGTTAGCCTCAAAATCGCAAAAAAATCATATATAGATATGTGTGGTGTACATAGAAATAGGAAGTAAAACAGGACAACAGATATAACAGAAATAAACATCTAACTACAACATAGTCCAGTCTAACAAAAGTACAATCTAAAGCAGTAAAACGTACCACATGCCAAGTGAACACTCGACCCAACAAGCTAGCAACTAAGAACCTCCACGCAACGTCCTCGAATCTCGAGGAAGAATCACCACACTTGAAAATCAGGGGTGAGCCTCCTATCACTGGCTCAGTAGGGATCCCACGGAACCCCAACTGAGAACAACGGCGGTACAGAGAGCAGCAACTACAGCTAGAACAACAACGGCAGTAGGAATAGTAGCTACGGTGGCCGGTAAAATCTCGGCTCTACAACTACTCCTACTATACCGGAACACATGACCCGGTCTCCCAGTCGGGGAACAACCAAGCCATGAACCCGACATCCCGATCCCACGGTCGGGGGACAACTAGACATGAACCGTCCTAGTTACGCTACTAGGAAAATGTCACGACGCCTCAGTCGCGAAAATTTACCCTCACTGTAGGGCCCAAGCCGAAATTACACAGTCCGAAAATATAATCACGATCACGCTGTCGTGAATTCCATGCCGTCTAGGAAAAAGCCCTCGGTGACGCTTACCAAAAACCCTAGACCTCGACTACGGGAACGCTCCCAAAATCACACACGAAGTCTCCGTCTCGCAGACGGGAAACGAAAACCCGAGACACGACAACTCACGTCACGTGACGGGAGTACCGCCCACCAGAAGAACAGACCGGATGCGTCCCTTGACGTCTTACACCGCGCCTTCGTGTCTCGCTACGACGCCCCAGGCGGAGACAGAGACACTAAAGTAACCAGTACCACAAACAAGGACTAGCTGAGGTCGCGCTCGTCAGCGCGGGCCCGACGCCCTCAGCCCCGTGTGCACACTCAGACCATACGTCCTAGGCCTATCCTCTAGCTGGTTATTCCCCCTAAGCCCGGACTCGACTGTACGTGGGGGCCCAACGGTAACCAGCTTAACAACCATCTCTCTCGGGTCAGCCGCTCCACCACTCCCGGGTGGGTCAGCACACGCGTGCCGTAAGAAGGCTATGACTAGTGGGGGTTCACAGAACGTAGACACAGAAAATCACGCACGCACCCATCTCGAGTAACGAGAAGGAACAAGTGGCTCGCGGCCACTAGACTCTGGACAGCCCACTAGATCTATTAAATTCAACGGTCCTTGAGTCGCATGACTCGGGTCAAGACTGTGGCACGTGACGGCACAACGCCGTCAATCTGGCCTAATCCCTAGGTCTGAAATCACGGTGACACACGAAAAATCCCTAGCCCCAGACTGGTCAACTGGACTCACAGTCCTGGGCCATACACACGGCTCCCCTCTCGGAACTCAGAACACACACGGGGTCGCTCGGACCCCAGGACTCACGAGCACGCTAATCGAGATAACGCGGTACCTCCGGACACTCCTAAAACACGAACGCGAAACCCACAGTGTCCGAGACACTCACGGGGTCATAGGTCGGTCATTGGGTCTCAACCTGATCGACCAGAGACCAACACAACGCAAACCGGACACTGCGAGCATGAAAATCGCCTAGCGGCCCTACCTTGGACCGCTAGAGAGCCTAGCGGTCTAACTCTGGATCGCTAAGGCCAGGCTAGCGGTCTACCCTTGGACCGCTAAGCTCCAGGAACTCACAAATGACTAGCGGTCGCTTCTCGGACCGCTAGGAAGAGTGGCGGCCTTTTGCCTCACCGCTAGGCGATGCCTAGCGGTCAGTCGTAAGACCGCTACCCCACCGACCTCAAACCGACCTAAAACACGGTCAAACGGTCACCCCTTGGACCGCGAGGCTCTGTCTTGCGGTCTATTGTGCGACCGAAAGGCTCAAACCGACTTAAGGGGGACCCTAGTGGTCACATACAAGACCGCCTGACGCCTAGCGGTCACTGGAAGGACCGCTAGGTCGTCCTGAACCCAAAAACGGCCAATCACACAGAAAACTCCATTCCACTCCCCGTTCACGCCCACGTGAAGGGGAAAGCAAGGGGAAACTAGTCCCCTACCTCTCTAGCACCTAGAGGACCCATTTAAACCCCGAAAACGCGATCGAAACGCTAGATTGGACGGATTGCGGAAATGGGAAACCACTAAATTGGTGAGATGAAATATACATCGAGAAGCGATCGTAGCGTAAACAGATTGAGGTAGCATATCAACTTCTTTAATTTGAACACAAACAACGAAGGATTGAGATAGATGCGGATCGTCTAGAGAAATAGTGAAGTTAGGCCTAACAACACATAACCCATCTTTATCAAGTTTACCAGAAAATTGACATAAAACCGCCTTTTGTCAATCTAGGTGTCTCACGTCTAGCAAAGTGACTAGATATGGTGCATTTAGATTATAGGAAAAGTGCGGGTGGACTAAGATATCTATTTGCCCGATATGGACAAATTTAGCCTGCTTAGACCGCCATGTCTTGATATCTTCTTGAGAGAAGAATGGCAAAAAGACTGGCCGAATACCCGTCCCCTGGACCTGCATATTAACCTCCACTTATTTTATGCTTAGCATTCGGGCCTGAAATTGAGGAAAAGTATAGAGCTCGGTCTTATCAATGTTAGGAAAAGCAACGACGTCGGAGTCGTCATTGACAGCTTCCTGAGTAAGCATATGAGAATGGATGGTTGACAAAGGAAGTTCAGAAGGATCGACTGACGAATAACAAGACTGAAGCATGTAAGAATGAGGGACAACAACATTTTGAATGTTAAATTTCTCACCATCCTTCTTACCAGCAAGATCTTCATCACTGTCAGAACCTGAGAGTTCTATAAGAGTGGGTACGCGAACAGGAGCAACGTAAACCACTGCAGCCACAGGTGTAGGTGAAGCTGGTGCTGGCGGATTCAGCATCTGTGAGATTTGCCTTACCTCTTCGTGAAAAGTTTTATCAGTCATTGGTTCTTCATCATAAATGACAGCAGAAGTATCTAAGGGTAGATTGTCTGGATGGTGCAGAGCACAAGCATGATATTTTTTGGAAGTATCTGTTAATCCCTTTAGATATAAAAACAAATTTGTCGTTTGTTTGGTAGTAAGGATCGGACCTTTCGCTATATGATAGTTATTATACAGCAAAGGATCATCTTGCCTCTTGAAAAAACTTAAGGGATGTTCTGTATTTAGCCCTAACAGAGAGAGGACGAATGACTTGTGACTCTTTTAGAGGGGGAGGTGCCCAGTGTGACAGTTTGAAATAGACATCTTTAGCTAGAGTATTTTGGTGGAAAGGTGTAGGCTCAACCGAAACTTGCAATGTGTTATGTTGAAACTCGATGCCCTGAATGGAGCCTTCGAGTGCGTTTATATAGGCCAGACTCTTAATTACAATAAATTTCATCACTGGAGTCTGGTATATTTGGAACTCGGCTCGTGACTTTCAAAATTACAATATAGTTGAAGTCCGACGTAGAGTCCGGAGTTATACAAAATAATTAAAGGTTGGTGTCACGTCCAGAGCTATTTTACAATTAAAGTCCGACGACGCATCCGAATGTAGGTCCCACTAATTATTTTATGAGTTTTTGCAATAATTTGCCATGTGTGACGCAGAATCCTGTTAGCCTTTTTTGACAGCTACGACATTCTTCTATGAGAGTGCTGAGCTGTTTGAGTGTTGCTGGAGATGTAGGTGCTTCTTCTTCGACATCATCTTCTATAATGAGCTCTTCATCTAGATATCGTTTGATTTGGCTTGGTTCGGAAAAATTATATATTTGAAAATATAAACACAGGTCAGATTCCCATGCCTTGGTATGGAGTATGGTAGTCAAGGCTTGCTTTGCCACTTGGTTAGCATATAGCTGTCTTCTTGTGAAGAGGATGTCGTCAAGGATCTCTTTAGAAATCAGCCACTGTAATATCTCACCTTCAAGGTCTGTCCATTTAAGATTGTTCATCAATGAACTGATACGCCCAGCAAATGTAACAAATAAATCAATAGAATGATAGTCACCCTGAGCCGAGATTCCTTGGGGAAATAACAATGTTATTTTCTGACAGAAATGTATCCTATGTTGTGGCATTCGTAATGTTGCGTGAGGATTGAATGGATCTAGAGGGGGGGTAAATAGATCTTTCCCCCTTTTTAAACCTAACCCAACAAAACATTCAAACTAATGTTATAAATAACTTGACTCACTGAACGTTCAATAACCCTTGACTACTCAATGTGTCACTAACGTAAACTAATATGTGGGTAGGTCTCGGTGCTGTGCTGATGCAGCATGGGAGAGTTGTGGCGTATGCATCTCGGCAGTTGAAGCCACATGAGGAGAACTACCATGTTCATGATCTTGAGTTCGTGGCAGTGATCTTCGCTCTAATGATCTGGAGGCATTATCTGTACGATGAGAAGTTTGAGTTTTTCACTGACCATCATAGTTTGAGGTATGTGTTCACTCAAAAGGACCTTAACCTCATGCAGAGGAGGTGGATGGAGTACATGAAAGATTATGATTTTACTCTGTCTTATCAGCCTGGTAGGATGAATGTCGTAGCTGATGCTCTTAGCATGAGAGTAGTGGTCAGTCAGATGTTGTTGAGGAAGTGGAGGCTTTGGGAGCAGATGCCGGCCATGACTTTTAGGCTCAAGATCCCTGAGGATCAGGGTTCGACTGTCCTTACGAGTCTGACTATCATGCCAGCTGTTCGTCGACAGGTGACTGAGGCCCAACGCACGGACCCCGAGCTACCCCGTATTTTATTGATGGCCGAGGTGGAGTTTGGTGAGGATGGAGTTGTGAGGTTCAGAGGTAGGTTGTACATCCCGACTGAGGAGCAGGTGAGGCATACGGTATTGAGAGAGGCCCATGGGAGTCGGTATGCCATGCACCCCGGATCGGCTAAGATGTACCAGAACCTGAAGAGGCACTTTTGGTGGCCTGACATGAAGAGAGATGTGACGGAGTTTGTGGCCAGGTGTTTGACCTGTCAACAGGTGAAGGCTGAGCACCAGCGACCGGGAGGAACACTTCAGCCCTTGGAGATACCCGCGTGGAAGTGGGACCACGTGACCACTGATTTTATGGTTGGGTTACCGAGGACGTCCAGTGGGCATGATTGTATTTGGTTACTGGTGGATCGACTGACAAAGATGGCTAAGTTACTGCCGATCAAAGTTAGTTGGAGCGTGCAGAGGTTGGCCCGTTTGTATGTGGAGTGGATTGTTCCGTTGCATGGAGTCCCCATCTCCATTGCGTCTGATCGTGACCCGCGCTTCACATCGAGATTCTGGAGGAGTTTCCAACGAGCTCTAGGCACTGAGTTGGCTTTCATCTCGGCTTATCATCCTCAGTCAGACGGTCAGTCTGAGCGGACCATCCAGACTTTGGAGTACATGTTGAGATCGTGTTGCCTGGAGTGGCAGGGGTGTTGGACCCACCATTTGCCGTTAGTGGAGTTCGCCTACAACAATAGCTATCATTCGAGCGTTGGTATGGCTCCTTATGAGGCGTTGTACGGGTGACCTTGTCGGACTCCGCTTGATTGGTTCGAGGTGGGCGAGCACGTCCTGGTAGGACCGGATTTGGTGCAGCAGTGCGTTGAGGTGGTACATCTCATTCGGCAGAAGATGTTGGCAATTCAGAGCCAGCAGAAGAGCTATGCCGATCGGAGGAGGCGACCTCTCAACTTTGCTGTGGGAGATCGAGTTTTTCTGAGGGTTTCTCCCATGAAGGGTGTAATGCGCTTCGGCAAGCGTGGGAAGCTGAGTCCCAACTTTATTGGCCCTTTTCTCATCGTCGAGCGTGTTGGGGAAGTTGCCTATCGGTTGCAGTTACCTCCGGAGCTATCCACCGTACATGACGTAGTCCATGTGTCAATGCTTCGGAAGTATATGCCCGATGATTCCCATGTTCTTGAGGATGCCGTTTGGCCTGAGGTGACCCCAGATCTGTCCCTTCCGGAGTACCCTGTCCGCGTTGAGGATCGACGAGAGCAGCGCCTACGAAACAAGGTTATTCCTCTGGCTAAGGTGGTCTGGCAGTGTCATTCTGGTGGTGAGGCGTCTTGGGAGTGTGAGGATGAGATGCGGCAGCTGTATCCTTATTTGTTTGCGTGAGTCTTTTCCCTATTCCTGTGCCTTCGTTCTTAAATTTTGAGGATGAAATTTGTCTAAGGGGAGAGGGCTGTGATGTCCCGGACCCTTTCGGATCCTTATTTTTGGGTCTCGGATTTGCTTTCTCAGAGTGTCCGACTCCGTCGTGTCCAGAATTTTGTTTCGAACATCTTTTGTATTTGGATCGGCATGATCCGAGATTTTTTCGGAGGTCCGGAGGCGTTCTGCGACTTTTTTCGCGCGTTTTTCTAATTTTTGACCCGATTTTCGGCGAATCGTTGCGGCTGTTCTGCGAGTCGAACATATGGTTGACAAGGTGTTGGTAGGTCGCCCCCGCGTTCTTCAGCTCGAACGACATTTGGGTGTAGCAGTATAGGCCGTGATCGGTGGCGAACGCGGTCTTATCCTGGTCAGGTTTATGCATGTTGATCTGGTGATAACCGGAGTAGGCATCTAGGAAGCTCAACATTTCATGCCCGGTCGTTGCGCCGACTAGTTGGTCGATTCGTGGCATCGGAAAGCTATCCTTGCGTGTACCTTTGTTGAGATCGGTGTAGTCGACGCACATTGTAACGACCCGAGAATCTGATTACCGAGAAGGCCCGATAACCCGGGACTCGTACCGCCACCCACGAGCCCGAAGACTCGGAAGGGTTAAAAGGATGGTGTGGAGACTACACAAATATCACAAATAATTACAGAAATTAAAGCAGTTTATATAAATAAGTAAAAAATTAAATTAACATTTTACATGATATATGGTCCACAAGATAAAAAAATAAACAACAGCAGTCCACAACTAGTACAGAGACAAGAAAGAAAAGTATAGCTACACGGGACATACACCGGCTCTGACCTCTGGCACTAACGCTGGGCACCCGAACCACGTTGAGCCTCAAACGCGCTCCCCTAAAGCCGCGCCTCGCCGGAAACATGGTAAAAATACGCAGGGAATGAGTCTCGGAACAAGACTCAGTAGGGATCACCCGAACCCTACCTCGTAAAATGAAAACCGCTACGCTAGCAGCTAAGCGAGTACCTCAGAAGTAGAAGCCCTGCACTACAAGTACCGGTCTCATGGCGTGAAAACCCACACACGCACGCCACGGTGAAACAAGCAAAACTCACCGGCCAACACTACCAAAACCCGAAGGTCGAAGTAACTGAGACTGACAGTCTGTCACTCCCTATCCAGAACAGAAGTACCTCCCACTAGAAGAACGACCAGATGCATCCACTGACATCTTATACCGTGTCACAAGTGTCTAGCTACAATGCCCCGGGCGTGAGACTCAGACATGCACAAGTAACCACAAAGCAAGTGACTAGCTAGGGTCGCGCCCGTCAACGCGTGTCTAACTGCCCCCAACCACGTGTGCATACATAGACCGTACGCACTAGGTCTGGCCTCTAACTGGTTTTCCCCTCAGTCAGACTCTGGCTGCTACACGTGGGGCCCGATAAAAACCAGTCTAAAAAACATCCTCAGGGTAGCCCCTCCACCACTCCCTGGTGGGCCAGTACACGCGTAGTGAAAGTTACGACTAGTGGACTGTCTCTGAAGGAGTGGACTCTCAAGCTATGAAAAATAACATCCGAACCCGATGAAGTATAGGGACCATCCAACATACTAGCACCGTCGCACGGTGACCACAGCCGGAGAAGAAACGGGACTGCAAACCACCCGGTGCAGTCCAGTCCTACCCAGGAGCGCCACAGGCTCTGACGGTCTACCGTTGGGCCGTCACAGCGGTCTGACGACTCAACACAGGGGCGTCAGGACAACGGTGTAAAACTGTCTGTGACGCGCCAACCTTGGTGCGTCACAGTCCCTGACGCACCTAACCTAGTGCGTTAGGTGACGAGTAGAAACAAGCTGTGACGCACACCGCTGGAGGCATCACAGTCTCTAACGGACCACCTTTGGTGCATCAGGAGACAGGATGAAATCAGCTGTGACACGCACCCCTTGGGGCATCACAGCCTCTAATGGTCCTACATAGGAGCGTTAGGGCGATGGGCAGTGTCAGCTCTGACGCTCCCTCATTGGGGCATCACAAGGCTCTGACGCCCCACCCTGGGTGTGTCAGAGGCCTTAACCCCCCAATGGTCAGAAGCTCAACGGTCAGAAAATCATAACGGTCGGATTGTCACTCTGACAGTCCAACCTAGGTGCGTCACACGCCCTGGAGGTCTATCGTGGGACCATCAGGCCCACGGGCCGCCCAGTTGGCAAGATAGCGTCCTGTGACGCACCCACCATGGGGCGTCACAATCTGTGACACGCCCATCCTGGGGCATCACAATCTGTGACGGTCACTAGAAGGACCATCGCATCGTCCCAATGGTGAACTGATAGAAAATGACCAAAAACACCAACCACGCCCCCATACCTCCATGGGAGAGGGGGGAAACGTCAACCTCCCCTCTAGCTCCCTCTTCATGTGGGGAGTCCACCTCCCGAGGGTGCGAGAAGGTCGCCTCCACGCTGGCCGCCAGCGGAGCTGCAAAAGACAAACAAATCCAGTAAAATAGAATTATCCAACCATCCTAGCTAAACCAAATAAGGACTAAGGGGTCAGAGCGACACTTACTCAAGGCCGTCTCTGCCTCAACCTGCTCCCCGGTCTCAGGTCCCTCAGAAGACCCACTAGCCTCAGCCGCTGCATCCTCCCCACGAGGACGTTTCCTCCTAGGCTGCGAGCTTCCATCCTCACCCCCTGAGGATGCTTCCATGGAGGGCTAATCCCCCTCTGCCGCAGAACCTGCAGACAAATAGAGCATTGTACAATACCTCAGTTCCGTACAAAACAAAACTACAAAACCAAAGGGAGGGGGCGGGCTAAAGGAAGAAAGCCTAACCTGGAGCCCCAAAGGGGGTCGACGATAAAGGCACCAGCTGCTCCAACCCCAACGCCAGTGCCCGGGCCGCCATCGCGACGGCCTCCTGAATATCCCGTGGAGTGTGCACACTCAACCTGGGACACGAACTCCATAGGTCCAGCCGACCCGATCGCATGGACAATGTGCCGTCTCCAGTCATCGACCGCTATATCGACAAAGCTCCCGTGTGGGAGCTCCCGGTCCAGCGACCCTTTGCTAGGGAGGCCGTAGTCGGCCAAGAATTGAGCCCACCAGGCACTAGGTGCCCTCGGTCGAGACAGCTTCGCTCCAGTCACTGTCGCCGACTCCTGTCCCAGGGGCTTCAGTGCCCCTCCGTTGCTTCGGCTCCCGGAAGACGAACCCTGGCCACTCTGGGGCCACCGCTCTGCAACTCGCTCGATCTCTCGGTGGATCTGAGCAACACGGGTCCTTAGATACCCCTCATCCAGCACAATAGGAGGCAGATCCTCCCTCAGCAAGCAGCTCTCCTCCACCTTCCTGATCACCGCGGCCTTCTGTCAGTAGAGGTGACTGTGCTCGAACCACCATTGGGCATAGTGCACGTCAAATCATCCCCAACGTCCCTACCCCAACATCAGGAATCGCTCTGGCTCCCGGCGGCAGTAAAAGTCCCACTAGGCTGCTACGAGTAGGTGGGTATCCCTGCCCCTGTATTGTCTACCCTTCAGAGGGAATTCCCTATTCGACGGGATCCCCTGGTCATACCCAAAGTTCCTAGCAAACCGATATGGGTAGTACGGCTCCAAGGAACTCGTTGCTGACTGGTGCAATGTCAGCACTACCGACCGGGTACTCAGTATCAACTCAGTTCACGGCCCTGCATCGGTTGCCCCCTGACTGGAGTGGGTGCTGGTCGCCCCTCCACCTGAAGCCCCCAGAAAAAGATCGTAGTCTCTTGCGGTGCTATCAAAGGGTAGTCCCTCCTCACCCCAGGTGGGCAGGTAACAAAGGGCCCTCCTGGCCCCCTCAGGCTGCTCCTCCGCATCCCCGTCTGGCTGCCCAGTGAAACCAAATAGAAGTGGTGCCATCGGGTTCACCACGGTCCCTCGCGTCACCAGTCCTGGGAACAGCAACTCAGCCCAAGCACTAAGGTAGTGGGTCGGCAGGCATATACTCCTCTCCCTCAGAGTTGAGTGTGCCACCAGAACTCCGAGTCCTTGGTAGATGTTTGCCAGCATAGCAGGAGCTAGGGCCAACTGTCTTCCCTCTGCTAACAAACAAGCCGGCCATAGCAACTCGGCTCTCAATAGCCCATCCTCTCCATGTGGAACCACGAATGTCGCCAGCCAATATGCCAGGTACACTGCAAGGTGCGTCACGTCTGGCAGACCATGGGGATTCCACCCCTCCCGTGGTGCATATACGTATCTAGAGTACGTCTGGAAGCTTAACTCAACCTCAGTGTACTCCTCCCACTGAGTCTGATCCCTGGCGAACTCCTGATAGAAACAAAACGGCCCGTTGTAGAAATGGTGGACCCACACATTCAGTGGAACTCGGGGAGTCTTTGCATCTCTCTCTCTCCCCGCCAGGGCTAAATCTCTCCAGGTCTTCAAAAGATACCGATAACTGTAAGGCACTCAGTATCTTCCCAGTCCGTCGGTATGGCTGCGGTGGAGGTCATTCAGCACTACCTCCTCGTATCCCTCCAACCCAACAAAACCCTCCAAGTTGAAAGAGAAACTCAAGATACATGGTAGCACAGATAATGAGGCAATAGAATGCATAAAAATCAAGGCAGATGATTTTGCAAGAGGGTGCACAGAAATCAAGGCTGCTGGCAACACAGAATTCAAGACAATAGGTTTCAAAGAAGCCCATACAATCAGGTCAGTGCAGCAGAGGAAAGTCGATGCTACCTCAGTCTCAGAAAGACCAAGGTAGGTGCACATCCAAGACTACCACGCTACAAGGTCGGTGCACTTTCGGTTTCAAGGTTATAAAGTCGGTGCACTTTACTGTTTATAAAAGAAGGGAGCCAAGTAAAGTCGGTGCACGTCCTAGACCAATGCTAGCCAAGGTTGGTGCATATTCCAGCTAATGCATGCCAAGGTCGGTGCACATTCTAGCTAATGCTAGCCAAGGTTGGTGCATATTCCAGCTAGTGCACGCTAAGGTCGGTGCACATGCAAGCCAAGTCGGTGCACATTACTGTTCGCACAAGAATGAGGTCGATGCACATGCAAGCCAGGTCTGCGCACATGCAAACTAAGGTCAGTGCACATTATTGTTCACATATATGAGGTCGGTGCACATGCAAGCCAGGTTTGGGCACATGCAAGCTAAGGTTGGTGCACATTACTGTTCACACAATACTAAGGTCGGTGCACATTACTATTCACACATATGAGGTCGGTGCACATGCAAGCCAGGTCTACGCACAAGCAAGCTAAGCTCGGTGCACATTACTGTTCACACAAGACTAATGTCAGTGCATGCTTCCCCAGCACAAGGCTAAGGTCGGTGCATGCCTTGCATTCAACATTGCCAAGGTCGGTGCACGTTTTGCCTTATGCCATAGAAGGTGAGTGCACATTTGTTGTATAGCCTACAAGGTCTGTGCACATATACAAATGAAGGTCAGTGCATGCTTTCTTTCAACGTGTCAAGGTCGGTGCATGCCTTTGTCCTCACACTATAAGGTCTGTGCACAATTTGGTGTCGAGGCTAAAGTCTGAGCACATATCAGAACAAAGTCAATACGGACGTATACTGCTTGATGAAATGCCTCATTGAAGAAGAAAGGTCTGTGCATGTTCTACCCCTAACTTCACAAGGTCTGTGCACTTATGGAAGCCAACTTACGAGGTCTGAGCATACTCCGAACCAAGGTCTGTGCCTACCTTCAGCCTAAGAAGAATGAAGTGTTTGAGGAAATGCCTCTGTGAGCGGCCTCCAAGCCCATTTGTAGCAAACCTGCGGTCTTCTTAGAAAAGTATCCAGAGAGCAAAAATAGGAATCGCAAGTCCCCAAAATCACATTTTTTGAGGGCTGGAAGGGTCTCCTTGGGCAGTCAACCCTTGTGGTAATCATGGGTTGCTATATCAGTCCTTTTGGTAAGTGGAAAAGTAAACTACCATTTCTGAGAAAAGTCACCTTTCCAGGTACATAACTTTTTGCCTCCACCCAATCAGCTGCTCTGTCTCTGAACTTGCATAGGACAAAGGGACGTCCATTACTGCCCAGCCTACAGAAAGGAAGATATTGCAGATCTTACTTGGGAGCTTCTTCTTACATATCTCTTTGGCCAATCAGAGGATGCTAAGGGCCGCTTGGGACTATAAATAGAACCCCATTCTTGAAAGAAGTAGATGTTGCCACCTAGAGGAAGTGCCATAGACTTGAGCATTCACGAAGAATAGCCTTGAGAGAAAGAGAGCAGCCTAGCACATGTTTGACTTAGTCCAGTGCTGTTAGAGAAGAAGAAAAGAAGATCAACCTTGAGGAAAGAGAGAGTAGCCCTGCAGTCTACCTAAGCCCAAAAGATCATATCTTCAAATCTAAAATTTGTAGCTATAGTCATCTACCTCCAGATCACCATCTCTAGCTTCGTCCGGTGTTTATTTTCTTTATGGTTTTTCCCACTGCACTTGCAGTGAGTTTTTACCTTGTTTCCTTTGCTCGTCTATAATCGACCCTACCGGTTTATGTGTATGAAGAACTATCCCTACAGGTTGGTGTGTAGGAGGACAGACGGGGGTTTCCCTCTGGTCTGTAGTGTGGGACTCGTTCCATGTGTGTGTGGGGGGGGATATTGTCTCTGTGTGGAGGTGCATTTATAGCATGTGTGATGGGAGCTTCCCTTCTAATTATCCTTAAGCCTTCAATTTTCAACCAATGGGTTTGAGCCCTTTTGGTAAGTTACATTTTGGCGAACTGGACCTTCCTATCCTCAGACATGGGATACCACTCGAAGTAATGGTCAATTGAAGCCTCCCAATCTAAATAGTCATTAGGATGAGTTCCATCAACGGTGGGAGGTGGGGGAGGTGTCCTTCTATCATCCGCCCTTTGGAAGGGCCTATTGTCTCCTAGTTGGTCGAGTCGACCCGATAGGTTATCAAGCCACTCATTGGCATAGGTCAAGGCTGCCATTAGGTAGTCGACATGGCCATGGAGGCCATGTGTGTTGGTAGTGGGTTTCCCATGGTTTGGACTCATGGAGAGGGCCGATAGGTATGGTTGGTATGAGGCGGCTATGGTAGTGGACAAGAGTGATACACCGGGAGACTCTAAATGCATATGTGTGCCCTAGGACCAACTTGTAGAAACAAGTTAAGAACTTGCTTTGATACCACTTGATGTGACACCACCTTGAGGGTGGCAGCCACTCGACCGATGACCTTAGACCTACAACCCGCAATCATGCAACTTGACGGCGGACTCACTCAGGTGAGCTCACTCGCGTGATGCACACAATTGCCCGTGGGCCAACCGGTGATGGTGGAGAGGGTCCGAGATGGGACCTTACTATTCCGAGCATATGGCTAGCTAGGGATGGACCCCTAAGGGCCTGGGATGCCCAATTCAGTGACCGACCAGCACACCAAGGGCGTGGGATGTAGGGTCTCTCTCACAACTCACCCTGCAGTGGTCACTCGATCGATTGGCCTTTTGGAATAGGCACTCATTCACCACCGACGGAGCTAAGAAGCAATACTAATTAAGCCAGGAATGCCAAAAAAGAGAAGTGACCAGAAGCTCACCTGATCGGCGTGAAGATGTCGATCCCGGCCAGAGACGAGGAGCGAGGAGGTGAGGGTACGCAGCCGCTCACCGCGTCGGTGTAGCTTTGACCTGAAATGGCATGGGTACACAACTACACCTCACGCAGGAGGGGGGATCTCAGGGCGGGGGTTAATCTCTTACAAAAAATACTACCGTCACGTAGGGAGGGTCTTTAAGCCGGCCAGGCGAGGGTGGGGGAAACTAAGCTAAGCCAAATTGGCGAACAATGCTGGTTCTGCCCGCTTCTGGAATAGTAGGACAGGCAGTCGATGACGGTGCCGCCATGCACTCCAGTAACTTCTGATGACGATGGGACCAGTGCCAAAATGTCCTGGGTTGGCCAAGGGAGACGCCCAAATTTTTGGAGATTATTCTGATGCTGACGGTGGCTGAGGCGGGGTCGGGACCAGGGCTAGTCAGACCTGGCTCTGGCTGTCCCAAAACTGCTGCTGCTAAATGAAGTGGTTGTCACGGTCACTCTTGGGGTCCGATGAGGGCGGGACTAGAACCGTTACGATCATGGACGAGTCTTCTTCGATCAGAGACCAACAGGGATGCCAGAGGAGGTCAGAGCAAAGCACGAGAACTAGGATGGTGGGAGGGGGTCGGATCTGTCTCAGGAGGGACTGACCTGCAGACTCCAGGGATAAAATTAGGAACTCTGTGCTCTTGGGTCCAAACGGTGCCCTTATTCTTGGATCTGGCATAGGACGTGGAGGAGGAGGTCTCAGCCAAACGTTGCTCCAAGAATCACCGGGGACTAGACGTGGGAGCTCCTACACTCGAGCTCTGGTCTGCAGTCGGAGACTAGGTGCATAGTACTCAGAACCACAGGGGTCTGAGAAAACGGCTGCCACGAACTCTCCGGAGGTCTGATGAAGGAAAGATCAGCACCGTTGTGACCGTGGGCAAATCCTCTTAGATCCTAGACCAACGAGGTTGCCAGAGGAGGTCAGAGCCGGAGATGAGGTAGAGAGAGGTGGAGGGTGGTCTGAAGCTTGCTCTTTTGGACAGACCTGCGCACTCCGGGGAGAATTGCTGGAATGCAGTGCTCTAGAGTCTGAATGGCAACCTTCTTGTGGGTGCTGGCAGAGGACTTGAGGAAGGACGCCTCAGCCAAAAATCACGCCTAGATGTGCACAGGTGCGGCCGTGGTTGCTTCTTCTCTTGGGCTTAGGATCTCTGCCAGAGTAGTTTGATAGAGAACGCCTCGGGGATGAGGTGGAGACGACGTGGAGGTGCCGTGGAGCGTGAAGATGCGAAGGATGGAGTGTGGCATTGGCGCGATCCCTCGGTGGATTCATGGCATCACAGCGTGGGTTCATGTGATGGTTTCAATGTTTTGGCTTGAGTGGTCGGCGAACGAGGTAGGGGGATAGATTCCATACCCTCCGTTATGCTTTCCCCTTGAATTTTGTGCCGATTCCTGCGAGTTTGAGTGGGTTTTCCATTTTTAGGAAATTATAACATGTTTTGGGGTGTGAGCCGTGCTCACCATTTTAGGCGACAATTTTTGATTTGAATGGTCTCATTCAAACCTTTGGCATGTCTGGATGCCATCCTCGCTAGTTTCGTTGCGATTGGTCGTGATTTGGGGCCAGTACGAGCCCGGTTTCCCTCGTGAGCCATTTTGGATTGATTTATGGAAAATCACCCATATCCTGTCATTTTGTACGTGATTTGACCCCTTCCAGCTTGTGGAAGGATGGAATTGTGATTAAGGATGTTTTCCCATTGTTTAGAAGTGATTAGGGCATGGAAAGACTGAGTTTTGAGGTTTTCTATGATTTTTACACCATGACGAGAATGCGCTGGTCATGTTAGCCACATTCTTAGTGTAACGCGCTATATCGTGTGACCATGTTCATTGACAGTGATGAATAGTTGGGTGGTTAGGAACGCAGTCCAAGTGTTGGACGTGTTCCTAAAGAACGCGACCAAGGTGTCGACCGCGATCTTTATTAATGAGCTCAAGGTCTCCACCGTGTTCTTTGATTAACGCGCTCGAGGCTGTGGTCACGTCTATTAATGCAACCTAGGCCTATGCTGTGTCAATGCGTTGATGCATTGTAACGGTTGGACGCGTTCTGCTGGCATCGCAACGCATCCTTTGGATGCATTCATCATCATGACGCAGGTGTGCACCGCGTTCATATCCTCGATTTTTGGGGTTTTATGTGTGTTGTCTCAGGCTCCGGTGAACCCAGTATTCAATGCCTTGTTAGCGTTTGACTCGACAGATGCCTCGGGTGTTCTGTGAGAGTCATATCTGTGTGTCGAGGGATCCCGGAAGAGTGGTCTCATCCCGAATAGTATTTGGTGTTTTCTCTGTGATTATTGGCTTGACTTCGACCCCTTGGTTAGCCTATTGTTCGTGGATGTCATGGACGTCCTATGAGGGCTGTGACCATGTTATACGGTGTTAGAATGTGCCATGATATCGAGTAGTTTTTGGGTTATTTCGAGGGTCATTATGATTTTTGGTCAACCCGATTGTGACCCAGTGGTTGACACGTGACCTCGTGAGTGTCTCGGCTATCTTGTATGGATTGAGACTCTAGTTTTAGGCACTTGGAGGTATCATCTTACCTTGATTTGAGTGCTTATCTGATTTGAGGATTTTGATGCTCCCTCATGTTCTGTGATTTATGTTATGCAGAAACAAGAGTCCTAAGTGCAGCCTAGGGGCTGAGGACTTGTGGTTTATTGTGTTTTATCATGTTTTTGGCTTAAGGACTAGGCTAATTAACGGTATGTTGCCATGCTGTGCGATGATATTGACCCGAGTTGTGTGACTCAAGGATCATTGTGTGCAGGTCTAGCTATCTATCTTGAGTCTGGCGACAGTTCTGTGTACTACCTTGTGTTTCGTAGTGCGTGTGACAGGTGGGTGTTTACCCTGTCCACACTTCAGAGTTTCTTTTAGAAAGTCTCTGTGTCTAGTGAGCCTCCATTAGTCATAGCCTGACGACACTTGGTGTCGGCCCGCTTGAGAGTGGTGGCGGGGTGAGTTCCTGAGATATAATTTTTAGGCTAGTTTCCATGGGCTCCCTTGCTTTGTAGTAGCATCCTACTGCGGGAGAAAACTAGCTAGAGGCCTGGCTCAAGGTATTGGGCTTGTGTGTGCACATGTGGTTAGGGATGTTTGGACGAGCACCGACGGGCATGACCCTGACTAGTCACTCGTTACTGTTGTTCCTTGCACTTGGTACAGTGTCTCAGTCACCATATTCGAGGCAAGTGTAAGATGCTTGCGGTGCAGTGTAAGATGTCAGTGGATGCATCTGGCTTTGCTTCTAGTGAGGAGGTGCTTCTGTCACATGACACGTGACTTGAGTGCCCAGTTCGGCCTGGTGACGCGGACTCTTCGGGGAGGCTTGGTCGCGGAGAATGCCAGAGTCTGGTGGGACTTTTTCCACCGAGCAGACGCCGCCACCTTCAGAGTGCCAGCCCCCGGTCGTGTCCTTCGGGTGACACCCGAGTATGTAAAGTGGTGGAACGCCCGCACGGCCTTTTATTGATCACACAAGATTTATTGCTGGGATGGGGCGGAGAGAAGATTCCTGAACCGGCAACCTGTGCCCGTCCTAGACGTTGATCTGGAGCACCTCCTACGCTTGTGGCATGGCAAGAGCAAGGATGTGGCCGACTACATGGTCGCCTGCAAGGCGGCCCGGGAGGGCAAATCGGTGCCACATGCCAAGCTGCCTCCGGGGGCGAAGGATGACTTTAAGAAGACCCTGCAGGACCTTTGTCGCATCAGAGCTGACCGCCTGGAGCTGGTTAATTATCCACTGCTAGCAGAAGAGGAAGGCACCCCCGCAACCACCTGGCAGGCTGAGAAGGACCTGATCTGCCCCTACTACACATTCGTGAGGAGGGAAGAGCAGAAGTCGCAGAACTATAAAGACACCACCTAGTTCTATGTCCTTCTGTCAGTGCATGGGCTGATAGTTGAAGCTCGGCCGGTGGCCATCCTGAGCCAACATCTACACGTCACCTACCATTATGCTGAAGGCTGGGGGATGGATCATTTCAACTTATTCTGCCATCTGTCTGCCAAGAAACACACAGACTTAGCCATCCTTGCCGATCACTGCCAGACGATTGGGGATGTGTGTTGAGTGATCCGAGAGGCCGCCCGCAATGACAAGGAGCCGTCGCTCAGTTATTGGCCGATATCACTACAGCTCTATACCGTCTCACACGATATTTGCTATTTCTCTTCCTTTGCATTCATGGCTGCCTCTTTCAGGGTGCCAGATGTTAATCAATTTTTTCACTTTTCCTGTCCCTCCTCTTTACAGATCATCCGGACAGCACACAAATGGAAACTTATCGCAACCTCCTCTAGCAGGCAAAAAAGTCGGCACATTTTAAGGTGGCGCCACCGGTCCTGACCACAACTCCCTTGCCTCCGCCCGCAAAGAGGTCCCAGGCAAGATCACCCGTGAAGAAGTCCCTGATGAGGCAAAGGCTGCAGGGTGGCGAGAGGCTAAGCGTCGGAAGATGGCGACCGCCAAGGCTGCAAAGACCGTTCCCCTGCCACCTCTGATCCGTCCTTCGAGGAATTCGAGGCTGGTCGGATTGAACCGAGCCAACCCACGGGTGAGACTCCTCTACCAAAAGCGTCTTCCAAGTGGAGTCTATTTCTATGTCAGAACTGGTTGTTTACACCTTGGTGCTTTTGCCCCCTTTTTTTATCAGCTAGGGAGGAACCGATGTCCTCGCCGACCCCCGACGTAGGTGAGGCCTGGGTCGGGTCGGAGCCGCCGTCCACTCCAACTCCCTCTCCCAAAGCCACCAAAGGACCTCAAAAGGGGTCACCCGTAGAGAAGGCATTGGTGGTCGCCAAAATAGCCGGGCGGAAGGAGGTTGAGCGGAGGAGGGTGGAGGCTGTTCGGACCGCTTCAGCTTCCCCTCCTCCTTCCATCGCCTCTTTTGCACAATTTATCACGGCTCAGACTAAACCAAGTCATCCCGCAGGTAAGGTTCTTGGGCTACTGATATTCTTGAGGATTTAGTCACCTCCCGGGGTGAAGTCTCTATGCACAGACAACAAATGCGTTTCTTCCTTTCAGTCGGTGTAGAGGAGACGCGTTTAGGATTACGCATGAAGTCTGTAATAGTCCTCGCCGAGGTAGTCAGCCGGCAGGAATTGGAGCATAGGAAGGTGGATGCTGGGAAGTTTGTAGCCACGTTCGCGGTCGCTTAGGCCGAGCCAAGCCAGCCTACAGGTTAGACTCTCCGGCCGGCGGTGCCGCTTAACACCTTTTTACTTTGCGGGATAAGGTCTTTATGTGGGTTTCTTCTTTCATCCCCCATGGAGGAGCCAGTACCTACTCCTGCTCCAGACGTGGGCGAGGCTGCTGCACCTGGGGTTGCACCTTCCGTCGGGGAGACAATCCCTAGACCGCCTCTGGCCGCGAGGACCAAACGGGGTAATTGTTTTGACTGGCGTGGCTAACATTTTCATTCGTTGGGAGCCCAAAGACCTTTATCTAATCTGAATGCTCCTTCATTTGGCAGTTCCTATCGCGCCCCTCCCCGAGTGGGTGTGGGCCTGCAAGGTCCCCTAATTGATGAAGGCGTACACGAGGAGGAGGCTAAGATGTGGGAAGTCCCCGTCGCCGGGTCCGCGCGGAGAGGAGGTCGTTGACTCCGAGATGAATGCTCCCTCTTTGGCATGGGAGGAGCCTACCCTGACCAAGTCTTCTTCGGGCGAGAAGGTAGACTATGACTACTCTTCCGACGAGGTGGCTTTAGGCGAGGATTTTATAAGTGTGAGCCTGTTCACTTGGGGCCCCCTTTTGCGGACAGCCTCTGATCTTGTCTTCTGTCATTCGGTTAATTTACAGGAGCAAATCCAACCGAAGGCCATAGAGACGCCTGCCCTGGATATATCGGTAGAGTGACCCGGGGGAGTTGACGCTGACTTAGAGAAGCTGGCGACATTGTTCGAGGTCCTGTGATAGGAAGCAACCGTGGGGTCTGTAATACCAATGGGTGAGGCTTTGAAGGAAGGAGAAATAGCACCGGAAAGTAGCATACTTCCGGTGACTGAGGTAAATATGGTGCCTCTGGGACCTCTCTTGCATCTCTCCAAGATTTGGGTAGCTCACCTCGATCGATGGAAGACTAACCCCATTTGCTGCATTTTAGGAGGACGCAGGGCTCCCCGAGGCGTGCACCACTAGAGCTCACAAGGCCGTTGCGAAGCGGAGGGAACCAGTCACCCCTGCGGGGGTACGCGGGTCACAATTGCTCTCAGAATCAGAGGTGGAATGCCTAGTGTCCTTCCTGCAGTCGGGGAACGGGCTGAAACTCAAGGTTCCTCTTCTGCCTCCCCGACCGCTCATGGCACCCGAGGAGGGCCAGCTTCTAAGGAAGAAGCTGACAAGCATCACGGTTTCCCGGGAGGAGGGAGCACAAGCGGAAAGGGTCGTGGATCCTTCAGTAGTAAAATCTGATTTAGCGCTGCTCCACGCCCTTCCTCCAACTGAGAGTAGGGTGGAGCAACCCCTCACGATGACGGAGTCGGGTGGTTCGGTCACAGCTCTGCCGGCTCCTCTGGCGATGGTCGGTCGGGAGTCATTCATCGAGGTCAAATGCTTGAACGACCTGGCCTCCACTCTTTCATCCTCCTCGGGCTCGGTGGACGTAGATTTGTGGGCGACTGTGGATAGCTTGGTCGAGTTTGACTCTCCGTCCGTGCCCTCCATTGGCTATGCCACCTCAGACGCGCCAGTCCGGCAGATGCTGCTGGCATTGTAGTCGATGATCTTCACCGATCCCTCCCTCACATATTGGAGGGTACACAGCGTGGTGGCGCAGCTGACTGGGGCACTGCAGATGTTGGGCTGCCCTCTAGAGGAATGGTCGCGGTGAGTCTTGCTGCTACTAAAATACGTCAACCACCGCGAGTTCCTTGAGGCCCGGACTCCTAGCGAGTTTGTTGCTATTAGTGCTTAGGAGGACGAGTACCTGCAGGCCCTGGGGGTGCGGAAAGGCAATGAAGAGCAGCATGAAAAGGTCATAGACGAAAGCCACCATTGTGTCGGTGCCCTCATAAGCAGAATAGAAAAGCTGAGGGGCTATGTCATCGTGGCTGAGGCTGAGCTAGTTGAAGCCGAGGCAGCAGTGGTCAGAGAGACCGAGGAACTTGCCATTGCCAGAGTTCTGAGCTAACGCGCCTCGAAGAACAGAGGAGCCGACTACGTGACATGGCAGAATTCCCTTGCGTCGGGATTCTTCCTCTTGAGGAAATCTTTCGGGGAGTAGATTGAGCATCCTCCCCCCTTTTTATTGACATCTAAAGTAGGGGTATGCCCCGAAGCACATGTAGCCTTCTTTTTTTTTTGAAATAGAATACCATTCGGGCACATACTTTTGCATGCTCGCCCACAACTCTTTCCTTCTTTCTTCTTTTCTTCCTTCTTTTTCTTTTGCTCCTTGGAGAGATGCGAGCTTGAGCCGGTGGTTCGGTCTAGGAACACTGCAGTTGGGTTCGCGAGGGAGCATAGGAGAGTGCTCGTCTCCCCAAGGGAGAGATGAGGGGATCACTCCACCATGCGAGCCTCGCGGCCCCACCAAGTGGTTTCATGAGGAAGACAGACCCGAATACGTTGACCCGACCTTGGGGGATGCAGAGAAGGGTGTGTTGATCTGAATGACTCAGACAAAGGGGTCCAGGTCAAAGGGGTGCATTCGTCACCCGAAGGGACAGAGAGAAGAGTTTATTGATTCAAATGACCCGGACGGGAGGTCTAAGTCAAGAGGAGGTATTCATCACCCGAAGGGACGGGGAGAAGAGTTTATTGATTCAAATGACCTGGACGGGAGGTCCGAGTAAAAAGGAGGTATTCGTCACCCGAAGGGACGGGGAGGAGAGTTTATTGATTCAAATGACCCGGATGGGAAGTTCAAGTCAAAAGGATGTATTCGTCACTTCAGCCCAAGAGAGGTCTGGGCGAGACGTTCATTCGTCGGTGTCACCAGGGTGGCAAAACTGGCCGGGTTTGTTTGTCTCTTGAGGTATTCATGATGCGGGACGGACACGGGAGCCGACTCTACGTGCACTGGACCTCGGACTCTAAGATGGACATGACCAGCAACACGTGGCTAGGAGTCACACTTCATGCCTTTTTCGAGTTAAAGGAACATGCCCATGCGGGCAAAGGCTTCTTCTATCTCCAGGCGAAGAGGGGGAGGAGTTACGTGACCCTCTCTACCAAGGACTCTTCCCACAAGGGCTAAAAGACCCAGTATTTCTGGGTGGGCTCGGCCTTCGGCGGTGAGTCCTGGACCTTCCCGTTGGTTCCCAACTTCCATCCAAACATTCCTCCGAAGCAGGCTGTGGCTTCCCCGGAGGTGGAGAAGAAGGCTGCCCTTCTTCAGAAGAATCGCCGATCCACTGCTGAGTTGATGACCGAGGCAAACATTGAGGACTATCCTTCTCAGATGGTGGCGCCTCCAGGTAAGGGCTTCAGGGTCTTGCATTGATGCTGGGTCAGATTAGTAGACTTCCTTCTAATGATCAGCTTTTCTCTGTTTAGATTCGAGGCAGACGGCAGATGAGGGGGCGTCACTGGCCGAGGTGGAGATCATCGACTTGGAGGGGATGCCTGCTTCCGGTTGACCTCATACGTCCGGGAGCTCCTCCCGTGTCCAGGACAAGGGGAAACAAGTCGCCCGAGATGGCGCTTCCAAGCACCGCTGGGCTAAGCATAAGGAGCCCGTTGAAAAGCTACTGCGGTCCTCGACGAAGGCCATGGCCGCTGAGAGGAAGCGGGCGAGAAGGGCGGAGGCTGCCTATTCGGTTGAGGAGGGTGCGCAGTTGGCTCTCCCGACCGTCAAATCAGAGGGGGCCATTGCGGTCAGAGAAGTTGTGACCAAGGCGGATGGGTCCAAGGTAGAGGAGGCTGGTGCTGGGGTGCCTACTGAGGCTGAGGGGGCGCAGGGCGGCAGAACCTGGTCCGAGCCGATCGAGGCCAAGGGGTCGCGAGGTGAGGTGACCCCATCCCAGCTAACCAAGGCTGTGGAGGTGTGGGGTGAGGCGGCCCGATCCGAGCCAGGCGATGGGCCCCCAGAAGTGGGAGTACTCGGGGGGGATGCCTCGATCCCGACTGTCCCAGAGAGGACCTTCTCTCCCACGATAGGTGCCTTCGCCATCCGAGCCTCCCTGTATCGCAGGTGCCGTTTTACAACGTCGGAGGCGGTTCGAGGAGGTCTTGGGCGCAGCCCCCCTTCCATACTTCTGGAGCGAGTCATGGAAGGCGGCTTGATTCTGGCCCAACTGGGGGCCGAGATGACCGATTTGTTTGCTCGGGTGGACTCGGAGAGGGAGTCTCTGTCTTGGGCCCGCGGCGTGTCCGACCGAAAGATTGAACGCTTGACTCTCGACCTTGAGGACCTTCAGCAGGAGGTGGCCTCGCTTAAGGCGCAAGCAGAGTCGAGCCAGAAGGAGGGTAGGTTATCGACCGAGCAGGTGGCTCAAGCTCATTATATGGTCGAGCTGAAGAATAGGCTCCTGAACGGGGAGCGCAAGGTTCAGGCCGAGCGTGATGAGCAGTGGAAGGCCGAGCATGAGGAGCTCGAGGGCGGAGTCTGGGAGGCCGAGGGCGCACGAGTCAAAGCTGAGAAGAGGCAGTCTGAGGCAGAGTGGAGGGCAACCGAGCTTGAGAAGAAGGTAGAACTGGCCGGAGTGGAGGCGCTCGAGCAATACAAATGCTCGGAGGGTTATCAGGCGGCGCTCCAGAAGGCTACCTTTTACTACTACGAGCCAGGCTACCGTCGGGGTCTACAGAAGGGGTTCTCTCAAGACTTCCACCGAGCGACTTCTCTGGCCTAGGAGCATGTGACGGAACAGCTCGAGTTTCCTTCCGGGCAACGTTATGACTCGGACAAGGATGTCACAGATTCTTCCTTCCCGACATCAAGTGAGGGTGGAAGTTGGGAGGCCTCCATCTCATCCGAGCGACCATCGACTCTGGCAACCTCGGGAGGGCACGCGGTTGAGACAATTTTCACGTAGGTGGGGTGATGTGAAACAACCTCAGACCTATCTTGCAAGCACAATTCGCAACCTGATCGGACCAATAGTGGCGGTGACTCACTCGACGCTCAACCAAAACCCGGGGTGACTCGACAATGCCGAGTGGAGGTCGTGAGGGTTGGTACCTTGCTGGTAGAGGGCTAGCAAGACCAGAGGGTCTCCCCAAAGGGTACGGCAAGTCCGATTCTAGAGGCCGACCCGGTGCCGAGGGCACGGGTAGGGCTCGCAGCCCGAGGCCACACGCACGGCCCCTCCCTCGGAACTCGGAACACACCCGGGGTCGCTCAGACCCTAGGACTCACGAGCACGCTAACTGAGGTAGCACGGTCCTCCCGACACCCTCAAAACATAGACACAGAATCCCAGGGGTGTCTAGAGCATTCACGAGACCGCTAGTCGACCCTGAGATTTTAATACAGCGGAAGAAAATTCGGGAACGTGAACAGCCGGCATGCTAAGCCTCTCGCAAGCAAGAAATCAAACCGCAAGACAATCACACAAAGTAATCGCACAAGTAAACTTTTCCAAACTTCCGCTTTATTTCATATCAATAATTTCAAAGTACATAAAATCCTTGATCCTTAATATTCTCACATCACTTGACTCTTAACACTCTTACACCAGAGACTCAAGAAAAATAGAAAATTACAATAAGACTCGACTAGACATTTGATAACTATGGCTTCTCTCGATTCGCTTGACCTTCAATCACTCTCGGACCCGCTACTTGTATTCTCTGAATCCGATTCATCTGTACTTCCTGAAAAATTGAGAAAGTAGGTATGAGCACACATGCTCAGTAGGTATCTTCTCATCAACATGACGGTAATATTTAAATGATTAATATCTTAACTCAAGAAAAGAGGGTAAATATAAGAATGTGATAAATAAGCGATATGAACCAAATACTTAAGAATACAGAGTCACAAAAGAATTTGAGCAAGTAGATGATAGCATGAACCAGCAAGATTAATCATGTAGATATACATTTGGCCATCATGAACAAGAATGTATGAGCATGTATCTAGAAAGTACTTTACACAACCTAAAGGCTATGTACTAGAAAGTCATTATCAAACATGTAATTTCCATACGAGTCTCGTGATTTTCACTCATTTATAAGAGAAAGTACTCCCAGCGTAATGCGACGCCAGTATCATCGTACCCCATGGTTTATAGCACGTTTCTGACAATCCGTCGAGGGGACTAACATGGAGTCCTTGGGCATAATCTGTGCCCGATCTTGCATCTTCAAGTTATAAATCCAGCTACTTCCACGAGATAATAATTTCGGCCAATAAATCAAGTCCAAATAATAAGTTTCATGACCAAATAGCCAAGGCATAGAACGTACCAAAGTTAATATGAGATTTCAAAGAAAGATTTAAGGTACATTATGCTATGGCGGCATTCTGACAGCATAACGGTATGTTCATTAAATTTCATAACTTAACCTTAACTTGTTAAACATAGTTTAGACTCCAGATAATCATAAGATCATCTAGGAACTCAAGAAAAATAACCCTAACAGTCAAACCTCGGGTTAGCAAAAACCAGGGATCAAGCGGTCATTTATTCGACCGTTTCATGAACCAGGCGGTCTAGTATTGGACCATTTCTGATGAGCCAAAGCCAAAACGAAGAAAGCTTGACTCCGATGACATGCGGTCATATGACAAACCATTTGATTGGAAAATCGATCAAGGTGATGACCGTTAGGCAAGCCTTAGCGGTCACCAAGAAGACCGTTTGAAACTCAAAAATTTGAAAACATCAATGTGTAAATACTTTCTAGACAAATTGGGCTTTAAGGGTACAACCAGCTCGGCGTCCCAGTGAGAATCCTAGGCTCACAGAGACTTACGAAGACCTTGAAACAAGATCACCTAATATGGTAGAAGGAATATCTAACAGAGAGGATCCCAAGTCTAAGATGGTGTGCTTAATATGCATAGTGTGTAACTAATGACAACATACCGGAATATGTGCCATGTACTTAAGAAAATGACTCATAGATAAGAAATGATCGTGATATAACTGCAATCAAATCAATTAGACAAGTCCGTGAATCATTTAAAACCAAGATAAATATAAGAATATATGATTTGACATGAAATTAACATATGTTGTAAAATAGGTATCAAGTGCATAAAGAACATGAAATTTGTTATGATGATCAATGAATATAAGCAAGTATATGAAAGTAGTGTTAAAGACAGGAATAAGACCTAATTAGCTAGGCTTATCATATAATAATTTGGGCCGTTCTGCATTAAACTACAATACAGAACGCAGAAAAATGTATGCGGTCATTTGCGGACCGTTTCACTGATCTTAGCGGTCTATCATATGGCCGCATTTCTTCAAGTTGAAGGAGCATCCACAGGCGGGCAAGGGATTCTATTTTATCCAGGCGAGATAAAATAGGAGTTGTGTGTCTTTGTCCCAGAAGGACTTGTCCCACAAGGGGTGGAAGACTCAGTACTTCTGGGTGGGTACATCTTTAGTGGATGCGTCTTGGAATTTCCCAACCGTGCCCAACTTCCACTCGAATATTCCTTTGAAGCCAGCCAAGGTATCCCGAGAGGTGGAGCAAAGGGCTGCGGTTCTCCTGGAAAATCACTGATCGATGGGTGAGCTGGTGATTCTAGCCAATATCGAACAGTGCCTTTCTGAGCGGCTACTATCGACAGGTAAGGGCTTCAGAAAATAGCTTCTCTCTTCATTTGACAAAGTGCTCTTCTTTTCAAGACCTTGTCCTCGTTTGTCCAGACACGAGGCGACTGATTGAGGAGGGCGTACCATCGACCGAGCTGGAGGTGGTCGACGTGGACGATGTGCCGGCCACCGTCAAGTCGCAGGCTCCCGAGGGTACTTCTCGAGCCCGGAGCAAAGGCAAACGGGTATCCCGGGAAGGAGGTTCCAAGCGGCAGGGGACCAAGCGCAAGGACCCCGTGGAGAAGATGCTGTGGGATTCTATAAAGGCTCAGTCCGCTAAGAAGAAGCGGGCCAAGAAGGTCAGGGTGATCAGCTCGATTGAGGATGGCGGCTGCTCGGCTCTCCCCTCCACCGTGCTGGAAGGGGCTGAGCTTATTCGACTGGCTCACCCTTTCCCCGAGCGAGAGGGGGCCGATGAGGCCGCAGTGGCGGCGGGCGATTCTTGAGCGGTGATTGTTGATGCTGGAACGTCGGGCGAAGCCGGAGGAGTGCAAGGTGGAGGCGCTGGGGGTGAGCCGGTCGGGGCCGGAGGGTCGCGAGGAGACGTGACTCCATCCCAGCCGACCAAGGTAGGAGAGACGCAGGACGGGGCAGCCCAATCTGAGCCAATTGGCGGGGCTCCTGAGGGGGTATCGCTGGAGGGGGAAGCCCTCATTCTGGCCACTTCGGAGAGGGCTGGCCCTCCTCCCGGCATCTAGGGGCCTCTATGCCAGTGATGCCATAACATAGCCTCGGGGGTGGTGCGAGGAGGAATTAGGCAGAAGCCTCCATCCGCGGTCCTCCAAATGATCATAGAGGGATGTTTGTTGCTGGCCCAGATGGGGGCCGACATAGCCGATGCCTACACTCGGGCGGAGTTGGAGCAATTGAATCTTGCTTCGGCCGTTAGCACATCCGATCGAAAGATTGCTCGACTCACTGTCGATCTCGAGGGGCTTCAGCAGGAGGTCACTTCGCTCTGAGAATGGGCGAAGTCGATCCAGGTGGAGGCCCAGGCATCAGCCGAGCAGCTGACTCAGGCCCGTTGTTCGCTCAAGTTGAAGAGCAGGCTCCTAGAGTAGGAGCGCGCGACTCAAGTCGAGCGTGACGGGAAATGGGAGTCTGAGCGAGCGGAGCTCGAGGGCTGAGCCGAGGAGGCCGAGCGACTTTGTGCGGATGTTGAGGCTGCGCTGATCAAGGCAGAGAAGAAGTCAACGAAGCTTGCTGGTAGGGTGGAGTCGGTCAAGGTAGAGGCGTTCGAGCAGTACAAAAGCTCGGAGGACTACCAGGCCGATCTCCAAAAGGCTGCCTTCCCTTATTACCAGTCGGGCTTCCATCGAGGCATCCAAAAGGGGTTCACTCAAGGCTATCATCGGGCCAGCTTTTGGGCGGAGGAGCAGGTGCCAGGGGTGGTCACCTTCCTGTCTGGACAGCACTACAACTCAGATTTGGCATCTTCCAAACCTTCTGGTTAGGTGTCAAGTGAGGAGGGAAGCCGGGAGGACTCTACCTCATCCGAGGGATCACCAACTCTGGCTGCTTCGAGAAGGCGCACGACCGAGGCAGTTCCTACACCAGTGGGGTCAGTGCCTGGGTAAGCCATGGCTGAGCGTGCCGAGGGCAGATCGCCTGATGTCGAAGAACCTTCGATCCCTGAGTCTCGAGATGGACCCAAGGCCTGATGTATCTTTGCTTTCTTTCCGCCTTTTTTTTATTTTTTGCTCTTTCCCTCGATGTAATTTTTGAAGAACATTTCCTTTTCTCCTTGGTGTAGTAATGTCAGATTACTTTCTGGAAGTGGGCCATTAAAAGGCCAAGGAAAGGCGTACCGGCGAAGCTTGAATGGGCACTAGGGGGTGTACCGGCAAAGGCGTTGGAGGGTGCACCGGGGAAAGCCTGGGGTTGGGTGTGCCGAGGAAGGTTTGGGTTGGGCGTGCCGGTGAAGGCACTAAAGGCACACCGGCGAAGGCTCAATGAATGTACCGACGAAGGGTGCTAGGAGGAGCGTGTCGGTGAAGGTGTTGGATAGGGGCGTGCCGACGAAGGTATGGGAAAGGTGCACCGGTGAAGGTTCAAGGAGCACATCGGCGAAGGATGTGGTCCGTGCATGTTTCTCAACAAAGGGATCAAAGTCTATGCATGTTTTCAAAGGGTAAGTCCGTGCACATGAGGGCCAAGTCCATGCAGATGCGTGCAAAGTAAGAGTGGGGTCCGTGCAGGACTGAGCAAGTCAGTGCAGGGTGTTCAAGTTGTGGGATGGAGTCCGTGCATATGCACGAGTGCAGGTTTTGGGCGGACGGGCTAAGTCCATACATGCTAGAGGCAAGGTCAAGGCGAGGTCCGTTCATATGCGCGGGATGAAGGTCAAGTCGATGTATGGGCAGGCAAGGTCCATACACACGGGGCTGGGGGCTGGTAGAAGGCCAGTGTACATGGGGGTAAGGTCGATGCACATGCTGGCCAGGTCAGTGCACGTGCAGGGCAAGTCAGTGCATATGCAAACTAAGGTTAGTGCACAGGGGCTAAAGTCCGTGCACATGTAGGCTAAGGTCAGTGCACATGTAGACTAAGGTCAGTGCACTTGGGCTAGAGTCAGTGCACATGCAGACTAAAGTCAGTACACGTGGGCTAAAGTCCGTGCACATGCAGGCTAAGGTCAGTGCACATGCAGACTAAGGTTAGTGCACAGGGGCTAAAGTCTGTGCACATGTAGGCTAAGGTCAGTGCACATGCAGACTAAGGTCAGTGCACATGGGCTAGAGTCAGTGCACATGCAGACTAAGGTTAGTGCACATGGACTAAAGTCCGTGCACATGCAGGCTAAGGTAAGTGCACGTGGACTAAAGTCCATGCACATGCAAGCTAAGGTCAACGCACATGCAAACTAAGGTCAGTGCACATGGGATGGAGTCAGTGCACATGCAGACTAAGGTCAGTGCACATGCAGACTAAGGTCAGTGCATGTAGACTAAGGTTAGTGCACAGGCAAACTAAGGTCAGTGCACGTGGACTAAGGCCAGTGCAAGGCTTATACATGCGAAGGGGGGTGAAGTCCGTGCCGGGTCCGTGCACGTACAGATAGGGTCCGTGCAGCTATAGGCCAAGTCAGTGGATATGCGAGCTAGGCCCGTCCGGGGTGAAGTCAGTGCATGTTATGAACGAAGTCCATGCAATGCAAGATGAAGTGAGTGTATGGTCCGTGCATATGGGGGCCAAAGTCTGTGCATATATGCAAGGGGAGAAAACAAAGTCTGTGCAGGGTCCGTGCAGGGTCCGTGCACGTGCGGGCTAGAGTCAGTGCATGCATACGGAGGGGGAACAAGCTCTGTGCAGGGTCTGTGCACATGGGGGCTGGGGCTATGCAAGGTCCATGCGGGGCTTGTACAAGGCTTATGCATGCAGGAGGACCGAGTCCATGCAGGTTTGCACGGGGTTGAGGTTGCAAGGGGGGCGAAGTCCGTGTATGGGCTACACATGGTTGAAGTTGCACGGGGTTGAAGCCATGAGGGGATGAGTGCGCCAGGGAAGGCCATGGATGTGTCGGTGACCGACACGGGAGAGCATGCGGGCGAAGAGGTGTACTAGCGAAGGGCGGGCAGGCATGCATGCCGGTGAAGGGCTTAACAACAGCCAAAGGGAGGAGGCACCGTTCAAGGAGTGTGCCGACGAGGGGGGAAATAGAGGGTGTACCAGTGAAGGGGCCCAAGGGCATGCTGTGGAAGAGTCTAGGCACGTGGCAGTGAAGGGGGTTCTAGAGTGGTGTGTACAGGTGAAGGGCCCACTCCTCCTTCATTCTCTTAAGGCCTTTCTTTTCTTCTTTTATCCTTCTCTTCCTCTTTTTCTTAATTGATTTTCTATGTAATTCATTCGTTTATTACACCCCTTTGGTCTTTTAGCATATTATTATTCTTTGATAAAAATTTGGCAGCATCTCCCCGGATGTTTGAGCCCAGAAGCTTCTCACTGACTTCCGCCGATAAGCCCCTGCGGCAGATGGTGATCGCGTCTTCGGGGGTAGGAGGATTATCGCAGCGCATGCTGACGTCCCTCCATCACTTGATGAAGTCCAACGCTGTTTCACCTTTCTTCTGCCGGAGGGAACAAAGCTCCGCCAGGGAGACTTTACGTTCGACCATTTGGAAGCGGTCGACGAACTTCTTTTGCATATCAGCCCAATCAGATACTGAGTTGGGCTTTAGCCTGGAGTACCACTGGAAGGTGGTGCCAGTCAATGACGTAGCAAGTACCGCTGTAAATATGCTTCTTCCTGTGCTAATTCCCCCATGGCCGTCATGTAGTAGGTCATGTGTTCATGTGGAGAGCCCTGCCCGTTGAACTTCTGAAGATTCGGGGCTTTCGGGTAGTCAGGCGGAAGCTTCTTGAACTGATGATGGAGGGGATAAGGCACACTGTACAAATCAACGGTGGCCACACCCTCCCCATGCTGAGCAAACTTCGCCTCGACGATGCGCTCGATCATCTACTTCTGTGCCATGAGGCTTTCTGCGGCTGGAGTAGCAGATGACTGCGCATTGGCTTCATGCTGCGGGACCTCAAAGTCCGCCACCATCGGCAATTTCGCAGCTGTGACGGAGGCATTAGCCGCGGCCGAAATGGGAGGTGGCTGCTGTTCCACTCCAGTGGGTGCTGCCTGAGGTGGGACAGGAACCTCCTTTTCACGCAATAGCGCCTGTAATAGATTCCTGAGTTCTTGATTCTCACGTCGGAGCTCTTCCAACGCGGGAGCGTGTGTCTCTTCCCCAGATCTTCCTCGTGCCGGGGGTGGCTATCCCCATCGACACTGTGGACATCCTCCTGACGCTCTTCATGCCGTGCCAGTTCGGGCTGAGACGCCCCAGCTGCTGGCGCCTGCTGTGTTTGCGCCAGGCCACGGGACCTGGACCTCGACCTCCTCGAGTATTGAAGAGGCTGGTTAGGGTCACCCGAGTTGTCCTCGGGTTGTTTGTTGCCGGAGGTGGCGTAACAGGTGAACACCTTGACAGTGTTATCAGTCACATGAACCACCCGTTTCTTCCTGGGCGGTTGTCGGTCCGGCTTGGGTGGCATCCCTAGTCTGTCAAAGACAGAAACTCGGGATGTGAAAGCTTGAGGGGAGCGGTCCTCCTCCGTATGTGTGGAACTGGCCCACGGGGAGGTGGGCCGCACCTTTTTGCCTGTTCCTCGGTGCTTTTGCTCCCGTAGGGGCTGAATTGTAGGCCTCAGAGATGTCGAGGCCTCAGTGCTTGTCGGACTCCGCATCTGTTGCAGCTCCGACATGCGGAAAGGCTCCTCCGCCCTTGCACGCCTTATACTTCGGGCCTCCTCTTTGGTGACCCAAATTTTCTTCAAATGGAGCTAGCGCTCCTCCACTAGGTTGCCCCCCATCCTTGACCGGGGAGCTCATGGCTTGGGCCGCTACAGAGGACCCTGAGTTGCCGCCGGCACGGCAGGCCTCTTCTTCTTCGCTCCGTTCTCCCGAACTTGTCGGAGGAGTTCGAAGTGGTTAGAAGTGGGAATGGTCGGGACATGACGGTCCCGTGGCAAGATCGGCTCGCCCCCGTCGAACCGGATGTGGATGTCTCCGACAATTACAGTCTTGCCGGAGCGAGATGCTGCTGCCGCAGGCTGTGTACCCTTGCGGCTACGGCGTTGCCCCCGTTAAGCAGGAGCGGCGCTGGCGACGCCTGCCGTAGGCCTGGCGTCATTATGGCGGCGACGCTGCCCCCGTTGAGCAGAAGCAGCTCCTCTGAGGGTGGCCGCCTTAGAACTGGTGCCGTTGCGGCGATGACGCTACCCCCGTTGTCCAGGAGCGGCGCCAACAGTAATCTGGTTGACCAACAAGACTCGGCCATTTGATGGGACAAAAAGCTTGACACCCCTAGTCCGTGACGAGGTGGCTGGGCGAACCCGACCAGTTATTGAAGCCGAAGGCCTGACACCTCCAACAGCTGGTTTGTTGACCAGACTGACCCGGCCAACTGCTGGAGCCGAGGGCCTAACACCCCCGACCGCTGTCTTCTTGACCGGGCGGACCCGGCCAGTCACTGAAGCCGAGGGCCTGACACCCTCAGTAGCTGACGGACATGGGCGATACCGAGTATCTCACAGCTACCGATATCTTCTGAAGACTTGGAGGGACTTGGCCCTAGCGAGGAGGGATAGGGCTGTACAGACTCTCGGGGTGCTGCTGAACGTGTGGGTCTGCCACTTCTACAACGGACCCTTCTATTTCTATCAGGAGTTTGCCAGGGATCAGACTCCGTGGGAGTACACTGAGGTGGAGCTGCACTTCCGGACGTACTCCAGATATATATATGCACCACATGAGGGGTGGAATCCCCATGGCTTGCCGGACATAACACATCTTGTCGCATACTTGGCATATTGGTTGGCGACATTTGTGGTCCCGCACGGGGAGGATGGCCTGCTGAGGGTAGAGTTGCTGTGGCCAGCGTGTCAGCTGGCGGAGGGGAGACAGTTGGCCTTGGCTCCAGTCGCATTAGCCAATGTGTATCAGGAGCTGGGAGTCCTGGTGGCGCACCCGGTGCCTAGAGAGAGAAGCCTGTTGTTGCTGACTCACTACCTGAGTGTGTGGGCTAGATTGTTATTTCCAGGGTTAGTAGCTCGGGGGACCGTGGCGAGCCCGACGGCACCTCTACTTTTTAGCTTCACTGGGCAGCCTGACGGAGATATCGAGGCACAGCTGGAGGGGGCTAGGAGAGCCCTTTGCTACCTGCCCGGCCGGGGCGAGGAGGGACTGCCTTTTGACAGCGCCACGAGGGACTCCAGCCTATTTCTGGGGATGTTGAGTGGAGGGGCGGCCAGCGCCCACCCACATCAGAGAGAGCTGGAGGCTGGACTGCGGGCAGAGTGGGTGCTGAGCATCCGATCGGTCGTGTTGACGCTTCACCGGTCCGCGATGAGTTCTCTAGAGCCATACTACCCGTTCCGATTTGCTTGGAATTTCGGCTATGACCAAGGGATCCCGCCGAATCGGGAGTTTCCTTTGACAGGCCGACAGTACAGAGGGAAGGACACCCACCTACTGGCGGTAGCGTGGTGGGACTTCTACTATCGCCGGGAGCCGGAGCAGTTTCTGATGCCGGGGCAGGGATGCCGAGGACGATTCGACGTCCACTATGCCAGGTGGTGGTTCAAGCATAGCCACCTGTACCGGCAGAAGGCCTCCGCGATCAGGAAGGCGGAGGAGAGTCATTTGCTGAGGGAGGATCTGCCTCCCATTTCGTTGGATGACGGGTACTTGAGGACTCGCATCGCTCGGATTTGTCGGGAGGTCAAGCAACTTGTGGAATAGCGGCCCCGGGGTAGCCGGGGTTCGCCGTTCGGGAGCCGAGGCAATGGTGGGGCGCTGAAGCCCCTGAGGCGGGCACTAGCAGCAGCGGCGATGACTGGGGCGAAGGTGCCTCGATCGAGGGCACCGAGGAGCTGGTGGACTCAGTTCTTAGTCGATTGCGGCTTCCGGAGCAGAGGTTCGTTGGACCGGGTGCTCCCTGAAGGGAGCTTTGCCGACACAGCGACCGACGACTGGAGGCGACATATCGGCCATGCGATCGGGTCGGCCGGGACCGTGGAGTTTGTGTCCCAGATCGAGTGTGCCCACACTCTGAGGGACATTCAGGAGGCCGTCGCTAAGGCGGCCCGGGCACTGGTGTTGAGACCGGAGCAGCTGGTGCCCTTGCCGTTGATCCCCTTCGGGGCCTCAGGTAAGGTTTTTTCTTTTAGCATGCTGCCTTAACTCGGTTGCTTTCTGGGACATATAACTGAGGTGTTGTATGTTGTTGTGTCTGTTGATAGGTTCTGCGGCAGAGGGGGATCACCCCTCCACGGGGGCGTCCTCAGGGAGCAGGGACAGAGGCTCGCAGCCTAGGCGAAAATGTCCTCGCGTAGAGCCTGCAGCAGCTGGGGATGGCAGGTCCTCCGGGGGACTCGAGGATGGCGGGCAAGCCGAGGCAGAGACGGCCTTAAGTAAGTATCGCTTCGGCCTCTTCGCTCCTGCTTGGTTTAGCCATGGTGGTTGGCTAATCTTGTCTTGCTGGTTCTGTCTTTCGCAGCTCTACTGAAAGTCGGTGTGGAGGCGACCTTCTCGCCCCCTCGAGAGGTGGATCCTCCGTCTGAGGAGGGGGCCGAGTGTGAGATCGACATGGAGGGGTTTATTCACGTGATGAGCGAGCTTCCCCTTAACATGGAGGAAGTGCATGTTCTTGATTTGACCACCAAGTCCGTGCATGTTGTTGTTTGACCACCAAGTCCATGCATGTTGCACGATTTGCACATTTACACATTTCTGAAGTCCGTGCAGGTTTTGCAAAGTCCTTGCACATTTTCACGTCAGGTGCATATTATGAAGTCCGTGTAGGTTTTGCATTTGTAGTTATAAAGTCCGTGCATGTTTCTCTCGCACATAAGTCTGTGCATGTTTTTATCCTTACGTGTTTTGCCTATTATCAAGTCCGTACACTTTTTGCTCTTTGCGTCTTAAGGTCTGAGCATACACTGTAGTAAAGGTAGTGCATGTCCATATCAAGTCCGTGCACTGTTTGCTCTTTGCGTGGTAAGGTTCGAGCATACATTGTAGCAAAGGCAGTGCATGTCCATATCAAGTCTGTGCACTTCTTGCTCTCTACGTATTAAGGTTCGATCATACACTGTAGCAAAGGTAGTGCATGTCCATACAAAGTCCGAGCATAATTGGAGCAAGTTCGTGTACTTTAGTTTGAATGATATAACAACTCCGTGTAGTTTTTTCCTTCTGTCCGTGGTATATTTCTAACTATCCTGAACTGATGTTTAGTTCTATTATGACAGATGTCCTTTCATTAAGAATAAGTATGGCACGAGATCCAATGCTGGAGGATGTGCCAGGATCGTGACATGTGGAGTGCAGTAAGCTGACATGCTACCACGTTGTCAAGGCGCTGGGGCGGGAATTCGTGGAAGACACGCGCCCACCTATCTGCTGTTGCTGCTGCTATAAAAGAAAGACTTCTCCATTTGGAGAAGAGTGATCAGAATCCAAAATCAGAAGAGCTGAAGCAGAGAGAGCCTGTACGATCCAGAGAGAAGAGAAGAGAAAGAGAATTCTGAGAGGAAAGTGTTCGAGAGAAGTTCTGAGAGAAGTTGTTCCTCAGTCTCTTGGTTCAGTGACCAGAGCTGAGACTACTCAAGTGTTGAGCTACTGTGGACATCAAAAAATTTTCACCCTGTGTTTACGTGCAGGGGAATAAAGAAGAGGAGAAAAGAGAAGAGAAGATGAGAAGAGGAAGAGAAGAAGAGGAAACTCCCGAAGCGCCCTCCAGCGGCACGCTCCCTTTGAAGCCCTCAGCGGCACGCTTTCAAGGCCGTCCAGTGGCACACTCCTTCAAGCCCTCTCAGTTGCACACCTGGAATGGCCTTCAGTGGCACAACCCACGAGCCCTTCGTCGGTACGCCCGCCAGCTCCTCTCAGCGGCACACTCGCGCCCAAGGCCTTCGGCGGCACACACGCCTGGTGCCTTCAAAGACGCACTCACAACGCTGTTCAGCGGCACACCGACGCCCCCCCTACACTGGTACACTCGCCCAGTGCCCCAGCGGTACACCCACCAGCTCCCTCCTGGCACACACCCCTCAGCTGCTCAACGGCATGCCCCGAAGAGTGTCTTTACCGGCACACCCTGAAGAGCCCGTTCGCAGGCACACTCCTGTGCCCCATCAGTGGCACACAACCCGGGCCCCTTCAGCGGCATGCCTGTCTTCCCCCTTCAGCGGCACGCCTGTCTGGCGCCTCTAGCGGCACACCTGTCTAAAGCTTCCAGTGGCACGGCCTTACGCCTCTCCAGCGGCACACTTTGCCACCCGGTACATCCAGCAGATGAAACGTGACGCCCATGCCCTAAGGATCCTCGGCACGCAGTGAACCCGTCGAGGTGTCACCCAGGGAGGGAGCCACGCAGGCTATCCCCCCTGCCACCAAGGACGAACAAATCAAATCCCCATCAATGCAGCCCGTTCCCGCCTTCGAACGCCTCCACTGTTGGGGGGGTATAAAAGCCCCTTCGCCTCCGGTGAACAAAAAAGAGGGCACTCCATGGAGTGAGACATGCACAGACAGAGGGGGATACCCAGAAGAAGATGAGAAGAGAAGGAGCCTGCTCCACCAGTTACCATCCGTGCGAAAGAGAAGAAGAGAAGGAGGGGGAGGAGCTTGTGCTCCGTCCCTCTTCCCTGCTGTACCCCATTTCCCCCCACCGTGGCTTGTCCATTCTTGCTTCTCCCCATTTCCTTTTCTTTATGTTGCCATGTATTAGCCCCTTGGGGTATTCCCCTTGTGGGAATAGAAATAGAAAGATTACTTGGAAAAGATAGAAAGTGCATGGACCTTGGATAAACATGCACGGACTTCTTAAGGCCTATACTAAGTATGCACAAACTTTGACAAGGTTTCCTGGCGTTGACATAAAAACATGCACAGACTTGCTGAAGAAACGTGCATGGACTCAGTTGAAAAACATGTTCAGACTTTACTTTAATTAGAAACGTGCTCAGACTTTAACTCAAAATAATATGCACGGACTTTATAGAAACGTGCACAGACTTAAGTGAACATGTACGGCCTTGATAGACGGAGAAGTGCACAACGTGCACGGACTTGGACTTGAAGAAGTGCACAATGTGCACGGACTTGGACTTGAAGAAGTGCACAACATGCACGGACTTCATATGTGCATGGATGCACAATGTGCACGGATGCTCAATGTGCACGGTGATGTGGGATGAGCTATCAGACGCCCTAGGACCAGTGCGACAGCAAGCACGACTTGAACCACGGACCCGACCAATAGCGGACGGACCACGCGTGTCACTCGGATTCGGGGTAACCCAACGATGGAGGGGTGGACGGTGACCCACGGGCAGCCAACACGGTTGGAGCCACTAAGAGTATACGGGGGAGGACAGATCTATGGTCTGAAGGTTGCCCGACTCAACCGAGGCGGAACCAGTGCCCGAGGGCGGGTATGACGACACTCTCTCACACGGCAACGGTCAGCACTCAACGTTTGGGAAATTTGGAATGAGCTCTCCTCACCTTCGGCGTGAACGTTGAACAGATACTATGAAAGCGAAGCCAAGGAGCAACGTCAAATCTATACCTTGCCGAGTCTGAAGAGACCGGCACCGTTCGAAGACGAGGGCGTGCCAGGGAGCGTATGCACCCGGCAAACACACTGCGTCGATGGAGCTTGTGGTCGGCCCTACTAGTACATGCACAGACAACCTCCACGCAGGGAGGGGGAGTGAGGGGAGGGGCTCAAAATTACAACACACTACCCTCACGCAGGAGGGGGAAACACGGGGAAGGGGAGGTGGGCGTGATGCCCAATATCTGTCCTACTAGACAGTACTGAAGCAATCCGAGTGGTACGCTTTACTCCGGGGTCTGACGAGGACACTGCGTGTGCCCAGATGAAACTTGAGAAGTGTAGATGCACTTTTGAAAGTCCAGCATCGTTCTGAGGTCACCGGAGGGTGGGGATGGTCACAGCCGATGGCCTACACAGTTCTGTCTCGTCGGATAGGATGGCGCAATCGTGGTCCGTCGATCGGTACGGGCACTGTGGAACTCCAAACGTGATAGGACAAAGTCGTGGACGTAGCTGACAGGGTGATCTACGAACCCTCAAAAGATGGCAGCCATCTGATCTCCTCACTGGTCGTGGTTTCCGGAATAGTTGGCATCAGGTTCCTGGGTGAATAGCAGGATAGGACGCCAATGGCCAAGGTGGAACTTCTAGTGTTGGCATCAGAACGAGAAAAAACCACTTGCATTGGTTTTGTATCATCGAAAGTCACAACTTTTCAGAAGAGTTCTCGACCTGAAACTGAAAGGATGAGGGGGTGTTGGGGCTGACTTGGCAGTAGTCTATCCTCGATGAACAGGGGGCTCCGTTTCTGGCGCGACTGAGGGAGAATGGACGCCCCGGGTGGAGGCGTTGTTGAAAGTAGGCGGGACCACCTCTGGTTCATTGGCACTTCGGAGGAGAAGAACTCTCCTGAAGAGAGATCTGATTGATTCGCACAGGGGTTGGTAGTGGTGCTACTACCAAATGGTACTCAGATTCAGACCCGAATTTGGCGCAGTTGCACGAGAATGGGCGACGCGATCGGAGCCGAGGTCAAAACGCAGCGGGACCACCTCTGGAGCGAAGCTGGCTCGACGAAGAACGATCCACAGAAGACCACTTTGGCTGGTTCAAACTGTGGATGCTGGGGTATCCTCTGCAATCTCGATCTCTACTGTAGGCTTGTTGTAGAGAACAGCAGAACGGGGCTTCTTACTCCACGGGGAGACGTGGCGGTGACTGCGTGGCTCTGGGACGGCTGTGGACACACGGAGCAGGGGGTGGCAAGCCTGGGTTGTAGAGGGGGAGAGGGCTGGGGCGTGGGATGCTGGTGGGCTGGCTAGGGTTAGGGGGGGTGCGCTGGTTGTGGAACGAAACAGAAATCGATACCTTGAAAATAGAAGGCTGACTTTCCGCGTGGCATGAAGTAGACTCGCTTGAGACGACAGTCAACCATGGCACCATAAAGTTCCAGCCAATCTATACCAAGAATCGCGTCATAGTCGGCTAACTGTAATGCATAAAGCCTCGCTGGCAGTTTCCAACCACTGACCATAACCGGAGAATTTTCCAAGCACAGAGGAGTAGACATGTAATCGCCAGACGACAACTCCACGAGCATTTCACAGGAAACTTCATTCACTGACTTTTCGATACGCGCAATAAAATCTTCAGAGATAAACGAATGGGTTGCACCTGAATCGATAAGTACACACGCTGAGCGATCATAAATCGAAACTGTACCTTCAATCAGATTAGACGCCAATGCTTTCGCACGAGTGATGTGTGTAACTCTAGATCTCGACGGATGGGTAGCTACAGACGACTGCTGAGAAGGTGCAGGAACAGGTAATTGAAACGATTGAGGTTGAGGCGGCGGAGGAAGACAGAACTACTGCTGCTACGACTGAGAAGTCTGTGAGAACTGCACCGTCTGCTGCTTCAATGGACAGTTTTGAGAGACGTGTCCCGACTAATCACAACGATAATAGACAACCGACAAGGAGCATGGCACACCTGGATGGCTGCCACCACACCTGGAACATAACCTCAGTAGAAAAGTAATAAAATCCTGACGCGATCGAACGGAAGAACCGGACTGTTGACTCCGATCAGAAAATGATGGCTGATCGAACCTCCTCTTCTTTTTCTTAAATCAGAAACCTCTGCCCTGAGATTGCTAGAAGGAAGCACCATCGGCAGCAGATGAAGTGGGAGAAACTATTGAAACAGACGACTGGTGGGGCGGCTGATGCTGCACGGCCGACGGAACCATCCCAGTCTAAAGGAGTCCTCGAGTCCTTACCAACTCTAACTCTAGCGCGACGACGGCTTGATATGCGGAATCCAACTCAGTTACACGAGTAGCGAACAGCGGCAGGCTCAATTTTGCTTTCAGTCTGCGCAGAAACTGCTGAGTCCTCACAGTCTCATCGGCAAAGATGTGGGGTGCATACCGGCCCAACTCAATGAACTTATCTCGATATTGCAGCACTGACATCTCACCCTACGTCAGCTCTAGGAACTAGTACATCTTGGCTAACTTCAGGTAGGCTGGAGTATAGACACATTTTAATGCAGCAACGAACTCCGCCCATGTGATCTGTCGAAGCGGACGGGAACGGAAGGTAACTTCCCACTCCGTGGTCCACCACGTGCGTGTAGTACCTTGAAGCTTATGAGAAGCTAACATAACCCTTTCGTCCTCGGCGCACTCCATGCATTAGAAGACGCATTTAGTGGCATCCAACCACTCCCTCACTGCCTCTAGGTCTGATTGACCCTCGAATGTCGGTGGATGGAGCAGCAGAAATTCTTTCAGTGCTCGTCCATGACCACCGGGCAACTCTACAAGCGGAATAGGAATAGGTACAGTCTGGGCATGAATCGGTACAGCAGGAGCAGGTGAAACACTAGCCTCATTCCGAGGAACTGGGGCTCTTCGCCTACGAGGCAGCATTTTGAATCTAGGGAAACACGACAACGAAAAACATGTCAGCACTCACAAGAAACACCCTAAACCAGCAACGAACGACTCAAAGGAACTTGCTCTGGACCAATGCGAATTTCAATTCCTGATACAATTCCCCAACACCGCTCTGATACCATCTATAACGATCCAGAGCTCAGTGTACCGATAACCTGATATAAATATCAGACTATCGCTACCAAGAACTGGGGGCGCCACCCAAGAGGCTGATGAGGCCCCTGAAGGGTTAGTGGGGTTTGTCGAGGGATTGCATTAAAAATTAGAATTCGCAGGCATGCAATGTTAATTTTTGCAACGATTAATTAAAATAGTGCGAAAGTAATTTAAAATATTAGAGTGGTATTTATATAAACTAGTCCAGATTTACAACAGTACCCATGAATGTACAAGTCCCACATGTGAACCGTGTCACTCACTCATGGATGACATCAATATCAAAAGTGGAAATAAAAGACAAAGAAGAAGGGACTAAAAACAAACACCAAGCATGAGATGCTAAAAAGGAATTGTGATCGCCTGCTTGCTCCACCTATACGGTGTGCTTTAGTTTATTTCCTTGCTCCACGCTCCGACGTGTGTTTTCTTTTTCCCTTGCTTAGTTCTGATCGAGATGGGATGCCCATGCTTAGATTTCATGATGATTGCCTAGGTTCATGCTCCACCTGTTCATAGGTTGATTGATTGCATTGTTGTTCATATTTTCATTATTGTTAATCACATTCATTTGCAAAGGAAACCAATATAAATCAACAATAGCTACATCAGGCCTGTCCCTCCGGCCTGTCACTATCCCCTGTCCCCTCATGTCTCTTTGATGGTGGGGCCATCGCAGAGCTAGCCTCCTTGCGGGGTCTTCGACATCGCTCCTCATCCTGGTTCCTTTTTCAGCAGGAGGAACTCGCAAAGTAACAACGGTAGGGGCTGTGGGTGCCATGTGTACCGTGGGTGCTGCCACTCGGGACCCCGCTGTGCTCCAACCGCTGGCTCATCTCCTTGTATGTGCGCAGCTCTCCTCTTAGCTCTGACACATCGATACGAGCACGCTCGGCCTTGACAGCTCCAGCCCGGAGTCACTCTAACTCAGCCCTTAGGAGCGCCGTCTCGATCGCATCGGTCGGTTGGCTCCGTGCCATCTCCTCTCGGAGGCCGGCTACCTCCTCCCACGCTGCCACCGGCTCTACTCCAACTCCTCCCTCAGCCGAGTACTCTCGCCCAAGGTGGCTGCCAACTCGGTTGTCTGCATATATATGCATCATGGTCAGTCAATCGCATTTCATAAGCATAATCAACATGGAAAGCATAGTGGTTACTAACCCTCTCGGAGAGTGCCGTCTAGGTTGCCTCAGCCCATGCCACCATCCTCGTAAACTCAGCGTCCCGCTGGGCACGATCCGCAGATGTCTGGGAAGAGGAGGAGGGTGCGTCAGCCACCTGACGCTGGGCTCCTTCGGCTCACTGCATTTTAGAAAGTCCAGCGTCAGCCAATTTCATAAACATAAGCATAAACATGTGCATAATTAAGTCCAAGGGTTAGCAAAACTCACCAAGAGGGCTAGTGTCTATTGGAGTTCATCTCTCTCCTGAATGGTGGAGTGGAGGAGACCCTGCAACTCCGCAATCCTCCCCTAAGGGTCAATCTGCATGTAGGAAGTCCAAGGGTCAGTGCATAATCATATAAAAAGCATAATAGGAAGCATTAGAGTTAGAAGTCATACCGGTCGACGGGCACCACGGAACACCTGGTCCCTGTAGTGTTGGGCGTAGGCGGTGTAGTAAGCCTCCTCGCTCTCCACCCGAGCAGCCACCACCCGCCTGAGTGCTGTCCAATCGACGATCTGCTCTGCCGCTCTCGTCGTCCAGTCCACCACCGTGGCCAGTCCTCGGGGGTGCCTCCCAACTCACTCCTCTGGCTTCTCCGGTGTCAAAAACTTGACAGCAGGCTGATGGATGCCAATCATCCTCATCACCAAGTGGAAGTGGAGTGGTTCCACCACATTCATGCAGTGGAGCCAAATGTTGCAGCCAGAGTAGGCGAGGGCTGCCACCACCCAGGGCTGGCCCTCATCCCCCTAGCTCTCGTACGGCGTCCACTGGACCTGTCAAATAGGAAAGTCACATTAGCATCATAAGCATATAAGTTGCATTTAAAGAAAAGTTTAAGTTTAGAGTCTTACCGAGACGAAGGGTAGTGTGTCCAAGTCATCCTGGATCCCCCAGACCTGTCACCGCAAGGACCCAGTCTCTCGTGGGGCCGTCCACCTCCTGAAGATGGGCAGTCACTCCGGGTTCGTCTCCTCCCCTCTCCCTAGCCCACGTAGGCGGACGTAGGCCCACACCTGCATTACATGTCATCAAATGTCAGCATATAGCAATTATAGGAATCATATAGCAAATTACATAATCAGTTTAAGAGTCAAGTCGGACCTAGAGAATGGGTGAGAATCCTCCGAGCATCGTCTGTCGGCTGGTGGAGTTGAGGGTGTCGAACAAAAGTGTAAGGACCATCGCTCCCCAAGCGTAGTCGTCAACATTCTCCACGTCCTCAAGCAGGGGGAGGAACCGACAGCTGATGATGTCGGCCCTCGTCGCAAATAGAAATCGCCCAAAGAACAGCATCAAAAACCTCCGCAGGACCATGTCTGCCTCTGGTCCTGGCTAGGCTGCCACTTGTGGTCGCGCTCGGTCCACCAACCTCTACAAGTGCTACTCTAGCAGCTCCCCGGTCGCTATCCCCTCTCCCCTCAGTCCGAGGCTCTCCTGTAGCCTCGCCCGTGTCAAGGTAGTAGACTACCGCTCCGGTCGCAGTAGCTCTAGTCCCAGCAACTCCTGGGCCAGCTCCCTGTAGTCGGGGTAGGTCCTCCCGCTAACCAGTGTCCCATGCACGAGCATTCTGGTGATGCGCGCGACATCCTCTAACGTGGGGACCATGTGGCCCCATGGGAAGAGGAACATCCAGCTCACTAGATCCCAGCGATCGTGTAGAGCATAGAGGAGCGGCATGACCAGCCGGGTGACCTCTACGCTCAGGAACTTGGCGAAGCCCATCACCGTGAGCCTCTCCCGCTGAAAATCTGGCAGTGTGAGGAACACTGCTCGGACCTGTAGCCAGGAGATCCAAGTCCTATGCTTTCCCTGCATACATTAGCCATACATTTCACAATAGAATCATGCATTTCATTAAATAAATAAATGAAGGGCAAAAGAAAGAAAATTATAGTTCAATAAAATGAACGGTCACATATAGGCCGTTTGCCCCTTCAACGGTTGGGTTCCAACCGTCCCAATAAACCCCTCTCAGAGGTCCATGGCCACCCATGGAACGTTCTATCCTATGGACAGTCAGGTGTGGACCGTGCATTCTTCCCGTGTTCAACCCAGTAACGGCCTCTTCCTGGCCATTCAATGAGCCCACGGTCGCCATCTAACCATGTAACTCCCCTTTCAAGTCCCTTATCTTCTGGACTTGCACGATTTTCCTTAAATCGTGTGGTTGTTCACGGTCTGTTGGAGACCGTTCTGTTCCTAATGGTTCAAATTCTATATGAATCGATGTGTACCATCCTATATTTCTACGGCCATCGTCAAACCGTGCTACCCTATCGGTTCAGTTCCTTTGGAACGGCCACCCATGGGCAGTGCCATATTTGAATGGTTCTATATGAACCGTGTGATTTTGTGAACAGTTCTTGTTGGACCATTTTCTACCCGTCGTGCCCGACGGCGTTAAACCCTTCCCCGCCGACGGTGAGGGCCCATGGGGCCTCCCAACCGGCCTCACAAGGGGTTATACGCCCCTATTCTCCCCCTAAAGCTACATGCATGCATTAAAATGGGAATGGGGATGGGCCCTTGGCCTACCTCAGACGGGCGTGGCTCCTTAGCTGGCCTCTCCACAGCCGCCATGGACGCCTCCGATGGCGCCTCCGTGTGCTCTTCCTCTTCGGCAGCGATCGCCAGCATTTCCTCGATCGCAGGCGGCGACGCTCCCTCCTCTACCGGCGGGTTTGACAGTGGTGCTCCCTCGTCCGCAGTGGCTGCCGGCGGTGGTGATTGGACGCCCTCTCTCGCCATCCTTCGTGCTGGGCAGGTCAAGACTTGGTGTTTTAGGTGCATACAGAAAATGGAAAAGGGTGAAAGGGGAGAACGAGAGAGTGGGAATGAGAAGAGAGTGGGAGAGTGGGTTGAGAAGGGGAGAACGTGGGTGGCCTTCTCCTCTCCTCCTCCGCCGGTTATGGTGGAGAGGGAGAAGGAGGAGGGTCAGTTTGTTTTTTTTGAAACCACCAGTAAGTACATAGTCTATCGATGGACCGTGTACTGATTGGACGGTCCAATATCAGACCGTTTAAGCTCTAACGATATGCTTCCTCTGAACGGCTAGAGTGTGGCCATGCAGCTCATGAAATAGCCTCATTAAAGGCCGTGTATTTTCACAATCGTGTTCAGAACTAGCATTGATTGCATGGCCCATTCGTGACCATTTACATTATGGGGCGGTCTGTTCTTAGACTGTTCATATGATGAAATGATAATTGATGTTTGAGCCTTTCTTTGCTACATTGTGAGATTAATGATCTTTGGGTTTGAATGATCATTTCATGATGTAATATTGCAAAACCTTGTTCATGATTTCTCTTGCAGTTTCACTCCAACTTGCCTACCACTGCCGTCAGGTAAGTATTTCAATCCCTATATCACTTATTGCATTACTATATGATATCTATGCTATATATTATCTCGATAATCGACTGGTTATTCACGTGTTCTAGGATCTGATGTTCCCCTGTAACAAAAATAATGATGATCTAGGTGCATAAGGTTAATCATCGGATAGGCTGTTAGGTTAGAAAAATTAGGGGATGATGGTTCTATCTCGCACGCCGTGGTTGCAGATAGTGTCTTGACCCTGATTGCCCCAGCCTAGCAATACTATTCTCGAGTACTTTCTATTTTATCCTTTCTTTACATTCATTTTAATGATTTCTTTTATTTTAACCCAGCATGCATCATACGCATCTTTTGAGCATTCATGACCCATAATTTGTCTGACAATGTTTCGTTAGTGATGGATGATTATATGTTCATGGTTTTGAGTAAGAGGAATAATTTCACTCAGAGTTGGAAGGTTCTCTCTGGTCTATTCGCCTGGTTTGGTTGACTAAGAGTCTCCGTCTGGAGTTTTAGTCTGTCTCTTTACTTTTATTTGTTGCTTATTCCCTCATTGGTTGTGGATTGTGTCCCCTAATGAGGTTGCCCATTTATTTTCTCTGCTGTTTACCTAGTTAGTTCCTTTAGATTGGTGTCATTTTGGTCTGATCATCGAGGTTCGGGACACTTGATCATTTGACGGATTTTGGGGCACCACCGCTCGTAGGCCGTGCAAAACTCGTGCCACACGGGATCATCATGGGGCAGCTCTGACAGTCGGTGAAGGGCGTCGGGATGGACCGAAGGAACCGCCTTGGCCACCAAGTTGGCCTTGGGGCCGTCGTGCTCTTGGGTGGCCGGTTCTTGTGTGTTGATGGCCAGATCGTGGTCGATGAGGGTTGGAGCCAAATCCGCCCACCTGAGCTCTTGCTCTTCGTATCGGGCAATCAACTCCGGGTCCGGCTCGTAGATCTCCTCCAGTACTGACTCCTCTTCAGGCAATGACTCATTCATCACGACTTGTAGCTCCATTAGAGGGGAAGTTGTAGGTGGAAGGGAAGCATATGCCGGCCCAGGAGGCGGAAGGATGGTGTAAGGTGGCCCATTGTGGACCTCCCGTTGGTGAGACCGGCCGGCGTAAATAGGCTGTCGATGTAAGTATAGTCATTTGACACGGGCTATCCTTCAATCCCTTCGATCGATGTGGACCTCGATGGAGTCCAACGCTGCTGAAATCTCCCCGAATTTAGCCATGACAATGGAAAATGTGGTGGGATCCATCAGGCATTGAGGGCGTAGTCGCACGTGGCCTAGGACCTGACTTGGCTAGAAGAAGTCAGAAAACTTGCTTTGATACCAAATCTGATGCGGGACGAGCGCGTACGTGGGAATGTTAGCGATGGCTTCTGATGCGAACCTGTGATATAGCCTTATGGCACTATGCTCCACGTAGGGAGCGGATCACGGGGATGGGATTGATCAATACAAAACTACCCTCATGTAGGAGGGGGGAGCACGGGGAAGGGGAAATGGGCCTACTGCCCTGCGTCTGTCCGACTGGGCAGAGCCAATGTGACTCAGATGGTACGCCACACACAGGGATCAGAACAAGCCCCCGCTGGCACTCTGACGAATTTGGTGAAGTTTCAAAGAACTCCTGGATGTTCTGCATCATTCTATGGTCGCGAGGGGGTGGGGCAGGTCGCCGACGATGAGTGGCACGATTTTGTCCTAAAGGTCTGATTTGCACAGTTGGTGTGCAGAGGGTGGTACGCTCTCCACCGAACTCTGATTGAGGCGGGATCTGTGTAGTTTGAAATATAACAGGAATACCTACGTGCCAGTCAAATTTGGTGGGTGTCAGAGCTCAGGGCTGGCTGCAGTTGCCTCTTGACTGAGGCTCTATTTTCTAGGCAAATAACCCGACATAGCCAGATTGATCACCTTGGTACGGGCAGCACAAGACACAGATTATGACGAAACTACCTGGAGTGGTTTCAGGACATCGAGATCTCCGACTTTGGTGAAGATGATTTGGGCCAAAAATCAGCAGAGGAAGGTGTGCCGGGGCCGACGAGTCTGCTGCACATTCTAGGTGGACTGGGTCGCACCAGTCTGGTGCAGTCAGGGGAGAAGGGACGCCACGGGTGCTGCCAACGTCAAAAAGTATCGGGACCACCTCTGGATCGACGGTGACTCAGAGAATAATAACTCTTATGAAGAGTGTTCAGGCTGAATCACTCCGGGGAAGATGGTGCAGCCACTGCCAAATGGTCCATAGGTTCAGACTCAAATCTGGTGCAGTTGCACAAAAATGGGTGACGCGATCGAAGCTGAAGTTGAATCAAAGCGGGACCACTTCTGGAGCCAAGCCAACTTGAAGAAGAACAACTTCTTAGAAGAGACTTTGCACTGATTCTTGATGTGGAAGTCATGGTAGCATCTCCAAAGAGAGCCTCAAATCCAAACTCAAATCCGCAAGTAGCAGGATGGAGAGTTGTCACGCCCCGAGCCAGCGGAAGATAACTCGGAGGTGGCGTGACGGAGTCTATTATATCGATCATGTCAATCAGAGCGTAGTGCATTCAACACATACAGACAGAGTGCGCGAAATATAAATAACCCAAGATTTATTCATAATCATGTTTCTCTCAAATAGTATGAAGACTAAATGAGTAAAACTTACAATCTTTGACTCAAGAAAATAAAATTACATATTTGACTAAGAACAAAAGAAACTATAGACTCTTGACAGATGAATGGCTCTAACGATCACTCTTGCTCTTCCCCATCCATGCTATGTTCTTCGTCTCCCACAGAAGACATTGGATCTCGTGGGATAAAATCTGCAATCCCATCTCTAATGGTGGTCTGGGTATCCGCAGTATGAAAGATATGCAAATCTGTTGTTATGTCAAGCTTTTATGGCTCTCTATGAATAGTTGTTCACCTTGGGCTAAATATGTTAGAGGTAAATATTATCGTGATCAGCACATCTCTGATTGCAAAACTCCCTTCCCTGTTGGTATAAGAACAGGAGACTTTGAGAAGGCAAGAAATATTCTTTTGGTAGGGTCCCGCAAGATCATTATAGATTGAAATGATACCAATTTTTTAAAAGACATATGGTTTAAAGACAAGGCTTTGGTTGATCTTCTGTCCATCCAAAGGAGCTCCAGGATCGAAGACTGCTTTGTCAAAGAAGCATTATCCAATCCGCAACACTCTGTTTGGAGTGCGGTGAAGAATCACCAATTGTAGGCCGAGCTTCAGAGATTTGCAACTCAAACTGGTGCAGATATCCCTGTTTGGTCTTTCTCCAATTCAGGGGAGTTCAGCATTAAATCTACTTACAAATTTATCAAGGGGCAAGCAACGAACTTCAATAATCCACTATTCTGTAAACTGTGGAACAATAAATTTCCACCGAGGGCAGTCATGTTCTGTTGGAAAATCCTTCAGAAAGCCGTTCCAGTTGACAACAGAGTACAATTAAGTGGAATTGAATAGGCTTCCATTTGTTCTTGTTGCACTTATTCTCATGAGATATAAGATGAAGAGCATCTATTTGTATACAACGAACCTGCCAAATTCCTCTGGGACAGGTTTGCACCCCTGCTCATTGACTCTTGTAAGGAAGTTACCAATTTCAGCAACTGGCTGAAACAATCCTTGGTTGGTCTTAAACTTGCAATCCAAAAGGTTTTATCTCTTTGTTGGTCTCCCTATTGATCATCTGGGAAATATGGAAATTTAGATGCTCGGCTAAGTTTGAAGGGTACAGAACCAATTTCTGCCAAATAGCTAACAAAATCTCTTCGGAGACCAATCAAATAGTGCGGCAAGTTCATTTCACTCAGGGTTTCAGCCTTGATTTCTACAGGACTACTCGGGTATTTGGCATTGATCTCAATTACAGCCGTCCATCCTTTATTACTATTTGTTGGACTGCCCCCTCTACTAATTATGCTCTTAATGTGGATGGAGCTTGTAAAGGAAATCTTGGACCAGCAGGAGGTGGTGGATGTTTCAGAGATACTAGTGGGCATTTACTGCTTGGTTTCTCATATTATTACGGTCACGGCTCTAATATGGTAGCTGAAGGGAGAGCACTCCTCGATGGCCTCCGGCTAGCCCAGCTTCATGCTATTCCTCTATCGATTATCTACACAGACTCGATGGTGTTGGTGGATTTGTTGAACAACAAGAGAGATCCCCCGTGGTCTCTCCTTCCTTGGTGGAAGCCTCTCCAACAAGCTTTTTCATCTTTTAGATGCCCAATTATCCATTCTTACAGGGAAGCCAACCAGCTGGCCGATGCACTGGCTAATCATGCGGTTTTAATTGGGAAAAATGTGGAATTCCTCTCTTATAAGGAGCTGCCTTTATTAGCTAAAGGCTATGCCAAAGCAGATGCATGTAGTTTACCAAATTTTCGTAGGAGACCTGTATAGATTTTTCACTTCATTCTTTCATTGTACTTCAGAGACTTTGGTCTCCATTGGCCATGTACATCACAGCTTACTGAAATAAAAATTAGCTTCTAGTGGTTTGCTGGTGGAGTGAGAACATCCCCTTCCGCTGGAATGGGGGTGCACTCTCCCTTCAACCCATTAGAAAGCCTTTTTGCTTAAAAAAGAAGAAGAGAAAGACTCAAGATAGCCCAGTCAAGGTAGAAGTCTTATGCTGACAACAGAAGAAGAGACCTGAAGTTTCAAATTGGGACCATGTCTTCCTCAAGTTTTCTCCTAGTCGTGGCATTAGAAGATTAGGTGTTAAGGGCAAGCTTACACCGAGATTTATTGGACTGTTCGAAGTGCTAGAAAGAGTTGACGAGGTAGCATACCGTATTGCTTTGCCTCCTCAGCTGTCGGAAGTGCACAACGTGTTCCACATTTCTATGCTAAAGAAGTTTGTACACGACCCTTTCCAAACCATTGACCATAATGCAGACAGTAATAGGCTATGCAAATGCAGCACACATGCACTGACTGTAAGTATGAAGACATAGTATGCATCACTGAACAGCATGGACCACACATGTGCTCGAATGCACAAAATACTCTAACTGGGATGATCACAGCACAATCCACACAAACTGTTTGTTGAGATGCCATAGAATAGAAGCATTGGCTTAATCAATATGCATCAAATACATTAGCCAGCACAAATAGCAAGACATTAACAGCATATATCAAAAGTCATTATCCAAGAATGACTTATAAATATTGACATCATCAAAAACATAGAGACACAACACAGTGCACCCGTGATTGAAATTTTGGACATTATTTCATATCATCTCATATTGATTTGGGGTGCTAGTTATCTCCCTTGGCTGTTATTTGTCTTTGCATGATTATTGACATATATTTCTATATTGGTTGATCATTGTTTGTTAGATTTAGGCTAGATTTTGCATGCACTCTGGTGCACATAGGATTCATCCATTCTTCCATACTAGTTACATTCCTACCTTGGTAGGGGATCCTCTCGTCTCCATATTTCTTGGAGCCGACTAGGTGACCTTACCCGGGACCTCCGTAAGTCCCCGTGAGTCGTAGATTCCTACACAGATGCCGGGCCGATTGTACCTTCCCACCCTTAGGTCCGCATGTTGCATACGTTGTGAGGGAGTTAGCCATAGATTAAACCCAAAGCTTTGAACCTTATTTCCCATAGGTCTCCTATCTTGAGCGAATTACTTTTCAATTAAACTCATTAAAAGGTCCACCAAAGTTTTGGAAGAATAAAAAAAAGAATTAAACAATCATATCAACTTGTTTGGCCTTGGTTGAGTTCTCTTACACCCACATTATTTGTTCGGGCTTGCTTAGGCCCATTTTATGTTGCATCCTCATCATTTGCAGTAGATTTGTTAATTAGGCCCATTTAGGCTGGTTCATCTTTGTGTGCGTGTCCATTTAGCCACATTGTCTTAGGTTTCTTTCCCTCCTTGTACTTCTCTTATCTTCAATTGTATAAAGTCTCCAGTTTTCCCATGGAACATTCTTTTCCTGTGCTTTATCCCTCTTCTTCGCTGCCCTCTCACCCTCGCGTGGACTCCTCTTCCCACGCAGGCCCATCACCTCATTCATCTAATGGGCCTCATTCTTTTAACTGGCCCCTTTCCTTCAATGGGCCTATTCTGCTTGATGGGCCTTCTTACCCCACCCGTGCCATTGCTAACCCTGTGGGTCCATACTATTATGATCCTTCCAGGACTATGCCTCCTTCCATCCCTGGAATGGGCCCCTCTTCATCTCGGGTCGGATCACCTTTTCCAGCCCATCACCACTATCCTGGCCCGAACTCATACCCTCTTGCTCAAGCTGGCCCACATCCTTCGCGGTCTCTCCCCACCGAGAAAATGATCGCTCAAGCCCAACGTCAGCTTGATAAGCTGCAACGCCGAATCAATCCTCAAACTTCCTTAAGTGTCCCATTTGCCTTTCAAGGGCTTCAACTTCCACCACGCTTATAAATTCCTACATATCGTCGCTATGGTGGACTAGGTGACCCCTATGTGCACTTGAAGGAGTTTTTATATGAGTCAGCTCAATTCTAGCATGACCAACACTTGATGGCCTATTTGTTCGGTCTGTCTTTAGAGGGCCTGGCCCGAGATTGGTTCTTCACATTATCGCAAGAGCAAGTTGTGAGTTTCCACATTGTGCAAGACAGATTTATTCAGCAGTACCGAGATCAAGTGGGGCCCAGGTACTCTATAGCTGATCTGGCACATGAGAAGATGAATCCCAACGAGGAGTTCTCGACCTTCGCCGATCGCTGGCGTCGCCTGGCCCCTCAAGTCCCGGGACACATTCCGGAGGGAGAGTAGATCAAGATGGTTATTTCTAACACTACGCCTGAGTTTAGGTGTATATTGGCCCTGAATGATATCACATCCTGGCTATTGCATTATAGCCGAGCCCGCTTCATCTACCAACAACTGCTAAAACCCCTTGACCCCATGTCTCCACCACCTTCACCTCCCGCATACGCCTTCTATCTGCCATCCCCCACGTATCCCTCCACAACTCAGCCTTCCACCCTCACTTACTCACCTACCCCCACATATCAACCTATTTCTAAGATTCCTGCAAGTCCCCAATTCCTGTCTGTCCACTGTAATCTAGATCCGACCCCTGTCCACCATAAAAGCCATACAAAATCCAAACCTCCATATTTTCCATATCTAAAAATACTCCCGATTTTCTATCTTGAAACCCCACACCTTCCATGAAGAACCCAACTTCTGAACCGACCATCTACCTTGCGGTCAATGTGAGTTCTCAGACAATGAAGGTTCTGTCTTGAGAATTCTGGAACAGCCCAGCAGCTGCTCATAAATTCCGCTAAGGCAAGATCAGCTCAGATCCGGCCCAGATCCTTGGACCAAGGTTGAAGAGCTTCCAAAGAGCTTTCCAACGCCACTAACGCCGCCTCGATCCGACGTCGGATCTGGTCACAGCGGGTGTTTTGGTCGGGTCGCGCGTGGTGAAACAGCAACTCCAGTCCGTGGACGGCTCCCGGCGACCATCCCCGGAGTGACCACCTCGCCTTCCGCGAGGCCGAACAGCACCCCGCCGCCCCCGGGACCGCCCGACCTGAGGACACCGGTGCCGCATCCACTTCTCGGCTTCCCCGGACCACCTTCCAGGACGTGGGCCCCACAGACACGCGTGCCAACATTACCAAAGCGACCCCGAGAGCTACCCGTCAACCCGGACCCGTTACTCCCGGGTCTCACTGTATCGCCCTTTACCTCCCTGCGTGGAGTGGGCCTAGAATTTACTGCTTTAATTAATCTTATTACTGTTCCGGGAGTATCAGTTCGGCCGGGGTCGTCTTCCCCACGACCGGCACGTGGAGGTACACCCGCTGCCCTCTCGTAGTCGTAGTTACCGCTTACTTAGTATTTGCTTTAACTATCGCTGCATGTGAGTAGTTCCTAGCTCGAAATATTAATTTCACCGCTGCAAGAGAGAGTGAGATACCATCCCGTGACCCGACCCGGGCACGAGAGAGAGAGCCGACCACCCTTGACTCGCTGCCGGTTTCTCAACCGCGCACATCCGCACGCGTCCCTCGCTAGGGACGGACCCGAGCTTGCTTAGAGTCCCAGGTGGCCTTGAGTCATCATCTCCGTCCCGCATCAGGAAATCAAAAGGTACATTCAAACACTACCTCCCACAGGGAGGGGCTATAAGTCGGCCAAGCGGGGAGGGGAAAATAAAATAGAAACTAACTAAGCGAAGATGCCGGTTCTGCCTGCTCTCTGGAACAGGGAATAGGCAGTTGATGTTGTCACTGCTGCGGCCGCTCCCGAGCTCCTTTGTCGGCAGGACTAGTGACAAAACCTCCTAGGTTGGCCCAGGAGGACGTCTGAATTTTGGCAGGAGTTCTGGATATCGGCGTTGGTCTGGGCCGGACTGTGAGCAGGGACTCTGTTCTCTGACTCTGACTGTCTCAGCAATACTATAGTAGGAAGATGAGGCCGCCACGAACTCTCCCGACCTCTGAATCAAGCGTGGATGGAGTCATTGGAATCGTTTCAAGTCCTCTTCAAAACGTGACCCACGGGGGCACCAGAGGATGTCAGAGTAGCTTGGGAGATCCCGAACAGTGGACAAGGGTCGATTAAGTCCTAGAGGGGACAGAACTGCACACCCTAGGGAGAAAATTAAGAACTCACTTGTCCGGGGTCCAATCGTGAAGCTGTCTCTTGGTTCTGGATGACGGCTCATTGTAGAATGCCTCAGCCAAGCGGTGCCTCAAGAAGCACATGAATGTGGCCGTGGGAGCTTTTGGAAGTTGCTTCAGATTACAGACTGGATGTATCCAATGCAGCCGTAGAAGAATGTCTCTCTCCAGCAGTCACGAACTCAGACAGGGTTGGGACCACTACCGTTGTGAAGAATACAAGGAGACCCTTTCGGCGGTGCCACTTGGGCCTTTAGGGATGTCGGGATGAAGTCGGGGTCGCCTCTGCAAGCTGCTAGTCCTCTGCAGATCCTCTACTGCGAACTGGCTGGCTGGGAGCAGCTCCAACAACACAAGAGATGGGGGGGAGGAGGCTAGTGGTGAAGGGAGGTGGAGGGGTTGCCAGATGGGAATGTGTGGGAGGTGTGGAGGGCTTAGGCCAGAGGTGGAAGTGCTAGGGAGGGGAGGGGCGCAGGAGAGATGGAGGGCTAGTTCAGCACAAGGCGGGGGTGGAGGAAGAAAATAGGAAAATAGAGGATAATTAGAAGTGGAATTTGAATAAAACTTAAATTTCGGAGAAAGGAACAGGTCGCGATCTATCGCGCGATCGTGTTCTGAAGAAAGCGGTCTAGACCCAATCGCGATCTACTTCCGAAATCAAAAACTGGATAAACACGGAAAACTCAGATTTTTATCCATCAATTGACCACGATTCGATGTGATCTAGAGAGGAAACATATCCAGGACTTTTAGGGGATCAATTTGACACCTAAAAGGGATCCTAATTTCGATCAAAACCCTAACCTTAGGTCTTTCTCTATAAATAGGACACATGTTTGTCCTACACGAATCTTAATTTTGGATCGCGAGGATCGAAGGTATGGTGTCATCCTTTCAACTTCTTCCTTCGGAACTTTTTGTTCCCTTTAGTATCTTCTAATATGTCCCTAATTTTCGTGTTAGGAGAATAAGCAACCAAAGAGTTAGAGAGTGTGAAAGTTACTGTTTCTACGCAGGATGTATAGGAATAAGGGCTCCATTTCAGTGAGAAATTCGAAGTTTAGGATCAACCCCAAAGGTAGGTTGTCTCATGATCGGCTTAAACATGATATTAGGATTAAAAGCCCTCGATCCTTACTTGATTTCATGCAACGTGCACAGAGTATTTCATGTTTTACTATGATTGCGCAATAGGGTTGTAGTTCATGGTGTCCATGCAACATTAATAAGAAGATAACAACTGTTGTTGATTTCCATGCCTTTTCATGCATTATTTACATGGAAGCATGTTTTTCTTTTCAGTTTCATACCAATTTTAGCTTTACTTGCCATAGAAATAGGTCCTGTAAGGCCGGTGTTGTTTCTGTCTGACGGTAGAGTGATAACGATCGACCTAGGAGCCGCGACCTAATCGCGGACGCTCGACCAACTGCGACCTCCAGAAGGCGGTCAAATTAGAATCGAGTTTTGGTCTACTGTTCATGCCAAATAGTGCCAGATCAGAACTTCATTATTTCCTGTTTTCTAGCATGATATCTATATTCTATTCCGTTGTATTTCTGTTTATGCCAGAACGCTTTATCAAAGTTATTTTTGCCGTATGTTAATTTCACAAAACATCTTATAAGTTGTACTAAATGAATTTTCGTCCCTTAGTTACACGACGGTTTATGTTGACATGTTCTCTGTCATCTTATTTCTATCATAGTTATTGATATATAGCACGTATTCCGGTACGATGTTATTAGTCACTTACATTTGATAGGAACACTCTCTTGGATATTGAATGTCTCTTCGTCGAATATTTCTTTTGTCGGACTAGGAATTTATGTTTCAAGGTCTCCGTAAGTCTCCATGAGTTTGGGATTCTCAGTAGGACGTTGAACTTGTTGTACCCTAAAAACTCAAAAGCTAGATGAACACTTTTGTTTCTGCACTTTGTCCAAATCGTGGCCGTCACTCAACTGCGTTCTCAAGATCGCGGCTGGCTACTTGATCGCGTTCTGCCCGTGTTGATTGCATTTCAGTCGACCGATTCTCTGTTCCCGGTCGATCGATATTCCTTCTTCAGTCGACAAGTTTCTGGTTTAGTCGACAAACTTTTGCTTGGTCGACAGACTTCTGATCGCACACCGTTACCCGACCACGTTCTCATGATAGCGGTCTCCTGACAACCGCGCTCTATCAAAGTATTGCCCAACCCGAGGTCTGACCCAATGGTTGATTGTATTATACTCTCAGACTGTCTTATGACTGTGTGACACCTAAAATATTATTCATCAAGTCATTAATGAACTATGAAATTAATGAAGATACCGTTATGTTGCTGAAATACTTCCGTAGCACAACATCCTATTTAATTCATTCTTGACCTCTTTTTCAATGAATTGGACCGTTCTTGCCTTACCATCACCTGATAGGCAATTATTGAAATTGATATTCTTGGCCTAATTTATTGATATTCTCGTGGAAGTAGCTTGATTTATAACTTGAATATGTAAGGGCGGGCACGGACAGTGCCACTTGTTAGAATCTGCTCAAATAGGAGTCCACGTGGTAGGATCTACGAATAGAGAACTATCTTGGATCACGTGCCCTCCTTCACGATCACTTGATCTTAGACATTTGGAAGAATCTCTGTCAGGAGAACAATAGTCAACGAATAGCTCTATATCTACTGTTTTTTGTATCTTTACCTACGGCAATTGTCGTAGGTAAAAGTACTTCTTGATGTAATCCCTTAGTAGAGGATTGTCCATGTCTTATTGTTCTTCACAGTGAACCAGACTTAGTAAAAATTAAGTAGCAGTTATTATATTGTGTAAAACGTGAGATAGATAAAAGATTAGTGGCAGCTTGAGGGCAGTGTAAGGTATTAGTGAGTTGAAATTGACGAGAGGCTATGGGTAGAAGACCATGCCAATGTGAGAAATCGACAAACCTTGCCCATTGCCAACGCGCACTGTGTCAATACCATCATGCTTGGAGGAGATAGATAGATTGCCAAGATCGTCGGTGATGTGGTGGGTGGCCCCTATATTTGAGTACCATGTGGTGTCAGCAAGAGAAGCAGAGGTTGCCATGGTTGCTAGTTTATTCGGTGGGTGGCGTCCATTGTATGCAAGGTTCATGCGGCTTTAGCAATTTATAGCTTCATGGCCATGGTTCCAACATATTTGGCAGTACACGCGGGAGAGTGGCACGTCGCTGATGGTGGTGTCCTGTGGTGCTTTAGCATCAATGGAGGACTTCTGATTGTTGGGTGGAGCAGGACGCGACCACTTTTATGATGTAGGTGGCTGGTCAGATGGGCATCTATTCTTCCCACGAGGAGGGCCAGATGAAGTCAGCTTGTTCGTGAATTGACGTTGGGCAGTGAGGGCATGAGCAGTTTCATTATGCTTCATCTGGCGATTGAGAGTAAGTTCTTCATTGTGAAGAAGACTCTCGGTTTCCTCATGTGAAATGCTGGAGGTCTGGGCCCGATAGCGGATAATTGCAGAAACAATACCAAATGACGGGGGCAGTCTGTCAAAGCATGGCGAAGAAGAGTTCGTCATTGGAGACGAGACCCAGCTGCACCGAGTTGGCCAAAAATGACCTTGAATTGTTGGAGATATTGCAGTCTTATTGATGCAAACTTAGTCACTGGAGAATAGATTTCTTGAAAATCTATACATGATTTTTGTGAAAATATCTTGGTAACTAACCGGACTTTATATTTATCAATAGACTCATCAGCTCGAAGTTTTTTCTTGAATACCTATTTGCATCCTATAATCTTTCGATTCTTTGGTAGATCACATAATTCTCATACACAATTCCTTTTCATAGAATCAATTTTTTCATTCATAGCATCTTGCCATGATTCTATATCATGCGATTTCATCGCATCTTCATAATTCATGGGATCTACGTAATTTTCGTATTCCATGTCTATCATCAGACATGAAGGCTCACAAGAATACAAATGATAATCATCCATCCATGTCGGTGGAGTTCTCAATCTTTTGTTACCTATTCCGGGTTGATTAGGCTGTACTTCATTCATAGGTATTGGTTCATTTTTCATATTTTGAGGTTCTTCATCAATTTATGGATCATTTCTAGGGATATCATTGTAATAGTTATCATCTATTACAACCAGATGTTCCTTCTCCTTTTCATGAGATTCCTCTTCCTCTAGATTTTCTAGAAATGCTGCATCCCTATATTCAACGATCTCTTTTTCCTTATGAAAAAATCTATAACCAGATGATTTCTCACAATACCCTATGAATCTACATTTCAATATCTTTGAGTCTAACTTATCTCTAAGTTGACTAGGAATGAGAATGTGAGTAACTGACCCCCACTTCTTGAGGTGACTCAAATTGAGTTTCCTTCCATTCCATAATTCATAAGGTGTACTTTCTACAAATTTTGTGGGAATTCTATTTAAGATATGACTTGCCGTAAGTAATGCCTCTCCCCACAAATTCTTAGGGAGACTTGAATGCGATAGCATACATCTAACAATATTCATTAAAGTTCTATTCTTTCTTTCTGCCATACCATTCTGTTGTGGCGTATAAGGCATTGTCACATATCTTTTAATTCTGTGTTCTTGACAATATAACTCAAATTCCTTTGAGTTATATTCTCCACCTCTATCCATTCTTAACACCTTGATATTCCTTCCATGTTGCCTTTCCACTTCCATTCTATATTTTTGAAAGTAATCAAATGTCTCTGATTTTGCAAAAATCAGATAGACATTGACAAATCTTGAATAATCATCTATGAAGGTTATAAAATGGCGTCCCCTACGGCGTTTGCAGCCTCTCCCCCTCTCTTGAGGCGCTGAGCGAGCCAGGACGCCTCAGAGAGGCCGCTGTAGGCCTTCCCAGCGGATTCAGCGGTCGATAGGGCGGGGAACACTCGCTCAGTCCACGACAGCACCTTCGGAACCCGATACAGACTGGTGGCTGCATTGAACGACTCGACGGCCGCAGCGCCCCGGACGCCTGTGGCGCCGAGGCGGGCGAAGTTGTAGCTCGACCCCACGCCCGAGAACAGCAGGGCCACGTTCAGGATCGGCACCACGATGTCGTCGATCGGGCCCGTCATGGCGTCGATCAGGTTCTTGCCGAAGTCGAGTGGGTTCTTCGACTTGCCGACCTTCCGCCACTTGTCGCCCCACGACGAGAGCTCACGCCCGACAGCGTTCGGGTCGATGATGAGGTCCAGGTTGACGGCCATCCGCATCAAGCCGGTCGGCGACGTCCAGTCGTTCAAGGTGTCCAGCACCTTCGAGAACGGGGCGGCACCCGGGCGGTCGCCCCGGTAGAACGAGTCGGCGGCAGACCGCTGCATCTCCTTCTGGATGCTCGACATCTCCGGCGACCAGGATCCGTCCACGATGCCGTTCTCTGGGGCGTCGAGGAATCCTTCCTCGATCGCCTTGAGCTTGAACCGCTGCACGGCGTTCACGTCGATGACGTCGGTCTCCGGCAGGCCACGCAAGGTGGCGATCGTCGCTGCGGCCTCGGTGAAGCTTGAGGCTTCGTCCTCGGTGAACGGCGAGAAGCGGTTGACGACCTGCAGCTGCGGGATCGCCGGCTGCACCGGCTCGTGGTCCTCCGGGTTCTCACCGTGTGCGTCACGGTCGAGGCCCGTCAGGAAGCGGGAGACGGTCGCCGGCTGGACGCCCGGCAGGGTGGCCAGGTCCAGCCGCACCTCGTCCGGCAGGGCTGGCAGGCGCCACGTGGACTCGACGGCCCGAATGGAACGCAGGTTGTTGTCGACTGCGGAGGCGTCGAGGTCGAGGCCGTCGCCGAGCAGAGACGGGGCGGCTTCTGGCGTCAGACCGAGGATCGACATGCTGACTTCACCCCCGTCTTAGGCGCTGAACAGGCGCTTGACCTTCGAGCCCTCCAGGCGAACCCGGTTCGGCTTCACGCCGGCCATCCCGAGGATGTGGCCGAACTCCACCGCCGGAGACAGGTCAGCCGGATCGGCCTGAACCACCAGGTTCCGGCCGTCCACCTTGCCGTACGCCTCGAACCCGTCCTCCGGCTGTCCCTCGAACACGGGCGTCAGCACCGGCAGCCCGCCAAGGCGAGTGAGACCGATTCCCACTAATGGGGTGTCGGGCTTCGTAGCGGCCAGCAGATCGTTCTTCTCGTACTTGGCGCCGGGGGCGTTCACCATCACGTCACCGAACTGGTAGACGCCCGGCGCCAACGCCTTCGCCGGAACGGACTCCGGCGTGCGGGCAGTGGACGGCAGGCCCTCGGGCAGCTCGCTCGGCCGCACCCACAAGCTGACCGCATGGGGCGCCGTACGGTCAGCATCAGCCGACCGGACCACCGTCAGGCTCCCAGCCGGGTCGCTGAAGAACGACTCCCGGGCAGCCTGCCAGCCTTCGGGCGGTTCGCCCGGGGCGTACACCGTCACATCCTTGCCGCCCAACAGCTCCACCTCGGCGGCGGCTGCCGCCGGATCCGAGTCGCCAGGCACCACGATCGCCACACGGCGAGCCCGCATGGTGGTCGACTCGGGCAGTAGCGACTCCTCACCTTCGGGCAGGGGCTCAGCCTCGTCGGCCGTCTGCGGCCGAGTGTGCACACCGGCACCGTTCGGGATCCGGATGTCGCCGACCTTCCGGAAGGCCCGAGACACCTGACCGTCCGGGATGATCGCCGTCACAACCGTCTCGCCGCTCAGGGCGGGGTGGCCGCCCATGTCGTCCCACGCTCCGGCAGGCCACGACTCGTAGACGGCGCCAGGAACGTCAGCGAGCTGCTGCTCGATGCGCTGCACGTCTGGCACCACCCGAGGCCTCGCCTGCGCCCACAGGTCACCGATCGCCGGATACAGGTTGCGCATCTGTGAGGCCGCCGACGGCGGGGCCGTCACGGCCACCGACGTTCCGTCCGGCATCAGGTGGACGGCGAGTGAGCGTTACCCGTGCCCTTGGCACCGGGTTGGCCACTAGGATCGGACTAAACCTACCCTTTGGGAGACCCTCTAGCCTTGCTGGCCCTCTACCAGCAAGGGATCAGCCCTCACAACCTCCACTCGGCATCACCGAGTTACCCTTAGGTTCGGGGTGAGTGTCGGGTGAGTTGGCCACCAATATCGGCCCATTTGAGTTGCAGATGTGCTTGCTTGCTTAGGTCTGAGGTTGTGTCACATCACTCTGTCTCTTTGTGTTGAATGCACTATGCTCTGATTGACATGAACATTATAGACATCGTCACGCCACTTCCGAGTAATCTTCCGTGCTCGGGGCGTGACAGCTCAGGCCCAAAAAAAGTTCATTGTCGCTCCATCGACTACTTCGAAAAATGGATTGAAGCTGAAGCCATTGTCAAGATTATCGAGTCGGTCGTATGGAGCTTCGTGTGGAAGTCGATCATTTGTTGTTACAATATCTCCCAGGTGATTGTGAGCAACAATGGTCGATAGTATGATTCTCCCTACTTTAGACGCAAATGTGTCGACCTAAATATTCGCAACCACTTCACTTTGGTAGCCCACCCTTAGGCCAACGAACGGGTCAAAATGTCAACAAAACTATATTAAAAGGCATTAAAACCAGGCTCAGCAAGGCCAAGGGGAGCTGGCTCAAGAAATTACCAAGCATACTATAGTCACACCGAACTACTCCATGAACGAGCACCGGTGAAACCCCCTTCCAGTTGGTGTATGGCGTGGAAGCTATAAGTCCGTTGGAGATCGGCAATCACTCACTCTGAGTCACCCGCTTCTGGCCTGAGGTGAATGAACAGAAATTATTAGAAAACCTCTATTTCGCGAGCGAGATTCGAGAGATCGTGAGTATCCGAGCCACGGAATATCAGCGGCACCTCACTCAGTATTACAACGCCAGAGTCCGTGATATACACTTCTGGCTAGGAGACTTAGTCCTAAGAAAAATCGAAGCCTCTCGACCACTGGAGGAGATGGGCAAGTTGGCCTCTAACTGGGAAGGCCCCTACCGAGTGGTCGAGACAGCTCGGGAAAGGGGCATACTGACTGGCCACCATGGAAGGAACACCTATCCCTCAGACATGGAATGCAACAACACTACACAAGTTCTATTTTTGAGCCTCTATCAAAAACACACATATATGTAATATAGAGCAAAAGTAATTCATGTTCTTCTTATTAATACTTCTTCGATACATCGGATAGGCCAAGGTCATTACAGTACAAATCAAAAGAAAAAATAGCAAAAGTACAACATCTGTTGGTACAAGCTGATCACTCGACGCGAACTCGACTAGTATTCTCGGGCCGAGTCACTGACTCTACCCCGTGTAGAAACTAGCTTGGATAACGGGATAACTGACCATGTTTACTCAGGAAGATTAGATAAAGGTATCATAGAAAGAGAGGAAGAAGAAGAAGGAATGGCCAGAAAAACCTCCTCTACCAACTCCTTGGAAGGACCCCCTACGGGGTATAATAAAAAAGAGGATGGTAAAAGAAATCCTCCAAAGACTCAAAGAAAAAGGAAAAGAGGCTAGTTCAAGAGCAGAAGAGGGAGAGAAAAGAGGTGAGGAGGGTGCTTGAAGAACTGCCCCTCTAAGGGGCGGGATCGACGGTGGAAAGAGAAAGGGGAGGGGAGGAGGAGAGGCGAGAGCAGGACTAAGGGCAGTGCCTGATGCCCCCATCTGTCCACTTCTATCTTCCTCCAAAGGTAGTGGTGGCGGTCCAAAAGAAGGGAGAGGACGTGCCACCACACGTCGAACCCTCTTTCGAGCTGCCTGCCAACCGTTGAATGCTCTTTCGAACCGGAGGAGCGGGAACCTCCCCCCTACTGTAGTCTGCATCTTCGTCCTCCGAAACACCTTCCATGCCTCACCAAGACTAACCGCCCAACACTTCGCAAAGAGGAAAAATAACAGAGGATGGCTTTAAGCGATGAAGAGAGGAGGAAATGCCCTTCGGGACCTTTTTATAGGCTGAAGGGGATCTATTGCCTTAAATGACTTTCCCCTCGAAGAAGCGTGAAAGGCAGAAACCCCTTCCCCAAGGTAGTTACCTCATTTTCCACCAACACCCCCTCAACGCAAACATGCAAAGTGGCAAGTCATTTAAAGCCTGGGAAGAAGGACAGGCGCCAGCGCCATGCCAGTTGCCTGACCAATCGACACGCGAGATATCCGCAGAAAAAATTACCGCCTTTCCAACAACTACAAGTACAGTAGTCAAATCGTGCAAAAGGTACTAAGAAGCAGTCAATTCTGCATTTAATACTACCATCTTCGTATATACAAGGAAAGTTTTTACATGGCCGTAATAAAGAAGAAAGAAAAGCTGGTACATCAGGCCTCGGGCCCATTATGAAGCTTGGCAGATAAAGGATCCTCGGCACCAGGCGACCTGCCCCCGGCACCTTCGGTAATGGCCGGACCAGACACTGACCCCACCTGCGTGGGAACTATCTCGACCGCGTGCCCTCCTGAAATTGCCGGAGTCGGTGGTTGCTCGGACAAGATGGAGGCATCCCGACTTCCACCCTCTCTCGACACCGGGAAAGAAGAATCCGTGACATCCTCGTCTGAGTCATAACATTACCCGGAAGGAAACTCAAGCTGTTCCATCACCTGCTCCTGGGCCAGAGAAGTTGCTCAGTGGAAGCCTTGAGAGAACCCCTTCCGTAGACCCCGAAGGTAGCCTAGCTCGTAGTAGGAAAAGGCGACCTTCTGGAGCGCCACCTGATAACTCTCTGAGCATTTGTATTGCTCGAGCGCTTCCACTCCGGCCAGTTCTGCCTTCTTCTCAAGCTCGACTGCCCTCCGCTCTGCCTCGGACTGCCACTTCTCAACTTTGGCTCGCTCACCCTCGGCCTCCCAGACTTGGCCCTCGAGCTCCTCACGCTCGGCCTGAACCTTGCGCTCCGCGTCCAGGAGCCTATCCTTCAGCTCGACCATATAACGAGCTTGAGCCAGCTGCTCGGTTGATACTCGAGCCTCCTTCTGGCTCGACTCTGCTTGCACCTTAAGCGAGGCCACCTCCCGCTGAAGGTCCTCAAAGTCGAGAGTCAAGCGTTCGATCTTTCGGTCGGACACGCCGCGGGCCCAGGACAGAGACTCCCTCTCCGAGTCCACCCGAGCAAACAAATCGGTCATCTCGGCCCCCAGTTGGGCCAGAATTAAGTCGCCTTCCATGACTCGCTCCAGAAGCACAGAAGGGGGGCTACGCCCAAGACCTTCTCGAACCGCCTCCGACATCGCAGGACGGCACTTGCAGTACAGGGACGCTCGGACGGCGAAGGCACCCGCCGCGGGAGGGAAGGTCCTCTCTGGGACAGCCGGGATCGGGGCATCCCCCCCGAGTACTCCCACTTCTGGGGGCCCACCGCCTGGCTCGGATCGGGCCGCCTCACCCCGCACCTCCGCAGCCTCGGTCGAGTGGGATGGGGTCACCTCACCTCGCGACCCCTCGGCCTCGACCGGCTTGAACCAGGTTCCGCCGCCCTGTGCCCCCTCAGCCTCGGTAGGCGCCCCAGCACCAGCCGCCTCTACCTGGGACCCATCCGCCTCGGCCGTGACCGCTCCGACGGCGACGGCCCCCTTTGATTCGACGGCCGGGAGAGCCAACTGCGCACCCTCCTCAACCGAACGGGCGGCCTCCGCCCTTCTCGCCGGCTTCCTCTCAGCGGCCACGGCCTTCATCGAGGACCACAGTAGCTTTTCCACGGGGTCCTTACGCTTAGCCCCGCGGCGCTCGGAAGCGCCACCCCGGGCGACTTGCTTCCCCGTGTCCTGGACATGGGAGGAGCTCTCGGACGTCTGAGGTCCGCCGAGAGTAGGCATCCCCTCCAAGTCGATGATCTCCACCTCGGCCAGCGACGCCCCCTCATCTGCCGTCAGCCTCGAATCTAAACAGAGAAAAGCAGATCATCATAAGGAAGTCTACTAATCCAACCCAGCATCAATTCAAGACCTTGAAGCCCTTACCCGGAGGCGCCACCATCCGAGAAGGGTACTCCTCAATGTTTGCCTCGGTTATCAACTCGGCGGTGGATCGGCGATTCTTCTGAAGAAGGGCAGCCTTCTTCTCCACCTCCGGGGAAGCCACAGCCGGCTTCGGAGGAATGTTTGGAAGGAAGTTGGGCACCAACAGGAAGGTCCAGGACTCAGCGCCCAAGGCCGAGCCCACCCAGAAATACTGGGTCTTCCAGCTCTCGTGGGAAGAGTCCATGGCAGAGAGGGTCACGCAACTCCTCCCTCTCTTCGCCTGAAGATAGAAGAAGCCTTTGCCCGCTTGGGCATGCTCCTTCAACTCGAAAAAGGCATGAAAGAGGTCCAACGAAGTGTCGACCCCGCACGAGCGGCAAAGAAAGATGAAGGAGAGTAAGAGGGTGTAAGAATTGGAGACCAACTGGGCTAGAGCCAGTTGGTAAAATCGAAGCAATTCGGCAACAAAGAAATGGAGAGGCAGGCGGAACCCGCACTTCCAGGCCAAGAGGAAAGAACAGAAGGAACCAGAGCGAGTGTCCAAGCTGGACTCGTGAGGCTCCGTCGGAGAGAAATGGTACCACCACGGCAACCCATACCAACCCTCCAACCGCTTCACCTCTCCCTCAGTCAGTTCTTTACGAAGAGGTTCTGACGGTGCTGTAAAAACCCTTGGGGCCCGCTCGACCTCTCGCCCCTCAGCATTGGGATGTTGGTCCGCCATGGAGTAACCAGAAGAGCTGGAGGAAGAGGAAGAAGGCACTGAGCCAGACGACTCAGGATAACACAATCTATGAAGACAAGAAAGAAGAAAAACAAAAGGAAAACATAGATTGACTTCTGGAATTTCACCCCCAAGAAGGATGAAGGCCCGATCTGACTGGTTGATCGTTCCATAGATGACTGGAACAAGCAGAGCTACGTCTTCGAGATCAACACTTCCAAACTCAGCTCCCTTGTGATTTGAATCTTTAATCTCTCCTCTAGACTCCACGCTCTACTCTCTGGCTCCTTTTGGTCTTCCCGCACTCTCTCTCAACTCACTTGAATTCTTCCCATTTTCTGCTTCTTCTTACTCTTCTTCTTGCTTGCTGCACACCTTCTTTGGATTGTTTCTATATTCTCCGCTCGCTCCCTCGTTCATCCCGTGCTCTCTTCTCCCAATAATCTCCTTTTTCCCACTCTATATAAAAGCCGAAACTGAATCCACAATATATCTTCTTCTAGAAGAATCTTGTGGGGCCCTTGCGTCAGACGTTGTTAGAATTAGCATATTTTCCGTCCAAAAAATTTCCCCACGTGGCTTCTTCCTCGTAGTATGGATCCCACCACTTATTATGCAACACCCTGAAAATTTAAATATGAAATAAATAAAAATAATTATGAATATTAGCCATAGAGAATTTTAGAACGTAAAATCTCGATAACAGAAAAGAGATAATTAGCTAAAATAGTTAATGGGCCTAAATGTTAGCAAATGGGCACAAATAAAGGTATAAATAAATAATTGAGAAATAGATATTTAATATATCCTTTTATCTATTTATGACTTAAATTAAAGAAAATACAATTCAAGTATTTAGGAGGAATCTTATTGCAAAAAAATATATTTATATACATACACAAAGATTTTCATAGGATTAAACCCGGGACTGATACCCAAGACCACCATGGAAATGGATAAGGAAGATAAATAGGTAGGGGAAATAAGGTCCACATATATGTAGTTCTACAATTAATTTATAATACTAACAAATATTGATTGATGACCTTTGATAGAAACAAGATTTATAATGAATGAATATATACATATATATATATATATAAATGCAAGTAAGGGAAGCCTATAAACTCTCCCACGCCTGAAGGTGCATGGGGCTTGCAATTAAGTAAAAAGGGAATCTCATAGTTCCTTTATTGAACCTGAAGGTGAACATTGAAGGACCCTAACCCAAGGTATGGTAACAACTAATGGGTTGAAAGGATTAGTACCAAGTGGGCTTTGAGAAATATATATATAACCCTATAATTATATGGGCTTTAACCCATATCTACGAAGAAACCCACTAACTAAATTTCCCCTTAACTAAATATACAAGGCCTTAACCTATCTGGGCTTTACTTTAGCTTTAGCCCACTCAAAACAAAACCCATACACGTTAATTGGGCTTTCACTATTTTGTCTATAACGCAACCTGCAATGCTAAGACCTTAAGAGAAAGGGCCATTTTTAAAAGGATCATGTGAACCCCAGGAGACCATAACCCAAAACCCACATATGATGACCCAACCCATATGCCTGTTCGAACGTGGCATGCATGGGTGCTAGCTTAGGGTGTTTAGAACCAGAGAAGGTAGGCGACTAAAAGATTGGCAGGTGGAGTGCTTTGTGGAGTAACGGACGGCAAGGTTTAACACCTTGCCATCAATGGCCTTCGACCCCTCCTCTAAGTTTTCCCCTTATAAATAAACCCTCTAGTCGAACGTGCAGACCTTGCTGCTGCCGTTCGAAGGATTCCTTGCTTCCTCCTATTGCTATTTGTGTCTCCTCCTGCACCTATGGACGAGAAGGCAGTTCTTCTGCTACTATTCCTGCTGTAGTCCCGTGAGGAGGCTTCTTCCTCCTCTGTGAAGAGTTTGCTCCTGTTGTCGCTATAAGTTGTAGTTGCTAAACCGCTGCTGTCCTCTTCAGCCTACTTCTTCATTGTTGCATGAAGGCCGCTATAGTTGCTGCAGTAAAGGCTCCTTCATCCTCAATGTGTTCTTCATCCGTAAACGCATCAAAGGTAGGCAATCTCCCAAGCAAAATCACCATTAAAAAACATACTAGATGATAATACATGTAGGTTTTCTCATCTAGACAATAACTCTTAATAGCATGCCATAGACGCTAGTACCATCTTCATGTTTTTGTTCAAAAAACTCTTTTACAACTGTGGGCATCAATTTCATGAACTTAGTAATGAAGTCCATGTTGTATACATTCACCTTAGGAAGCTCCTTGAACTTTTCATCCTCTAAAGGAACTTTCATTTTCTTGAAAATTACAGTCAAGTGAGTTGCATAAGGCAAATGCCTTCTAGATTCTTTACAAGTCCCTATGATTTGAATCATCATTTCAGGCAGACAAACTTTGATTTTTCTAAACATACAGTAAAATGAGAATCTTTGTGATTCAGTCAGTCTTCCCCTTCCTCCACGTTGTGGAGTTATAATGGTAGTAAACATGTGATGCAACAGTCTTTTTAAAGGAGAAAACCTATTTGCATTAAAATTTGTCAACTTGGTTTGTTTGTGGTCATTCGGATCACTAGGCTAATCTGTGAGGATGGAGTAAGCTTCAAACTCATTATACTCAAATTCTTCCTCATATACACCATCTTCAGGAATTCTCAAAATCTTGTGAAGAAAATGCTTAGTTATCTCAATTTTGATTCCTTTAACATAGGACCATATCTTAGATTGGTCTGGGTCATATTTCAGATTCTTGTAAAACTCAATGACCAGTCTAGGATAGTAATACCTATATTTTCCAATGAATTTCTTCCAGCCTTGGAATTTAATCAAACTCAACAGTTCAGGAAATCTATCAAACATCATCTGGTCATGAAAGTCAACATACTGAGGGAAAATAATTTTGACAGTTTCATCATGTTCTTCAGCTTGACCAGATACTGAGCCAAATTCTGCTTCCTCTATAGGTAACTGATATGCTTCTTTCTCTTCAGCAATCCGACGTCGCTTTGTCGAAAACTCATCTACCTTCTTCTTACCCTTAGCCATTTTCTCTCCAAGCATGCCAGAAGCAGTGCTCTTGTCATGCATAGGCTTCGACCTAACCTCCTTGCGAGGTTGTTCAGCTGCACTCCTTGATTCCACGGCCATTGGGTGCTGTTTCTCGGAGATCTTTCACTTCCCTTTACTCTTTGTGACTAGAGAGGACATGATTGACATGGGAGACTCAGGCTGACAGCACAGATTAGAGAAAGTGTGAAGAAGGTGGAGAGCAGGGAATGGAGAAGATAGGATTGTGCAAGAGGGAAGATGCACGGGTGACTCAATAGCGTCGATGTGAGGGGTTTTAGAAGAGAAGAAGTCTCGACCTGGATGCGTTGAGCTTCGACGGTAAGATAGACACTTATTAATAGGGCAGAGTAAGGTAACAACTTTATCGACTTTACTAATTTCAGAAGCAATTACAAAACTACCATTTTCTTTGAGATGAATGCCTTTCCTTACAGTCAAGAGATTTGTGGCTTATAAGGGCTAAATCTTGATACATTAGAGTTCTAAAATTAATCCTTTAATGGAAACACAATGGAGATAACTCAATCTTAACAATGTACTATGCCTAGTCAAAAATCCATCAAGCTTACTTATCATTTTCATTAGACAAAGCTGATATAAAATCTGCCTTATATTGAAAAAGAACAGTTTTAAGTTTCTGAAAAAGACACAGAGTCAACCATATTTTTCCTTTTTTTTGTTTACTTGCTTGAGCATTCAAGTATAACTGTACTTTTTACTCAAGGAGACACGTTGATTAGACACCAGAATCTATCCCTGGTTACTCAGTACAGCCAACTGTTATGCTTCATTTTATGAATTGAGTTAGCACCTTTTACCATGACATAACCTCTGCATTTTATTGATACAGATGGTCAGTTTCTCCAAAAGATATGCCATTGCACTACCTTATTCTTTTTATAAAAATCCATCCCTTTATTTGTGTCGATGATTTTTATCAGCTCTGTTTTTGTTGCTTTGTAAAAAGTTGCAGCACTTATATCCTCTTTACTTACATTCACTGCGGTATAACTGAACCGGATGGTTTTACCTGTAGCAGAAGCACTATCCATTCTTATGCCTTCGCCTACTTCCATCCCACTTTGTTTATTCGTTGCCTCTGCATCCTTTTTAAGCTTTAACTCTACAACATTATCTATTGCTGACTGGCAACCTGTAGCAAAAACAACTGCTATGGCAATAATAAGCAAACATGCGTAACGGTGTATAGATTTCATCATTTGATAATGGTTAAAGATAGGATAGTAGGTATGATGCGTCCCTCTTCAAAGTGAGGGATGAAGAAAATATAAGTATGGAAAGAGAGTTGAGTGTGTTCATAAATTATTCATCTTCGGTAAGGGAGGAACCATACATTCCGCTTGAATTTAATCTTGACTGGGCATCTCTTGATTTAGGGGAGGGTGTGGATCTCTTACCCATTCCTGACCTCAGTGACTCTACTGTCATCTCTGACATTTTGCAACTAGCAGATTGGTCAGCTCCACCTAAGCCCTATGAGCATCCCTATGTTGAGGAGCACATTTATTTCATTCCATATCAGTCTTGTATCCTTGACACTAGCTATTTGGTAGATTCTTAACAAACCCCTCCCACTCTAACCTTTTCTTACTTCAATAATATGAAAGTAAATCCTAAACTTGAGGGTGTAGAAAAAAAAATGGGAGATGTGAACGTCTTTATTGATGTGTTCAATACTTATAAAGACCTTAAGTACAAAGAAAAATATTACATAATTAATGATATAATCCTGAACATTATTCCTCTTCTATTCTTTAATTAGGTGGGTCCTTTCGGACTGCTAGACCCACCATGGTATGTGATGCCAGCCAAAATGAGACTATTGCATCATCTGATTGGGGGTGTTACGTATGCTTGTCACCCCCATGTCTAGCTAAAGATATTAAACTTAGCGCTTATTGAGAGGTTGTTGGCTCCCATTTATTTTCTCGAATTAATCAAAATTTAAGTATAGAAGATTAATCCCCAAACAGAGCAAAATGGTGTGATGCCAAAGGCGCTCTGCTGGCCGAGTTGAGTCCAGAAACTGGGACATTTTACCGTGTCAAGCAACACAACACAACAAATAGGGTTCATCCCCGTGCAAATGGCATCATGACAACCAATTTCTCGATGGATGGATCGGACCTGAGGTTTGAGACAACTTGCTGTACCAAACAACACTTTGTGAAGATTCGGGGATCACTCCTGGATACCCTGCATATGGTATCGCACTGTCGACACTTCAATTACTGGGCCAACCCGAGGATCATAATAGCTTGCCGTGTTTCATGGCACCCTACGAAAAAGCAGAAATCACTCCCAAACACCTCATCCATGGCGTAATGCCAACAAACCTCGACTGTTGAGTCCAACCTAGATTCTGGAGCCACTCACCATATCACACGGCTCTCCACCAAGAAGCGAGGATCACCCCTGACTACCAGACAAGAGACATCATCATGCCGACATCTCAGTTGTCGGGTCAACCTAAGACTCATAGCCACCCATCGCGTCACGTAGTGTATGACAAAAAGGTAGGGAACAACTCCAAACATGCCTTCCACAAGTGGCTTGACACCCGTGACTCCCATAGCAAGTTGCATTTGGACTTCAGAGCCATTAATAGGCCATGTCCAGAACGAGGCCTCTGGGTTGACCGCATTCGAGATGGACCCTTGATAGACAACAAGCTTAGCTGTTCTGAGTCCAGATTCATGTGGTCCCTCTCTCTCTTTCTCTTCTTCACCCAGTCTACCTTACCCTCATAAATCGTAGTCCACTTGACCCTCGTAAACCCCCAGTCCACCTGACCCTCGTAAACCCCCAATCCACCTGAACCCGCCTAAGCCCTTCAATCCAACCCTCCTAAACCCCTGAACCCAACCCTCATTCCAACCTGCCTAAATCCCAGGTCCACTCAACCATGGCCTATCTACACCCTCCACTCTATCCTATCTAAACCCATCAAAGAAAAGAAACCCTAGCCCACATAAACCCCTAGGCAAGACCCACACCTTTTTATCTCTCTCAAACCAGTCCACCTTAATCCCCAGTGGAACCCACATGAACTTCCTCTCTCCTTAAGGTCAAACCCTGCCATTTTGGTCTACTCAAACCCCCTTGGGGAAAAGGTTTACATGGACCAGGATGCCCCCAAGCACTCCAGCCTGCGTAAACCCCCTCTACGCAGACCAACCCACTAGTCCAGAACGTAGTCTCCCTCTGAACCATGTTCATCCCAGAACATGGTCACCCTGATGACCGCGTTTTGAGCGAACCCTTCCGGTCCGCATAAACCCCCCTTTACGCGGACTAGCACGCTAGGGGTCAACCTGGTCTGCATAAAGCTCCATTTTCTTTCCCCAAAAAAAATTCTTTTTTCTAGCCCTAGGTTGGTCAACTTCGACATGACGTCAGGCTGACACCCTCATCTACATACTCTACCCTTGTTTCAGACCTTCCGTCTGAGCAAGATTTGTTGATTCTAACATTTCGACGAATCAATATCAATATTTATCCCTGGGTCTGGGCCTCTCGCTCGTCTACCATCTAGTTTACCCTCACCCCAAACCTTCTATCAAGGTAGGGCCCATTGACTTTGACATGTCGTCAGGTTAATATTGACACCCATTTTATATTCTACCCTTGACTTAGGCCTCATGCCTCTACCAAGTTCGTTGGTTTCGACAGGATGCCGAGTCAACACTTATCATATATTCTACCCATGGATTAGGCCTCACGCCTCTGCCAAGTTCGTTGGCTCTGACAGGACGTCGAGTTAACACCTATCTTATATTCTGCCCTTGATTTAGGTCTCACGCCTCTGTCAAGTTCGTTGGCTTTGACAAGATGTCGAGTCAACACCCATTTTATATTCTACCCTTGGCTTAGGCCTCATGCCTCTGCCAAGTTCGTTGGCTTCGACAGGATGTCGAGTCAACAATTATCCTATATTCTACCCTTGGCTTAAGCCTCATGCCTCTGCCAAGTTCGTTGGCTCCGACAGGACGTCGAGTTAATACCTATCTTATATTTTGCCATTGATTTAGGCCTCACGCCTCTACCAAGTTCGTTGGCTTTGATAGGACGTCGAGTCAATACCCATTTTATATTCTACCTTTGGCTTAGGCCTCATGCCTTTGCCAAGTTCGTTGGCTTCGACAGAATGTCGAGTCAACACTTATCCTATATTCTATCCTTGGCTTAGGCCTCACACCTCTGCCATGTTCATTGGCTCTGACAGGATGTCGAGTTAACCCCCATCTTATATTCTGCCCTTGGTTTAGGCCTCACGTCTCTGCCAAGTTCACTGGCTTTGACAGGACGTTGAGTCAACACCTATGCTGTATTCTGCCCTTGGTTTAGGCCTCACGTCTCTGCCAAATTCGTTGGCTCTGACATGACGTCGAGTCAACACCTATCATATATTCTACCATTAGTTTAGGCCTCACGCCTTTGCCAAGTTGGTTGACTTTGGCAAGTCTTTCAAGTCAACAACGTGTTCTACCCTTGCCCAGACCCTTTGTCTCTTCCAGGTTGGTCATTTTCGACATGGCATCAAGATGACAATAGTGTTTTATGTCTGCCCTTGTCCTGGACATGCCGTTTAAGCGAGGTTTTTTGGTCCCGACATCCCGTTGGGTCAACATCCATATTTCACTTTTGGTTCGAACCTCCCGTCTGACCAATCAAAAAAAAGATCCTTTTATCTTTGGTTCGGACCTCCCGTCCGACCAATCAACAAAAAAACCCTTTTACCTCTGGCATGGACCTTTCGTCTAGTTAGGCAACAAAAAGATCTTTTCACCTCTGGTTTAGACCATCCGTCCATCCAGCTAACAAAAAGACCCCTTCACCTTTGGCTTGGGCCTTTCGCCCGGCCAGGAAACAAAAAGATCCTTTTTACCTATGGCTATGCCCTTCCGTCTAAATTGGTGAATGAAAAGACCACTTTTGTCGCCAACATCATGACCTTTCATCTAGGCTGACACATAAACCCAAAATAATAGTATTGTCTGGCATCATGGCTTCCGCCTAAGCTGGTAAATATTCTGCATTGGCGTTATGGCCTTCCGCCTAAGTCAAGTTATATGGCGTCATGACTTTACGTCTAAGCCATTAAATATCATTATCCAGTCTCATGGCCTTCCGCCTAAGACGGTAAATACTCTACCTTGGCGTCATGACCTTCCACCTAAGCCAAGTTGTACGGCGTCATGGCTTCCTACCTAGGCCAGTAAATATTTTACCTTGGCAACATGGCCATTCACCTAAGCCAAATTATACGGTGTTATGACTTTACGTCGAAGCCATTAAATACCATTGTCTGGCGTCATGACTTTTCACCTAAGCTAGTAGATACCCTACCTTGGTGTCATGGCCTTCCACCTAAGCCAAGTTATATGACGTTATCACTTCATGTCTAAGTTGTTTAATATTTTTGTAACGACCGTAGTTTATCGAATTCTTAATGGTGTGGATCTAGGATTCGTTCGGTGATTTTTAACGATTTTTAGGAATTTTTTTGAAGCTCTGATGATGATGATGATGATGATGATGATGATGATTAATCCAAGGGAATACCATTTAGAAAAAATGACTTTAAGGCAGATACTGAATGACTCTAAGGGATATAATTCAATAACAAGTCCAAATCTCAAGGTATAATAGCCTGGAGAGGCTAGAAGGGATTAACACACAAAAATCACGAAAAAAAGGTTCTAGAACTAGGTCGTGGTTAGAACAGGACCGCTACTAGGATATAGCGGTCTAGACGGGACCGCTATCAGAAGGACAGTTGTAAGACTTCCGTCGATTCAAGAAATCAATGGGTCGATGCATAGTGGGCAGGAAAACAGAAAGCTGTCCAGAGGGAACAACTTTTTGATGGTGGTGGTCTAGGGAAGACCACTACTAGGTCAGTCAAGGCATAAAAATACTCAGTCGACCAGTCAAAATGTCAAGGTCCTTAGTCGACCTGGGGCATCGTTGGGCTGGAATAGGGTCCAGTCCGCATAACCTTGGTCATTTGAGGTGATATGGGTCGACCTAACTAGGGCTGAGTCAACTTAGAACAAAGTTCAATTGACTAGATAGAGCTGGCACATCAGCCAGAACAAGAACAAAATAGATATCAGAATGCGGGCCGCCCATGACTGCTACCTCATGGTAGCGGTCCCTTTAGGGCCACGTCTAGGTCGAGATAAGGTAGAACAATTACAACTTTGGACTAGCAAAAAAATAAATCCTGTCAAGTTGTTGGGTTCAGGCTTTCAAGGTACAACTTGCTCAGTGTCCTAGTGGGAATCCCAAGCTCGCGGGGTCTTACGGTGGCCTCGTAATAGCGGTCCTAGTCTGACGGAAGGAATATCTAGTGGAGAGTTCCAACTATCACAAGATTGAAAGTCTGGAAAATGAGAATGAACGGTGAGCCATTACCACCGGAGTGGCAAGACCCTCAAACAAGCCTAGTAATTTAATCAATAATAGTGAATGTATTACAAGATTTATCAAGGTTATGAACAGATTAAGCTACATTTAATCTACTAATTTGTAGGGTACAATCATGAGAAATTGATGATAATCCAGGGATCATGATGTGAATAGACTTTAGATTTAATCATTCTTTCATAATCCCTAACTATTACATGCATTTCTAGCCCTACAGCATGCTATTTATTCAAGATAAAGCATAGGAAAAACATAACGTTCTAACAGAACCTGTGCGATGACCGCGGTCAGGAGAGAACCGCTACCTGATGGTAGCGGTCGATCAATGACCGCATTCATGCTATTTTGACAAAAAATTTAAAATTTTCACGCCCAGAAGGACGTGGTCTATCACGAGACCATGGTCTCCAGGTAGCGGTCTTTGTTGAACCGCCATCTGGGGACCCTGTCCCACTACGGTGATCCTTGACAGACCTTAAGAAAAATCACCATAACTCGTGGTACACTCTATAAAATTTGGGCATTTAGCTATCAATGGAAAGAGGATGAAAAACCACACAACACGAATATTTTTAATTAAAGTTTAGCCTGAAAGAATCCTATCTTAAATCGATTAAAATGAAAGGAGAAAGTTATTAGAACCCTAACTCGACATATCTTGATTAACAACCTAATTATGATCGCTACACTGCATCAAAATTAGGTTATTTGATATCAAAAGAAAGAGGACTCGAAGATGCAACTGATGGTATATGTTAATTAGCATTTGGCCTGAGAGAAACCTACCTTAGATAGATGCGAATTAAAGGTAGAAACCTCACTGGAACCCTAAACTGACCTCACTCCCCTTGCTAGAAATGCCCTCGATCTCGCACACTGCCACTGCCTAGGAGCAAATAGGGTTTCTAGGGAACGAGAGCTACCTATTTATAGAGTTTATTGAAGCTCCTAGGGTTCTAATCGATCTAGAGAGTCCATGGAGAGAAAAATAACAAAAATCTCGAGGTTGACCAAATCCTCCACCGCCACTTCAAATTGGGGCATCTAGAATTAAGGTTTTCGAAGGGGATACGATCACCTAACCTGGGCCAAAGGATTGAGTCTGATTATAGCCCATTAGAGCGTGAATTAGAGCTTAATTAGATCGAATTTGGGCTAAGTTGTTCTAGGTCTGAGTTAGACTAAATCTCCGATTTGGGCCTAAACCAATTTTCATGAACACCTATATAATCGGTAAAATATGTAAAAAAAAACTTTTTAAATAGCAAGATATTCGACAGCATTTCATATCTAGAGCACAAGAAAAAAGATCATATCAGACGCAACCTCAAACATATGGCACATAGAGCATACAGCTGAACGAGCTACGAGAATCAGACAAAGCTTCACAAGGCGCGCGACCTAGACGAATCAAGAGGCACTCACATTGCAATGCCCCCCGAGACGCGCCCTGAGATGCGGCAGGATCTTCTTCCACTCCTTCCCCGTCCTCCCATTGGCGCCTGCCGCCCACACATCAGAAAGCAGCCGGACGATAAGAGAAACCCAGAGATCAAAGGGAACCGGCAGATCAACAGAGGGAAAAGGAACAGGGAGGAGGGGGCGCCGGTACCCTTGGGATTGATGACGAAGACGAAATCCCTCCTCGACACGGACGCCGACCCACCGACGCCGCCGAAGAGATCCAGCGCCGCCGACTGGTGCTCTGCTCTCACCAACGAGGGCCTCTGCATCGCCGTCGCTGCCCCAAAACCCATCTAATCCGAATCGTCTCCCCCCCGCAGCCGGATGTAGAGGTGGTGGGCATGTGGGAGCTGTGAGAAGACGGGAGGCGGCTTCCGCTTCGGGCAGGTGGCCACGATAAACGACACAGCAGCGGCTGTTTAGATTCCGCGGCGCTCTCTCTCTCTATCCGCAGTTTATCATGTGCAAGTAAACCGCCTTCTGTTTTGGATGAGATTAACTTGGTCTGGAGATGAGAAAGAAGGCACGTTGCTTTAGCCCCTCTCTGTTATTGGGCCAGGAAAGAGGGATTTCATTATCAGACGAGAGAGTCATGTGGGTCCCACGCGCTCCTCTCGCACACATGCCACTGGGTTGAATGTGATATACGAATACAATTTTATAAAAATCCGAGGTTGAATACTGGGTCGAATGCGATATCCTATTTAGTTTAAAGAGCACCGTAGTGCTTGTGCGTTGTTAGACCTTCCTTGTTAGAGAGTGATTATTCCAAAGATTCTAATGACATGATATAATTTATTTTTAAGATGAAAATAGATACATCACTTTGTGAGTTAAGAGAGTCTGAATAGGTGAGGAAGAGTTTTTTTTTTATGGCGGAAATTTTACCATCGCCACCAACCTTAGGTCATTTTGGACCTACGGATGCTATCACTAGCACATTATGGGATTCCTCTACTGAGGAACGCGATAGACTTGGTAAAATCATCGAGTGATGCTATCCAAACTCGAGCTAGTTAAGGAATTACTCGTGAGTGAAAACATTGTGATAAAAGAACAACTACATTTTATCGCCGAGGAGAATCTACTAACCAAGTGCACGGCCACTCAACCCACTTGTTGGATCCGAGCGAGAGGAAAAGATGGACACAAAGAGGAGAGAGATTGATTGGAGGAGTCTTTTTTAATATGTTAAAGAGGGAAAAGGTAGTTTAAAAAATTACATACATAGATAAATAATGATGATAGTAAAGTTTTATCATTTTTATGGACAAAGTAGAGACGAGAGAGTAAAATAAACTTCTCAAGGATTTATAAAGCAATGAAACACCCAAATGAGATTTTCTTGTTAGTTTAGATTGTCATCACTAAAGCTATACTTGCTTCATGTTCCGATATGTATATAAGGACAATGAAGTGAGATTGCCGAGAAGATTGATCAGATGTGCTAGAGGCTCTTTCTTCATGTTTCCCCATTTACTCTATGGGCCTTTCATGCTAAACAATCAGTTCTACCTTTAAGATGGCCCAAAGTTGGGCATCTTAATTAAAAGTTTTGCAGGAAGGGAACCGGACAGAATGCCAAGGTAGGCTCCATACATAATGCAGGCTGCCCGTCCCCTGGCATTCACCTACGAGCGAACAGAGTGAATCAAAAAATGGGTGTTTATTGTTTAAGCTTATTAAAAGCACACAATCTTGTCTTTGATGAACTCAAAAAGGACTCTTAATTGAAAGTGACTTACTCTGTGATGACACATGTTCAGAAAAATGTCCGAGTTATCATTTTAAAAATGCAAGTTCATGACTTAAAGATATCCCTATTTGTGACTTAAATTTGGGGAGAAAAGTATTGAAGATTAGATTAGGTTGACTTGTTCCCATTTATCCCCTTTTATTCAAACTACATACTATGTTCATAAAATCAATATACTAGTATACGAACAACTACGAATTATTAGTTTGGGGTACATATGCCACCATTTGATTTTTCCCAATTTTTAACCTTCACTTGCCCCTTAAGCATTAAGCTTCCTCTCGTGGCTTGTGCTTAAGAGGGCAATGGGTCATTTTTTCCTACTTAAGTACTTAATCAATGAAATTTATCAAACACTCTTATTTTGTTCTCTCTAAAAACTTAAGACATAAGTACTCTACGAAAAAAAAACAAGCACAACCTAAGGCTTAGAACTTCTCAAAAATCCATGAGACCATCTGAAAACTAGGCAAAGCAGACATACCTTATAGATGGTTGAATTGTGATAGATATGATTTCCCTCTCAATCAAAAAGCAATTAGAATGATTAGATTTCAAGTAGAGCACAGGGCTCAAGTTTAAGATAACAACGATGGGGTCACAACACGAAACAACATCGGAAGCCATCTGCCGCTCCACTGCAGTGGGATTGATGCAGTCCCTTCCAAGTAACCATCAGAAGCTGTCCCGCACCAGTGGCGCAGTGGACACCCCACCTGCGCCACTGGCGCAGGAAGGCAGGGGTTCGATCCCCGCCTTTCCCCTCCCCTATAGAAAAAAAGACTTACCAATCAAAAAAAACATCAGAAGCTTGGGAATTCTAATGAGCATATTGTTGCTCAGGTAACCATCCTGGATTCTTGCTCTACAGTAATGGAGACCAGCTGACTATGAGCATATTGTTGCTCATGGAAATCTGATTGTTGGTGGTGCACTCCCCGGTTCAGAAAAGGTTTAAAGGAGGACAAGTTCTTATAGAGCTGTATCATGTAATGTCTGATCAAAGGTGAAGATCATGGGGAGGAGCTAGGAAGTCATTTGCAGATGTTATGGAGATGCACCATGAAATGGAGAATCCAGTATCTTCCCTAGGTTTCATCATCTGGTGCCAGTCATAAGAAATAGCATTTAGCAGTGAAAATTTATACGAAGGAGGTGAATGAAATATAGTTTGCTTCACCACTGAAACTTCCATACAGGGATACAAGAATTGGAACAGGGAGGCAAGGCCGCAGAAATCATAGGACTTGTGATTCCCGATCAGAAGCAGCAGCAGTCTGACCCCATCAAATAGTTTGCAATTCTACAAAATGTCAAAGACATTGTCATAGCAGCAGGAGAAATGGCCCTAAAAGTCAGTGGCAGATCTAGGCTGCCAACGCAGCACCTGATTCCTTTGAAGCTCAGGAAGGGGTCCGGAGATGGTGGATTGCCTGTGCAGCCAGACCTACAATGGTTCCATCTGACCATCTGAGGCATATTTTGACTGGTGGGGCCTCAAGGGGTTGGATACAGTGTGGATGGTAGACTATCCATTCCCATGTCTGCTAAGGGGAGGGACTGTCCATTTGCTGTTTGCCAAGAATTCTGGAGGTACTATGTCCGAAACTGCTTTCTACCATCCAGACAAAAGCAATTAACAGACAGTTAGTGGATGGTTAACAGTCAAAAGAGTACATGAAAAGCTGATATTTTGACATACAAATTAACTTCATTAAGTCCATGTAAGGAAGAATCAGATCGGATCAGCCAGGATCAACCAGGATCAACCAATCCGATCAGATTCAACCCCAACCAACCCTAGCCCGATCCACCTGGCCCGAGTTTTAACCAGGATCATCCGGATCAGGTGGATCAGGTTGGGACCGGCCGATCAGGCACAATCCCTAGGCCAATCCCACCTAGCCACCAGGCAAATTTAAAAAAAAAACGGAGGAGAAGAAAAACCGAAGAAGAAGAAGACGAAGGAGACAGAGAACAGACGAAGCGGAAAACCAAACAAAGGAAAATACTTACCTGCTGCTATCGCCGGCCCTGCTGCCACCGGCCGCCGGTGCCGCCTCCTCCTCTTCCTCCGTCCATTTCCTGATCATGGTGGAGCCTCCGCCTGTGATGGAGTGGGGCGTCGGGGGGAGTGGTGGACAGAAGAACCATCGAGACTCTCGACCAAGGTAAAGTATGTTAGACTTTGCTATAAAAGCCCTTGTAAAAGCATGTAAACTCATATTAACCTCTAACAAAACAGGGTTGGCCTCGATCAGCTGCAGATTGGACTAGCTTTGGTGCCAGAAGTGACTTCTCTCATGTTAAAGGGGTGCGACATGGGTCACACACATCCATTAGTGAAAGAATTAGCATGTGGGTCGGCCAAGCAGAAGGCAGAGAGGTGGTTATAGCATCTACCGTAGAAAAGATGGGCATGCTAATTGCCTTGATAATCCATCCCTTGTATGGAATTTTAGGCATTGATGGTTGATGGAAGGAATAGCATTCATGGCTTCAATGTAGGGGCGACCCAGTATAGCCCTGAATGTGGGATCCATATCAAGGATATGGAATTCCGTGGACACTGATGTTAGGCCCAACTCTACATTCAAGGTAATCATCCCCTTTGGTGGCCTTTTGCTATTGTCGTAGGCTGTGACTGTGATTGAGGAAAGCCTTATCTATTCCGTGGCAACTCCACATAATTGGAGGGTGCTCATAGAGATCACATTTATTGATGCACCCATGTCCACCAAGCATGAATTCATAGACATTCCATTGATTTTTATCGAAATGCACAATGCATATTTTCGGGCCTCCTTGGGGGCAAGTTCATGGTCATGAAACATGATAGCTGATTGTATGCTTGTCAGCGTTAACACCGACGAGATCTTCTCTACAGGGAGGTCTTCATTCACCATAACCTTATGAAGATACTCCATCAAGGCCTCCTTGTGACTTTTCAACCTCTTGATCAATTTGAGGATGGAGATCTGGGTGAGCGTCTTGTCCAAATGTTTCAACAAATCATATTGTGTCCTGAGAGTGGATTCTTCTAGTTGCTCTTTAGTGCCTCTTTCTGGCTGGGACTACTCGAGGGCTTGACTATTCTGGGGGAATACCCGATGGAAGATCCTCCCACTCTGGAACACCATTGCTTGCGACTTTTGCACCTCTATCGGGTTAGGTGTGGGTTTTAGTAGGGGTTTAGGTGGTAAAGGTGGAGGAACAATTAGTGGAGTAGGGGTAAAGATGGGCGAAGGGGTCCTGATGAGGGGTTTGTTTGGGGGAGGTGGAGCGGAAGTGGACGGGGCCTCGAATGGATAGTGGATGATGAGAGCTTTGGAAGGCATATGTGGAGGCATGGCGGAGGTAGACGAGGCCTCGGATGGACGATGGATAATGAGGGGTTTGGAAGGCGTAGGTGGAGGCATAATAGAGGTAGATGGGGTCTCGGATGGATGGTGGATGATGAGGGGTGTGGAAGTTGAGGGAGGAGATAAAGTGGAAGTAGATGGGGAAGTGGAGGGATGAGAGATGATGAGAGGGTTTGAGGGTAAAGGGGGTGTGGTGGATGGCGTTTGCTGGTGAATTAGCGGGGAGTTAGTAACAGGGATTCAAATGAGAGGGCATGACTATTGTGGGAATGAGGGAGGCCTAGTTATAGGTTGTGATACGGGTCTGGGAGAGAGAGGTGTTGGCCGGGTAAGGCGTGAAGGTTGGCTAGGAATGTGGTTGGCAGCAAGGACGGAGATGCTTTCTGTATGTCAACCCTGCCCTCTTCCAACTTCCAAGAGGGAAGAGATGGGGTTGACCTGGTGGTTGGGCTGTTGGTGCTCTGGAAGTGAGTTTTGGATAATGCCCATGTTTGGTGGTTGTTGTGGGGCTTGATGAGGCTGCTGTTGTGGCTATGGCTGTGGCTGTTGTTGTTGCTGTTGAGGCTAAGGTCTTTTAGCCTTGAGGGTGGCAATATATCACCTCATTTCATCCCAATCAATTCCACATTGGTCATTCATATCATAAATACAATCTTTAAATTGAAAATAGTTCTCCACCGTATGACCTGGTTGCCTGTGGAAAACATAGTATCTGGAGGTGTCAACATTCAGGGGCCATACGAGCTTCTCCCTGGACAGAATGAGTGCGTTGGCGGCCATGAGAGCGTTGAACACGTCTGGCAAAGTTTCCAGCAATGGTGGGTAATGGGCTCTTTTAGGGTCAATCGGCCTCCTTTGTTGCTAAGGAGGGCCATAGTTTCCCGTGGGTGGAACCTGATGGTACTGAGGTGGTTGTTGTTGTTGCGGGAGATGGAGTGGTTGAGGCCTATTGTTTTGGGGAGGATTGTTTTAGGGTGAAGGATGATAGGGGTATGGACCCTACTGGAGGGGAAGTCTTGGCATTTGTGGAGGTCTTAGATTTTTTTTTAATCACCACACCTGGGCGGCCAGAGCCTTGGCCGCCCAGCCAACTTGGGTGGCCATCAGCCTGGCCACCCAACCCATGGGCCCTTATCACCAGGTGGTTTCGAGTTAGGCCCAATAGTTTGTGTTGGGTTTGACTTAAGAGCATCATACGTCGATTACTCTGAGTAAAACAACAGCATTACTAATATGACGGTCTGACTAGGGATCCGCAGGATGTCCTAAATTAGGCGTCTACATACCCTCTCCGGAGAGTATGGCACAGCCAACTGATAAGATCTCATATTTCTCGATCCACAACAGCTCTAGACTCAGAGTCACAGGGAAATCCTCCCATGTTGGCCACAAGACTCTGGCTCCCATTCAATGCCACGGAAGCAAGGGCATAACCTTAACAGAATAGAACACATATCTCTAGGATAGACAAGTGTCATATCTTGTCATAGCATTCCAAATTCTCAGACTCAACTAGGTCACTTCCAAGCATAAGCATCAACACACCTGGCCGCTCAGCTAGTCTCACCAGCCGCTCACATCTTACCAACAAGGACCCACAATCATCTTCGAAAAATGCATCTCTAGGATCACAATTCCATCCCGAGAGCACCGCTTCCAACGAAAAGAAAGGGTACTCATTCGACACATTACCATCATATTTCCCCAACTCTCTATCGTGCCGATGCCACAAACCACAATGCCTTAGACAAGGTTACGACAATCATCATGATGGCTCACATAGCCAAAAAATAATTCTTACACCAAGGGAGCAATCCTCTCAACTGGTCAGAATCCTCCAACCCTATGATCCTTAACCTATGGGTTATAAGCCCCCCACGCTTCCACTGTGCACTCGGCACAACGCACATAAATATCATAGAAAACTCGGCATCTGCATTCCAGCACATCTCTCGGCTCCATCGTAATTCACTACACTACAACTCACCAAGCCTCACGTACTGATCATGTCGATCATCGATTACAAACCACCACACCAGTTGAGCTAGCCACTGCCACACGCTCCTTACCTACATCTGTCTCTGATCCTAGGGTCAGCAATAGGCCAAAACACTTACCAAGGAGCAAAGCAAAATCATTACGGACACCAAGCTCAAAGGCTGCCACATAGACCATCCCCCAAGAGCTACAACATGAACCATAATCAGCACCCGCCTCTACTCATCCTCAATTCCCGAATTTGACATTGAACCTTCACATCTCACCTGCCACCTCGCATGGCACATCAGACACAGTGCATAATGAGCCCCAGTTTTACAATCTGGGTCTAAAACTAAGCCACTGCCAAATAATATCAAATCAGGTTCGTGACTAACACAGCCCACTCATACGTAGATGCACAGGACTAAGGACTTACGGGTACATTTTTGCCCGTTCCTGCCTCAAAATCCATAGGAATAATTGGTACTGGCACATCATCTCTGATGCCACAAAATACGATGAGAAAGTCAGGCTCGACCAACAACAGCTCACCAGGAAGAATTCTTAGCTCGCCCGAGCACTCTCTCGGTCAGGGCATTCATTTTGGCACCTCAAACCACAACCTTGACGTCTCAGGGGCAAGAGAAACCTCAAGATGGGATGGCCAAACGATATTAATCTCTATTAGAGAACATTCACAGCCATTACACATTAATAACCCCCATCAGCAACCTGATCTAGTCACGGATTCCTTAAACGCTGCAACACAGACTCGCGCCTGCCAACAAACTCTGCACAGCACAGCACAACTGGGACCACCACCTCTGAGGAAGGTGATTCTCTATCTCACTCCTCAGGTCCCACGCCAACACTCTGACGAAAACAAAATTGCCTCACAGCACCAACACTGTTCACACAAGCTCTCACTCGAGAAGTAAAACGGTAAACAAACACAAATCCCTTTGCTAGCTGCCGACTATTCTGATCCTTATGGACTCTGATCACTACAATTATCTCAAATTCCCATGTACGTCCACACCCACTACTCTAATATCACCTGTAAGGACCCAAAACCTAGATACTGGGCGAACCCAATGCCACTTGGATCCTGAGAGGCCACCCACGAGTGGGAAAGCTCAGAAGGGTTAGTAAGGTGTGTGGAGGTACATTCAAATTTAAAATAATATAGGAACAACTATATAATTAACAAGTGTCTTGGGAGTCTATTAAGCCTTGTCAAACTAATTTCCAACACCAAAACTAATTTTACCATGATTCACATGATTTAATTAACTTTCAAGCTAAAAAGCTCCATGAAGAAAGTGCAGAAAGCACATACATTAAAACTCATGTTCAAGGTACGTAAAAACACTTTGGAAAACATGTTTATCCTCAACTTAGGATCAAGATTAATTTACCATGCCTTCAGACCACATGAATGATCATCATTTAATCAAATCTTCCAAGATTGATGTTAGCACCTTAAGTAAACATTGATGTTAGCACCTTAACCAAACATGATCCTTAACAAAACCCTGAAGAAGACCATTTGAAACCCAATCTTTCTCAACCAAAAAATCACTTTCATAAGCCATGCATTTAAACATGTATGAGCATCTACAAGAAGTATGTAGAAAGTCTTCTAGATTCATGTAACCAAATCTCATATTGAAGAAACATGAAACACATTCTCAAACCATCAAATCCTCAACTAAAGATGTGATCATTTAGACATGCATATAAGTAATATATGTAAGTATCATAAAATCTAATTTCACCTAAATTCACATGAGTTAGTTTAATCAACTTTCAAGCACACACTAAGCACATTCACTTATATTGCCAAAATAAAATGACCATGAATCCATATAATGAGAGAGCATCATTCAACCCAATCTCCATCAAGACTTATATAGGAACTTGAACACTATACAAGACTCAAAATCTCATAAAGAGAATGCATTAAACTCAAGGTCTTACCACTGATTCTTGATGAACAAAAATGTCATTTATCATTTGTTTGACTCATAGACAGCAAGATAACTCATGCATGCATTCTTTTAGCTTCCAAATGATGTCCATCATGGTTTTGTTCCTGCAATGCAAAATGACTCAGTAATTTGCATAAATGTTACGAGTTCTTTAAACAACCTTGCTCAATAAGAACCCTCATTCAGAAATACTCAACGTGCTAACAAGCTATCTTCACAGAAACTTGCTTTGAAGCCATCCTTCAACTCATTTAACAAGATGTAAGCATGTTGCTCAATGATGCATATACACATACGCACACTCGGTTTGTCATCATTAAAATCAAGCACCAATATCAACTAGGGGATGCACCAATCTCCTCCTTTTTGATGATGACAAAATGATGTATGCGAGTGTTCCAAAGGATAGAATAAAAGCACTCCAATGAATCACATTCTTCCTCAAAACTACTCTCTCTCATTAAGGACAGAATCATAAAGTATTGAGCACACAAACCATTCTCCCCTTTTTTGTCATCTACAAAAAGATAACTTATAGTGAGATTATTAGAGATGATATGAACATGTGAGGCCTAAAGATATGCAAGATATGTAGATATTGACTAAAAATGTCAAATATGCAAATATGATATGCAAGTATGCATTAAAAATGCCAAATATGTGAATATGCACACCATTAACTTCATGTTACAAATGCAAAGAATATGTACTATGTGAATGTTAAGAGTGCAAGATATGTTGCTATGCATATTATGACTTCTATCCTTCAAATGTAAGGTTTATGCTCAGAATTAGACCAAAGGGAAATGCATGAACATGCAAGCAAACAAGCACAACCATCATGCACAACAAATATCACTTAAGTAACTCTCCCTAACTGAAACATGGGTTAACAAAAGTGCATGAGATTTAATTTCAAAATGTAATATATGAAGTATAATCAAGAGATTTGTGCATACATAACAAGAAGTACTTCATAAATCATGAATGTAAACAAATTCATAGAATACATACATCACAATGATACTCATAAGTGAAATGTGATACAATGAATAATGAGCTTCAAAACATATGGATGTTTAGATTTTCTTAAGAACACTAGAAGATAATCTTCTCTACACTTTCACTCTAGATTCTCGACTATCAGTAGCTTCCCACAATCCCAATTATTTTTCTTTTTAATGGACTTCACTGTTCGACGCGAGTCACCTCATATGTCGCAATGGGGATTCCCGGCTACTAGGATCAATCACGCTATTTGATTTTTCATGTGAATTTTTATTTCACCGTTCGGCGCGAGTTTTCTCATATATCTCAATGGGGATTCCCGACTACTTGGTTAGACATTCCACTTATTGAAGGGTTAGTGGGGTTTGTCGAGGGATTACATTAGAAATTAGAATTCACAGGCACGCAGTAATAATTTTAGCCACAATTAATTAAAATAGTGCGAAAGTAATTAAAATATCAGAGTGATATTTATATACACTAGTCCAGATTTACAACAATAACCAAGAATGTACAAGTCCCACAGCAGGAAGAAAAGATAAGGCTACAACTACATGGGGCATATGCCGGACAAAAACACAAAAAGACAGACCGACGGCTGGCACTCTACGTACGATCTCCGAAACCACGAGAACCACGGGCGGATGGCTGAGACGGCTCACCTGCAAGAAGGAAGGGTGAGTCATAACCAGACTCAGTAGGGGTCACATGGATCCCCACATTGCACTAAACAATCAAGTAGGCAATTAAAATGTAATTAGAGCATGGATTTAGACAATTAAACAGGCAGATGCACTAATTCAACATGCTACTAGACTAGAACAAAAAGGTCTATCTAGGCAAGTAAATCGGCTAACAGGATGCCAACATAAATAAATAATAGGAACAGTAGCTAGCAACAGGAACTAGTGGTAAAAACTAAATCTACCAACAGAATAAACTCAATCATTCCAGTAACAAGAGAAAGAATAGGGAAAATTCCACCAGAAGAGAGAGACCAGATGTGCCCCCTGACGGCTTACACTACATCTCAGGCAACTCGTAAGTTTGAGCCACGACAAGCGAGAGGCATAATTGAACCGTACGAACCGAGAACTAGTCAGAGTGACACTCATCAGTGTCAGCCCTCGCCTCTGACCACGTGTGCACACACCGACCCCTGCCTAGGGCCAGGCCTCCAGCTAGATTTTCCCCCTCATAGAGCACTACGGTACAGTCGGGGACCCATGGTACTAGCTTAAAACCGTTTGATGGGACTGCCCCTCCACCTCTCCCGGGTGGGTCGATGATCCATGAAGTCTAGGGCTACATCTAGTGGTTCCATCACATAGAAAGTCCAAGCACTCCATTGGGACTCTAGGAGCAAGCCATTAATCATAAAATAACATAGACGTAGCATGGAACGCATTAAATGGGAATTAAACATGCTTATCAGAAATTCCCAAAACAACAGAGTGTAACGGACCAAGGTCGGGACGTTATGTGACCTTAACGTGCCTCCCCCAGGCCGTTATGCTCACCCATGTAAATATCAAAACTCAGATATGCAGACTATAAGGCGCCATCACTGGCGCGTTATGCTCAGTATGACGCGCCTCCACCTACGCATTATACTCACCCGAACAATCATCAAAACCACACGAAACATAACACGCCACGACTGGTGCGTTATGATACTATAGCGCACCTGGAGCGGTCCGTTAAAGTCACCCGAACGCATGAAACCTTGAAAAATTCACAATTTTACACATCATATAACGCACTACGAGAAGGGCATTATACCGATCATGGCAGATAGGACCTGGTCTGTCATGCCAAACAACCTATAGACCTACAGAAACAATGGTAACATAACGGTCCAAGAATGGTCTGTCATGTTGAACATAATGCACCCCCAAGGGTCCGTTATGCATATAACGGCCTCTGACAGACGCGTTATATTAGCTGGGAAACGAGAGGGACGAGTTCAAGACCGAACTCCCCTCCAGTCAAGTCGGATCGATGCGAAACAAAAGAAAAGAGGTATGAGAAGCTAAATAACAACATTTTACAACTACAGCATGCATCAAAATGTAAATACAATGACCATGGTGAATTTTACAAGTAATTTAGCCTAAAACCCCCAAAAATGCACCTTGCACAGAAAACGATGAAAATGCCTGCGCATGGACATGCATGTGGTACCAAAATGATCCTAACAAAGCAAGGAGTCCATCCCCCTATCTCGATCGCGACGATAACCTCGAAAATTACACATGCAGATGACGGAGCTCCGCGACCTTCCCTGACCCGTACCGTTCCTGCGCCCCACGAACCGCGGAATGGAAGGCACCGGCACGATCCTCGCGACGAGTCGAGTCCAACGGTACCTCCTGCGTCACGATCCAGGGTCGGCACGGCCCAGAACGAGCAAGAAGGGGGCGAAGGAGAGAGAATGAGTGAGAGGGGGGAGAGAAACGAGGGAGAGAGAGAGAAATGAGTGGGGAGAGCTTAAATCATTCAACACAGTTTTAGCACACTCAGTTTCAACAAGAGAATTTTTTAAACTGAGGTTTTCTATTTCCAGACATACGAGTTTATCATTCAATGATGTATCATTAACTAAAGAATTTACTTTTCTTTTCAGATGCATGTTTTCCCTACGCATGTTATCATATTTATCTAGAATTTCAGCATAGGCTTCTTCCCAATCACTATGTGTAAATTTCTCAGAAGGGGAAGTTACCTCATCATCATCTTCCTTTTCTTCACCTCTCTTGGCCATTAAGCATAGCTGGTCTTCATCTTCACTGTCAGAGGAGCTGCTCTGACTTCCTTCTTCCTCGTCACTCTAGGTGCTTACCATGGCTTTTTCATTCTTGTTTTTCCACTTAGGCTATTTTTCTTTCTGCAACTCAGGACAATCTACCTTCAGTTATCCTACTTTCCTACAATTATAACACACAATGCTATCAGATTTCTTGGTAGTATCAGGTTTATACTTTGACTACCTTTTCCCAGAGAAGTACTTTCTCCTAAATTCCTTTCCTTCTTTCCTCAAAAACTTCTTAAATTTCCTAGTCAATATAGCAAATTCATCCAGATTTTCATCTGAGCTAGAAGAGCTATGTTCACTAGATGACCATTTGCTACTAGAAGTGACTTTAAGAGCCAGAGGTTTCTTCTTCTTTTCAGACTCATCGACCCTCTTAAGGTTCAACTTATATGTCATGAGAGAATCGATGAGTTCATCTACGGATGTGGTAGTTAGGTTCCTGGACTCCATAATAGTGGCCTTGGTGTGCCAGATAGGTGTCAGGGACCTAAGAATCTTTCTAACTAGCTCATACTCACTGTAGATTTTACCTAGGCTTCTCAAGCTATTCGTGAGTACTATGAGATGAGAATACATTTCAGAGATGGACTCATCAGGTTTCATCTTGAAAGCCTCATATTCTGAGACTAACATATTGGCCTTAGTCTCCCTAACCTGAGACGTCCCTTCATATATCACCTCCAACTTGTCCTACATCTCATTGGCTGTGGAACAAGAGGAAACTCTAGAGAACTCAGTGGGATGAAGAGCACACTGCATGACATTTACAATGCTCCAGTTCACGGTGGACCTATGGATTTGCTCTCTGGTCCAGACTTCTTCATCCTTAGGCAACTCAAACGAACCTTTACTTACAACCTTCCAAATCTCATAGTCCTTGGCCCTAAGAAAGACTTGCATACGGTTCTTCCAGTAAGCATAATTCGATCCATCAAAGAAAGGTGACTTACTGGTAGAATGGCCCTCAACAGTTAAACCTCTAGCATCCATGTTCTAGACTCTTCGGTATGTAAAGCCCTAAGGGAGAGGTAGGCTCTGATACCAAGTGATGTAAGGACAAGGATCTAGAGGGGGGGTGAATATATCTACCCCAAATTCAAAACCTCTCAATCAGATAAAATAAGTGCAGAATTTAAGGAACAGTTAACAAGGGAAACCACTAAGACAATATGAATTAGCTATTAGAATATTGATGGAAAGTGGCAGATAGAAAGTAAGAGCTTCCAAATGTAAGACAATATGAAAGAATTTCAAATCAATTCTCAGTGATGGCAATCCATAATGAGCTATCACAATTTAAATCAAGAATCAGTCAGACATCTAGGTATCGTACTTGGCGGAGGTTCGATCAGAGATCTCCTCATGCAAGAGGTGGATTTCCAGATAGGCGCAACCTATCTTTCCAGCCACGCCTTTTTATATACCTACTGGATGAGGGACTTGGGCATGTATATCAGATAAATGAATTAGACGATTGAATGCATGCTCTCACTTAAGCACTCCTAAGCATTCAACTAATTGACGAGCAGAATAGAATTGTAATCTCAAGGAAGCAAACTCAATCACACAGGAGACATTTGATTTTTAGGTGGTTCGATCTCAAGCTCGAGATCTACGTACACCCCTTACTCAATCGAGTAAGGCTTCCGCTGCCTAACAACTTGAAAATAGCTGATCCACAGTTTTGGGGATAAAATCCCTACAAACTGTTGAGCTTCACAGCTTGCTGTCTGAGGTTCAGACCTCACCTGCTGAGCACCATAGCTTGCTCTGCTGATTCACAGCTTACAGAGAGTTTAAAATGAAAACTAAGCGTTAGAAAACAGTTGATCAAACCATCATACCTGTGAAGGGGCGGTAGATGAAGAATGAGTCGATGCAACAAACCATAACACACCAGCTTTCTAAGGTGGTTCGGCTGCACTACAGTAGGCCTATGTCCACCCCTCACCAACTTGGTGAGGCTTCCACTTCTGGCCAAGAAGAGTACACACACACACATACACGCTATCTAATAGCTTGCATGAGGAAACATTCCTCAACACACACACGGCTGCATGGCAGCCAACACACACACTCTGGTCTCTTAACAGAGCACTGGAAGACCGCTGAGAGAGCTTAGCAGAAAACACACCAAACGACTGATGGAGTAAGAAAGAAAAACAACAAAGAAATGCTCAAAACAAGTGAGCTGAAATGCAACTTCTGACAAAGGTCAGGAAGCTAAACCAAGAACACACAAACTGCGATCTGAAACTCTAACTGCAGAACTGGAACAAACTAGTTTCTGGGCTACTTCTCCTCTTCTCTCTTCTTTTATCAACTATTTCTAGTGGAGGCTTAGACTCTCTTCAACTCTTTTCCTTCACTTTTTTCTATTCTTCTCTTCTTTAGGCTACTGTGATGGAGGCTATGGTTGTGACAGCAGTAGCTTCCTTCATGCAGAGGGTATCCATTTTAGACATAGGGAGCAGAAGATTTCCATCCCAAATCTTGCCATTTTATTGGTGGAAATAAAATAGAGGTTCTTTGATCAAGGACCCTTGCAGGATTTGCCTCCTTATTGGCTCAAGACAGAGGGGTACAGTCCTTTGTCCTAGGCACCTTTTGGGACTACTCTCTGATTGGCTGGTTGCAAAAGGAGGTTACCATGAAAGGTGACCTTTCCCACAAGTGTTAACTGACAGATCCTTTTCAAAAAGGTTGTTCTGGCAACCTAATGATGACAAGGATAGTTATCTGTCCTACGAACCTATTCTGACCTTGAACCACGAGATATTACAAAGTGAGCCATTGGCTTGAATAAAGAGAGGCAGACTGGTTCACCTTTTTTTAAAAAATAGAGTACTGTTTTCTTCCAATGTGTCGATGTAGGTAGGAGTAGAGTCGACGCAACTTGCTTTCCCGCTTGAGCTGTATGCCACCCGGACCTTCATGGCATCGACACACTAGGCTTCCTGTGTCGACGTAGCTATTTGAGCTACTCACGTTAGCATAAAAATAGAACCTAGAAAATAAAGGGTCGACACCTGGAGTCAACTCTTTTGACTTTGCTGATCTATGAGCTTGGTTGCGTCGACGTAGTGAAGCGAATGGAGTCGACGCATCAAGCTTTCTTCCTGTACTGCTGCGTGTGAAGCCTTTATGGCGTCGACACAGCCAATAGGGTACATCGACACATCCGTTGAAAAGATGCATTTATAACAGTTGCTGAAAGAGCCTTGCGTCGACGCCTTGAGAAGGTGGGGTCGACGTAGCAATGAAGACCACTTGACGTCTGTTTCTGGAAGCTGTCCGAAGTCAACGCAATGGTGAGCTTGGGGTCGAGGTCGCCAGAGTTGTTCCTTCTCTTGTGAAGGAGCGATTTGATGCTACCTGTGGAAGCGGTTGACCCACCCTTGAAGCTTTGTTTAAGTTCTTCATATCTAGCCAATAAAAAGGTGTTTCAAACATTCTAAATTAATTGGCCAATGACTTATAATAAGACATCATCAAAATAAAATATACACAACATTCTCCCTCATTTTGATGATGGCAATTATGAGTCATTGTGCTCATAACCCTGATCCGATAGCCACAACCCCGATCTGGCAGTGAACTCTTCATCTGGCAACGCACCTTGCATCTGGTAGCTTCGGCAAGGATGCCATCGAGCAGCCTGCTGTCACTATCAGAAAATGTGAGATTTCAGATGGCCAGTTTTCGTCTAAAATTCGTCTGAAATTTCATGGGAAGACACTTTTGTAATGGATTTCAGATGAATTTAAGACGGAACTCGGCCGTCACATATTCTTGGTTACAAATTTCAGATAGTTATAATATCAGTCACAAATTCCGTCTAAAATTTCACACGAAATTTTTTCCGTGTGAAATACCATCTGAAATTACAAATTTCGGACAGAATTAATATCAGTCACATATTCCGTTTGAAATCTCATACGAAAATTTTCTGAGGAATTTTTTTTTTGATTTCTACATTTTTTGGATTTTTTAGATTTCTATATAATAAACCCTTTTTCTTTTTCTTTTTCTCCTCCTCCTCCTTTTTCCCCTCCCTTTCTTCCCGTTGAGACCCCCGCGCCCCCTGACCGTTGCCTCTTCCCCTGAGCAGACACGGCACCCTCTCCTCCTCTGGCTATAGATGATGGACCCAGGTGACAACATGGTGACGATGGCGGCAATGAGGCGAGCACGGTGGTGGTGATCTCGCGGCGTGGGTGTGGCGTTCGTGGTTTGATCAAGATTTGGAGATCGATAGTGATCCGGAGGTTTCAAAGCTTCATTGAGGTAGGGGGACGGATCCCTCCTCTTTGAATTCCCATTCCCGTGATTTTTAGGCCAAGGAGAGGTCGAGAGGGGCTTGTTTTGTGTCGGGATGGAAAAATCCATGATTTGGGGTTGAGCATCGGATCTAGTATTTTTTGAGATTTTTGACCGATCCATGGGCATGAAATGATACTAGGAGGGTAGGGGAAGAGTTCCCCTTTGTTTCCCCATCATTTGGAGGTGATTGGGACGTGGGTTGGATTTTTTTGTTGTTCACACCGTTTTCACGCTTGGGTTAGAGTTGCGGTCCTACCAGGAGCCACCTTCTCCATGAGGCGGTCCGCTGGAGGCCGCTATGCTATTTTGAAATGTCGATTAGGGGTTGCGGTCCCAAGGAGACCGCCACTGCTAGTTGCGATCTCACGACTGACCGCTACCCTTGGGGTAGCGGTCAGCCACTGACCGTTTCTTTGGTCGAGTCAACGCACCCTTAGGGTGCGGGTTTTGACCATGGGGGGGGACCCCTGCCAAGTTGCGGCCAGGGCATGGTCGTTTCCTGGTGGGTGCGTCGGAGGGTGATTGCCCCATTGTGGTAGCAGCCTGGTGAGGGGCCACCACTCAAACCCCGAGGTTTGCCAGGTTGCGGCCATGGAGATGGCCGCCTCCTCACCCTTGCGGTCTCAGGGAGGCCGCTAGGGCCACGTTGGAGCCCAAAGTTAGCCGCCACTCTATTTCAATATCGACCAAGATTTCTATTGTGCCGTGTGAGCCTCTAGATGAGTGGTTTTCAGTCCCTTGCGGCATGTGGCTCGAGGGATGTCTTGAGTACATCATAAGAGTCATGTAGGCACCAAGGGGCCCTGGAGGAGTGGTTTCCCCTCGGATTGTGTGTCCATATCACCCAGGGGTTGTCAGGCCATATTCGCGTCTCGGGCTTTTGTGCTCCATTGGTCTGTGTCACAGAGAGTCGGTGTGGTGCAGAGGGTCATTCCCACACCTCATCAGTGTGACAAGTGGTGGTTTCTATCAGTTAGAGTCTTACCCCCAGTGACCCATCCACTAGTCATAGCTTTCCTACACACACGTGTGCGGACCCACTTGGGAGTGGTGGAGAGCATGACCCAGAGAGATGATTTTAGGCTGGTTACCATAGGGCCCCTTCGCGCAGCCTAAGTCCGAGCTTTGGGGAAGAACCAGCTAGAGGGCCTGACCTAGGGCGCATGGTCTATGTGTGCACACGTGATTGGGGGCGTCAGACCCGCGCTGACGAGTGCGACCCCAGCTAGTCCTTGTTCATGGTATTTGTGGTGTGTCTTAGTCTTCGCCTAGGGCATGTAAGGAGACTCTGGGGCGCGGTGTAAGATGTCAGGGGATGCTTCCAGTCTTGCTTCTAGTGGGTGGTGCTCATGTCTTCTGGCAGGTACGGACTTGCTTTCCTGTCAGACCGTGGTTGATTGGTTCAGTGTGGCACGTGGTCAGTACGGTTAGTTGTAGTGAGATTTTTCATTTATTTATTGTTATTACGACCGTACTGCTACCTTGTAACGTTACTTTCCGCGCTCGCACGCTCATTGCGAGGTGGGGGTCCACGGGATCCCTACTGAGCTTATGAAATGAGGCTCACCCCTGTGTTTTCAGGTGAGACGAGGTTGGTGAGGAGTGCACCCGAGGATCCACATGGTTCCAACAGCCAGGGTTAGTCGCCGGTTGCCAGAGCCAGGGTATGCCCATGTACATGTACCTTTCTTTCAGTTGACTATACTTATTTTAGACATGAGATACTCTGGACCTTGTAGCTGTTTAGTGAGTACTTGTTTAATTTCATCCTGATTGAGAGCTAAAATCTCACATTAAGGTTCTATCCAAGGGTGGATAGAACTCCGATGAAGTGGCGGTGATGGTGCGATGGCGGCTCGACGGTGACGACGACGGCGATGCTGAGCTTCTCACTTAGAGAGGGATGGATCAGGAGGTATCACACCTCAGAGAAGGGGCTTTCACAGCTCTGCAAGAGGGGGAGAGGAGAGAGACAAGGGGCGCCCTTAGGCTCTTGGAGGTAAATTTTGAAAATTCTCTTCATTAATTCTATGAAAAATGAAAATACAAGACTTATATAATATTAGAAAAAAGACCTAAACTAACCTCATATCTAGGGTTAGGGAGGGGCAAATGGGGGATGAAAAAACTATTTCTCCCATGTGGTCAATGAACACATACAACAAAATAAAAAATACCTACCTAAGGGGGGTGCCCCCTTGAAAATGGGGGAGAGAATATGGACTTTTCTTCCCATTTGTCCCCTTGGTCCAAGTCCTCCCATAGACCAATGACCAACCCATGTGGGCCCTAGAACCTAGGTGGACCAATGGGAAAGAGGGTGGGGGACCCTGCAGGACCTACTGACATTTTACATAGAAACCCAAAGATTCCTAGGGACTAATAAATTGGCTTATAAAGCCTTACAATTGCAAACCCAATTAACCCAAGGGTATAAATGCAAGCAAAAGGATACAAATGTAAAAATAAAATGTTAGTGCCCGGTATTGATTCCCATCAATATGTCTCGACTCGCGCCATTACAGACACCGCTATACGGATTCTCTGGCACTACTGTCTGCCCGGAAGGATGAATCTTGCTCCCGATCACATTCGGGACCTCGTCAAAAGAGGTAACCTTCCTCGCCGACTTTACCGTAGTTCGTGTGATGACAGGAGATAATGCCATCATCGGTCGAGGGATCCTCGACACGCTTTGAGGTGTCCCTTCTTCTTATCATCAAAAGCTCAAATTTTCCACCCCCCGGGGGGTAGGGGAGGTCCGAGGTGATCAAAAGGAGTCTAGGAGATGCTACCTCATCTCCACACACGAGCGACTTCCTGAAGAAGTACAACCTGAGAAGAAGGCGAGGACCCAAGATTCGGGCCAGAGCACGAGTGCGCCGGCCAAGGACTTGTACCTCATCCAGGTGGGAGAAGACCCGGGAAGAATGCCAAGGATCGACGTGAACCTATCCGAGCATGATAAGCGAGCTTACGCAAGTTTCCTCACGGCTAACCAGGATGTGTTCGCTTGGTCCGAGGATGAGCTTCCCGGAATCCCACCAGAGATCATCACACACCAACTTAGGTTGGATCCCGCCTGCTATCTGGTACAATAGTGCCGAAGGCGTTGCAATCCCGAGTGACAGGCCATCATCAAGGAGCAGGTGAGCGAAAAGCTATGCTCAGGGCTGCTCAGGCCTACTCAATACCCAGACTGGGTTGCAAATGTGGTCTTGGGCCCCAAGAGCAACAAGAAGTGACGGATGTGCGTCGAATACACTGACCTCAACAAAACTACACCCAAGGATAGCTTTCCCATGCCACGGATCGACCAGCTAGTCGACGCGACGGTCGGGCGTAAAAGGCTAAGCTTCTTAGATGTCTACTCTGGCTATCACCAGATCAGCATGCACCAGCCCGACCAGGACAAGACCGCATTCATCACCGATCAAGGCCTATACTACTACACTCGAATGCCATTCGGGTTGAAGAATGTGGGGGCAACCGACCAACATCTCGTCAACCACATGTTCGACTCGTAGATCGGCCGCAACATAGAGGTGTAAATCGATGACATGCTCGTAAAAAGCCTCCAAGCCGCCGAGCACTTGGGAGACCTGGCGGAGACCTTCGCCACACTCAGAAGGTACAATATGAAGCTCAACCCAGCTAAGTGTGCGTTCGGAGTATGGTCAGGGAAGTTTTTGGGCTTCCTCGTCACCCACCGAGGGATCGAAGCCAACCCCGACCAAATCCGAGCAGTGCTAGAAATGTAGTGACCAGGGCGAGTGAGGGACATACAGTGCCTCACCGGGCACATCACCTCCTTGGCTCGGTTCCTATCCCGAGCCGCCGAATGATGTCTCCCCTTTTTCCGGTTGATCTAACAAGCCAATCAAGCGCCGGAGAAGAAATGGCAGATGAAAATCAGTAGGTAATTACCAACGTAATTCTAACAAAGTCTACTTTGTCTGAAAGTTGTCTATTTTTAGAGACAGATTTTCGGCTGAAATAATAGGTCACAAATCGGTCGGTATTTACTGACGGATTTGCAATAGAATATTTTCTGTTAGAAAGTTATAATAGTTCTGACATCTTTCCGATGGAAATTTATCCGTCGAAAAATTACGTCGGCATTTCCCATTTTTCTTGCAGTGGTGTTACCTGTGGCTCTGCCCGTACAACAACCGTAAGTTTGATTTTCGATCTGATCTCTCCATCTTCTTGGGACACAATGGCAATCATCTTGGATACCAGTGTCTCCACCCTCCAGCGGGATGGATCTATGTTACATGACATGTTATGTTTGACGAGTCACGTTTTCCCTTCAAGGAGATTGCTTTGCTGTCTCCCGCCTCCCAACTGCTAATAGCATGTACCTTGCCTGTGTCGGCATCCTTAGGCCATGACCATCCACTGGCTTAGCCGTCAGTTGCTCCCCAACACCTTTGCCACAGGTGGTCCCTCAGCCGTCGCATCCATAGCCGGTCACCTTGTAGCTGCCGTTGTCTGGGTGCTCCTCCTCTGATGAGCAGCATTCATAGTCAGTCACCCTATAGATGCCGACAGTTAGGTTCTCCTCCTCTGATAAATGGTGTCCACCACAGGTCATCTTGTAGCCATCATCATCTGGATTCTCCACCTCTACTACGCTGCCAGAACATCCCGTCGATGGCCAACCCATGCATAGCCTTTCCCCTGTCGAGCCTACCCATGGTACGCATAGCAATGTGCCTGGCCACCTCATGGGACCTTCAGACTAGTCCACCATAGAGGCACCTCCTATATCCCCAGTCACGTTGGGCTTGCCAAGTACTTCTCCTATGGTGTCCTCCACACCGATGACGGATCGACCTCCTATGCCATTAGTCTCCACCAGCTCCATCGACACCCATACTCGCACAGTCTCTTCTCTATATTAGGCTACTACACCAGCTCCATCATGGACCCACCCCAATGCCACTTGTGCCTAGGAAGCCCCGAGTTCTACAGAGTGTTGTCCATCCCTCTGGAGACTCACCTACTGAACCCACCTATTTCTCACTAGTGTTTTGACATCTTGAATGGAGGGAGGAACACCATGGCTACTAAGTTTAAAGCTCTTTTATGCCCTAAGACATGGAATCTTGTTCCTCGCCCTTCCAATACCAATGTGGTTGGATGTAAATAGGTCTTCAAAGTGAAACGTCAAATGGATGGCTCCGTGGAATGACACAAGGCACGCTTGGTGGCAAAGGGATATCAACAACTTAAAGGTATCAACTTCCACGAGACATTTACCCTGGTCATCAAAATTATAATTGTGTACATTATTTTATTTCTTGCTCTCTCTTTTGGTTGGGGGATACGACAGTAAGACATTTCTAATGTTTTTCACATGGCTTCCTTCAAGAGACTATCTTCATGGAAAAACCTCATGGTTTCTCACATCCTCAATTTCCTGGGCATGTTTGCAAATTACATTACTCAATGTATGGCCTTCGTCAGGCACCATGGGCCTGGTTCTCCGAGCTAGCCACCATATTCAAGGTTCGAGTTTTGTCAGGTCAACAATGGATGCCTCTCTATTTTATAATATCACCTCCATTCAAAAGGTCTATGTTCTTGTGTATGTGGATGATATTCTAATTACCGGTAGTAGCTCCTCAGCCATTCAATCTCTCATATCTAATCTTATCAGTGAGTTTGTTGTTTGGGACTTTGGCACTGCAAGATTTTTCCTTGGGATCGACCTTGCCCCTCATCCTGAAGGTGTGATCTTAACTCAATATCACTGCATTTTAGGGGTGCTTCGACGTGCCAAAGTGGATTCCTACAAACTTGTCTCCACACTGGTTGCTACCACTTTATCTACTGTGACACCTACCTTGCTTAATGATCCCTCCGAGTATCGAAGCATTGTAACCACCCTGCAATCTGTCACTCTTACCAAACCAGACATTGTCTTTTCAGTCAATAAAGTTTGTCAACATATGAATGCCCCCATGGGTGATCACTGGGCTGCCGTGAAGTGCATCTTGAGATACCTCCAACTCACCATCTCACATGGGCTTCTCTTCTATTTAAAAAGAAAAGAAAATAAGAAATTAGTAAAATTTCCTAAAATCTAATTTTTGGCCCAAAATTTCATAAAATCAGAAAAATATGAAAAATAGCTTTCGTGATCCTCGAAAAGAGCACAACGCACCTGCAGCATCCTGGAGTCTCAAAACTCAACGATTCACTCTCTACGGGATTCTGCAGTTTATACAGGGGGAAAACCTGCATGGATCGTAAAACACAATTCGGGACCCACGAAAGTGCTCCGAAAGCTCTCCGATTCTGATCCAAAAGATCCACGGTATTACAGCCTCCCCTCCTTTAAGAAATTTTATCCTCGAAATTTAAGGAGCCAACAGGGAATAGGGAAGAAGAACCCAAATGCTGGCAACGCTCTCCAAGCACCAGCCAAACCTTGAACACCAACCATGAAAACACAATAACACGATTCTCGAAAACACAATGCAGAGGAACACTGCCAGACCATGATCACAAGCAAGATCATCATGCTCTGGATCTCAAGGCACATCGATCCATAGAACGAGCATGACACACAAAGGAACATAAGTCTGGCGCCTCCAAAATAGGGCAGCATCGCTATCGTCTCACAAATGAAGGAGACACGACCCATGCCACAAAAATAGCCACCGACAACTCATACTAGGCAGACAAGACAAGCATCAGCTCTTCACGAGGAAGATAAACATCTCAGCTGATAGCTCCAACCATTGGCTTCCACACCATAACAACAAGCGAAACTGGCACGCAGAACATCAATGACAGCATTGGACCACAAACACAATCAAGTCAGTCCTCACTCAGACATTACATATGATTCAAGTTGCATGCTAACTCTACCACGGCAGAAGAGTATAGCACAACCAACCGACAAGATCACGGTCCACACCTTGCCAAACTCAGACTCACAGGGAACTTCTCCCATGCTGACCATAAGCAACAAACCAACCACAATCTCAACCCGCTACCAATCCCCAGTTCCATACTCAACAGAGAACCACGGGACACACCTTCAAGTTGGGTCACCTCAAGGCACAATTACAACTGACCACACGGCTAAAATACACTAGCCACACTGCGAGCAACTTGCGAACAAGGACCCACAACAACTGTTGGAAAAATACATCTCTAGGACCACAATCACATCTTGAGAGCACAACTTCCAAGAAACGCAGACAAAGAAAGGGTACTCAACCAGCATATCTGCCGACATATTTCCCCAATTCTCAAAATTGCTAGTGCCTACAACCGTAATGCCATAAGCAATAACATGGCAACCAATAACATCAAGGTACACTTAGCATGACAAATTTACACCGAGGAAACAATCCTCTCGGTCAGTCAAAATCTTCCAACCTAACGATCCTGAACCTGTGGATTATAAGCCCACACGCTTCCACTGCACAATCTACATAATGCACATAGGTAAAACAGGCAACTAGGCATCCGTCTTTCAGCACACCTCTCGACACCATCACAACTCACGAAACTACAATGCACCACACCTCTAGTACCGATCCTGCTAATAGTCGATCACAAGTAGCCATAGTGCAAACCATCATGCCAAGAGCCATAGCACAAGCCGCAACATAACCTCGGAACAATGCCATAAGATAGAATGAGAAAGTTAAGCTTGGCTAACAACAGCTCGCCAGGAAGAGAAGCCTTAGCTCACCCGAGCACTCTCTCAAACATGGCATCCAAACAACCACCTCAAAGCACAACCTTAACGCCTCAGGGGCTGACCAAACCTCAAATTGGGATGGCCAAAACAACATTAATTGCCTCCGGAGAACATGCACGGCCATCACACCAATAATAATGCCCATCATCCACCTAAACACGCCACGGAAAAATGCAAACGTTGCACCACAGATTCACACCTACTCGCAAACTCTACCTAGCACAGCACAACCAAGACAAATATCATGACAAAAGAACACTCTCCATCACATCCTGATGGGAGTAGAAACCACCTCGTACAATGCCAACATTGCATAGGCAAGTGCTCACACGAGAAGCAAAATGGTACAAAAACACAAAACCTATGCCAACTGCCGACTGTACTGGACCTTATAGACTCTGAGCACGGTAATATCTAGAATTCCCATGTACTTCCAGAACCAGCTCAAAAACAACTCAATCATTTGTTTTTATTATTGCTCGTGCAAGGGTGATATACTTATGTAACTTTAATTTTCATTAATGAGATGTCGCCCAACCACTTTCCTGAAAACATCACACAATCCACAAGCACAAAATCCAATAAAGGAATGCATATAGTTGCCAGGGATAACAATAACCATCCTCAACATTTCACCTCACTAGTACCTAGATAGTAAACCAAAAATTAGTATGTCTCTTTATATTGTTCACTACAAAACTCTCCACTTCTCTTATTCATGGAACAGATTCTTCTTCTCGCTACATAGGTGCATATGGCATTGACTCGTGTTTAATAAGTTGGGTGGTGAATTTTCCCCAATTCCCCCAAATGACCATTTTTTCCCCTAATTCCCCAAATCGCAAACAATGAAATAAGGAGCCAGTCGATTCCGAGTGCAACCCCACAGGCATCGGTGACCCACCTAGGATCACATTCTAAACGAAGCAAAACTTATCAAACTAATTTGTCAGAAGTCCAAGAATGGCTGATTACGCAGTCTAACTACGTCTGATAAACAGCAAAAAGAAAAAAGGATTAGTCACAGTACCGACGCACACACTTCCCCGGCTTAAACTGGCCTTTTAATTGCGCAAGAAAAAAAGAGTTAGCACAAGATCCGCCATCGATTTCAAATCAACACATTAATTCCTTGCTGATTCGATCACCTCTTGGACAATTTTTAAGAGAAGCAGATTTACGGCATAACCACAAACCCTAGCTCCCAATCCAATTGCACGAATTTACCGATGGCAGAACGGGGTGGAGAAAGAAAAACCAAACGTCAAAAGAAAGAAACCCTAGGGGTCACCTGCGGACCGCGTCCTCCAGGCTCGAGAAAGGGTGCTTGACATCGGGGTTGCACACCTTCAACGCGTCCTGCTGCGCCATCTCCATCTCCACCGGATTCCCTTGCCTCACCATAGCCGCCGCCCCGACCTTCTGCTGCTGTTGCGGCGGATGCATTGCGTGCTGCTGTGGGTGTATGCTCTGATGCTGCGGCTGCGGTTGCGCCGGCGGCTGTGGATGGACGCTATTCGCCTGCTGCTGGGGTTTTTGCTGCTGTTGTTGCCGCTGCTGCTGCTGCTGCTGCTGCTGCTGCTGTTGCTGCTGCTGCTGCTGTTGGAGTTGCAGGGATCGAAGGCCGGGGGGGCGAAGATGGGCGTCTATATTGGAAGGGAAGCGGGAGATAGCCTGCTGTTGCTGTTGCATGTGCTGCTGGTGTTGCTGCTGCTGCTGCTGCTGCTGTTGCAGGAGTTGTTTATGCTGCTGCTGCTGCATCAACTGCTGGCGCTGCTGGTACTGCTGCAGCAGGAGGAATTGCTGCTGCTGCTGCTGCTGCTGCTGCTGCTGCTGCTGCTGCTGTTGTTGTTGTTGTTGTTGCTGCTGCAGCAGGAGCTGCTGCTGCTGCGCCATGGCGTTGTTGGCGTCGTCCATGTCCGCCTCGCTCCACCCCGTCCCCCGTGGGCCGCGGAAGAAAGAAAAAGTGGGGAGCAAAGAACTGGCAGCAACGAGGCGAAGGGGAATAAATAGCTGCGTCGTCGAAGGTAAGCCACCCGCCAGCAGTGCTTGGAACATTTTTAGATCGACGGAAGGAAGGGAGTTTTAATTTTCAGACCCTACAATCTTTATATTTACGGATTAGCCCCTATCATCTAGATATTTATTTATAACTATTCAAAATCTCACGTTATTTAATAAAATATCTCATATTATTATGAAAAAACCCTAATATATTTAATTAACATTTTTTTGAGTCGTGAGAGATCTAGGAGAGGGAAACATGGGACGAGAGAACTACTGGAGTTCCAGGAAATACTTTCTAGCCCCTTCAGGCCGGAAGAATAATTGGAGCTCCGAAAATTACATCCCAACACCTCCTGAAAGTGTCTCCCTAGAGACGTTGAGAGGCGCTTACATGCACACCCCTCAAATGCGCAAATAAGCGAAGTCTCCGATCTGGTCACCCTCATTGGTGGACCCAAAATTCTAGAAAAGTCAATGAGGTTTTCATGACTCGAACCTGACCTCCTCTACCTTTGCAGAGTGGTGTCCATCTGAACTACTCGATACAATCCAATGTTGAATCATTATGTAATAAATACGGTGTAATATCAACCACATAGTAAATTGTCAATTAACAAATCAGTCTTTCACATCATGGTGATCATCATCAAAACCAGGAGGACAACAAGGATTGCACCGACACAAGGAGTTCTAGGTTTCTCCAACTCAAATGAAAGGTCTAGGTCGGATCACTTGGCTAAGATCCCGAAAGGCCTTAGGCACCGAGTTAAGTGGTTTATCAATGTTTGGATTGCACCGACGCAAGGAGTTTTGGATTTCTCTGACTCAGACAAAAGGTTTAGGTCGGATCGCTCAACTGAGACCCTGGAAAGGCCTTAGGCGCCGAGTTTGGTGGTTCATTGATGCTGGGATTACATTGACGCAAGGATTTTGGGTTTCTCCAACTTAGACGAAAGGTCTAGGTCGAATCGCTTGGCTGAGACCCTGAAAAGGCCTTAGGCGTCGAGTTAGGTGGTTCATCAATGCTGGGATTGTACCGATGCAAGGATTTTTAGGTTTCTTTGACTTAGACAAAAGGTCCAGGTCGGATCACTTGGCTGAGACCCCAGAAGGCCTTAGGTGCCGAGTTAAGTGTTTCATTGATGTTGGGGCTGCACCGACGCAAGGAGTTTTGAATTTCTCTGACTCAGGCGAAAGGTCTTGGTCAGATCGCTTGGCTGAGGCCCTGAAAGGGCATAGGCACCGAGTTATGTGGTTGATCAATGCTAGGGATGCATCGAAGCAAGGACTTTTAGGATTCTCTGACTCAGACTAAAGACTTTAGATCACTCGGCTGGGACCCTGGAAGACCTTAGGCGCCGAGTTAAGTGGTTCATCGATGCTGGGGCTACATCGACGTAAGGAGTTCAGTTGAACAGCTTGACCTAGATGAAGAGTCATGATGCCAAGGTAGAGCAATTTTTAGCTTAGACAAAAAGGTCATGACACCGAATGACTTGACTTAGACGTGATGATGAAGGATGATATGAGACTTGAGACTAATTTGATGCAAATTTGGGACTCTAGGCGACGACACGACCAGTAATGATGCGAACTAAAAAGCTAACTAAATGCAACACCAAGAGCTCCTACGGGGTATATGCCTTTCAACAGAAATGCAAACTCAGAAGTCATCTCGTGTGAGGGAAACACGGGATTTGCACAGTTGAGAAACCGACGCAGAGTCAAGCGGGGTCGGCTCTTTTCACGTGCTCGGGTCGAGTCACGGGACGGGTCACACATTCTCTCTCACAACAGTGATCAAATAATATATCAAGCTAGAATCCTATCACTCAAGTAGTAACATTCAAACATATACAAAATAAGCATTGCGACAAAGAGAGGAGCAAGAACGTACCTCCACACTCCTAGCGTGGGGAAGACAATCCCAGCCAAGACCCATACTACCGGTATAAATAATTATCAATAATTATAAAAATTATACCTACTCTACGTAGGGAGGTAAAAGGTAACACGTGGGACCCGGGAATATCGAGCTTGGGTTGACGGGCGGCGTTTTGGGCAGCTTCAACGATGCTGGCGTGTTCCTAATCGGTGCAGGTAGGCTGACACATGCTGACGATCTGGAGGATCACACTCCGGTCAGAAGGCCGATCAGGTTGGGAATGATCCTATTGTGAAGAGGACTCCTGGAGGAACGACCCCTTGGAAGGGATCGCGTTGGGTCACCTTGTGGAAGGTGAGGCGGCCCAACTTGTGGCCATTGTTGCTTGTTGACCTGAACCAGTTCTACAGATTTAGAATGGCGCAACCCGACGAAAACACCCACTGCAACAAGATCTCATGTTGGATCGAGGTGAGACCAACATCGTCGCGACGCACTCTTGAAGATCTACAAACCCTTACTGTTACAGGAATTTTTTTGTTGCTTTATTTTCCGTGGGGGAATTTTGAAAAGGCGGGTTCCCTATCACAAAACAAACTAAACAGAACACAAGTCACTGGAAGACGACGGTGGATGCGGGAAAAATGTTGGATCTAGAAGGCAGGGTGGCTATGGATGATAGTGGGGAAAGTATTGATCAATCCCTCAAATTTAGAGGTCGAACAGAGGTGGTTTTGGGGGTGAAGAGGATTTAAATGTAGGGGAGGGTCGGATCTGGACTATAGAGATAGAACTGGATCTGGTGTGATTAATGAATTTTACAGAGGCATAAACATGCTCTGAAAGCGCACGGCCCATTCTCAACCCCCGTTTGGTTGATGTTGATGAGATGAATGAATTATTGCCAGATTTCAGTGCTGTTTTTGAAATACAAGATGTGTGAATTGATTTTGTTACAAGATACTCTAGATATTATCACAGTCTAGTCCAACAGTTCTATGGACATTTGGATATGAGGAATGATCATTTGTATACGGTTGTCAAAGGAGTCGAGATAACAATCGCTCAAGAGTTATTTGAGGGTGCCCTAGGAGTGTCCGCTAGGGGCACTGATATGACATTTGATCATGGTCATGTGGCCGAGACTTTTATGCTCATGACCTGCAGTGAATATGTGCATGGGGTGACTAACTTGATCAGGGTGAATGTTAATTACTTCCCTCCATTGCAACGTATTTGGCACCATATGTTCACCACCCTCATCCATCCCAAGGGTGGAAGCCGAGATGCGGTGACAGAAGTGCATGGGTTCCTATTTTATCATGTGATGAATGGAATGACCATCAACATGATCCATCTCATGGCAGATTTAGTTGGGTCGTGCCATACCCAAAGAAGAAGATCTCTACCATATGCATCACATTTGAGTGGGGAATTTATTTATGCTGGGATAAGCTTGATGGGAGAAGTGTCACTTGTAGTATGATTGGTTGATATATACAATAAACACAAGCTATTCATAGACTTTGGCTATTATTGGGGTCTAGATGCAGAGTTATACAAAGATGTGAGAATTTATGGCGAAGAATCTGAAGATGAGGAAGTAGAGGAGCCACAACAACAGGAGGCTCAAGCACCACCCCTGCCTCCAGTTCAGCCCGAGGAGCAACCACCTCCTCCTCGACATGCAGATCCAGACATGCCACCTCCACCACAGTTCTATTATGGGGAGTCCTCCACCCAAGGCGCTGTATAGCCCTCTTGGGCAGATTTAGAGGGAATTGACAAGCGCCTCACTAGGCTATAGACCTCTGTGGACACTTTTCGGTGGCAACTTTCTAACTTTTGGAGCCAGATTAACACATCCTTTGCCACTTTTGGGACTATGCTTCAATCCATGTCTGGTCGGATCGACACTTTCTCCATAGTTTTGGATACCCTCGCCACGCAGATGAACAACCTGTCCACTTACATGACCACCCTCTCCACTAGCCATGATGACTCTTGCCAGGTTTTTCACCTCATGAACTTCACTCTTGTCAACATCCAACACCGTGCCCAGGTTCATGACAATGCCCTTGCCAATATTCAGCACCGACTCTAGTTCCAAGACCATACTCTTGATGTCATCTGGTGCCGCCTTGATGACCAAGGGCCTCCTGAAGATGACAATTGATGACCTCCTATTTCCTCCCCTTTGTGTTTGTCGTTGGGTCATCTAGTTCACTTTTGGTCCATTTTTCTTGTATCTTATCCCCTCTTTTGATGATACCAAAGGGTGAAAAGTAGTTAGTAAAGGATTATATATATTATGCATGATGTATGTTTGTATGCATGTTTTGCCATTTGGCATTGGCATTTGTGACTGTCATTTGCATTAGTTGAGTCAGTTGCATTGTGAATCAGTGTCCATGTAATTTGTCCAGTGTCAATGTAATATGTCCAGATGTAATGAACATCATGAATGAAAAGCATTTGGTATTGGACATCAATATTGGTTTCTTCAATGTCATTTCCTCTCAATTTGGCAAATATGATTGAATGGTTTGCGTTGGTTTGGCTTGATGCACTGATTGTAGATGGATTGATCTCCTCACAGATTGCTTGTTTTGCCCATCCTCCATTGATTTTGTATATCTAATGGTGTTGGATGAAAGATAGGTCCAACTATCTAAAATCTTTCACTATGCGTGAGTGAAAACTCTATCTTGTACAAGAACCGTGTTAGAAATTGCAAGGATTCAATGATTGTATTCTGTGATGTAACGGATGCGTTTAGGTTCCAAGTTTGGCTAACAGCACACAAATGAATTTATTATTCTAGAGTTTTATCATCATAAAAAAAGGGGAGATCGTTGAGTCTCTCAAGGTGATTTGATGATAACAAAATCCCAGACTTGGTTTCCCTCTCGTGCCGTGCATAACTGCTCAAGAGCGAGCATTGACCGCGATTAAGGCCAATATTTGTCATGTCAAATGCTTAACCCATGTTTTGAAAGGCTCGACAGTGACATTATTGAGGCCGAATATTGGCCTAGTGAGACCTTCTGGGATTTCAATATGGTCGTGGTGCTAATCGACCTTGGCTTTATTTGCTTCAGGGTAGGTGGTGGGAGGTGTTGCTCTGCCCACGTCTCCTGTGCTGGCAATATGTGAGACCGTCTTGGGGTTGACATATCCCAGTGGCGGTGGTGGGAACCAATCACTATCGAAGGTACTTTTTGATGCCCTGGCAGGGGTCTTAGGTTTGGAGGTCTTCTGTGATGGCTCCACATACAAAGAAGCGTCAAGTAGATGACACTCAAACACTTCAAATGGGTGGAGGTCAGCAAATATCCTCTCCTCCTTCCCCTCTTTGTTGTATTTGATACATTGGTGTAGTGTGGAGGGTACCACCATATTTTCATGTAGTCAGGGGCAGCCAAGCAGTGCTTTGTATGAGGTGCTGGAGTTGATGACATGAAACTGCACCCTTGTAGTAAAATCCACCATGGTGAGCGTAAATTCTGCCACTCACAGCGGCACTTCAAACTTTTGATTGAAGCTGACGATACGCATATCTCTGACTTTGTCGAGGCACACATTAAAATAGTACCTCTGGTATATTCTGTACGACAGGATGTTGACGGCTGCTCTGGGATCTAACAGAATCCTGTTCAGCTCCCGACCATTGAACAACCCCTTCATGTACAATGGTCTGTTATGGCTGATAGTAGGGAGTAGCATGTCCTCCAGAGTGAAGGCCACATTGGCCTCCGGTAGTGTTTCGGCCAAACATGTCTCATATTGGGCAAGCATCTACAGAGCAGTGATGATCGCCTACCGGGTCTCTTCACTTAAGGAGAGGATCTCCCAGATAGTGAACCTCGCTGGAAGCTATTTAAGTAGTTTCATTATCCTACTCCCAGCTCAGACGTTGGATAACTTCATGTCTTCTGCCCATTTAATCTTGAAAAAGCCTTGCACTACGGCCCCTAACGAATCTGCTTCATCGGGATCTAAGTCTGCCCCTTCTTGCTGGGTGTCATCCTCTTGTTGTCCCTTATTGCCTGCCATTTGGCCGGCCTTGTCTTCATCTGGAGCACTAGAAGGTTGCTGAAGCTGCGGGTGAGTGCCCCCAGCCATAGGGCCAGCATCTTTACATGGCTGCTTACCCTTTGTCATTTTCAAAACTTTAAGGAAGGAAGGGATGGGGGTGCTGCCCCCACTCTGAGTGTACAACCCTGAAGGAGGAGGGATTTGGACACCCTTGATCTCTGGAGGGGGTATCTTATAGGGCTGCTCTCCCCTCAAGGCGATGTTGTGGTTAGCGAGTGGCTGACGTCCCCATTTTCGGCCTGACCGTGTTGCATGAGTAGCGGTCGCGGCTTCAGCCTAGCTTTCCCCAGCAGCGGGTGTGAAGCATATTTCCTCCTCATCTTCCTCATTGGGCAAATTAAAGAGGGCATAGAGGGTATTGCAGGAAAGCACTGTCTACCTCTTGGCCTTGCAGGCTCTTCTTTTCCTCTTTTGCTTCTTCTTCTTGTCTCTAGCTAGTGCTTGCTCCCAAAATGGGCTGTCATCCTTTTCTGATGCTTTGTCAGCCTCTCCTTCTTGTTCGAGTGAGAGTTACTCCAGTTCTTGCCATGGGACATGATCTCATATCAGTAAAGGCTTCAATTTGGGTTGTTCATATTCATCTAGCTCGTCTATGTAGTCTTGTAGCCACTGGGCCTCTGGACTAATTTCTTTGGCCACTGGCAACGGAGTTTGTCTCCTTCGGTTATGTGTGTGTATTCTGATGACTGCAGGCAGCCTGGTCCAAATGGGTGCTGGCACCAGAGGAGTAGGTCACGGTGTGATGCCACGGACATGTGCCCCCACCCTCGAGCGAGGCGTGGCTTTCTTCTTGATCTTTCCAGGGACCTGCTGCCATCCCTGTTGTTCTTTTATTGGTGTCAAAAAGCAGGCCTCGTAAGTGTGCTGAGTGCTGGCTTCTGTAACTTCTTCAGGCAATGCCTGGTATAAAGAAATCATATTGTTTGTAGCTCTCCTCAGAGACGCTTTATGAGGTTGTGGAGGGTCAACCTTGTACTCTCCCAACTCTATTTCTTCCTTCTTCACCATGCCTTCGATGATGTCTTAGTCAGAAACACATATCTGCACTGATCTACTAGATCATACCCAACACATATGCATCGACCTTATGTGCATATCAACGCCATGTACATCGACCTTTTAAACTTAATGCATGTAGGTATGCGTTGACCTTGTGAGCAAACAACCAGAGTATGCATCAAGTTCAGAGAACTTTATGAGGCATGAAGTGCAACAACCTAGTGCAATAATTTTTTTCTTAAAAGATAATAATTCAATTCTCAATCAAAGGTATGACATCATCAAAACGGCATGGACACAATAGTGTTAGCATCTTTATCGCATGTACTAATGGACTGTTGTAAGGAACTTTTATGTTCTAATAGTTAGACTATTGTGATTTTGAGAAATAGAGCTAACTGATGGGAATAATTATTCTTTCACTATTTATTATTCTATTTATTTATGTAATTCTTCAACCAATTTCTATTCTGTTGGGTTTTTCCCACAGTGACATCTCTCCTAAATCCGAAGAGAGTTGGAAACTGAATCGGATTCTAAGATGGGGTGTTACAGTATCTCCACACTCGGGACGTGTGGAAGACTTCTGACCAAGACACAAAGCTCCTAGTATAGCACACTAGATAAGTACATAATCCCAATCAAAGTCCCACTTCTCGCAGGGAGGTAAAAGGCTACACCACAAGTCCAGGAGAAGTGTGCTTGGGTTGACGGGCTACAAGCCAAAGGAGTGACTGCGGTGACGGTGTGCTACAAACCTGCTCAGACTGCTCTGCACCTCCTGGACGACCTGTGATTGGCAGCGAGGTAGGAGTGCCATGGGTCACTGGAATGGGAGTAAGGGGCCTCTGAGGGTGTGCAGTAGTGGCTGACGAATGCTCTGTAGGAAAAGGGTGGCCAGATGAGTCGGTTGGTGACTCCGGTGACACAACGAACCAACAAACAGTAGTAGGTCGATCTGCACAGAGTCTAGTGACCAGCAGGATGAAGAGCTCGGAATGGCTACTTCCTTTGGTCTTATGATCGTGAAATTTGACATGGACATCAGCGGGGACGTCCTCTATGTGCCCAGTGAAAACGGAGCACTAGAACCAAGCGGAGAAGTCGGGGTTGCCAAAATAGCTGACCTCTATCTGGACTAGTTTGTCTACAAATCACCAGATAGATAGCAAGAGGTGGCCGTGGTAACGGGGTGTCTGGAGCGAATTTGAGGATTGGATTTTGTGGAGAGGTGATGAGGGGACATAGGTAGAATGGCAAGGGCTCCCAGGGTCATTCATAGAAGAAGTTTTGGGCATGGGGAGATGGTGAAGTGGAGTGACTAGTCTGCAGACCTGTGCAGGTAGACTGTAGTCTGTCTAAAGGAGGAGGTGGGAGGAGGGGCAAACGGGTCTTCTAGAACAAGGGGCAAATGTGGATAGTAGTGGGGAGTAAAGGGGACGTGCACACTAAGTTTGGTGGCGATCCAAGGTGGTTTGAGGGGTGAAAACCATCAGTTGATAGGTCTTTGTCCTGCAGATTTGCATACAGGTAGACTACACATAGGGGATAGAAGATGGTGGAACTAGGTCAAATGGTGGAATGGGATGATGAAATTTGGTCTGGAGAGAGGGGGGGACGTGGGGAGGAAGTAGTAAAAATTTGGGGGCGAGCTGATGGGTGGAAGGGGGCGAACCAACCTTTGCTTTCAGGCTCTATCCAGTAGGTAGACACGGGGAGGTGTGCCCAGGCCAGTAGAGCTCTTGTGACTTCCCAGCAGCAAACGGTGAAGAATGAAGATCCCACAAGCAATGCTGAATGTCCAGGTATGGAGATCTCCAGCAGCACCACACAGGAAGAGGAGGAAGAAGGTAGATCTGGGCGTCACAGCCAGCTGAAGGGAGAGGGAGAGATAGAGGGCGTCGTACCCTAGAGGGGAGGGAGGAGGAAGAAGGAGAGGGCGCAGCCCCTTTAGGGTTCTTGGCAAATATTCTGATTTTCCCTAGATCTTCCCTGGACCAGCATGCAAGTTCCTGAGTGCCATGTAGCGAAATAGCAACTTTAGGGGCTCCTAAGTCTCTGGATACTTGACCTCCTAGCACAAAATTTAGAGGAACATTAGTTAATACTAAAGTAAATAAAAAGTTCTAAAGAACTAACCTGAAATATCAACTCTTTACCGTCGATAAGTTTTAAATTGGGTAAAATTTTTATAAGGGGATTCATTCAACCCCCCTTCTGAATCCGAGCTTCGTACCCATCAGATCCCAGCAACATAGGTCAGCACACCCTTACGAGTCGACCTCCAGCTTCCAGACTCTAGCAACATAGGTCGGCACACCGTTATGGGTCGGCCTCCAACTTCTAGACTCCAGCTACATAGGCCAACACACTCTTATGGGTCGGCCTCCAGCTTCCAGTCTCTAGCAACATAGGCCAACATACCCTCACGGGTAGGTCTCCAACTTCTAGTTTCAAGCAACATAGGCCAACACACCCTCACAGGTCAGCCTCCAGGTTCAGACAACATGGGCTGACACACCCTTACGGGCCGGCCTCCAGCTTTCACCCTCCAGTAACATAGGCCGATGCACTCTCGTGATTCGGCCTCCAGCTTCCAATTTCCAATCCTCCAGGTCAACCCCACCCTATGGGTTGTCCTCTAGCTTCCAGTCTCCAACCATTCAGGTCAACATGCCTCATTCAAGTAGGCCTCCAGTGCCCAACATCCAATATCTAGCTTCCAGTATCTAATTTCTGGTTCTAGTCTCCAGTTCCAATGTCCAGATTCCAGCATCTAGTTCTCATATCCAACTACCGGTATCCAGTTCCCAGGATCTAGTTCCCAGTATCTAGTCTCCAACATCCAGCTTCAGTTCCCAGCAACGGGCCAGCACGCCTCACATGGGCAGGTCTCCAATATCTAATTTTAAGTGTCCAGATTAAGTATCTAGCTTCTAATCTCCAGTCCTAATATCCCATTTTCAGCTTCCAGTCTCCACTATCTAGCTTCCAGTTTCTAGCTTCCAACTTCTACTCTCTACCTTCCAAGTTCTAGTATCCAGCTCTCAACCTTGGGTTTTCAGCATCCAGTCCCCGTATCTTACTTTTAGTTGTCAATCTTCAATATCCGGCCTCCAGCTTCGAATTCTGAGTATCTGACTTCCTGTATCCAGTTCCAACGCTCAGCTTCCAGTATCCAATTCGAGCATCCAGCTCCCAGTATTCGGTTTGCATATTGAGGTTCTAGCACTTATTTCCACTATTCTGCCCTCAGCATCTAGTTCAAGGGTCCAGTCCAAAATCCATATGCTAATGTCCCATTCCTGTATCTAGCATCCAGTACCCAGTCCCCAAGACCCAGTTCCAGTACCCAGTTGCCAGTATCCAGTGCCAGTTGTAGTATCCAGTTTCAGTGTCCAGTCTTCGCTATTTAGCTCCAGTCCTAGGCTTCAATAGCCAGTTCCATCATCTGGTTCCTAATATCTGGCTCCGGATCCAGCCGCCAACATCTAGTCCTAGGATCCTATTCCAATTCCAGTCTCCGGTCCCCAGCCCCAGTGTCCAATTTTCGATATCTAGTCCCTAATCTCCAGCTTCTAGCTCCCACTTCCAATAACATGCTAGGATGCCTTACCCAGGCTGGCCTCCAGCACTCAGCTCTGAGTCTCTAAGCCCAGTACCCAACATCCAACACCCAGCCCCCAGTCCTGGTATCCAGTATCCAATCCCACACTCTGGTTCCAGTATCCAATTCCAGCCCCCAATTCCCAGCATCTAAATTTTCAATTTCCCATCTCTGATTCCAGTATCCAGTGATGGGGCTAGCATGCCTCATAGGGGTAGGCCCCAGTCCCAATGCCCAGTACCCAAATCCTAGTCTCTCGTCCCAGCATCCAATGTCCAGTTTCCAGTTCCCAGTCTCTAGTCCCAGTTCCTAGTCTCCAGCGCCAATATCCAGTTCCTAGCCACAGCCTTCAATTCCAGTAGCCAGTAGCTAGCTCCCAGTCTCCAATCCTGATATCTAGTCCCGATACCCAATTCCCAATTTCCAGTTTCCAGTCCCAGTATCTAGGCTCCTATCTCAACATCCAGTTCCCAATCCTCAGTTTTGATTTCCAACAACAGGCCAATACGCCTCATCTAGGTAGGCCTCCAATCTCAACGTCTAGCATCCATATCCCAGTCTCCAGTCCCAGCATCCAGTTCCCTGCCTCCAAGTTCTCAGTCTCCAATTCTGATACCCAGTACCCAGTCCCAATATCCAGTATCCAAATCCTAATCTCCATATAAAAAATCCAGATTCCAGTTTCCAGCTCCCAATTGGTTTGCCCCCTCCCAGACCCCCGAACAGCCAAGGGTTGCCTCCACACCCATCCACCCCCTTTCCTCTCCCATTTACCTCCTTTCCCACCTCTCATCTTCAACCTGCACTTCCCAGTTCACAGGCAGCACAGAACCATCAACATGCAGAGGCTTCCACGGCTTCATCCTGGAGCCCCTGGATGTACAAAAGGCACCGTCAGAAGCGGCTCCCAGTCCTCTTCGCAACGGTGGGGGTCTCGTCCCCGTCTAAGCTCGTGGCGGCCCGGATGAGCTGTAGTCGCCGGAATGCGTAACTTCTTCCTGATAGTCATCCAGAAGCCAGTTGCAGAGGGTCCCACAGCTAACCTCCTGAAGATCTGGAAGCGGGACTTGGCTGAGAGTGTCTATGATGAGTCCTCTTCTAGTACCAAGAAGTGGCACTCCGTTCGGCATCCAGAGCTGGGAGTTCCCATTTTTCTCCCCCAGGTGCGTAGGTCTATTCCCTCTAGAACTAACCTGACACCCGATCACTATTCTGGCCCTTGTCACCTACTCCGACCCGTTCGAAGAGGGTTCATCCATGAATCCAATGACTCTGGCCCCGCCTAAATCTGAGCTCGGCAGCTTCCGTGGTAGCCTCGTCTTCTTGTTATAGTGGTGCAGAAGCTATCAGAACCAGAAAGCAGAGGCCCTGTTCACGACTCTACCCCGACCATCGCGACCAACCAGAAATTCCCCCAAAAATTGGGCATCATCCTAGGCCAACCCAAGAGATTTTGCCACTGGTTTCATCGACAATGGAGTTCTGGAGAGTCTGCAGTAGTGCCTACAGTGACAGTTTGTCCCCGATTCCTAAGGCCTAGCAGAACCGACATCTTCTTCATCCGGCCTTTCTAACTTAGCTTTCCCCGCCCCACCTGGCCGGCTTAAAGTCCCTCCCTGCATGGAGGTAGTTTTAAGTGTAATTCAAGTTAACCCCCACCCCGAGATCCTCCTCCTACGAGAGGCGTAATGGTGTACTATTCTAAATTTTTAGGTCAAAGCTACATCGACGCGGTGAGCGGGTGTGTCCCCTCGTCTCCTTGCTCGCCCACATCTCCGGCGGGGATCGGTGTCTTCACGCCGATCAGGTGAGCCTCTGGTCACTCCTCTTTGTTGGCATTCCTTGATTAATTAGTATTGCTTCATAGCTCCGTCGATGGTGAGGGAGTGCCCGGTCCAAAAGGCTAATCAATATAGTGACCACCGCGGCATGAGTTGTGAGAGAGACCCTTCATCCCACACCCTCGGCGTGCTGGCCGCCTGTCAAATTGGGCATCCCGACCTTAGTGGTTAAACCCTAAGCTAGCCAAGCCCTGGAACAGTGAGGTCCCACCTCGAACCCTCTCCACCATCGCCGAGTTGCCCACAGGCACTAGTGTGTGCTACGTGAGTGAGCTTGCCCGAGTGAGTCAGCTGTCGATGTTGCTTGCTTACGAGTGTAGGTCCAAGGTCATCGGTCGAGTGGCTGCCACCCCCAAGGTGGTGTCACATCAGTATGTAAGTGCACCATTCTGCTGACAGAAATTGGTAATATTGGCAATGTGGCTGGCCACCCTATGAGGCACAGATCGAGAGACAATGAAGTTGCTCTTCGATTGATTAACCTTCTGTCTCGAGGCACTTTCATATCATCTCAAGAAATCCATAACCTTGTGGATATTTGTAACATGGCCATTGAGAAACAATAGGGTATCGTCTGTAAAAAATAAATGTGTGATAGCTGGGCATCCTCGAGGACCTGAGTAAGGTGTAATGGCGCCATAAACATACAAACTTTTAATGCCTCTGCTAAGAACTTCTTCCATAATAATAAAGAGTGTCGGGGCCAGAGGATCTCCTTGTTGAATGCCCCGCGAAGAGTGAAAATACCCAACAGGAGAACCATTGAAGAGGACGGAGAACCATTAGTTGGAGATAAGCATTGCTATATAAGAATTAAACCTGTTACAAAAGCCAAATTTGCGCTGCACTATAAGGAGGAAATCCCATTCAACCTTGTCATAGGCTTTCATCATGTCAAGTTTGAATACAACATTATGGCCTCGCACCTTCCTCCCAAGGTCAGAAATTAACTACCTGGCTAGAGACAAATTATCAAGGATATTTCTACCCTTCACAACATGAATGTAACTTGGCCTTTCATGAACGAGAATGTACTTTTCATAATCATAAAGGTTATGCACTAGAAAGTCATGTAACAAGAATGTACTAATAAGCATGTAATTTCACAAGATGGCCTTATGGTTTTCACCCATTTATAAAAGAAGTACTCCCGGCGTAATGCGACGCCAGTGTTCATCATACCCCATGGTTTATAGTATGTTTCCGGCTATCTACCGAGGGGGCTAGCATCGAGCCCTTGGACACTGTCCGTACCCACTCTTGCATCTTCAAGTTATAAATCAAGTTACTTCCACGAGATATAAATAAAGTTTCGGCCAATAATGTAAGGCTCAATAACAAGCTCGATGATAACAAATATCAAGGTGAGAATGCACCAAATATGAAACATAAGATCAAGGATGATTTAATGACAAGGTTATGCTATGGGAGGAATCCGACAGTATAGCGGTACAATTATTAACTTTCATAATTTATTAGATAACTTTGTGAATAGGGTGTTAGGTTCTAGACAATCATTAGACCATCTAGGAACATAGGAAAATCAACCCGTGGGTCCAAACTCGGGTTAAGAACACTTCAAGATAAAAACAGTCATTCCAGGGCCATTTTTTGAAATAGCAGTCTCAGCCTGCCCGCAACCAGAAGGTGGTAGTCCTTGGATGGCCGCAATAAGGTAGAGTCGACACCAGAGAAAGAAAGAGTCGACGCAATAGTGAAGTCTGGCAGAAAATGGTCGTGGGACGATCGCTACTTGACAGTGGTGGTCTCCTGAGGGCCGCTACTAGCCAGGACATAGAACAACACCGGTAACTTGAGTGCTCTCTAGACCATTAGGCTTTGAGGGTACAACCAGCTCAGCGTCCTAGTGGGAATCTCAGGCTTGCGAAGACTTACGGAGGCCTTGAAACATGATCCCCTAGTGTAATAGAAGGAATATCCGATAGAGAGGTTCACAAGTCCAAGAAAGTGTGCCTATCATGTGCTAAGTGTAACTAATGACATCGTATCGGAATATGTGTCATGCACTTAAGAAAGACTCAAAGACGAGAGAGAATCATGTAGAAAACAACCATCAATTCATCCATGAAATAAGTGCATAAGACATATGAAATATAACGTTAATACAAGGCTATATGATTTTGGCATGAAATTAACGTAGGATTAAAATAAGTGTATAAAGCATGTAAGTCATGAAACCAAGCATAATGGATGCACAATATGACCCTTAACATGAATCCAGGGTCGTAATTATGAATAAGACATAATTACTTAGGCTCAACATATAATTAATAGGGCTAATTTGTAATCTATTTGGAGTTAATAAAGTGCAGAAAATAGAAAGAAAATGGCGGTCAGATGAGGATCGCATACTGGTGGTAGCGGTCAGTCGCGGGGCCGCTATCTGATGATAGCGGTCTCAGGGAGACCATTTCTTGTCTGCCGAAATCAGAAATAGAAGCCGATGTATAAGCCTAATCTAGGGCAATAAATGCATGGAAAACATGATTGAAGAATAAAACATGCCATAACGAAGTTAAATCATGGAAAGGCATGAGTTGCATGTATTAAACCACAATTATCATCTTTTTGGTTAAGGGTGTAGAGATATGAGGCTATGAAGACTATGCATGTGTGATCATAGGAAAACATGGAATTATGTAAGTAACAAGCATAAAATCTTTCAAAACAAGAGGGCTTTTAATCCTAACTTGATGTTTAAGTTGTTCATGAGATAACCTACCTTTGGGAATACTCCTAGAGTGCAAATTTCTAATTGGAAGATCGTCCTAGTTCCTGCACGTCCTATACGAACCCAGCAACTTCTTGCCCTTTTAACTCTTCACTCTCTTGTCCTAAATTCATGAAATTTGGAGGATAAGGAGAAGATATAAGGAGGAACAAATTATTCTAAAGGAAGGACTTAAGAATACCTCGATTAGGGCTTCTAAACTTACGTTCTTCCTTAGATCGACACACTATTTCCTGAGTGCTTTGCAGAGAAATAGTAACTCCGAGGGCTTCTAGCTCTCCAACGGCTTGAACTCCTAGCACAAGATTTGAAGAGATGTTAGACAAAACTAAGGGGAATAAATTCTTCTAAAGAACTTACATGAAATTCTATCATCTTACTGACTGGGCCGCCCTACTCTTTGGGACCTGGATCTCTGGGGCGGCCATTCACTGGGCCGCCCACTCCTGAATGCGGCCATCTAGTAGGCCGCCCAACTCAAGAAAAGGTCATGCAGTAGACCGTTTTTAGCCTGTCTTGCCCGAAGCATCGTGCTCGCCCATGGCTCTATTCTTCATGCTATCCCAAGGATAGTTGCGGTCCAGTCATGATCGTTTCATACGAGAAACGGCTGCGCGATAGACCATTTCTATCACGGAGTGTCCAGATGACCCTGAACTCTGTCTTCTTCGCTGCTGGACTCTATCTTGAAATCTGCACGACGGGCCTATGTTTTGGCGACTGTAACTTCTAGCATGCTCCACCAAATAGAGTCCCGTTTGTTTCTATCTCTCACCCTTTGGATTATCTCGAGTTTAATCCATAGAATACGAATTTTCATGGGCTATATCTCCAGGAATCGTGGATGCATTTTCAGGTTTTATGCATTTCGTGTCACACAAACTTCTCCAGAATAGGCGACATGGCCACCTTCCAGAGCCAGTATCTTCTAGAATATTCCACCAAATAGAGTCCTATTTATTCCTAGCTCTTATCCTGACTATTATCTCGAGAATGATCTAGAGATCTCAAGATTTGGTGGACTCTATCTCCTGAAATCGTGGCAGAAAGTTCTGGCTTCCGACATTTCTCTATATAAACCTACCCAGTTCGCCTGCGCGATGGGGGGCTCTTCTTCGACTCGGGACGAAGTCATGCTGGATTGTCGACTCACACCTTCGACCCCACTTCGAAGAGGGATGTATTGGCTATCATTTCCATCTCTTTGGGCTCAATTTTATCACTTCAATCTCTTATTCTTCTCTCCTACTTTCTCACTTTTATCACAAATCACACTGTTTCTGCACGTTGTTGCACTTTTCTCCATTTTGCACAGCACTTTTCTCTCTACTCTCTCCATCATTTCTCGTGATTTCAAATCCTATGCATGCACAACACTCACATCTTTCATTTGCACCCATTTATAGGGGTTAAAAGCCCTCCCCCGGTGCATTCTCCCCCTTTCTTTCATGTCATTTTATCATTTCAGGACATATACTACACTTATCATTTTCTAATGGGTTTTATCTTTTTTGTGACTTTGTTTTGCAGGAGATTGCTGATAGAACGTGAGGCCCTTACTTTCTAGCCGGCTAGGAGGTGAGGAGGTGCACCCACATCGGTTCCCCGCGTCCCATTTCAAGCGCGATCACGTGTAGCGACTTCCCTTCGGTCTGCATCTCCCTTCCTATTTTCCAAGGTACACGACGCCGTCCTCATGCATTCTCCATCTCTTTGGTACTGTAAAACCTTGGTGGCGATCACGGTTAGTTCTCTATTCTTCATCGCCCCTTTGCGTTTCATTGTCTATATTTCATATTTATGTGCATGCCTACATGTTCATAGTTTGGGGGCGGGGTAGATTTATCTATTTATAATTTTTTGGCGATTACGATGGGACACCTAGTGCCCATCATGTTATATTTTTAGTCTCCTTCAAGTTTGGTGGGTGTTTGTGCATGTTTAGGTCACATTCCTATCTTTTTTCCATTGTTCTGCCCTATTTCGAGTCTGTCAGGGAGTAACGGTCTATCGTAGGGCCGCCTAGCCCTTTTAGCGGCCATCCCAGGGCCGCCCCAGCACCTGGGGGTTAGTAGTGCCCCTCCCAAGGCCGCCTAAGACCTTGGCGGTCGTCCAGTAGACCGCAAGTAGGGAAAAAATGGTCGTCCAGTGACCTTTTCTTGGTTCTGGCGGGACAGGCGTACTGCTCACAGGGGCCTGATCCATTCATGCATAACTTTGTCTCCTGACATCAGATTGGGCTAATTTTTGTTGCATTGTGTTGTCCTTTGTATTGTCTTTCCATCCATAAAGTTTGCATCATTTGGACATCATTTTCATATTTTAAAAATTGCCTCCATTTTTACATTTTCTACATCTAGTCTTAAGGCAGACTCGGGATAGATTCACGGAGCCATTTTCCTTGTTGATTTACATTGCCTTCCAGGGTCTGTTTCCACTGTTTCTTGGTTCCATTGTATAGTCTTTTGTATTATATTTACATACATATATCATTTGCATGTTTTAGATTCCATTTGCATAGTCCACCGTTTCTATTTTGGTCAAAATTTGTTTTTAGGCAGATCTTCTTCTATCTTGTGTGTTCTAGAGTCTGAGCCAAAAGAAACTACGAACCATAGAGGTTTTCATTTCCAATCCATTTCCAATCCATTTACTGGATGGATGTGAAATTAATTTATGTTGTAGCCCTTTGAGTCCTCTTTCCAACGGCGCCAATCTCGTCTCGATCCGACACCGGATCTAGGCACAAAAATTATTTTCGTGGAGGCACGCAAATCGATTTTGTGAACATGCCAACAGAGCAGTCCGCCGGTAAACTCTTGCAAAATTACGCCGGCTCATATTCGAATGCCGCCGACCTCAAGGATCAAGGAGGGACCTCCCTCCAATGTCCCAGCCAATCGTCATGGCCAGAAGATGACCGGAAGCCGCCATGCCAGCAGCCGAGTTTACTCGCTGTCCATCAGGCCTGAACCGAGTTGGAACAGTACCTAGTCGGACCAGCAGCCCACCTCCGGCCCAATAGCCCTTCCAGCTTGCTGCCCGTCAACCCGAGTTCGTTGCTCCCGGGCCCCACTATAGCCCTTTACCTCCCTGCGTGGAGTGGGTCATAAATTTCACCACTGTAATTAATTACATTTACTATATCAGGAGTTACGAGTCTTGGCTGGGGTCATCTTCCCCATGCCCAAAGCGTGGAGGTACACTCGCCACCCTCCTTATTTAGCATTTTGCTTATTTTGTATTTGTTCTTAAATGTCACTGCATAAGTGATAGGATAATTAGCTCTTATATTATTTCAATCACCGCAGCGAGAGAGTGAGGGCGAAACCCGTCCCGTGACCCGATCCGGGCACGAAAGAGAGTTGACCACCCTAGCTCATTGCCAGTTTCTCAACCGCGCACATCCACACGTTTCCCTCACTAGGGACGAGTCGCGAGCTAGAGTCCCAGGTTTGCTTCGAATCGGTCGAGTCGCGTCCCGTCTCGCATCAGAGTGAGTGTGACCCGTCCCGTGACTCGCTTCGAGCACGGAAGAGCCAAACACCCTTGACTCATTGCCGATTTCTCAACCGCACATATCCACACGGGAATCCAGTTGCCAGAGGACAATACCCTGTTTTCACCTGCAATAATGACTCCTTAATGCAGCTTCAAAGGCAGGCTGAAGCACACGGGGATGCTGATGATAGCAGTGTTTCGGCTCATTGACTTCCAACTTGAGATTTCAACTTGCCAAAGACCAACCATTATAACTGCAAAAGAGGGATTGATGTGGCTCGTAGAGGGCACCAAAAATAAATAAAACTTGGGAGTTCAGTGACAAGTGACAACGGAAGCAGTGCATCGGAGGTACGTCCTTTCCTCCATGTTCTGCTATTTTTAAACCCGGCCCATCTCAGGGCCATATGCTTCATAACCAGTGGCATCAATCTTGATAGTAAGAACATCATAGAGGAGGAGGTACGTACTTTAAGCCCACCCTCATGGATTTGATTTTCCATAATATTGCACCCCATTCCTTGAAATGTGCTCAGGGGCAGTGGCCTCATAACAGAGCTCCTTGTTTGGATTCAGAATGACAGTAATTAAAATGGAATAACAGGAGAACCATGTAACGTCAATGTCTGCATCACTGACAAAAAGAGATGACAGGTGTAGCAAAATAAATGTAGTAAAAATAGGCACCATAATAAGGCTTGCAGTTTAGTACACTGATGGAAGAACATCTCACATGTATTGCAGATGATGCATATACATCGGCTACAGCTACCTATGCACAGTGCCAGAAGGCAAAGCATTATATGCGTCAACTGATGAACTCATCAGTCACTACAGGTACCTTTGCCTATTCTTCTTGGCTGGTGGCTCTGTTTTACTGTTGAACAAAAGACAACAATGAAAGGGACAAAAATTGAACATTCCACATGAGATCAAGTAAAAAAAGAACTAATATTCCTTGGCCCTTCTCCGCAACTCATTAAGCTCATTTTCAATCTCCGTGTCTCGAAATGGATAACTAGTATTTGAGCTGCGGACTGTCGTTCTACCAGGTGGAAGCTCACCTTTCTATTAACAAAAAAAGATGAAAGAATAAGCCAAGACTATTAGTTGTGTTTCATTCAAAAATAATATCATCTAGTGTAAACTGCCCAACGTTTGGACTACAAGTTGAATAATTTGCCTTTGAACAATTGAATAATTGAATAATCTGCCTTCTTGGCAAAATATTGCCCGGCCACGGCTATTCCAGATCAAAAGAACGAGCTGATTGATGAGCGAGCGATGCAAGAAGAGATTCACGCTACCGATTTCATAGCTTTTATGAATAAAAGGGAGAAGAAAAAGGAAGCGGCAAGCTCTTCTGCAACCGAACCTGCTAGGCAACAGTCCTTGTTACAGGCCAAGATGATGAAACCTTACTCATTCCCGAAGAACAAAATCTGAATGCTGTTTGAGTGGGCCTGCAAGCACGACAGTGTCGTCCTCTTGAAGCCTAAAAGGCTGAGTGAGGCCAGATGGAAAGATGACCCCCAATTCTACCCTTACCATCAGTAAAAGGGGCACTCCATTGAGAATTCTTATCTGATCAAAGATATTATTGAAAGCCTGATCCAAAAAGTTGAAATAAAGATGGGTGAGCACAGGGTGGACCCACCACATCCTCATCAAATGCCCAGCTTTAAGAGGACAGCCAACATCGCCCCTCCTCATCAGCCGAAGAAGAAAGATGTAATCTGAAGGGCGCTTCAAGTACCTAGATTACGGCAGAAGATCAGAAGGAATGCAAAATAAAGATGATGCTATATTCTGGGGGCAGATGCCAAAACAAAGAAAACAAAGATCCAGAGACAAAGAAGTTACCATTCCATACAGCAGTATGCTATCAACACTTATTAAAGTTGACGGAATGCAAGAAAGAAAAAGTTGGCCAGTGCCAAAGCCGACGATTGAATGATGAAGCCAAAATCTCCTTGAGAGATATTTTCCAGAAGATGTCTTATAAAGAGGCAAACCAAGATGCTTATAGCTTCCCACCCTCCACAACCCCTTAGAGGGTGCTCCATGAGAGAGGGAGACAACTGGATGATCAACCGTTGAATGGGAATCGGTTTATTCGCAGGGGCCACTACTAACTTGAAATGACAATAAGAAGCATGATGTGGGTTCCCTACTATCAATACCAACATGGATGAGAGCTGAAAGGAAGGAGTTCTCCGATTACAACAAATAGACCAGTTTGGCCACAAATGAAAAATGCTCAAGCCAACGCATCGGCGAAGCCCCAAGATTATCAACAGTCCCATTGGACAAAGTAACCGGTGTTCAAGCTGACAAATATTCAAAGAAGCCCAAAGATGTTCAACTGTCGGCATTCAAGCAGACAAATATTCAAAGAAGATCAATCGTCGGCAAATATTCCAAAAAATATTCGATAAGTTCAAGTGTCAGCATCTGGCCCGACGAATACTCAAAGATTTTCAAGAAGTTCAATTGTCAGCATCTGGCCCGATGAATATTCCAAAATATCCAAAAATGTTCAATTGTCAATGGTCAGGATGGCAAATATCCAAAGATGTTCAATCGTCGGCATTCAGGCTGAAAAATATTTCAAGATATTCAAGAAGGTCGGCGCTCGGGTCGACGAATATTCCAAGATATTGAAGATGTGCAACCAATACCCAAAGATGCTAAATGTGCCCAGCAACATGACTTCTTGTCTAAGCTAGCCTTTTATCTTGCCCTTGGCATCATGACATACCGTCTAAGCTAAGTCCTTTGGCGTCATGACATTTTGTCTAAGCCGAAGTTTATTCTGCCCTTGGCATCATGACATACCGTCTAGGCCAAGTCGCTCGGTGTCATGACATTTTATCTAAGCCGACAGATATTTTATCTTGGCATCATGACATATCATCTAGGCCAAGTTGCTCGACGTCATGACATTTTGTCTAAGCCGACATATAGTCTACCTTGGAATCAAGACCTTTTGTCTAGGCTAAGTTATTCGGCATCGCGACCTTCCATCTAAGCCGATAAATCTCCTCCCCTGGGCCCAGACCTTTTGTCTGGACCAAGTTTGTTGACTCCGACACTTAAACGAGTGAACATCCATTTCACACCGACTCGGTACCCATGTCCCTTTGGGATCTTGACCGAGGGGTACAACTTGGACCTTTCGTCCAGCACGAAGAAACCCGATTCCCCTACATCGATACCATTCCAATATCGATAATGCCATTAGCCCGGCTTCACGACCTTTCGTCCAAGCCTACAAACTCACAAAAAAAAAGCTTGCAGCTCACCTTCCTTCCTAGTTAACAGGAGAAAGATAGTGAGCTTTCAGGCTCCTTTAAAGAAAAAAAAAACAGATGCTCCTATAGGAAGTTTGAAATGTCGCACTAGAAAAGGGCCAAAAGTCGTCATTGCTGATTTTGATGGTAGATCTCCATTGAAAGGAACGGCCACGATGAAACATGATTTCCCATTTCGGGGTGGTGTTTTGTCGAACATATCACATAGGAATGGAAGAGAAGAGGCATGGAGAAGAAGGAATGCGCAGGGAACAAACCAGTGACAAGAAAATCCATTCATATATCTATATAAACTGTCATGTATAGGATGTGGGTGTACAAGTAACTCTCTAACTCTCGCCACTGCCCTCCTGCTCGTCCCTCTGGTCGTCCCTCTCCTCTCTCCTAAGACAAGGATCCCTAGGGGGCCTCCTGGAGCCCTGTGAGGTAGTACTCGCCTCACTCTGAAGTGCCTCACCACCCTCGATGGCACGACGATGCTCTTCTATCGAGGTGACAAAGAAGCTAGCCACGAAAAAAGAACCAGACTGACGGAGTCACGCCCCGCGCTCCTTCGCCCTCTGGTAGCGCTCCTCACTCTCTCGTAGCCTCTGCTCCGCAGTGTTGAGACTCAGTCGGAGCTCAGTCATCTTGGCCTCCATGGCCCTCCTCTCATCCCACTCCCTCCTCTCTCACTCTCTTCTCTCTCCCTCCCACTCTCTCCTTCTCTCCCATCTCTCGCTCCCTCTCTTCTTTCTCTATCTCTGCCTCCCTCCTCACTACCTGGGGGGCGATCCTTAGCTCCATAACATCACGGGTAAGCTCCTCCGCATCGTGACGCCGCAGCTCTGCCTCTAGCTCTGCTACGGTGGCCGCCCGGCCGTCGCGCTCCTCCTCAGCTCGGACTGCCCGGGCCAGTGCATCCCGGATCTCCACTACCTGCCAAGGAGCAATCACCTTTTAAAATCAGTAAAAGAGAAGAAATGTGCAATGAAGATTCGAGGCAAGCAAATACTCACCCAAGCTGTGAGCTCACGCTCGGCCTCCTCAGTGCGGGCCACCGCGTCGGCAAGCTGCTCCTGGAGGGTGGTGACCTCTGGAGGAGGAGCCTGGAAGCTAGAAGACGCCCCACCTCTCATCCCTGCTGTCACTGCCAGTTGGGCACGTTGAAACAAAGGAACAAATGACAGTCAGTGACTAAGCATTAGGAATCCAGGTGAACAAAAAAAAGAAAGAAAAAAAGGACAAAAAAAGCATTGCGTAGCCTTACCAAGATGTCTAGCTCCTGTTGAGTGACAGTGAGCTGTTGTCTAGCGTCTGCCAATTGGGCCCACAGGGCAGTGATGATAACATCACGGGCATCCTGCATTCATGAATATATGTGTTAGTATCACATACACATGCATACATTCATAACTAAAATAAAACAACAAAAAACAAAAAAATGTTCATTTCATACTTACCCCTATGGCCCAAGGTGGAGACGCTCTGTGTAGGTCTCCCGGTAGCACCAAAGGTAGTCAGCGTTGTCCTACGCCTGCGACAGCACTGGGATGCCACCCTACTGCCAGTCCTGGAACTGGGCAGGGAAGCGCATACGCCAGTCCACGCGCCTCGCCTTGCCTCGGGTCTTCTGCCTGATGCGGCCTGGCTCGTCCACATCCACCCACTCCTGGGCCAAGCCCAGGTCCTCATCACCAACCTGAGCCGAAGCAGCTCGATCTCGTTTAGGCAGTGGACCCAAACGTCCCGCCCGAAGTGAGGTCGGTCAACCTCGACCCACGGCTGGCCTGCGTCGTCCACGCCCAAGTAGGGCCTCCACACCACTTGCATTATCACACATGTCAGTTTCCGCATTTTGTAAATAAAATGTACACCATAAAAAAATCATACCATGGCCTCAGGATGCTCTGACAGCTCATGTCACAGCGACGACAACTGATAGGAGTGTGGCATCATGATCATGATCGGCCTCCACCGTCTGGCTAGTGGCACGATCGCCGGGTCCCACTACCTAGCTCTCCCCGTCGGAAAGTAATAGTAGCTCCACACCTGCATCCATTGCATGTCATTAGCATAGTCAATTGCATAGCCATGAATTAGAACCAACTGCAAATAAACTTTAAAAAATTTAAAAAAATACCATCTTGGCAATTAATCAAGGGTTTTCCTTCTTCTTGAAGGATGTAATTAACATCATAGTCTTTACGGTATGACGGACTTCTGGTCCCGACGCGACTCTCATAATCGACTGATTAGTCAGATCGAGCACACCATAAATTTGTCACATATGTGACTGGCACGCCTATGTAGATATAATAATAAAGAAATAATCATCATGAAAGAAAATAAATCGTTCCACCAAGTTGGCACGCTCGGTGGGACTGAGTCTCCCTTCATCTCTTTGCCAAGAGTGGATGCCTCCCGGGGCTCCCCCCAAGAATGCTGACTATTTGCCTATTTATTTCAGGAAGCCATGATGTCATCAGGACTTGCTGCTCTCACCTTTGGCCCTGCGGCCGTTGCTGGCCATGCTGCGCATGGGTACCTGGTGGTACCCACTGTGTTTGGTTCCTTCCCACTTGTTGTTGGCTTCCCTAACTTTTTGGGGCTGGCCTTTGCGGACATGCTACAAGTGGAGTCCCCGAAGCCCAATGGAGAGAAGACCGTCGAGGAGGTCGAAGCTTTGGAGGCTCGGCACTGTGCAAGCGCATTAAGGAGCCTGGTATGGACCACCAGTTGCACGGTGCACCATATTACTTACGGGGATCGCCCCGTCCACACAAAGAACCCCGGAGGACGTCAGCAAAGGAGCTTTCGGAAGAATGCTACCACTGCTATTATCGGGCGTCTTTTCACGTCCGGTAAATCTATCTTGATCGGGGGTGTCCGTATCTTCATAGACAGACGTGATGATCAAGCAATCCTGGATCGGGTGGTCCCTGTGGTGCCAACCCGCAACTCCTTCCTGGCCCTTTTCGGCAGGAGAGCTGAGAAAGAAGAAGAAGACCGCCGAGGCCGGAAGGAGCTGGCCCCAAGGTCGAAGAAGTTTAAACAAGTCTGGGTCCCTAGAACGATCCAACCTGTTCACCGATAGGTACCTATTCACTACCACTCCAAGCCCGCCGAGGCAGGGAAGAAGAATGAGAGGGGGCTGACCCCGAGAAGGGAAGAGATTATCGCGAATCCTCCATGTCGTGCAAGTTTTAGGGCATGCGCTCGACAAGCTGATGTCCCCACAGTGGGGAGAAGATTTGAGCAGCTAACCAGAAGATCCCGGCTCACTTACATCCCTCCGGTAGGAGGTCAACAACTCTCCCCAATTTGCACCAGGGACTAGGGCGAGAAGAGATGACAAGCATGGTCAAAAATTATTTCAGGGGTATGGGCAACCCCTCACTAGGCCAACAATGACTGTTGCAAGTAGCCATGGTAGAAGAAGGCGACTGTCCACTGATGGCAGTCGAAGAAGAAGAAGAAGAAAGAGGAATGACATCGTCGGTAAACAACAATGGATACGAAGACGGCTTGGGGTTTGAAGCGGATGAAGTTGTTCCCAAATAAAGGGAGATGAGAAGAGTTTATGTGTTCGAGAGACTAACCTTCCCTGGTCATCCAAAATGGAAGGTTCATAGACAGAGGAAATGCATGCGGGTTTTCACCTGCAACATGGCCAGAGTGGCCGATAAATACGGAGGTTTGCCTTATGACCCCCTAGAGTTGGCTCGATTAGTCGAAAGGCCAGGGTCGAACACCAGGAGGGCCGAAGCCGCAAAGGAGATGCTGATAACAGCGAAGGGAAAGCAGACATTACTTGAGAAAGTCGCTACCCTCACTACGAACATGGTGACGGCTGAAGAAGAGGAGGTGTTGCTAAACATCTCGTCTAAAGGAGCTTCAGGGGAGACGATAGAAGCCATCCCCAGCACGGTGACAGCAGATCCGTCAGTGCTGATGCTACTCTAGAGGTACCAACATAAGATAGAACTCCTGAAGAAGTAGCTAATAGAAAGAACAGAGCAAGCTTCGGCCTCTAAACAGTTAGAGATGCAAGCCGAGTCATCACGGGGAGGGGCCAACCCAAGCGACTTCCCACTGCTGTAAACCTTGCCCCAGCCGGCAGAGCCCAGCATGGCAACCACCCAGCAGCGTCTACCTCAGACATTGATGCCACCAATTCTACCACAAGTGCACTAGCCACCTCCATTGGTGCGGCCTCCTCCGTAGGCAACTACTCTGGTCACTCCTTACCTACAATCGGTGCACTTCTACCCAGAACCGGTCAAGGCAGAGGTGACCGTGGCTGAGCTGTTGGTAGCCAAGCAAAAGAATGATGAAACAACTGCAGAATATATCAAGAGATGGAGGGATCTCAGCACAAGGTGCTGGCGCCCTTCGCATCCAGAAGATGCAATACAAATGTGCAAACAAAATCTGAAGAAGGAGATTCTGGAAAAGATGATTGGAATAGAAATCCAATCATTTGACCGATTAAGTGATATTGCCACAAAGGTTGAAGATTTCTTCACAAGATATCCCTCCATTTCTGCTGACTCAAGTCATCAAGCCAGGCAGGTTAATAAATGACCAATGATGAAAGCGGTTCATGCTGTCAGCGTCAAGGCAAAAAGGCACAAATGGATGCATAACCTTACTCCCAATGAACCTGTTGGAAATCGGGAGAGCCCTCCCTCGCAGAACAAGATAAAGAAGCTCCATGGCTTCCCTAGAGATAGGACTCGAGCGTTGTTCAAGTGGGCTATCAAGCATAATAAGATCACTCTTCCACAGCCAAAGAGGCCTGATGACGTCTGGAGGAGAGATGATCATTACTTTTGAGGCCTGATGACGTCTGGAGGAGAGATGATCATTACTTTTGCCCTTATCATCAAATCCTTGGACATCCTATTGAGGATTGTCAGATATTCAAGGACATCGTCCAAGGCCTAGTCAGAAGAGGGGAGCTACAAATGGGGGAGGATAGAGTCGATCCTCCGCGCCCCCATGAAAAGCCTAATCCGGGAGCATCAAATAATATGATATCCATATATCAGCAACTACCCAAGGAAGTGCTAAAGGCATGCAGTCGGCACACCAATGAAGACTGTGTCTCAGCTCCTGAAGATAAACAAGGAAATTGGCAAGCATCGTCAATAAAGAAAAGAACAAGACTGGCACTTTGCCCAACTCCGAAAGTCCAGATTGGTGGAGCCATGGCCCAGCCTGCTCCTTCCCCTATAGTTCCTCCCTGGCATCAAATAGCCCCTCCTGTGGCTATCAAAGGGCTAGTGGACAACACAAAGGAACAAGTCCCGATGTAGGTGCATGAGGGAGATAGCTTAGCCGTGGAATGGCTACAAACCGTTACAGACAAACTATACGAGCATGAGCAGCTCAAGAGCCAGCATGTACAGTAAGCCCCTCAAAGACGGAATAAGTCCCATCGACCAATAAAAAGAATTAAAGAAAAGGCAAGGGTGTTCAATGCACCGAGTGACCCACTGTGGGGGCAGATGCCAGTCATATGGGAGAAGGAAAAGAAGAATACAAAGGCTAAAATAAGATATGTTGCTCTCTCCTGCAACATGCTATCAGCATCATCCAGTGTGGCTCAAGCTGCTGATGAGGAAGATGAAGAAATTTACTTTATGCCAAAGGAAGCAAATCAGGCTAAAACTTCTGCCTCCCACCATGCCGCTAGATCCAGAAGAATATCAAGACACCCGCTAGTCAGCAAGGAGGTGCAATACTACATTCCTCCTCCATTCGAAGGCATCAAACACAGGGATTTTGTCTCAAAGAAACTAGTCACATCTGGCGATGGTGACAGAATGCAACTCATTCCATACAAACCGGAGGTGGAAGATAGCACTCCCGGCCCCTCATGGAAAGGCCCTGCTGTGATGGCATTAGTACACCAGAAGTAACAGGAGATCGAAATGCTGCAAAGGTGGCTAAATGAAATGAATCTAAGTCCACCTATGCTGCAATCGGTAGGACATCTACACGAGGTGACACAAGGTAGTGCTAGCTCACCTGAAGCTTCAGCACGGCCAGCCAAGCCCTAAATAGTACATGATAATACGAGGGGCATCCTCCCTCAACCACTCCAACATACAATACCCCGAGCATGTCAGGGGGCAACTAAAGCATCTCCGAGGATGGTGCCAATGAGACTGCTCATGCAGTCGGACAAGTCAAGGGCAGAACAAGCAATGACTATGAAGATGGCTGAAGGGGAAGTCACCGAGGCCAAATTACAAGCAGCCAAATAGAAGGGTGATGAGTCCGTCATGGACAACATAAGAAGGTGGAGGAATCTCTGTGAAAAGTGTCGACATCTGCCAAGCTACGGGGACTCCATTCAAATCTGCTAAGAAAAATTGAGAATAGAAATTCTGCGATGGGTCATTGATATTGAACTTATTCTTCAGATTCATCTCATATGTCATTAGAGACCCTATGAGTTCTTCAACTTTGATGGTTACCAAGTCCTTTGACTCTTCGACCACGGTGGTCTTGGTGTGCCATGCAGGAGTTAGAGATCTTAGAATCTTTCTAACCACTTCCTGCTCAGAATATTTCTTGCCCAACTCAGGTAGGCCATTAGTGAGCATGGTTAGTCTAGCATACATGTCGGAGATAGATTCGTCAGGTCTCATCTTGAATCTTTCATACTCGGAGACAAGCATGTTGGCTTTGGCCTCACGTACCTGAGATGTCCCTTCATATATTACCTCAAGGCGGTGCCACATTTCCTTTGCAGTGGCACATGTGGACACTCTTGAGTATTCCGTTGGAAGAAGAGAGCGCTGCATGATGTGCTTGGCTCCCCAGTTCAGCGTTGATCTTCTTATCTGTTCCTTGGCCCAAGTATCCTCATATGGAGGCAACTCGAATGGACCTTTACTGATTACCCGCCATATTTCATGATCTTGGGCTCTGATAAAAACCTGCATACGGTTTTTCCAGTGGGGATAGTTAGTGCCGGTGAAAAATGGGGGTTTATTTATAGAGTGCCCTTCGGGCATAAAGCTCTTGGCTGCCATGTCACCAGTTCTCTCAAGGTCGTTGGACCACATTTAGAGAGACTAGCTCTGATACCACGTGTTAAGTAGTGATAGGTTGATCTAGAGGGGAGGGGTGAATAGATCAGCCCCTTCTATTTGTGAAATAACACCTAAATAAAAACTTGTGGTTGAAAAACTAGGAATACGCACGCGCTAGCGTGCTAGATGTACTATAGAATGGTCACGACATTCCTAGGCAAGCATCTAGCAATACACCACGAAGGAATGCAAACCACAAGAACACACAATTTTTAAGGTGGTTTGGTCTCTATCCAAAGACCAACGTCCACCCCTCACTTCGACCAAGTGAGGCTTCACTAGTGCAATGGCACTACCATAGATTCACATCTTCTAACAGAGAGATAGACCACTCTCCAAATCGCTATCACACAGCTTGAGGGTATACAACCCACTGCCACTGACCAGTACACACACTGTCCATCTTCCTACGCGCAGGTAGGGAGCAATGAGATGTTGTAGAGTTTAAAAAATAAAACAAAGCTGAAAGATGGATGAACCAGACAGAGTAAAGGAATAGGTATTCTCTGAAATGAAGACTCATGTATGGATGAGAGCTAGATGAAGCTGGGGCCTTGGTGCTCTGTTTCGTCTCTGATTTGCCACCGCGAGCACTGGAATGGATGACCACCAGCTATACCATATTCACTGGGCCTGAGGATGAAGAACGATCAGCTCTCTCTTTCGCAGAGGTGCTTGGAGCACATGAAGAAGACTCCTTCTCTACGGGAGCTACTTGGCTTCGTTGCTCTCTTTTTTTTTTCATGCTCCCTGCTTCTTCCTCTCAAAGCATATATGTACTCCAGGCTTATCCTCTTGGATGACCCCTCAAACGTTGCTTTCCATTTCTTCTTTTGTTTCAGTAACTCCTTTTGTTTTCTTGCATAGTGTTCACCTCGTACATAGAAGGTAGGGAACACGAACTGCCATATTACATGGACTTCTGAGCGAATCTCTGACAGAGAATCAGTGTCTCTGAAAAAGTAGGCTTCCAGACATTTTTCCATACACAAACGGATCCTCTGAGATCGGTTGTAGATCTTGAAAAGTGGACGCATTCGATTCCCGATCCATTTCATGCGAGATAGATAGTGTCGACACGTTCAGAGGTGGTGTCAACACGTCCCTTCATGTGTCTTCGAGAAATCGTCCTTTCGCGTGCAGCTTGCGTCGAAGCATCGACTCTTGTGCTCGATGTGTCGGGGCAGCTCGCTAGCTAGCGACAAAATAGCCTTCTGTTAACACGCGAAGTGTTGGTAGTTTTGACTTAGTGTGTTGACACGTCGGTCCATCCAGAGGCTTGTTACTGACGGTCCAGACTAGGATTCCTTCTTGACGTGTTGACACGTTGGCTGAAGTGTCCACCGTTTCCTGTGTGTTTCCTTTTGCCAGAGCTGAAGCCGAAGAGTTGAACGACGCTAACTTCATAGAGTGTCGACACTTGCTATTGAGCAGGTCGACACTTTCTCGTTCGTTTGGGGTATATCCCTGTGGTTGTGCAGGGTCAAACTTGCATGTGTATTGGGGAGTGTCCCCGTGTGTAAAAACCTTGTCTACATTTGTTGGAGCTGTGCTTCGTGTTGGGGATTTGTCCCCATGCTAGATTTTTAGCAGTGAAGCCTCACTAGATTTTGGTGAGGGGTGGACGTAAGGAGCCCATCGTGGTCCAGAACCATCTTAAAAATCATTTGCCTCGTGGTTTGGATGGTGTGATTGTCTTCATATCTTCTACCTCATTCATAGGGATTTATTTTAGATTGCATCTTGTTTACACACTTCCTGCTCACTTTTCACTTCATAGCATCATACACTATTGAGCTGGTCTGTCTATCTGTTAGCCTAGTTTTTTTCCAACCTAATATCCAGAATGATTTCATGCTCATCATTACATACTTTCAGATAGGGTGCATTTAGTAGCTTCCACTGTGTTTAGTCTAACAGGTCTTTGAATTGGACATAGTTTTTAGAGAGGGATCTATTCACCGCCCCTCTAGATCCGGTTCCTTGCACTACAGGACCCAACAAAGATGGAGGGGCTCCCCTCTCTTGCAGCACTCCCTTGGTGGTGATATCAGCACCCCTTAGACCGGTCGAGGAAGTTTCTGCTGAGACCAATTGGGAAATGCCTGCTACCAGGAAAGAACTAGCCACCTCCACTAAAGGCATGGCGATTCAAGGCTGCATGAAAATAGGATCGTCCCCATGCGTTGTGGGGTTGGAATGCTATTCCTCCAAGTCAGCAATAGGCAAATGCCAGCCCTTCGAGGCTACCAATACACCAGTAGAAGTCAAAGCTGCTTGCACATCTGCTAAAGCCAAAGCTGTAAAAGGCTCGGTGGCAGAACAGCTCGCATCGCCTTCACTAGTTGAATTAGAAGCTCCTGACAAAGTCCGGGGGCAATAGAATGAAAAGGTTGAGGTCCTCAAACTTGAAGATAATATTCCAGACTTCATTGACCTTTAGCCGGTGCCCCCAGAAATTGAAGTCGGAGGCTAAGCCACGGTCGACGATCTGATGGAAGTCAATTTGGGAAGTGAGGATGACCATAGGCTAACTTTCCTCAGTGACCAACTTTCTTCAGAAGAACAGAAGCTGTACACCTAGCTGCTACAAGAATTTTGGGACTACTTTACCTAGAGCTATAAGGAAATGTCAGGACTCAGCCCTACAGTTTCGCAACATGAACTAGCTATAAGTCCCGAGGTGGAGCCAGTGAAACAGCCACCACGGCACATGAGGCCAGAGCTTATCACTCAAATATGCAAAAAAGTGGACAAGCTCGTTGATGTGGGTTTTGTCGAAGAAAACCAATATACCACGTGGCTGGCTAACATCGTGCCTGTGAAAAAGAAGAATGGGCAGACTCAGGTATGTGCAGACTTCTGGGATCGGAATAAAGCATGCCCAAAGGATGACTTTCTGGTGCCAATAATGGAAGTCATGATTGATGCTATAACCGGCCACGAGGCCTTGTCATTTATGGATGGATTGTCTGGCTACAACCAAATATGGATCGCAGAGCATGACCGAGTCCACACTGCCTTCTGAACCCCCAAGGGCATTTACCACTACAAGAGGATGTCGTTCGGATTGAAGAACACTGGTGCAACTTACCAGTGAGCAATGACTAGAATTTTCGAAGAGTTGCTCTACCATAAGGTCGAGTGCTACATAGATGACCTGGTAGTCAAAACCAGAAGAAAGGAAGACCATTTGCAAGACCTCCGAGTCATATTTTAGAGGCTCAGATAGTATGAATTGAAGATGAACCCCATGAAGTGCGCCTTCAGAGTATCCAGTGGTAAATTCTTGGGTTTTATTGTCAGATATCGGGGAATCGAAATAGACCCCACAAAGATCAAAGCAATTCAGGAGCTACCACTACCAAGGAACCTCTCCGAGTTGAGATCCCTGCAAGGCCGATGATAAAGGATGTCCCCTTCTACTAGGATGAAGAATGTTAGATAGCTTTTGATAAGTTGAAAGACTTTTTGAAGAATCCTCCAGTGCTTGGCGCACCAGTGAAAGGACGACCGCTGATTCTACATATAGCTACCACACATTACTCTCTAGGGATAATACTAGCCCAAAATAATGAAGAAGGGAAAGAAGAAGGAAAGGGAAAATACATTAAGGGGGGAAGAGGAAGGAGATACGCCGGTGGGGGAGAGGGAATGCAGCACGAGCTCCTCCCCCCTCCAGACTCACCTTCCCTCTCTCACACACTCTCTCTCTTTTTCTTCATCTTGCAGGCGTCGGGGGACCAAACTCCTTCTCTCTTTTTCTTCTTCTCTTCACTGCACACAGTCGAGAGCCCTTTTCTTTCCCTTGCACACCGCTCTGCCAAGAGCCTCCGTCTAGAGAGCTTCAAAATATATATACAAGGGGGTTGCCTTTCCTTTCTCGAATAGAAGAAAGCTCCCGCCCCTATGTTCGTCTGCCAGACGAATAAGGTTGGCTTCTATGCTGGCATCCGATGGTTGGTGTTGTACACTGTCGTTCGTCCAAGGATAGCACGTCTGCGGATTTATCGGGAGATCTTCGTTCAAAGACATGCCCTCGCCGTTGGTGCCAATGCACTGTCGAATGGAGGCGGAGGCATGGCTTTAGAGCATTGAATGCTCTCTGTACACCACATTTAAGCAAAACAAAGCATCAGAGTGTAGATGGGATGGCCCTTCAATTAAAATGGCACGGGTGAATAGTGACCACGCCGGATTAGAGCTTTGCAAGGGGCGCATCGGTTTAACCATTTCAAAGGGCCACGTCATTTTAGCATTTGAAGGAAAAGCTTTTAAAATGGGCATGACGGGTCCTTCAAAATTAGCGTGTCGTATTAAGTTTTTGGCCTTCAAAATGGCCACGCCGTATTAACAATTCATAAGGGTGAGGGCTCTTCAAAAGCTTGCACACCGGGTAAGGCAATGCACAGGGGGCGCGCCGTTTTAATGCAATGCAAGGGGTGGCACCGTATTAACAAAAGCAAGGGGGCACGTCGGTTTAAGGCACGCCATTTTAAGGCCTTGTCGTGCCGTTTTAAGCATCGAATGGATTCTTTTCAAAGTCGCGATCATTTATATAAATGTTGGCGTTCCCGAAATGTTCTAGTTACGATGTATAGCCTCCACAATATTCTGTTCGTAGCCTCTGGGGCTCGGTCCCAGACTTTGCGTGACTTTCGGTGCATGTCGAGACTATGCCAGAGTTCCCAATTTTTCTGTGATTCAGCTCTCGGCACGGTCGGTTGGAGAATTATGGCCGTATCTTTCACCTGAGGGGGCTTCCTTAGTGGGTAGCGGACCACCAGGTGGGTTCTCGCCCTGATTGGGTGAGGTATGGGTTTGTTCGGCCTTCCCGTCATTGAGTTGCGCTTGAACGCGTAGACATGAGTGCCGTGTAATCATCATCATCATTTTTTGATGTCCACAGTCTGCCATCACGAAGGCCATCCAGTGCGCGAGATCAAGACAGCCAATGGGGGCAGCAAGGCCCCAAGACTTGGTCGAGTGTCGCTCGACCTTATCCTAAGTCAGACCACCGAGGTCCAGCCAGGAAGCAGGATGTCACTCATGCTCCTTGGGCCACTTCTCAGTAGAAGCCCTTGCCACCACGGCTAAGGCATCAAACCGCACATACGTCTTCGGATGCCAGTACCAACACGTCGGCTGAACAGGAGAAGCCTCCCTCGCCGTCGTGGTTAAGGTATCAAACTGCACACACGTCCTTGGATGCCAACACAAGTTAGCCGGCTCGTGGTAGATTCCTACAGCAATCGCAGTTAAGCCATCAAACCACACCTACATCCTCGGACACCAATCTCAGCATCCCAGCTTACCAGGAACTACCACTCGAGGTCATTGAATAGGCGATCAACACTGCCTTCCAACTACAACAATCAGAAGGTGCCTAGATTGAGATCCGGGCAAAGAAGAGTCGCCGAACTCATCCTGCAAACTCATTGGCTCGATGGTATACCCACGGGGATCCGTCAGCGTCAGTTCTAGTGCCTCCTCCTCCTACTCCCCTTGAGGTGGCCATCGCCAAGAAACAGGAGAGGAACAGAAGGAAGAATCTCAAGAGGCAGCTCAAGAAACAGGCCGAACAAGCGGCCACCCTGCAATCCCCAGTAGAGCTGATGCCTATCCAGAGGTTGCAGCGGCTCATCGACAATTCGGAGGAATACATTCCTCTTCGCCCTACCGGGCCTATCCCACTCGATAGCTACATCCCGTGGGAAGAAATGCAGAAACACTGCTGTTCTTTCTGTAGCTAGCGTAGCTTTTCCACCCGCCGTTGTTTTCTCAGTTGGGGTTCCGCCGGATCCCTACTAAGTCAGTGATAGGAGGCTCACCCCTAGTTTTCAGGTGCGGTGGCTCTTCCTCGGGATTCGAGGACGTCGCGTGGAGGTTCTTAGCTGCCAGCTTGTCGAGCTAAGTGTTCACTTGGTATGTGGTACGTTTTACTACTTTAGACTATACTTTCTGTTGGACTGGACTCTGTTGTAGTTAGTTGTTTATTTCTGTCATTATATCTGTTATCCTGCTTTATTTCCTATTTCTATGTACACCACACCTATCTTTTTAGCCCTTCGAGTCTTCGGGCTCGTGGGCGGCGAGCCGAGGTTCGAGTCGTGCCGGTTCCTTTCCGGCACTCGGATCCCGAGTCGCCACACGGAAGATGTCCAGAAAATAATTTCGGGCATAATGGAAATAAATTCTCTGAGAAAATAGATCCGGGACCCGAGAAGGAGGATCCGAAGGGTCCGGATATTACAGAACCACGGCCAAATTCTGAGAATTTGTTAGGATTCACACCTACTCACACCCAGGCCTCGGGAGGAGCAGAAGAGACACTCACACACACTACACCCTGGGACTAGCTAGGATTCACACCTTTGCACCCAACAGCACGGCCGTGTCTAGCTACCTGACACGGGGTACACACCACTGCACCCGTCAGCAACATACACTTGTGCTAACCAAGGTACATATGCTCAGACGATCTCGCCTCTACAGGGAGTGTTGTACACACAAGGCGCTCTCGCCTGGTCCAACCACGGCATGCCCTCCAGACAGTGAAACTGTAAAGCACTAACCTCCGCATTCTCGTGAAAAACCTGAGGATATGCGTACTCACGCGCTTGAATCACAGGGAACCTCAGAACAACATTACCAACTACGGGTAAACCACCTACAGACTGCTGACAGAAACTCGGGAGCCTCGGCCCACAATTCACACAAGGATATCTAGTCGTGATCACAGCCCTCACGCGGGGATACCTTCAGCGGTCACGGAACTCTTGCGAGGACAGTTAACATGGATAGCCCAATCACAAGAATGACTGTTCACATTGCACAAATCACACAGGGAAGGCCCTCTCTAAATATACAGATTTGGCAGGACACTAGGAATCATGCGGACACGCATTCCACAAAGCCACGCCCATAGGGACACTCCAGGAAATGAATCGGCAGAATGTAGCACCCTCGGGCTCAAGGTGTCTGGGGGGCCAAAGCCCTAGCTGCCCAGAGGGCCTAGGCGGCCAAACACCTGGCCACCCACCCTGGGCTCTCTGATGCCTGGGTGGCCACTACCCTGGCCGCCAATCAGACTGGGACAGAGGGGTAGGGCGGCCACCCCTTCTGTCCACCTAGTCAATGGGCTACAGAGAACAGAAGAGAAGGTATGACGGCCAAGCTTTTGGCCACCTACAACTCTGGGTAGCCCAACCCCTGGCCGCCCAACAGACCTGTGAGGCCAGGCCAGTGGCCTCCCAGCTCTGGACGTGACGGCCACCCATGTGGTCGTCTCTTGCTGGATTTCGTAGAAAAACACCGAACTCCATGTGGAGTCTAATCGCAAGCCTCATTCCTCGTGAGACGAAGAGAAAAACATGGGGAATCCATCATGGGGCATTCCTACACCCAGAAAACCACATTCAAATCACGAATCAAGGCCTCGATTGGCCAAAAATCACCGCGCATCTCCAAACATGCATATAACCTAACAAGAAGTACTCCCGCTCTTGGGCTTACTATGGCATGTAAACGTGGGGAAAACACGTGGAGAGTGTAAGGATCTGTCCCCCTACCATTCCGAAGCTTTAACCCACCGAAACCTAGAAGAACGGTGATCCACCCCACGCGGTCGGTCCCATGAACGTGATTGCCTCTGCCTCAACATTTCACACACCCTCGCCTTTGCCTCGCCGCATGCTGCCACCGTCGCTCTACCCAGAACCTCCCCACCGTCGTCGGTTAGTGGAGGTGAGAATGGGGGAGGGGAAAGAGAGACGAGAGAGTGAGGGAGGCGGTGAGACGCGAGGGAGATGAGAGAATGGAGGGGGAGAAGGGGGTTTAAAAAGGAGTTTTTAATTTTTATTATATTATATGCAGTTCTGGGCTTTCATATACCTACCCGGGATTGGCCGAGGAGTTGAGCTATATCCGGGGTGGATTCCCATCGCGAGGCGGTGGAACATAGCCCGAGGCACATGGTCAATTCAGAGGTTGACTCGGGCGATTCAAGAAGATCTTGACTCGTATCCGCATGCATCGGTAAAAGCCTAAATTTCCTATATGTTTCTACATGTTTCTATATGTTTCTATATGTTTGACAAATGCTGCAAAATGCTGACCAATGACATGAATGGCCCTTTCAGGTGCGTTGGACACCGTATGGGGATGAGGGATATGCGGGGCAGCCATGGGTAGAGGCTTCCCTGGCCTACAGAGGATGGGATATTTGGCTCCATTGCATCAACGTGATCGAGCCGCTACTATCGCTTGATCATGAGGATGCGGGGAGTGCATCAGCCTGCGGTGAGATTCCCTCACCGACACGACAAGCGTCTGGGAAAATCTGCAAAAGGGATTGCCAGCGATATTGATTGGAGTGGTCGAGCCAGAAAGTATATCCAAGATTGGAAACAAAAGGGCAAGGCCGTGAAAGAACAGGCTGATAATGATGAGGCATATTTGAAAGCCTTCACCCATCGATACGGTGGCCAGGTCTTCCGCGGTACCCGATGACCAGTATGAATGCTAAACTCAACATTTTTGTTTTACACGAATGAATGAATCTTATATGCATGACAGTTGCTTCTAAATGCAGCTAGACCCACAAGGACACATCGCCGAGCTTAAGGGACTACTTCATGCCACCGTGCAGCAGCGGGATGAGTACTGAGCAGCTCTGGAGCTTCTGGTGAGCTTCCTTAGACCTTAAAAATGAAATGCTTATGCAAATTGACTGACTTTTGAAAATGTAGCGGGCCGAGGAAACCTAGAGGACCGGACTGGATGCACCATCCTCCTCTACATAGCCTGCTAGGGGACGGGCTGAGCAAGACATAGACTTTACCAGAGCCGTAGCTCAAGCCGAGGAGGCCGAAGCTACCCTCGCAGAGCGGGTAAGAAACAAAACTTTCCTAAAATGCTTTATGATTTATGCATGCGCCTAAGCTAACCATGATGCGAATGCAATATGTAGGCGAGAGAACTGACCATAGCATTGGCTGCGGTGGAGCGATCCCGAGTAGAAGCGGCAGAGGTACCCCATCTCCGAGAAGAGATCGAGCGACTCCAGGGGGAGGTGACCCGGTTGAGTGGAGAGGCGGTAGACATAGAGAGGTACCAGACCGAGGTTCGTAAGACACGACTCCAGGTCCATGACTTGAGGATCGAGCTCCAGACCATGGAGTGGACTGTCCGGATGATGGGCCGGGGACCTGAGCGGAGTGCATCCCGGAGCGACGCAGCAAGAGACTCGCGAAGCGTGGCACTGAGTGCATCGGTGGGAGATTACTTGGCTAGCTCTTCCAGCTGTCGGAGGAGCAAGGAGGCGGAGCGGAGACGCCCACGGGAAGAGGAGTATAGAGCCATGGGGCCACCATCAAAGCAGCACGAGGGCACTGGGGACAGTGGCGGCCCGGGAGACGGACCGACCGAGTGACATGCTTGCTCTTGTTTTTGTGTTTTTTTGTTATTTTTGGTTACACATTTGTATGTGACAATTGGCATGTGATGGAATGAAGGAAATTTTTGGTTCATGAAAAAGTGATTGTGAATGTGTGGATGTGAATGTGAATGTGAACGTGTGAATGTGTGGATGGATGGTTTGTGTGGATGTGAATGTGTGGAAGGGTGGTTTGTGAGAAAAAAAGTGATGGATATAGAATGAATGAAGAAAATATTTAATGGGCATGTAATGGTTTGAATGAAATGCGACTGGCAGGTTAGATCAGATAGAGAGGGAACAAATGGATCTTCATCCTGCAACAAACCTATTTAACGGATCACCTTAAGACCGTTAAGTAAGCATAACGAACTATGGCCCATGCGTTATACCCAATAGAATGAAGGCGGTTGACGGCCAGAGCTTAACGGACCAACATGAGAGCGTTCTGAGACTATAACGGGTCCGCGATAGACCGTTAAATGAATTAGTAGTAGAGTTCGATTGAGACTCTCTAAAGGACATCCGAAGTTGAATAGAAAGGGGCCTAATCCCTGCTAGAACCCTTCTAGCACGATAGACGATGAGTTAGACGATATTTCGTCCAAGAAGAAATAACGTTAGACTATATTTTGTCTAACTGGAAAACGACAAAAACTACAATATACGAAACTTCGTCTAATCCAGAAAAATTGAATCTATAGATGATATTTCATCTAAAAACTCCACAATAGACAAAGTGATAGACGAAACTTTGTCTATCTAATAACACGACAAAAATCAATGATAGACGATGATTTGTCTAATATAAAAAATAAAAATAGAATACTTAGACGAATGGGTAGACGATACTTCGTCTACTTTCATTAAAAGACAAAATCTCATTACCTTACTTTTATCTTCCATTCAAATATGCGATATATATATACATACATATATATATATATTACACTTTTGACTTAGTCAAATATATACTTCTGTTGACTGCGCTAAACGACAAACTATACTGTGAAGCACTAAACAACAATTAAACTCTATAGTGCCATGCACGTAAACTATACACATTATTTAAAACCTTATTGACGGCCTTTTTTGGTAGAATCACAAACGCCGTCTGACATGCGTATATAAGGCGTTGAATAGTCACCTCAACAAATACGTCCGCATTAAATGTACAGTGTCCGTTAGGAATATTGTTTCATCCTCAGAACGTATAAAATACTTTACAACCTTCTTGTGCACTACTCAATAGCTTGAGTTATATTTTGTGTGAAGCTTGCATTACTTTTTGCATATTTTACTCACACTGGCACTTGTAATTTGAATTTGCTTATCTAGTCTCAAGTCTCTACATGGGAGAACTATTTTTAGCATTATTCAAACAAACAAACTGTAGCAGCTAGGGGGCAGGTTGCACAAAAGAAAAAAAGGGACAGGCAGACATATCTACGACTGCAAAAGAACTAATCTACCAACTACCTTGAGAATGCCGTCCACTCACTCACAAAGTAGGTGAAAGCTTAGCAGCCAATCAGATCTGCCGAACGTTGTGACTGCGATCCGACTGTTAAAGGCGAATGTATCTAATAGATACAATGAAGCCTATAGCTATAAATAACTTAGAGTTCAAGAAGAACTAGGAGCTAATTCTATTGCGCAGAACGATCAATCACCTTTAGTCATCTTACTGCCAGCAAAGCGATTCCTGAGCACAAGTTTCTTATGCATTCAAGTTAAGGGGAGGCTTCACCGCACTGAAAGCATAATCTCAGAAGTCTCTCATCCCGAGAAACATTGAAGAAAAAGAATATGCACTTCTACAATATTCTTACTATTCTCCTCCTTTATCTGTCTGTCAGTTAATTCATTTTTCTTTGCACGTTGCAATTTCCACCATCTGCTCATCAAGAAGCATAACTGTGGAACCTTAAATCTGTCTAAATTGGTAATGTATAGAGCACTAGTTGCTCTGGGATAACCAGCACTGAGTGTGTTAGATTGGTCTACTGATACCGTGGAAATCAGCTATGTAACTAACTCCTGGAAAGCTAGCAGTGCGAAACTATCGAAAAAACTAAGTCACTAAGGTGACTGTTGGTTCGCTGTGATCGTAAGAACAATTGGGGTTACTAGTTCTAGAAACTAGTTGTAAGGTTTGCTAAGACCTGATAAGATCAGCTAAGGAGTTAGGCCATGAAAAACTAGCGGCTGTAACCTTGGTTGATAAGGTTAGTGAAAGCCTTTGTGGGTTGCAAGGGGACTGGACGTAGGTCTGTCAAGGAGGACAGACCGAACCAGTATAAAAATCTCTGTCTCGCTTTGGTTGCTTGCATTTCTTCATTCTTATTTCAGCTGCATTCAACGATTCAACCGTTTAAATTTTTTATTCACTATAGTTTCTATTTGACACATCTATTCACCCTCCTTTAAGGTGAGTCCGGCTACTAACACATGGCTTTCAGAAGGGAATCAAGGGCAGGGGAGTCATTGGTTTTGCTTATTTGTGATAGAGTGAGGGAATGGGCGAGACTCCTTTGTAATGTTAACTACCTTAATTCGCCCCTTTTGTTTTGTTGGGGGGTTAAGAGGGGCTACACTAGCTTGGTGGGCTCCGTGCATGTATAGGAATTTTTCGGAACTTACTGACTATACTTGTATATCCTTTTTCTTTTAATACAATAGTGGTACCACCCACTTTCAAAATAAAAAATGTCCACGGTGCGCATAACCTTTGTTGGAGGTAGGGGGATGGTTCCTTAACCCGTGTACTTCCTTTCATGTAGTTTTGGTAGGACGAGGTGACCTGCGAGTGGGTTTATTTCATGTCGAGGGGTTGAAAGCATGTTTTAGGGCGTGTGTTTCGTCGGATCGATCGGCGTTTTGCCATTTATTTCCCTTCCTTTTGTGGTTTGGGACCCATGGAATGGTCCCCATTGTTTTCCCCCTAGATTGGAATCGAGTGGGCGTAGAAATTGGGCTCCAAGGGTGAGCACAGATGGGTCCCTGCTATTTTCAATCGATCGACCAATTGAGGCTGGTTGACCGAATGGCATTCGCCATGAAGAGGGCAGGTCGCCCAGTTTGGTCGACTGACTGGGCCAGACCTTCTGCTGGTCATGGCTGAGTCGACGCAGCCCTGTGGCTATGTTGACCCAGCCCTGTTGGTCGACCGACCACAAGGCATTGGTCAACCGATTTGCCCTATTTAGCCCATTTTGGCCCCTGGTCGACCCAGTTGAGATCTAATGGTTGACCTATGGCCCTGTGGCTATCCCAAACACCATGTGGGGACTGTGACCATGTTTTTCGGTGTCCGAAGATATCCCATTACATCGATTAGCATGCCCGTAGGTTTTAAGGGTATGGGTGGCCATCTTGTGTTCTGGGCTATCGTATTACGCTTGATCGAGTAATCGTATATCGGTACGAGTGCGGAGGGTCATTCTCGCATGTCGTTGGCTTTCTTGGAAAGTAGTTTCCATGTGCGCTATGTGTATGGCCTATAAACTATAATCCTTGTGACCCAACCTGGGGCTAGAGGGTTTCTTAGCTTCCCTTTGGAAAGGGATTATATTTTGGCGGTCGTGTGTTGCCTCATAAATTATTTTATCGTGGTTTCTGACCTAGGGATAGGCTAGATTGATGGCAAGAAGCTATCCTATACGACGGCGTTGACTTGAGTCTTGTGACTCAATGGCCATTGGATTTAATAGGTCTAGTGGACTACGCAGAGTCCAATGGCATCGTGACACCCATTTTCTAAGCTAATTATGACTGGCTTGTGCGTAGCCTGTCTGTATTTTGATGATTTCCATCAAGTGTGGTCCGCTTAGTGGCCCCCCACTAGTCGTAGCTGACTAGGCACGAGTGTGCCAACCCACCTAGGAGTAGGTGGAGAGCTATACCCAAGAGTGAGATGATTTTTAGGCTAGTTTGCCGTAGGGCCTCCCACTATAGTAGCTCGAGTCTGGGACCAGAGGAAAACCAGCTAGAGAGCCTGACGTAGTGCCATTAGTCAGTGTGCGCACACATTGTCGGGGACTATGGACACGTTCTAATAGACACGGCCCTGACTATACCCTTGTTCTATGGTCACTGGGACGGTGTCTCAATGTTCACCCGGGGTGAGTAGGGAGACACTTGAGGCATGGACTAAGTCATCAGTTGATGCATTCAGCCTTACTTCTAGTGGGCAGTACTCTCATCACGTAACACTTGACTCTCGTGACTCGAGCCAAGTTCCTTCGTGGTTCTTCAGGTGATTTCTGAGCATTTTTCTTGACATTTGGTCGAGGGTTCCCGGTAGGTTTACCGAGGCTCCACCCGTACATCATGCAGGGCTCACGATGGTGAGGTCATGACCATGTTCCCAGACCGCATGGCCTTGGGCTGGGCCTTAGTCAGTGAGGATAGGCCTCCACGATAGAGGTGGCATGGTGTTTCCTCTAGCAGTATGGCCAGGGTTTTCTCGTTAGTCCGGTGGTCCCCCAACTGAGAGATCAGGGTGTGTTTCCGGTGCAGTAGGAGTAGCTTTAGAGCCGACATTTTATCGGCCACCGTATTTGTTGTTCCTGCCATTGTTGCTGCTTCCTTTAGCATTGTTCCTTACTGCCATTGTTTTACAGTTGGTGCTCTGCGGGGCCTTGATGAGTGCTCATAATTCTATAATAATTTACCCCACACATATCATTTATAGTGCATATTATTCAATAATTATGCATATTTTATAGCTAAACTCAACTTCACATAAATTGGGCCTTCCATGTAATTTAACTTAATTTATGATTAATTATTCAATGAAAAGGAGTTGAGGGCTATGAGCATTAATTTTTCATTGCATAATTGTGAGCGTGTGACACGGGGCAATAGTGCCCCCCCCCCCGATTTCCCTTCTATTTTCTCCCCATTTTTTTTGAGAAAAATCCCTTATTTTCTTCTTAACCGCCTCACCCTTGTATTTGTGCTTGTATCCTTCGCCCTTCCTCTTCTTGCATTTGGTTTGGGCCCATTCACAACTGGCCCATTCATTTATGCCCCTTCTCTTCCCCCTTTTTTTAGGTGCCAACAAATGCCCCCCACTCACAGGTGTCGCGAGCGAGTGACGTCGGAGCGGGGCCCACGAGTGGCGCTTATTCCTCTTCAAGAGCCTTCGGCTTCGTGAGGATATTCTAGGCTGCAAACTGTATTGATTGGTTCTGACCGGGAGTCAGGTGCCAATCAAACTGACATTCATCGATATTGGGTCTATACCGATGCAAGGGTATTCAGTTTGGTCCGGCCTATACGGAAGGTCTAGACTGTGTTCTTCGGCTGAGAACCCAGAAAGGCCTTAGGTACCGTTAAGGTGGTTTGTCGAAGTGGGGATCACATCGACGCAAAAAAAATTAGGTTTCTCCGACTTAGACGAAAGTTCTAAATCGGAGCTTTCGGCGAGGGTGCCGCATAAGGCGAATTCATCAATGTTAGGACTGCATTAACGTAAGGACCTCGATTTTTTTCTGACCTAGACGAAAGGTCTAAATCGGAGCTTTTGGCGAGGGTGCCGCATAAGGTAAATTCGTCAATTCTGGGATTGCATTAATGCAAAGACTTCGATTTTCTTCCGACCCGGATGAAATGTCTAAATCAGAGCTTTTGGTGAGGGTGCCGCATAAGGTGGATTCGTCAATGCTGGGATTGCATTAACACAAGGACTTTGATTTTCTTCCGACCCAGACGAAAGGTCTAAATCTGAACTTTTGACGAGAGTGCCGTATAAGGTGAATTCGTCAATATCGGGATTGCATTAATGCAAGGACCTTGGTTTTCTTCTGACCCAGACGAAAGGTCTAAATCGGAGCTTTCGGCGAGGGTGCCACATAAGGTGAATTCGTCAATGCCGGGATTACATGAATGCAAGGACTTCGACTTTCTTCCGACCCAGACGAAAGGTCTAAATCGAAGCTTTCGGTGAGGGTACCGCATTTTTTCTTATTCCTCTTCCCCCTTTTTCTTTTTTTTTGTTCTTCTTTCTTCTTTTTTTTTCTTTTTTTGATGATCACAGTGGGACCGGATCACAAAGGTATGATAGTATCGTCGACATTGGGTTTATGTCAATGCATTAGAATTGGGTTTAACCGGCTTAGACGGAAGGCCTAAGTCATGCTGCTCGGTTGAGGCCCCGGAGCGCCATGGGCACCGAGTTGAGTTTTCTGGTGTTTTATGCAAGAAGCTCCACGATGGAATCTTCTTCAATGTGGGGTATTAGTTTCAGTTGTTCGCCGAGCTGGGGAAGCGGCGCATGGTATAGCTTCCGGTGTTTTCTATTGAGGGGTAAAAATTAGACTTCCCCCCAAAGGTTGATGACGACATAAGCACCACCATCATAAACTTTCTGGACAACATAAGGTTCTGTCCAATTTTCATTCAATTTGCCTTTGGGATTGGCCGCCATGACTTCTCTTCGCTTGACCATGACTAGGTCTTCTTTCTTGAATTCACGTTCTTTGATGAGTTTGTCAAAGGCGCGGGTCATACGGGCCTGGTAGACCTGTATGTTCTACTGGGCTCTAAGTCACCGTCCTTCCAGATCGGAGAGCTCCTCCAGTCTTCTTTCTATATTGGTTCGGCCATCCTCGACTAGTTCGTGCTGGATCGCCACTCGCAGTGAGGGTATCTCCCGTTCTATCGGGATGACCGCTTCCGAGCCGTACACCAAGGAGAATGGTGAGCAACCTATCGGGGTCTTGTACACAGTGCGGTACGCCCACAGTGCTTCATACATCCTGTCTTTTCAATCCTTCTTGTTAGAGCTAACTGTCTTGGCAAGAAGTGTGCATAGTATTTTGTTGAAGGTTTCCGCTAACCCATTTGCCTTCTGATTATACGGAGTGGACGTCCTCCAATCAATGTTGAATTTGTGTAATCCTTCCCATCTCCCCAATATTTAGTTAACTAGTGAAGCTGATATATGTGCATGGACTGGTACCTTAAAGGGCACCTTCTCTGTCATATATATATATATATTACACTGATCCTTAGGCGGCCAGGGTGTTGGCCGCCCAGAACCCCAAGGCGTCCAGACACCTGGCCGCCCAGCCAGACCAAGGTGGCCAGGGTGCTAGCCGCCCACACCCCAAGGTGGCCAAACTGCTGGCCGCCCAATTCCCTAGGCAGTCACAGCCTTGGCCGCCCAGCTCCCCTTGAAACAGCCATCGACCTGGCCGCCTCCTGGTAACTGTCTGTCAACTGCACGATCCGCCCACTCTGGGCATATCCTCTGCAACCATTCTCACTCTCGGAGGGTCAAGACGCACGTAGTCTCACGCACACTCGATTTTCGAATGTGGGGATGGAGGGAAATCCCCATATGCAAAAACCTCATTCCGAGCAATCTCATAGGAGGTTGGACATTTTTGGGAGGAGGAGTGACTCGCAGTTTGGAGAGTTCAGAGAGACCTGTGAGGACAATAGTGCCCTTCCCAACCTTCCCTTAGAAGCAGAACTCGAAGTCGAGGAGCTCTGCCGTGAGAGAGTCACGGTTCCAAGAGGTGGCCATCAACATGGCAGCCTACCATCTTTGAATGGCCACATAGTTGGTCGCCTTCCTTCGGTTGACATGCAAACCTTGTCTTTCTTCCTCTATTTTCTATCTAGCTACATTTTACTTCATTTACTACATTACATGTATGCTAGATTTGCCTAGACCCTATCTTAAAGAGGTTTTCAACCCAAAACATAGGAAAGGCGGATGGTCAAAAGTCTCGGCCATCCCCCTTCCCAACTCCCTTTCTGGTACGATTGACCCCATTTGCATATTTTTATTTACTTCTATGAGCATATACTGCATTTCCTCAGTCTAATGGTCTATTCTCTTCTATTTGACGGTTAATTTGTAGGAACTTTGTCATCGACTCATAGAGCTCCCCATTCTTGGCCGGTCGAGAGTGAGGACAAGAAGAACCCACGTTCTCCCACTTCCAAGGCATTACGATCATCCTATCCCAGTGAGGCTCAGATATAAGTCTCTGGCAATCACCCCATTTCTGTCTTTCTAATCTGTGCACTGTAGGCCGTAGCAGTAGCAGTTCAGGAAGAGACGCGTCTGTCACACCCCACCCTTTCCGGCGCCTACAATAGGCTGCTCTCTCCTTTCCTTCTTCATCTGCCTATGCAAGAACGGCTCTCACGGAGTCATCCAGGACTGAGATGTAAAGAATCAATGGTCTACCTGATGTTGGTAGTATCATGACAGGTGGATTAGCCAGATATGCTTTCAATCCTTCAAAAGCTTCCTGACACTTAGAATCCCAACGGAATTTAATCCCAACGGAATTTGGCCCCCAGCTTAGTCAGCTCATAGAAAGGTTTACACCTTTGTGAATGTTGGGATACAAAATCGATGAATAAATTACAGCCGCCCAATCAAACCTTTAACTTCTCTCAAATTCTTTGAGGGCGGCATATCCCTAATTGCCTTCGCCTTATTGGGATCTATCTCAATACCCCTCTTACTCACGATGAAACCAAGCAGTTTACCCGATGAGACACCAAATACACATTTCTTAGGATTCATCTTTAGCTTGAATTCCCTTGACCTTTGCAGCACTTTTGCAAAAATGTTTGCATGTTTCGCCCTAGTCCTTGATTTCACCAACAAATCATCCACATACATCTCCAAATATACATGCATCATGCCGTAAAATATAGCCATTATAGCTCTTTCATAAGTAGCTCTAGCATTCTTCAGCCCAAATGGCATGACCACATAATAATATGTTCCCCAAGGTGTGGTGAATGATGTCTTCTCCTGATCCTCTTCTGCCAAACGAATTTGATTGTATCCTGAAAAGTCATCCATGAACGAGAGAGTCTCATATCCTACCGTGTTGTCAATCAGCACGTCAATATGAGGCAAGGGAAAATCATCTTTTGGACACGCATGGTTAAGGTCCCAGAAGTCAATACAGATCTAGACTTTCCCATCTTTCTTCATGATCGAGATGATGTTTGTCACCCATTGAGGATAAAGGAAGACTCTAATAAACCTAATTTTGTGGAGCTTGTTGATCTCTTCTTTCATTTTCAAATGCGTCCTTGTGTTAGAGAGAGAGGGAGAGGGCGAGGAGGGAGGGAGAGGGAGACCAAGAATTCATCCTCTGAGAGGATCCTCCGGGATTCATGCTATAAAGAAGCAAGCCCCTGGGGTCCCAAGGTGATTAGAGAATCTGAGCAAAACTAAACCAAAATATTATAGAATGGTTGAATGGGGAATGTCCCCCTCCCCAATGACGAGTCAGTATTTGAAGAAAATCATGATTTTGGGGAAATCACAATGTTACCCCAGATATCGAAGACCACAGATCATGCTAATGAGGATAGCAAATCAGTGTCCCCCGATGGGGATAAGAGATCACAAAATTCACCAAACATGTGGATAAAGTAGATGCTAATAAGATACTCCACAGAAATAGGGACATAGCTCATGGACTAACCCATGGAGCATGATGTAGTGTCCCCTGATTTTGATGATAACTAACCATGAATTATTATCATTAAAACCTTGACAAATACCTAATGAGCTTGGCTTAACATTTTACAGAACAAACACCCAAGTGTGTTGGCACCTCCCCTTAACATGTCGACCACCCCATGAAGAAATCCCAAATGAAGCTGTCCCCGTCCAGGCTCTAGATGTACATGGTGTCGACCTCCTATGTCAAAAGTCTTGACACCTTAGTTCAAGGAATCAAGCCTTCCTCCTTTGGGAATGGATGTCCCGACACGTCGAGCTCAAGTCTCGACACCTTGGCGCAAGCTGCACGTTGCTCGTCCCGACACGTCGAGCTCATGTCTCGACACCTTGGCCCAAGTTGCACGGAAATGGATTACTGAAGCACTACCTAGGTCCATGCACATTTTGTAGCAAGGTCTGTGCATAGCTCAAGAAGTCCGTACAAGTGGAAGTCCATGCAAGTCTACCATGAAGTCCGTGCAAGTCTACCATGAAGTCTGTGCAAGTCTGCCATGAGGTCCGTGCATATTTGCTACAAGGACCGTGAACACTTAAGCCAGCGTAAGACAAAGTCCATGCATATTTACTATAAGGTCCGTGCACACTCAAGCCAGTGCAAGACAAGGCCCATGCAAGACTACCATGAAGTCGGTGCTAGTCTGTGCATAGCTCTATAAGGTCTGTGCTATTCATGCGACGTGTCGACACCCTGCCTGAAAAGTGTCGACACATTTGGATTCTTCCAGAACAGATCTAGAACCGCAAGCGCCCGTTATCCTACCTCCGCAAATCGATTTGGAGGATCCATTCCACTTAAAAGAGCCACCTAAAGGACTCGTCTGTCAGGAGATAAATGTTTAAGCAGAAGTTCCCTCTGCTTTGCTGAAAATGTGGCAATCTGTGTTCCCTACCTACCCACATACCAGCTGGGGTGGTAGGTGAGAAGTCAACTTTGACAAGAAGCCTAATCAAAATAATGTGGACGTGACATTCTGATTGTGGTCATCACCTAAAAAACGTAAGAGATGCTTCAGCCTGCTATTCATATATATATACATGCATAAGGGAAGAGCAAGGAAGACACGCATGGAAGAAGAGCCGAACAGTCAAGCTCGTTGAGCAAGAAAATCTTCTTCCCGGTGCTGCTGGAGACTGTGCAAAATCGAAGATCTCCTTCCTCCAACTGAGAAGATCGCAAGGGACAGAAAACACCTTTCCACTACAAGCACAGTCACTGTGTGTTAGCTGAGGATGGCAGCCATCGTCTCCCTTGCAGTCTTGGTGAAGACCTAGGAGACAGATGAAGAAGACACAGGGTTCGTCTCCTCCTGTCCAGATAGAAGTTTCCTCTTCCTGAGAGCTTACTGATATACTCTGGCTGGGTGTTAATATTATTGTTTGTTTTTCTTCAAAACAATCTCTCCTTTATCTGTACCCTACCTGTGAGTAGGAAGACAGACGGCTTTGGTCACCGGTCTGTGGTTATTGGGTTGTGAACCCTCAAGCTATTTGGCAACAGTGTTGTGAGAGTTTATCTCTCTCTGTTGGAAGCTGTGATCAGTGGTAGTGCTCTTGCACTAGTAAAGCCTCACCGTGTTGTGTGAGGGGTGGACGTAGGTCTCTAGATAGAGACCAAATCACCTTAAAACTTGTGTCTTGTGGCTTGCATCTCCTTGCATACTATCGCTAGATGCTTTGTAGGAACGTTGCTTATTACTATCTGATCGTCTGGCTAAGTATCTTTCATCCGTCTCTTGCTCACCTAGTCTTAGTAGAAGAAGAGTAATGGTCATCTGACAAGGTCGGAGAAGAAGAATCGTAGACATCTGATAGGGTCGGAGGAGTAGAGGCAGCACCCGTAAGTCCCGGGGAATTAGAAGATGTCTCAAAATCAGGATGGAAGGAAAGATCCAGAGGTTTCAGATGAGAAGAGGAAGAATCAAGAGAGGTCCCAAAGCCGGGGTGAAAGACAGGCATAGGTTGAGGCCTAGAATTGTGTGAGAAGGGAGAATCCAGAGGCCCTGAATGGGAAGAAGAAGAGGAATGGGGGCTTGCGGACCCCAGAAGAGAGGAGAAGATCATAGAAGCATGATCTAAAGTGGGAAGATACACCACCTAAGGGTGGGAGCTGAGTAAGAGAAAGGATGAATGAAAAGAATGGGAAAGAGAAGCGGACCCCTAAGTGTACAACTGGCGGTCTTTATACTTGCGTCACCACCTCTTCTTGGCTGAAACATCTTAGAAACGGGTCTACCTAGCGTGGGCTCAGACCTTTGGGCTTCTCGTCTTGAAATATCTTCTCAAATAACGGGCCCACCTAGCAGATGGCCTAGCCCGATTATGAGCATGTAGCCTTACTGGGACAGTTGCCCCTAGACACCCAGTGCTAACCATAGTCGGATATTCCTTAGACACATCGGCATTGCCGAACTATGGTGTCTTGTCACTTGGCATAAAGAGTAGGAGATTTGGCATTACCACTCGAAAATCAGTCTTGAAGCATAACTCCCTTGACAGAAGGACATGAGGAATTTGAGGGAGGTTAATACACGGCGTTGATGAGGCCGACTTGCTGATAAGTTGAGAGAGACTGCATAAGGTGTGCAGAACATCCTTGGAATAGCTTGAGAATACGGCCAATTGTCCCTTGAACATGGAATTCATAATTTGCTTAGCGGTCGTATGAGTTAGTACGATCCGGTTAGAGAACCCCTCTTGGCCAGTAATCTGAATTGCGACAGAGCGAGAGGAAATAATAGCATCGATGGTAAGACCTCCAGTGAGCAAGGAGATTGCCACCGGCCTCGGTCGAGAAGAAACTTGCACCAATGCAAGGGAACTCTTCTTAACAACCACCTTTTGAAACATAGGCTCATCAGCCCCAAAGTAGCCAGAGACCAGGACGCGTATTGGCATGCGGCAAATGAAATCTTGAATCTTGAATTGAACAACTAGCACTGAATCGCCCTGACCCGGCTCATTCTTTCCCATGGGGCTAGACCCAAGGGGCACCAAATGTAATGCACACCTACTTTGTGGGGTGGAAGTAGGTGGAGAAGTGGCAGAGGTTGAAGGCTTAGATGGCATGGAGGCTTCAACGGGGATGGCATTTTAAGTGGTGGTGGAGGAGTAGAGGCAATGGTAGGTACAAATGGTGGAGAAGGCACAGGCGAAGGTGGAGGTATAGGTGGGGGCATAGCCTGCTCAGGCTTGGGAGACGAAGGTAATGGCGGGGAAGATGATGAAGATGGTGAGGGTAGTGATGCAGGCAATGGGGGTAATAGAGACGGTGTGGGTGGTGAAAGCGGTGGTGATAGGTTAGGCAATGGAGATGGCGGAGAGGGTGAAGTTGAAATCGAAAGATGTGGGGCCCAACGTCGGCATATTGACATAAAATGTCGCACGACATTGGGAGTGGAAGTGGCGATAATGGGTTTGGAGGAAGGAGGGATGGCACTAGCCTGAGCGGGGGTGTGGGTTGGTGGAGGTGATGGAGCCACTGTATGAGATGGTGAAGGTAATGTGGTAGGTGGAGATGAAGATGGAGATGACGATAATGGAGCGGGTACAACACTAGATAACGGATCACAGGGGTGCCCCTGGTCTTGTATAGATGGAGATGACTGCCTGGGCGGTGCTTCTTGTTACTGCTACTTGCTACTAAGATGTATAATGACCTTGTGAATCACAACCCAATCAATCCTCTTCTTATCCTCCAGGTCATAAATATAATCTCGGAACTCGAGGCAATCCTCAACCAAATGCCCCTACTGAAGGTGATAATCACAAGACTGGGGTAGATTCCCGATCGTGGGTTGGTAAGGCATAATTGGAGGAAGTAGAGGGTCAGTAGATCCCGCGAATCTTGGAGGGTTCATATTCCTGAAAGTCTGATGCAGGCTTCCAGCCCTTGCCTCATCCCGTAGGCGTCTCCTCTCCGCCTCCTCATTCCTCTGGTGGGTGGAGGAGCTAGCCAGGATGTCTCCCACCGATGCGCTCGGCGCCACGCTCCGTGAGTCTCCGGCTGCGCCACTCCGCGACATTGTCCCCTCAGGTGCTCGTCCCATCAGCCAAACAGTCCACTCCATGGTTCGCAGTTCGATCTTCAATTCAAAAATCTTGAGACATGCCTCGTGAGCCTCGGCACGGTATCACTCAATGCCCACTGCCTCCCCACTCAGACGGGTCACCTCGCCACTCAGTCGGGTCACCTCCCCCTGGAGTCAGTCAACCTCTCCCCGGAGATGAGGTGCCTCGGCCGCTTCCGCCAAAGCTGCAGCTAGGTCCTTTGCCTGCACATTGCATTTGCATATCGGTCAGTTTAAAAACATGCATAATCACAAAGCATTTTTAGGAAAGTATGGTGTCTTACCCGCTCCGCGAGGGTAGCCTCGGCCTCCTCAGTTCGGGCTACGGCTCGGGTAAACTCCGCGTCCTGCTCAGCCTGTTCCCCGGCTGGCTGAGAAGAGGAGGACGGCGCATCTGGTCCGGTCCTCTGGGTCCCTCGGCCCGCTGCATTTTCAAAAGTCAGTCAAAGTTTCATAAGCATTTCAGTTTTAAGTCTAGGAAAACTCACCAGAAGCTCTAAAATCGCTCGGTACTCATCCCGCTGCTGCACCGTAGCATGGAGAAGTCCCTCGAGCTCGGCTATGCGACCTTGAGGGTCTAGCTGCATTTAAAAAAGAGAAAATGAGTGTCATGCATTCATTCATTCATATAGAATAGAAAAAGTTGAGTTTAGAACTACATACTGGTCGTCAGGCCCCACGAAAAACCTGGCTACCATGCCGGCGGGTGAAGGCCTTCAGATATGCCTCATCGTTGTCTGCCCGCTCTGTCACAGCCTTGCCCTTGTGCTTCCAATCTTGAACATACTTTCTGGCTCGGCCACTCCAGTCAATGTCACTGCCAATCCCTTTGGCAGATTTCCCCGGGCGCTCGTCGTGATAGTGCGGGAACCTCACCGCCAGCTGATGTACTCCCCGTGTCCTCATAATCAACCGATAGTGCAGGGGCTCGATTACATTGATGCAATGGAGCCAAACGTCCCGTCCTTGATAGGCCAGGGAGGCCTCGACCCACGGCTGCCCCGTATGGTCCTCGTCCCGATATAGTGTCCAACGCACCTGAAAGGGCCATCCATTCATGCATAACATTCATAGCACTAGCAGCATATAGAAGCATATAGAAGAGCATGTAGGAAGTCGAGCTATTTACCGATGCATGTGGGAACGAGTCGAGGTCCTCTTGGATCGCCCGAGTCGACCGCTGAATCGACCCTGCACTCCGGGCAACGTTCCACTGCTCGCGATGGGAAGCCTCCCCAGATACAACTCGACACCTCGACCAATCCCCGACAGATACAGAAAAGCCCAAAACTATATTTATTAGAAGTTTCAGCATTTCAAGCATATTAGAAGCATACTAGAAAGAATAGAAAGGCATTAGGGCATTATTACCTGCAAGAAGGGCGAGAAGCTATCGAGCATGGTCACCCAGTCGGTGGCACTGAGTGAATGGAATAGGAAAGCCAGCACTGCTACTCCCCATGCATACTTCCTTACTCGGCTCAGGTCAGACAGCAGGGGAAGGAGCCAGCAACGGATCACATCGGCTCGGGTCGCAAAGAATAGCTTCCCGAATAGCAGCATCAGGAAGCGTCTAAGGACCATGTCTCCATCCGGTCCCGGCTCTACCGCCACACTCGGACGAGCCTGCTCGATCACTCGGTCAATGTGCTGCACTGGTAACTCTCCGACTGCCGCTGCTGCTCGCCGGAGTCCCAAGCTTTCCTGGAGCACTGACCATGATAATTGGGACGACGGATGCCCCTGCCTCATCAGATCCAAGCCGAGTAGCTCCTGAGCCAGCTCCCGATAGTCGACATATGCCCACCCAGTCACCGCCTTGTCGTGCACCCGCAAGCCGCTAATCCGGGCCATATCCTCCAACGTCGGTATCATGTGCCCCCACGGGAATATGAAGGCCCGACTGACAGGGTCCCATCTCTCGTGTAGAGCCAGCAGGAGTGCCGTATCCACTCGGGCCACCTAAACTATTTTCCTTTTTCCACCTTTTCTTCTTCCTCCTCTTTTCTTCTTCCTCCCCACTATGAGCGCCCCCCTCTCTTCCTCCTCTTCGATCAGCGACCGCAGCGGAGTCCCCTCCGACTGTAGACGGCGCGGGACGGCGGCGTGGCAGCGACGGCGACGGCGAGGCAGTCGTGGCGGCGTAAAGCTTGTGGGAAATCATGAAGGGACGAGGGTTCTAAAAGTATTCTTCCCAATTTGTGGATGATCCGGTGCGTCTCGAGGTGAGATCGAGATAGGGTGACATTCCCTAGCTCCTCGTGTTCCTTTCCCACGATTTCTAGCCTGAGGCGAGGCCGAGAGGTGGGTTTTCATGCCGGGTTGAGTTTTTTCATGATTTGGGGAGAGTTCGCCTGATCTAGGGTTTTAGGCCGCAATTCAGTATTTTAATGGCTTAGAAGCATGCTAGGGGTCCCAAAGGAGCTTCCCCCTTGTTTTCCCCCTCTCCCATGGAGGTATGGGGGCGTGGTTGGTGTTTTGGGTCGTTTCCCACCGATTCACCATCGGGACAGTGTGACGGCCCCTCCAGAGACCGACACAACTTGTGATGCCCCAGGTTGGGTGCGTCACAGTGTGACGCCCCACGGTGGGTGCGTCACATGGCGCTGTTTTGCCAATAGGGTGGTCCGTGGGCCTGACGGTCCTACGATAGACCGCCAGGGCATATGACGTGCCTAGGCTGGACTGTCAGAGTGACGATCCGAATGTTGGCATCCGACCATTGTGGTTTCCGACCGTTGGGATTTTTGATCGTTGGGGGTCAAGGCCTCTGACGCAGCCAGGGTGGGGCGTCAGAGCTTTGTGACGCCCCTGTGGGGGAGCGTCAGAGTTGACGCGTCCCCAACTTCTAACGTGCCTGCGTAGCGCCATTAGAGGCAGTGACGTCCCGAGGGGTGTGCGTCACAGCCAGCTTCATTCCGCATTCTGACGCACCAGCGGTGGTCCGTCAGAGGTTGTGACACCCCGAGCGGTGTGCATCACAGTTGGTTTCTTCTCGTCTTCTGACGCACTGGGCTGGGTGCGTCAGAGATGGTGACGCACCAGGGTTGGCGCGTCACAACCGATTTTGCACTGAGTGTTTAACGCACCTGAGTTGGGTTGTCAGACCGTTGTGACGGCCCAGAGGTAGACTGCCAGAGCCTTTGGCACTCCTGTGTTGGACCGTCAGGCTCTGGACTGCACCGAGTGGTTCGCATCCCCATTTTTTCTCCGACCATGGTCACCGTGCGATGGTGTTGGTACGTGGGATGGTCCCCGTACTTCGTCAGGTTCAGACGTTATTTTCTGTTGACTTGAGAGTCTACTCCTTCAGTGACGCTCCATTAGTCGTAGCCTACTTACACGTTTAGTGGTGTGGTGGAGAGGCTACCCTGAGGACGATTTTTAGATTGGTTTCCATCGGGCCTCATGTCTTGTAGCCAGAGTCCGGTTGAGGGGAAAACTAGTTAGAGGCCAGACTTGAGACGCATGGTCTGTGTGTGCGCACGTCGTTTTGGGCAGTTGGACCCACGCTGACGAGCGTGACCCCAGCTAGTCACTTGCTTTGTGGTTACTTGTATGGTGTCCTTGCCTCCGCCAGGGGCGTCATGTCAGGCGAACACCTGCAGTGCGGTGTAAGACGTTAGGGGACACTGCCGACTGTGCTTTCAGTGGGAGGTACTCCTGTCGAGTCGGGGGGGTGAAAGACTGTCAGTCTCAGTCGCTTCGACCTTCGAGTTTGATCGGGTTGACTGGTGAGTTCTAGTTGTTTCGCCGTGGAGTGTGTGTCAGTTTTCACACCGTGAGACCGGTGTCTGTAGTTGCAGGGCATTTACTTCCGAGGTACTCACTTTGCTGCTAGAGTAGCAATTTTCCCGTTTCGTGAGGTAGGGTTCCAGCGATCCCTACTGAGTCTTATTTTGAGACTCATTCCTTGCATATTTTTACCATGTTTCAGGCGAGGAGGGGCTTCAGAGGAGTGCGTCTGAGGCTCAGCATGGTTCGGGTGCCTAGCGTTAGTGCAAGAGGTCAGAGCCGGGGTATGCCCCGTCTAGCTGTACTTTTCTTTCTTTCCTCTGTGCTAGTTGTGGACTACTATTGTTTCTTTTGTTATATCTTGTGGACAATGAAATAAATACACATAGCACACAAATAAAGTCTAAATAAATGCCATAAATAACGAGACTCATGGGGGCGTCTCTAGACTGTCTCCGAGCCAAATGGAACCTGCCGTTGCTCGCGTGGTGCTCCGCGTACGGTACCGGTGGCTCACCGGCCCAGACCGGTCAAGTGCTCGGGTGTCCGCACCACAGGAACTGGGATGACTAGGTCGGATGTGGGCGTGCCAGTCGATTTCTCGACGATCACCTGTAGAACTGAATTTTGACTGGGGAAGCACCACTAGGGCACAACATGTGAGCACGAGGGTATCGAGCAGCACATGGAGAGGATGTGGTTCCGTAGGTAAGAGTGTGCAGGCGACTGTGGGGGTTCATGTGCCTGACATCTTTCCCCACCGACCGCAAGCAGTCGTGTTTGTTTTACATTAAATTGAATCCGAACACCTTTTTTCCATGCTAAAGGAGGGCCAAGATGTTCTTGGAACCATGGGTAAATGACTAGATGTACACTGTAGCTATAGGGTGACCATTGACTGGAATCTGGGAAACTGGTAGCATAGCAGCCGGTGTGAGGGAAATATTGGAACTCGAGTGTCGGTACGCATGAACAACTAGTTTCTTTATGGCTATTCATTCCTTATAGATGCCATGAAGGCTTTACAGGTGGGCTTTAAAGGCCAAAGTACATTTGGTGTAAGCTGCGAGACAATTCCAACGAACGGGTCGATCCTTGGGTCAATGCAAGATAAAGCAGATATCCACGTATTTTTACAGAGGCCCTCCACAAGGAGCTAAGGGCAATACAGAGTTGCCGAGGGAGGGCTAGACTGGATGGCAAGGGTGGACACTAGCTGGTGCCTGAGAGAGGTTAGACACGGCTCAAGATGAGCAGTCAAGTACGGATCCCAGAGGGTGAGTGTCGACATGCCAGGGAGTTAGAGCCTGTCTCAGGAATATTACTTTCAGTCTATTGTGTCCCTGCGGTTTTAATGCTATCTAACACCATGAGTCATTGATATTCTATGGTTTTGATGCTGTCTAACATAATGAGTCATTGACTTTCTAATGATACTTTGATATTCTCATTGTAGTTCAAGTACAAGGCTCAAATGAATCCAAGACTCACAATATGTGCCATTCCAGATTGAAAGAAATGAAGTGCATAGAAATCGAGGCAATTGATTGCACAAAAATCAAGGTAGATGATGAAAAATTGGTGGCCAGACTGAAAACATAATAAATGAAGAAGAAGGGTTGACCTCATGGAGCCACTGCATCGACCTCACAGCTTAACTGTCATATTGTCAATTTTCTTAAAGCAATGTTGACACCATAGTCACAGTAGGTCGACACCATGATGCTTCCAGAGAGCATTGTAGACAAGATTTTGCAAAGCAGTGTCGACACTACTATTACAATAGGTCGACACCATGATGCTTCCAGTAAGCATTGTAGATAGGTTTTTGAAAGGTAGTGTCGACACTACAGTTATAGTAGGTCGACACTACAATGCTTCCAGAAAGTGTTGCAGATAGGATTTTGCAAGGTAGTGTCGACACTACAGTTATAGCAGGTCGACACCATAGTGCGTCCAGAAAGCATTGTAGATAGGGTTTTGCAAAGCTGTGTTGACACTACAGTTACAGCAGGTCGACACCATGGTGCTTCTAGAATGTGTTGAAGATAGAATTCTGTAAAGTAGTGTCGACACCATAGTTATAACAGGCCGACACTATAGGTCTCCCAGAAGCACTTTAAGTTGTTTTCTGTCAAACATGTCGAGTTATCCATGGAATAAAATAATGAACCGTAAACCTCCAAAAACACAGATTTTGAGTTCTAGAGGAGGGTCAAAGGTCAGACATGTGTCTCAGCCATCATCACCACACTTGACCAACTTTTTGGAGACAACTATGTTAGAGTCAAAATCTGGGAAATGTCACTTGTCATGACACACCACTTTCTGCAGGCAACCAATGGGATATGGTCCTAGAAAGGTACACAAGTAGAGAATTGACTTGAGCCAATGAGGGAGCATACTGCAAGATCTCTGTCATGTGAATCATTAAATGTTCAGATATAGAGTTGAAGAAAACTCTTATTCTATATCTCCTTTGAGTCAATCAAAAGTAATAAGGTCTGGATACATCATTGTATGTGGGCGGAGCTGCGTCTCCATGTGGTCTAAGTGTCCGGGGTGCGATCCCCGAATGTGTGTGTGTGTGTGCTGCAGTGACAGCGTGTTGGGGCTTGTCCCTGTGTGTGGATATTACTGCGAAAGCAGTGTGTATGGTTGGGGTTCATCCCTGTGTAGCTACAGTTTGTAGCGTGGAGTGAAGCCTCACTGGTTGGGTGAGGGGTGGACGTAGGGAGCCCGTCGTGGTCCCGAACCACCTAAAAATTATTTTGTCGCATGTGCTTGCCTATGTGATTGTCATTTCTTCTATCTCCGTTCATAGGTACTTTATATAGATTTTTATTTCACTGCCAAGTCACACACTCCTATCTCTGTTATTTGTGCTGAGCTTAATTCTCTTCATTAGTCGCATCGTTATTACGAGTGAGATCGAAAGGCTTGAGAGAACCTTTAGATCTCACGTCTGCTTAGGCTATTAACATTATTAATCATAATTCCATTGTATTTAGTCAGAAAAGTTTTTAAAATTTACCATCTTGACAAGGGGACAATTCAACCCCCCTTCTTGTCTGCCATCTCTCTAGGCCAACAATATTCACTCCTTGCGTCAGTAGTTCATCATCTTAGTGTCGATGATGCTGTTGGTTCTTTGTCATCATTGGCAAAGCCAATGATCTTCGTGTTGGCATAGACCTTCCATCTATCCCGATCATATTCACTCCTTGCGTCGACACTTGACTAGTGTCGATGATACTATTGGTTCTTTATCGTCATCGACAAGGCCAATCATATTCATGTCAGTATAGACCATCCCTCTATCCTGATGATATTCACTCCTTGCATAGACAATTGACCAGTGTCGATGATACTATTGGTTCTTTGTCATCATTGTTAAAGATAATGATATTCATGTCAGCATAGACCTTCCATCTATCCCGATGATATTCACTCCTTGCGTTGACACTTCATCAGTGTCGATAATACTATTGGTTCTTTGTCATCATCGGCAATGCCAATGACATTCATGTCCACGCAGATCTTCTGCCTATCCCGATGATATCCACTCCTTGCATCGACACTTGACCAGTGTCACTGATACTATTGGCTCTTGTCATCATCGACGAAGCTAATGATATTCATGATACTTAGACTTTCAGTCGGCACTTGACCAGTGCCGATGATACTATTGGTTCTTTGTCATCATAGACAAAGCTAATGATATTCATGTCAGCATAGACCTTCCATCTATCCTGATGGTATTCACTCTTTGTGCCGGCACTTGACCAGTGTCGATGATACTGTTGGTTCTTTGTCATCATCGGCAAGGCCAATGATATTCATGTCGGCATAAACCTTCCGTCTATCCCGATGATATTCACTCCTTGCATCAGCACTTCACTGGTGCCGATGATACTGTTGGTTCTTTATCATTATCGGCAAGGCCAATGATATTCATGTTGGCATAGACCTTTCGTCTATCCTGATGATATTCACTCCTTGTGTCACTGGTGGAATGATTTCATTTATTTATTTATTTACTTATCAAGTTTATTTGCGTAGGCATGCCAGCCACTAAGTGACAAGTTTATTTTACACACCATCTGACTAATCAGACGAAAGTGAGTGATCGTGTCGAGACTCAAAACCCACTGCACCGTAAAGGCTGTGACGTTAATTACATCCTTTGGGAAGAAGGAAAACACTTAATTAATCACCAAAATAGAAATACCATGGGGCCCATAGAATATGTGAAAGATGTGATTGCATGCAAACACATGATATGGTAGTATTTATTTAATAGGTTGGCTCTTGGTGCATGGCGGAGAACACAGGTCTGAGGACCACCATCACGCATAGTGAAAGCCTTCGGTCGGGCATAACCCCACTTTTCGCTAATCACCATTTGATATGTCGGAGAGTCAGATCATACAAGCATGCATCAAGGTGACACATATATGCATGAATATGTACAATATGTATAATAAGAGCATGATAGATTTAACTTAATCAGTCTCTTTTTACCGGACCGGTGGTCAATTAGGTTGATCAATCCCTGTCATAGAAGGCAAGGGTTAACTGGAGAATGAGTGAGGGGTTAAAACGGCTAGAAGGGGATATTTGGTTCAAATCCGGCACGATTGAGCGTGGGTATAGCCTAATACGGCGCGGGGTAGCGTAGGTAAATGTTAGAACGACGCGAGGGGAAGCCAACGGGCCTACCTGGCGCGGTTCGCCTGGTGCGCGCCAGATTAGGCCGCGCCGATAATCTGGTTGGTTTGAGTGTAAGGCTAAACTGGCATGGGGGGGTTACTACACCGTAATAGTGCGCACCAGATTAAGGTCACGCCAAAGTAGATGATTTTCCATGTATTTTTTTTGTTTATTTGAGCTATCAAACCGTTTGGGGGTATTTTGATGTTAATTGAGTTAATTAATGAGCAGATTGAAGTCCTGAATACCCTGAAAGCAGGGTCAGAGTTCGTGCGAGGTTCATACTCAAGCACAGAAGTTCGTTATTTTGGAAACATATCTCATTAAGCCTGAGTTATGAGGGCAAATCATTAATTAAACCCGGTGAAAATTGGGCAGCATCTCCCCATCCCCAGAGGATTGCGGGGGGAAGGGCGGAGACATACTCACGTAATGGAGCTAGCTCCTTAAAGCTGGGTGGCACGACGGTGGCCGATAGACCTAATCGGATATGAAACCCCGAGGGCTAGCCTACGAGGGGCACCATTCTTCCGTGGGTTGAAACACAGTTAACAGGGACGATCGATAGAGAAGAAAATCCCGAGGGCTAGCCTACGAGGGGCACACAACTCATGGTCACCTCTAATTCCCTTAAGGACAGTGGATTTGAATGTTGGGCTAAGAGCCCCCTTAATATTCACCTCTGGCAGCTCATGAGGGTACATGCCATCAAGGGGCATGACCCTATGACCCAATGGTGATTCAGGAATGTTAATGAGGAATGTCCCCTCTCCTCGTTCGCTAGTCTCCTCAAGAAAACAGTCACATGCAATGCGTGTATAGAATGCACTTAGCCAAAGGAACCTACTACGATTAGCTATACATAAAGATAAGCTAGCTGGTTAATCAGTTAGCATGTTAGCATGGGAATTAGAAGATTAGCAGAAGGATTAGCTTGTTAGCATGGGAGTTAGCCTGTTAGCATTCAGAACCAGCAAACTAGCATGAGGGCTCCAGCAATTGGGAGAGACAACCCATTGGACAGTCGATGTAGCAAGCAGGAAGGCGATGGTGCCAAGCAGCAATGCGCCCAAATTATGGGGGCAACCCCATTCTCCTCGGTTCATGACTAGGAACGAAGGGGGTAATGAGGGGTCGGTCCCGGGGTTTAACCAGGGAGGCACAGATGTGTATCCCTCTGGCAATAAACCCTCAACAAAGACGGTGGGAACCTGATACAAGCATATTATCAAAAAGCAACCCCGGGGAGAGGGGTGATGACATTAATGTTGCCCCGAGAAACATCAGGGCGTATTCGGCGTCGGAGAACCAGACAGTAACACACAGACCATAGGGAAGGGAGCGCAATCAAATGGAAAAAAAAGGAGATTCCAATATATATCAACGCTTTCATTCAAGCATTATACCATCCGATGCTCAGATGGATCATTACATACAACTGCGGGTTTGCCTTATATCACACAACCGATGCTCAAACTGAGAACAAGAGGGATAGATGAAAACGAAAGGAAATCAAACATCATCGGGCTTATCTCATTACCCGGAACATTACAAAACCATACACGCAGAGGTTTTCTAAGAGGAGAGAGAGAGAAAGCATAGGTGAAGCTCCGCCACCCACCTCTGTTACTAACAACGAAAATAGGGTATCAGAGAAAGGGGTGTTTCCTCCCCGGTGCTGGGCTCCTCCTGGCAGACAGAAGAGGTGAACTGTGAACGGAGGGCCGCTCTCTGAGTCTCACTCCCCCGAAGCCCTTTCTTCTTTCCCAAGCTTCTTCTCTTCTCTCTCTTTCTTTCACACACTTCGCATTTGCTCCCCTTTCTTCGTCAAACCAATTGGGCATATATAGATCGAGCCTCTTCTGACATGGAGAATGCACACCGGGCAAAGCCCACTCAATCGTTTTGGCGTGCCTGGTAAGGGGGCACCGAAGAAGGGGGCGCGCTGGGTAACCCCACGCCGGATTAATTCCCTTCATTGGGTTCATTTGACATGGGTCAGATAGTGGGCCTCGGACTGGCTCTGGGAGTCACCGTGGTCTTTCATCTCACCATGGTCTTACAAAACCATGGTAGGAGGTCTTGATGAAGCTTTTAGGCCGCCAAGCGACCACTTTTGGAACAACGTGCATCTTTAGTTTGGACACGCAGGTTTTCCACTAACACGGCCTTCGGCACTGCGGTTCGTATTGCCAGCTCGATTTGGACTATATTTGTGGCTTTCTCGGGGAGTGGGGCACTACTCGGGGTGCTTTCACCTTTACTGGGCAGTCATTCGGTCACTAACGGACCTAATTTGCTGAGAAACCGTACCCATGCTGGGTCATCCAGGTCTTCCGCTGACGGAGCCTTCGGTCCCCTATTTTGAAGGGCCAATGACGTTCTATCACCTCAGGAAGACTTTTCTTTTAGGTGGCGGGCCACCAGGTATACCATTGTCCTTGGTCGGACAATGGTTGTTGTTTATGTGGCACGATCGAGTCGATGCCGGTTCATTGGGTAGGCCTGTCGACACTGTCAGTTTGTTGTGAGTTCTTCTCGATTCTCCTGAGGTGAAGTCCCTGGTGTTCATACTGGGTGACCTGGGGCTCTGGCCAAAGACAACGGGGGGGCGCACAGAACACAACAATTCTGACTTCGAAAACCCCTTTTTAGGGTCTGATTGCTTGGGACTTTTTACCCCAACACCCCTAGGGTAACTCCAATTCTGAGGAAGAGGATGAACTAAGCTAGTTTATAGGATCATGCCCCAATCGTTACGCTAAAAGCTCGAGCTAGTAGTGAAGGCGGACCGTATTTCCTTATGGCATTGCAGAACCCCACACTATCGTGCTATGGGCGGACATGAGGGCTTCACACATGGACCCCATAATCCATGTGGCGGGATGGGCTGCCAATGCATCGATGCCCCATGTGGACCCCATAATCCACGTGGAATAGCAAATCCCTAAGGGAGACGCTGTAAAATCTGACATTGGGGAAGAGCAAGCGGCCTCCCATGAAAGCCTGTAAATAATAGAGAAGAGGCATCAAAAGGAGCCCTAGGTGCAACCCTTGGGGACAACCCTCTGATGCTTAAGTCAATGATGTATTAGGGAGAATAGTGAGAGAGAGAGAGGTAGGTGAGTTTAAGACCAGAGTGGGCAAGACTGTGTGTATAGATGAAGACATCTAAAGTGCTCGGAGACCCCGGTGAGTGCTCGATATGGTGGGTGAAGGCCTGGAGGAGTAGAAGGGAAGAAAAGTCAGAACCTCCAGACTCTGCTTCTCTATGGGACGAGCACTCTAGTTGAGGAGGGCAAAGGTTTGGACTCCTATCTCTCTATGTGGCCCTATGCTAGTAGGCTAGTGAATGCGTAAGTGTCTGTACGTGTCTCTAGATCTCTCTCTTTTTTCTATCCCCCTATGAGGTCCGATGAGGGACCTATTCATAGGGGTTATCCTAGCAGTGGCCGACTATTCCTCAATGGGGCAATGGCATGGGTCATGGAGTAATGCCTCTTTGATGATGGGGAGAGTTGCCTGTTGCATACATGTCCCTTCCGGAAGGGGTGCCTTGTGGTGGGAATCTCGATGTTGTAGGGTGACCCAGTCCCTTCCAGAGAAAGTGCCATAATGGTGGTGGCATCTCTCCCATTGGGCGAATGTTACAGTGTCCCTTCTGTGTGCTGTGATCCCCCGATGAGCTATCGGAGCTTTGTTGGGCCCTAGTTGGGCCTAGGCACACAAGCCAAGGTTTAACTTGCCTTAGCTTACCTACTTCCGACTGTATCGGGCTGACGATAGGCCTAGCAACACTTGGCCATATTAGGCCTAGCGAGCATTCCCCTCCTCAGTAAATAACCACCTAAGTGTGATTAAACATTCACAGACTGTACAAATGGGACAATTCAAGACTTTGAGGTAGATATATACGTTCTCATTGAGAAAATGAGAATAAACGTATCAATTCCAAACTCTTGAATGGGAAGGTTCATTAACACGGGCTTAACGTGCTCTTCTAAGGTGTGTGTAATGTTATGTTGCACTCACACACCTCAACTCATATGGAATACCCTATATAATTAAATAACATAAAATTAAAGAACATGCATACATTGAATTAAACAACATGTACTATAAAAAACATTCAAATAAAGAACTTCATAACTAAATAGACCCTCCCTTGGCCTCCCCCACTGACCCCCTTACCCCTTGTTGACGGCCCTCACTAGACCCCTCCACTCCCTCTCCTCCCTTCTCCCACTGGAGCAGTGGCAGACTAGCCCTCGTCCCGTCCCCCACCGACCCCCTTCCATCAACCTCCACTCCCCCACCAATCTCCCCACCAGCGAGGGGTATGAAAAAAAAAAGACAGGGTGAGGGGGGGGACTTAGCAGTGGCGAGGATGACGAGTCCGATGGGGGAGAGTTGGGCAAGGTGGTGGCAACTTGGCAGCGACACCAACGGTGGCGCAATGGCAATGTGGTGGCATGATGGACTGCTGGTGGTGGCGAGGTGGTGAGGTGGCGTAATGGACCGGCGGTGATGGAAAGGTGATGGTGGACACCAGGGATGGCGAGGTGCCAGAGGTGGCTACAACACGGGCCAGCACGGAGAGAGCGAGAGAGGGAGAGAGAGTGACGAGGGAGGGGGTTTTAAGAGTGGGAGTGAGAGAGAGAGAGAGTTATGAGGGAGTGGGTTTGGGCTGGGATTTTTGGTGGGGAGAGAAAATATTTGAGATGGAATAGTGTCGAGAAGGAAATAACCATAAATAAATGAAGTGGGGGATACCTGGGGGTTTTTAAACCCTTGTGGGGTGCCAAAAACGTAGGAAGGTGTGTGAATGATGTGAAAGGATGGAGAAATGAGAGGGGAACAAGGAGGAAATGGTGCATGCAATGAAGAAAATGACAATGAGACTGATGAAACGAAGACTTAAAACAATGTTACTCCCTGAACTAGAGGCCTATGTGGATGTAGAAGGCCTCCCTCCCTGGTTTCGGGTCGCTCAAAGATCCAGCAGGGCTTCGCTGTCGACCAAAAATCTCCTCCTTTTCAAGCTTAGCATCTAGGGTCTATTTATAGAGCACCTAATGTCTTAGCCTGGAATTAGGGTTTACAGCCATTTTCAGGTCGAGATAATGAAATAAAAATTATAGATAATTGAAATATCTCTCACCTAGAAGAAACGACATGCAAAATGGTTAAGTATTCACGGAGAAACTGACCGAGAGATTGGGATAAAAATCATAAATGGAGAGAGAAAATTTGTTAAAATCTCTGGGATCCAGAGGTTGTACGGCCATACGATAGACCACATATCTCGTTGTATGGCTACCTCAGGGCCGCCCATCCCTGTCGGTGAAAATTCAATTAATAAGAAAATATAATTCCATATCCATCGAACCGACCGAGTTGTTCGGCGTTGGACTCTAAGGGATGAACGGCCAAATCCAAACCGTGTATGCCAGTCGATGATAAATCAAAATACCTTAGTTAAATAGGTAATTATCTGGAAAATCAACCGATGTTAAGACTCTGAGAGAAGAACGGCTATCCATAGCCCGCTCATCGAGTTGAACGGCTATTATCCGGCTGTATGTAAGCGAGTCAATGGAAATTCAAATAATTAATTGAATATCCAATTAATATGTGGATGGCTCATGGATTACCACACACTTGGTTGTGCGGCCGGGATTGTACTGTACAAGTTTGGGCACTTGAAATTCTTAAAATATGACGAATTTAACCCTTTCACGGCCCATTAAGCCCTGAATTGAAATGGATCCAGCCAGGGAGGGAGGCTACCCATAAAATAGGCTCAAAAACATGCCCGAAAAATAGTCCAACGAGTAATGGACAACTCGAGGCATCAATAAATGGGAGTAAAAGGAATGACTCAACTTATCTGATGCGGGACGACTATGGGACTCGACTCGAAACTGAGACTCTAAGTGATGATGCGACTCTTTGGACGACGCGACCAGCAATGACACATAAGACTCGACACCTAACCGGGTTCCTAAAAAGGCGAACGTGCTCCAAACAGAAGTACTCGCTCACAGTCATCCCCAGTGAGGGAAACGTGCCACTCGGCACGATTGAGAAATCAGCTTTGAGTCTTGGGTGGTCAGCTTACTCTCATGCTCGGAATGAGTCACAGGATGGGTCACGCTCTCTCAACTCACAGCGGTGACGCAATAAGATAAGACTAGGAAAGTAACCTACTCACATGCTGCAGCTTCTAGAGTACATACTAGCTAGCAAAGTGACAAACAGAGGGGGCGGGTGTACCTCCATGCTCGGGGTGTGGGGAAGACTTCCTGGTCGAGATCCGTGACTCCCAATACAGCAGTGAATATTAAATTACAACAGTCATCCAACAGCCCACTCCACACAGGGAGGTAATAGGCAACATGTGGGGTCCGGTAGCACTAATCTCGGGTTGGTGGGTAGCAGTCGGTGGCGCTCGAGTGGACGCAGTCGACCGATTCAGCACTGTTCACTCAGGCCCACTGGACAGCACGTGGGACCCTGCTGCTAGTACGGTGACGTCTGGAGAGGTTCCTGGCTGCAGCTACGGACGGGGGCGCTCCTGGGATGTCCCGGGTAGATCCTCGGGAGCAGCAGTCACCGGAGAGGAGGCGGGGGATGTCTTGGGTATTAATTCCCAAGGCTGTCCCGCAGCTCTGCTTCAGGTTAGATCTGCACACTCTGACAAGAATGGCATGTACGCCCAGTCACGACGTCGGATTGAGGCGAGGTTAGCGTCATTCCGAAGAGCACTCCAAGAGCTTCAACTTACTAGAATTCTAGAGTCGTCCAATGGTCAGAGCGGAAATGAGAGCCTCTGCAAGTGGGGTGATGGTGCTGTCTCGAAACTCAGAATCCCCCTGAAACCGAGGGCACCAACCCGCAACCTCAGTAATCCTCTAGTCTGTCGAATGAATATAGGATCGAGCCAGTCGCAGATGCCAAAAAGTAGCTGTTGTAATCCTATGGTTTTGATGATGACAAACACTATGAATCATGTGCATAATGTCATGTGTTTGTGTTGTCTTGATGCTATAGTTTTGATGTGACTTTAATGTGGCCTTGATGATGTCAGACTCTATGGAGTACTTTCATAGTACATCTGTGCACATTTAAGCATTATGGTCATTTAATCAAACGGGTTGCATGCATAGTCATATTACCAAACATGTTGTCTGCACAAACATGTTTCACAGGTCTGAGCATACTCAAAGTTAGAGCACAAGGTCCAAGCATTTTCATACCAGGGTCGATGCACATTTTCACCCTGCACATAAGGTCAATGCATGTCACTTTTCACATGCACATAAGGTCGATGCACATTATTGTTCATTACATGAAGGTCGATGCATGTTCTAGCCCTTGCATAGTAAGGTCGATGCATGTTCTAGTCCTTGCATAGTAAGGTCAACGCTAGTGTAGAACACATACACGTAAGGTCAATGCACATCACTATTCATACTAAATGAAGGTCGATGCATATCCTGTTCACACCTTCATACAGGTCGATGCACATTTTGTTAGTCTGCATATAGGTCGGTGTACATTTTGTTCAACCTGCATACAAGGTCGATACATGTTTTCTAAACTGCATACAAGGTCGATGCACGTTCTGTAGTAGTGTATACAAGGTCGATGCACATTTTGTGGAATGCATATAAAGTCTGTGCATAACCTATATAAGGTGGATGCACATTTGTATTGGTCTTATATAAGGTCGATGCATATTTGCTTTGATCATATAGAAGGTCAATGCACATTTTGCACTATGTTTATAAAGGTCGATGCACATTTTAGGCTTAGGTCTGAAAGGTCTGTGCATTGTTTTATGCTATGTCTACAAGGTCGATGCACATTTCTAAATGTGTCTTGTAAGGTATACGCACATGCAACATTGAGGTTTGTGCACATTTTAAGGTCCATGCATATTTGGAATTCAGGTCTGTGCACATTCTAGGGTCTGTGCACATTAGAAGTCCATGCACATATAGGTATGAGCATGTTTTAGTCTGTGCAATCATTGATCTGAGCATGCGTGCTAGCTTGCATATAAGGTCTGAGCATGTGTGCTAGCTTGCATGTAAGGTCTGAGCATATGTGCTAGTATGCATTATAAGGTCGGAGCACCTTTACTGTAGAGGTTGGAGCACATATTCATTGTTGCATGCAAAGGTCGATGCTAGTGGTTTGTGTCTCATGCTTAAGGTCTATGCACTTTTTCACTCTAGTCTAGAAGGTTAGAGCATGTGTATAGGACTTGGACTATCAGGTCGATGCATCTTTTGTAGTTACCTGAAGTCAAGTCTGCGCAGCTACTCTAGCATTCATTCTAAGACCATTGCATCTTGTCTAAACATCAGTGCATTGGCCATTCATTGTTGTCTAAACTTATGGAGCATATGAGATTTCATTCTTTAAATACTTATCTTCTTAAGCCCTATGTTGATCTGACAACTAATAATCTCTAATATTAACTTAACAGGTCAAACCAGCTCATTAAGGATTAACCCTGTCATATGGTTGAACACTTGGGTGGCATAAAGGCAAATTTCATCTTCTGCTTATGGAAGTTAAGTGGGGCACGTGATCCGAGATTCCAGTAATGGACACGTGAACCCAGGAATATTATGATTGGGCACGTGATCCATGGCTAGTCTAAACTGGAATTTCAGCCACGTGGATAGCGAACCTTCAACGTCTAACATGTGGACATCCAATAGCGCTTTCTTTCAAAAATCTTTGGGCGGGAATGTGTTTTCCATGTGCCCAATCTCTCACGAGCCTATAAATAGAGGCCTGATCGCTCAAATAAAAAGGAGGCAGAAAGATAGAAGAAAAAGAAGAGTCAGAGAGAAGAGAGCAGATTCGAAGTAGAAGATTACTGAGAGCTGAGAGCTGAGAAGAGTCAGAGAAGTCAGATAAGGGAGAAAGAAAGAAGAAGAGCCTGCTGTGAAGGTCAGAAAGAAAAATAGAGTATCGTGAAGAAGGTCTGAGAGATAACCCGAAAAGGTCACCACGCGCGAGAAATGTGAGAGTCATGTGCCACATGATAGAAGTACCCCCTCACTAGAAGAACGGCCAGCTGCGTCCACTGACGTCTTATGTTGCTCCACAAGTACCTCGCTACGGATGCCTAGAACGGCGGAGACTGAGGTACACGCTGAACCAGAACAGGAACTACAGTCACGAGTGACTAGACAGGGTAATGCCCGCCGGCGTCAGTGCAAGCCCCTGACCACGTGTGCACACACTGGCTCACTGCCTAAGTCAGGCCTCTAGCTAGTATTCCCCCACTGCAGGACGCTATAGTTGGACCGGGGGCCCACGAAACTAGCTTAAAAATCGTACAACAATAACTACCTCGCCACAAGGGCCGACATGCCGTAACATGTTGTAAGGGTACGACTAGTGGAGGCTCACTAGACACAAAGACTTAAAATATGAGTGCTAGAGTACAGACAGGCAAGGAAGCACTTTCACATGTACTACAAAGCACCACAGTAGCATAGGAAACTGCCGATAGACTCAAGGCAAGGCAACTAGACCTGCAACCACAACGATCTTTGAGTCTCACAACTCAGGGTCAAGATCGTTGCTTATGGCGGAATAGGCTGCCAATCGGTCTAATGCTAAGCTAGAGGGAATGACACGACTGCATAAAACGACACACGGAGACCTAGGGGAGCACCAAGAACCCTCAGCACACTTGGACAGGCAAATCGAGGTAAAATGATATCTCGAGGTATCCAGAACTACATCTCGGGCTAGATAGAACTGCCGAGACACACACAGGGTCACCTGTCAACCAATGGGTCACCCCGCGTTGACCGGGAGTAGACTATGACGACTCTACAGTAGGAAAGACAATCCCACTTCAAGCAAGAAAACTCCTGGCTACCTCATAGCGTGGTCTTAGCCCTCATAGGATGTCAGGAGACATCCACGGGAATGGCAAACCACAAGGTCAAGTCGAGACATCGGAGAACCAGAACGACGGGAAATGACACTATGGGCATAAGCGATCAATCACTCGGCTGCTTAACGACGTAAGCAGTCAAGGAAAGAATCACTACATACACAGAGGCAAGAATACTAGCGATCAGGGGATGGACCATGAGGTGACTGTAGCGATCAAGGATATGACCACTAGGATCAGTCAACTCTAGCTGACATACCCAAACAACCACCAAGCTGTCTAGAGAAGACCCACGACATGGACTGACTAACCATCCTAGGACACGGACCTAAGATAGACGAACAATGGTTGAACCACCGGGGTCAACCAACAATACTACAGACTCATCCCTTAGCGCGATCACAAAGGGGCCGCTCAGGGAGATGAACGGTCTAGGGCAAGGACACTCAAAGGGGGTTGAACGGTCTCATAGAGGCCGCCCAATGGGACTAGGCTGTCCAAGGGAACCGCCCAGATGAACCGACCTACTATAGTAACGGTCAGAACGGTTTTGACCAAACCGCTCAAGGGAATAGAATGGTTAGGGACAAACCGCCCCATGAACTGCCACAAATTGTTGACCCATGGTCAACCATGCTAAGCTGTCACTAGCTGGCCGCTCAACACCAGGGGAAAACTGGCATGGCTAGAAACCAACTGCCCAAGGGGACAGAATGGCTCCCAATAGGCCACTCAAGCCCCAGCACAATCTATCGCGGGACCGCTCAAACCCGAATTGACACATATATTGAATGGTCACACGTTGGACCGCTCAATAACCTAGACGGTCTCTAGTACGACCGTTCAGGCGTCACGGCGAGTAAACTAGGGGATCGGCCCGATCATGGCCTTTCTACACTCCGTTCATTCTGAAACAAAGGGGATACAACCATAATCACACTACCGATCATTTAGACTCTGACAGGGGTCAGATCGGCTAAGAAACGGCGAGAAACGGGCAATTCTACGGAATTGACCCAAATGGAACCACCAGACTTCCAAGGCTCCTAACGGTCCCGAATGACCACTGATAAATACTATATGTCATATCATAAGTTGCATTATATTTATCATCTTTGTACATTAAAATGAATAAAGTTGTCCATTAATATGAACAAATCTCATTTTCACCATTCTTTGAGTCTTCACGTATTTTATCATCTTGTTGAGCTAAAATGACCGATACAACTTTTGTGAAGATCTCAACACCCAGATCTGCCACAACACCCTCGGTCAACTCATGTTCTCAGTCAAGTCTAGTTCTGCCCTACCAGATCTGGTTCTATGAACTAGCATCTTGAAAATGCTGCAAAGGCCATCTCTGAGATGTTTTGAAATTCTGAACCAACTTGAGATTGTATCTCTTCGAAAGAGCTTTCCAACGCTACCAACCTCGCATCATTCTGATGTCGGGGCTGATCACAGTAGTAGTTTTCGCCGGGTCGCGCGCTACAAAATAGTAAGTTACAGCTCGTGGACAGTAAATCCAACGCTTGGAGACCGGAGCCACCTTGCCTCCCACGAGGCGAACCAGTGTGCCGTCGTCTGAGGGAGCATCCCTCCAGGCCCCCCCATCATAGCGGTGTCACTCTGGGCCCACTCGGCCCCACTGAGCAGCACGTGGGCCCCACAACCAGCAGCAAGCATCTTTCGGACGGTACCGACGGAGCGGACCAAAGTGCTGCCCGCCAACCCAAGAATGGTCCTCCTGGGCCCGCTGTAGCCCTTTACCTCCCTGCGTGGAGTGGGCAAAGATTCATTTCTGTAAATTATTGTGATTATTGTATTAACCGGGAGTTACCGTCTTGGCCGGGATCGTCTTCCCCACGCCCGAAGCGTAGAGGTACACTCGGCACCCCCTGTAGTCGTACTTACTTTCTTAGTATATGCTTGTTTACCGCTGCTAGAGAGCATGTGTTAGGAGCATTAGCTTGATATATTCATTTCACTACTGCGAGAGAGAGCGAACCATCCCGTGACCCGACCCAGGCACGAGAGTTGTGAGTTGGCCACCCTTGACTCATTATCGGTTTCTCAACCATGCAGGTCCGAACGCTTCCCTTGCTAGGGACGAGTGTGAGCTTGCTAGAGTCCCAGGTTGCATATCTAACTTGGCGTCGAGTCCGCGTCTCCGTCCCGCATCAGAAGGGGAAGCGAGACGAAGACGTGTCTGGCAACGGTACGGTTCCAGAAAGGCCGCTGATAGGGTAGGAACGATTCTCAAGAGACCGCGCTTCTCTGCAGTCGGATGGGAAGAAACTGCGTAATGCCGCCAAACACCAAGTTTTGGGACTCAATCTCCACCCCTTCTGGCTGGCCAGAGGGGATGGGCCTCATGTTGTGATGACTGTTGACCTGCAAAAGAATGTGAAGAACAAAAAAGGAAACCCAAATTAGAACTAGAAAGTGTAGCAACTATAGAAATGAATGGCGAACCAACATAATATGATGGAATGGGGGATACCTAGGAGGTTTTTAAACCCCTAGGGGTGTGAAAAATATTAGGATTGGTATGAAAGTGATGGTGCAGCAGTGAAAAACGTGAAAGGAGTGACGAAACAAGCATGCAATGAACAAAGAGACTATGAGACACTCAAACTAAAGCCCAAAACAAAGACTACTCCCTGAACCGGAGACTTGAAAGGACGTAGAAAGTCTCCCTCCCTGGCTGTAGGTCACTCAAGAGTTCAGCAGGGCTTCACCGTCGACCTTAGATCTCTCCCCCCTATTCAAGCTTGGACTAGGGGTTCTATTTATAGACCCCCCAAAGTACAGCTCGAAATTAGGATTTTCCATTAGATATTAGGCCGAGATAATAAAAGAAAATCCATAGATAATATCTCCATCTCCTACTAGGATCAAACGGCACCCCATTTGGTGGAGAAGCCGCGGATAAAATGGTGGAGGAAGGTGGAGGTTTAACCACGGACAGAGAGAGAAAACTCAATAATTCCACAGTTTTTGGGCCTGTACGCGGTCGCGCGATAGGCCGCCCATCACAGTATGCAGTCTAATGCCAGACCGTCCAGTGCTGTCAGTGGAAAATAAATAAATCACTAAATTATCCAATTATCCATCGAACTGACCGGCCATCACGACCCTGGACTCTCTTGGATAGAACGGTCTACCGCTAGACCACTCAATGAGTAGAACAGTCCAACGGAGGCCGTGTAGAACCTGTCGGTGATAAATCATTAAAAATATGATAAATAGATAATTATCTAAAAAATTAACCGGCTTAGGACTCTGGGAGATGAATGGTCTAATGTCACACCGTTCAATTAGCTTAAATGGCTAAACATGGACCGTGCAAAGGCTTGCCACGAGCCTAAGGGCTTGGAAGGGTTAGAAAGGAGTGTGGAGGTACATTAAAATTTGAAGTAAAGTAGGCAATAATTATATAATTAATAATTTAAATGATAGAAATAAATTATATTTTTAATTAAATAACTAACTACAGAGTCTGGTCCAATTAAAGTATAGTCTATAGGGAAAGAAACATACTCAACGTTAAGTGAACACTCGGCCCGGTCAGCTGGCAACTACGAACCTCCACGCTGCACCTCTGAACCTCGAGGAGGAACCGTTACACCTAAAAAATAGGGGGTGAGCCTCATCTCATTAGCTCAGTAGGGGTCCTGCGGAACCCTACCACAACAACGACAGTCAAAGAAACAGCACTAGAAAGAAGAATGACAGCAACAACAGGAGCAGCAATGATAATAACAACGGTGGAAGGAACAGCCGTAAAAGAATTGGAAACTAGGTAGCCGCTGGAACCACGGCTCTAAGTTACTCCTAAGGGTACAGAAAGTACGCCCCGATCTCACAATCGGGGGACTACAAAATGATGGGAAACTCTGGCAACACTGCCAAGAAGAACACCACGACAACTCTGTCATAAAGGCCCATCCTCTCAAACTAGGGCCAACCCAAGACCACACGGTATAGGAACCACCACGACCTCACAATCATGAACCTACACTGTCTAGGGGGACAACCACGGTAACCTACCAGAAACCCTAGACCTTGACATCGGGAAAGCACGAGAAACCACCCGACAAACCACATCTCGCAGATGGGAAACCAAAACTCGAGTCATGAGAATTCACACGTCACGTGACGGGAGTACTTGCCCACCAGAAGTAAGGCCGGATGCATCCACTGACATCTTAGTCTGCGCCTTAGGTGTCTCTCTCACCCCAAGTAAAACTAAGACACCGTATTAGTCACTACATAACACAAAACAAGGACTAGCTGGGGTCACGCTCATCAGCGCAGATCTGTCACCCCCAACCATGTCTACACACATCGACTATGCACTCTAAGTCGGGTCCTCTAGCTAATTTTTCCCCCCAGCCCAGACTTAGGCTGTAAAGACGAGGGGCCCTACGGTAACCAGCTTAAAACCGTCACATCGGGAAAGTCACTCTACCACTCCCGGGTAGGTCAGCGCACGCTTGCCGTAAGAAGGTTATGACTAGTGGGGGGTCACTCGAGGAAAGACTCTCAGAAGAAACCACCGTAGTATGACGGGCTACGCACAAGCCCGTCACTCGTAGCTCAGAACACAGGTGGCATGGTGCCACCAGACGTTGGACAGTCCACTAGACCTACCAATGCAATGGTCCTTGAGTCACGTGACTCGGGTCAAGACCATTGTACAGGACAACTCTGTGCCATCAATATGCCCTAATCCTAGGGTCAAAAATCACGGTCTAATATAATCCTTAAGGCGGCTCATAAACTATCGAGTTCATTCCCTTTCCAAGGGAAACCTAAGAAACCTACAACCCCAGGCTGGGTCGCAGAACTCGTAGTTCATAGGCTATACGCCTGGCCCACACAGAAATCACTTTCTGAAGAAGCTAAAATTATGCAGGGACAGCCCTCCGCACTCATCGCGAGACACGGTGACTTGATCTAGCGAAATAGGAAAGTCTGAAACATAAAGGGTCACCCGAAGCCTCAAAATACGCAGTCACGCTAATCAAGATAACACGGTATCTCTAGACACCTAAAAATATGGTCATGGTACCCACGGGGTGTCCAGGACATCCACGGGGCCAAGGGTCGACCAAAGGATCTCAACTGGGTAGACCGGGGGCCAAAACAGGTTGAACCACTGCATTTCGGTCGACCAACCTGCATGGGTTGGTCGGCAGATTGCCCAGTTCGTGGCGAACACCGTTGGTCGACTGAACCCATGTGATCGGTCGACCAAAAATGGCAGAGAGCTGTCCGAACTCAACCTCAGAGTCCGGTTTCCATGCCCGCTCGATCCCAATTGAAGGGAAAAATAACGGGGACCATTCCTCGAGTCCCGAACCACAAAATGCACAAAAGAAAATGGCAAAACGTTGCTCGATCCGGCGAAAAATGTCACTCACCCTAAAACATGCAAAGCCACCCTGGCATGAAGAAAAACTCACGCTTGACTCTCATCGGCCTACGAAACCCATTTCTCCTAGGGGGTGGATCCCTCCTATGCTCAGGTGGATGGTCGGGATTTAAATCTCCTATGGCTGGTTCCTCATGTGGAGGAGGTGCCCTCCTACCATCCACCCTTGGGGCGGGTCTAATTTCCTCCATGTGTTCGAGTCGGGCCGTTATGTCATCAAGCCACCCTAAGACATTGGTCATGGCCTCCATGAGGAAGGCGACACGGTCGAGGAGCTCATGCTCATTGGCAGCAGGGTTCCCTAGGGGATTGGGATCCATTGGAGGGTTAGAAGAAGTAGGATCAAATTGGTAAGGGGTTCCTCTACGGGTGGACATGAAATGCCAGGTAGGCTATGTGCGGGTGTGCACCTATGTGTGACCTAGGGTGAAAATGCCCAAGGACTAGGCTTGTGAGAACAAACCTACGACTTACTCTGATACCACTTGATGTGGCACAACCAAAGGTGATGGGGTGACTCAACACACCTGGGACCTAGACCCGCAAGCATACACGGATGAGTAACGGACTCACGCTAGTGGGCTCACTCGCTCGATGCACACTATCTCCCACGGACGAACCGGGGATGGTGGCAAGGGTCTGGGGTGGGACCTTAACATTCTTGGGATGTGGCTTTACTTGGGCTAAACCCCTAAGGGCCTGGGATTCCCAACTTGTGGGCGGTCGGCATGCCGTGGGCATGGGTGTGGGGTGGCTCTCGCTTCTCACTTCGCGGTGGGCACACAATATATGGAATTTGGAACGGTCACTCACCTCACCATTCGACAGGCATTCGGAAGCGATACTAAACTAGCAAAAAAAACTCAACCAGCAAGGAGGGTTCCAGATGCTCACCTGATCGGTGTGAAGACACCGATCCCGGCCAGAGACGTGGGTGAGCAGAGAAGCGTGGGTATGCACCTACACGTTGCATCGGTGTCACTGGATCTGAAATGAAAATTTTACAGCACTACACCTCACGCAGGAGGGGGATCTCGGGGCGGGGGTTAATTTGGATTACAACCAAAACTACCTCCACGCAGGGAGGGGCGGTTAGCTGGCCAGGCGTGGGGCGGGGAGCGAAGTGTAGCCAGTTCTATCGAGACTGACTCGGCAAGGATAGCATGCTGAATTCGGGGAAGTCGGGGATGCCTCCAGGTGCTGCTGGTTGCGGGGCCGGTGCTGGGTCATTAGGGGATGAGGCAGCAGGCAGCACGGGATGACGGGGGGTCGTCCGGAGGCCGGGCAGGAGCGCTGCAACGTCAATTTTTCGAGCTACATTGTGTCTACCCTATCAGGAGCAGAGGGACAGGGTGCTAGTATTGGGGCGGCCATGAGCTCATCTGAATGTTGCTGGAAATGGGACCAGGGCTGGATCAACCGGGGCTGGTCCAGGAAGACTCTGTAGGGTTTTGGGGCCGATTAGAGAACGTAGAGGGCCGCTGCAGCTCTAGGAATAGGGCCGGTCCGAAATGCCTCTGTCTGGATCAGCACAGTAGCGAATGGGTGCAGAGATCTCCACGAAGTACACCGAACTCTGATGGTGAGGTGATTGGTGCTGACACAACCATGGATGAGCTGGCGACGTATAAGGACTGACGGGGTCCTCGTCGGAGGTTGGAGGAGAATGTGGTGAATAGGGAAGCAGAGATGCGTCTGACCTGGATTTGCTAGAGGTGTTCTGTGCAAATCGAGGAAGATGGCCAGAACGAGATGTTGTGGCGGCTGAATGACTTCCTCCTTTCGAGAACGTGTAGAGGGCTTGTAGTAGTTGTCCTCAGTCGAAGATCACATCAGAAGCCTCACCGAGCTGGCCATGGGCGCCTCTGCACTCCGTCTCTAGTTGTCTGCTGGAGGCAGATTACATAGGTCCACGAGATTCGCTCTCCCTGGTAGTTCTAGAGCTGGATGAAGGCGGGATCAGGCTTGCCGCGAAGCTGACAGGAAGATGAAGCCGTCGGTATATGGTATACTGCCAGAAACCTCGCGGGGAAGTCGTGGATGGCACTGCAGTGGATCTGGGCAGGGCCTGGTGGTGAATGGGATGTATGGGTGAGGGAAAGGTGGGGGTGCTGTAGGATGGGAGGGGAGGGGAGGGGAGGGTGATTCTCTGGAGGTGGCTGAGTGGAAGGGGGAGGGCGGATCTAATGTGTGTTGGCCCCGGGCGCGCGACCGTGGTGGAGCTGGATGAGGTGGTGATGTCGTGGAGTTGACTTGGAGCGTGATGGCATGAGTATCAGAGTGTGGCATTGTCACGATCCCATTCGTGGATTCAAAGCTGACGTGGGTTGCTCGTGTGATGATTTTCGATAAGGTTTGGCCATTTTGGTGCGCGAGATCTTCTGTGGAGGTAGGGGGATAGATGCTCTACTCTTTTCCTGCATTTTCTCGCAATTTGGAGCCGAATGGTGCGAGTTTGAGCAAGTTTTGCCCTGTTTGAGCGAAAAGTATGTTCGGGGGGTGCGAGCCGTGTTCACCATTTCAGGAGACAGTTTTTGGTTTAAATGGACTCATTTGAACCTCTGGCATGTTCGGATGCCATTCCCGCTGGTTTTGTTGCGTTTGGCCGTGATTTGGGTCCAGTAGGAGGTCAGTTTCCCTCGTGAGTCAGTTTGGGTCGATTTGTGGAAAATCGCCCGTTTTGTGTTGTTTTGTGGTCTATGTGATCCCTTCCGGCTTGTGGAAGGTGTATATCGTGTCTAGGGATGTTTCTCCGTCGTTTAGAAGCGATTGGGGCGTGGAAAGATTGAGTTTTCGGGATTTCTTTCATTTTCACACTGTGACGAGAATGTGCTACTTGCGTTAGTCGCATTCTCAATGCAACGCATTGTGTAGTATGGCCGCATTCATCGAAGGTGATGAACAGTTGGGCAATTAGGAACGCGGTCCTTGTGTTGGACGCGATCCTGAAGAACGCAACCTAGGTGATGGCCACGATCTTGATTAATGCGCCCTAGGTCTTAACCACATTCTAGTGTTAACGCGCTGGAGACTATGGCCGTGTTTATTAACTCGACCCAAGCGTCTGCCGCGTCAAGGAGTTGGCGCGCTACAAGTAGTGGACGTGCTCTGGTGTCATCATGACGTAATGTATGGGCACGTTAAGTTTCGCGATGTAGGAGTGCACTGCATTAATGTCTTCTATTTTTGGGGAATTATTCGAGTTGTCTCGGGCTCCGGTGAACCCAGGATTCAATGCCTTATTGGCGTTTGACTCGATGGATGTCTTGGGTGTTCCGTGAGAGTCAGATATGTGTGTCGAGGGATCCCGAAAGAGTAGTCTCATCCCGAACAGCGTACGGTGTTTTCTCTGTGTTTATAGGCTTGGCTTCGACCCCTTGTTTAGCCTATTGTACGTGGCTATCATGGACATCCTATGAGGGCTGTGACCGTGTTATAGGGTGTTCTAATGTGCCATTGCATCGAGTAGTGTTTTGTGGTTATTTCGAGAGTCATTATGGTTTCTGGTCAACCCGGTTGTGACCCAGTGGTTGACACGTGACCTCGTGAGTGTCTCAGCTATCTTGTATGGATCAAGACTCTGATTTTAGGTGCTTGGAGGTATCATCTTATCTTAGTTTACGTGCCTATCTAGTCTGAGGGCTTTGATGTTCCCTCATGTGCTGTGGTTTGTGTTTTATCGTGTTTTTGGCTTAGGGACTAGGTTGATTAACAGTATGTTGCCGTGATGTGCAATGATCTTGACCCGAGTCATGTGACTCAAGGATGATTATATGTAGGTCTAGTTGCCTATCTTGAGTGTGGCGGCAGTTCTGTGTACTACCATGTGTTTCATAGTGTGTGCGACAAGTGAGTGTTTACCCTGTTCATACTTCAGAGTTTCTTTCGGAGAGTCACTGTGTCTTGTGAGCCTCCACTAGTCGTAGTCTAACGACACTTGGTGTCGGCCCACCTGGGAGTGGTGGCAGGGCGTGTTCGCGAGATATGATTTTTAGGCTAGTTTCTGTGGGCTCCCTTGCTTTACAGTAGCATCCTACTGGGGGAGAAAACTAGCTAGAGGTCTAGCTCAAGGCATTGGTCTTGTGTGTGCACACGTGGTTCAGGGCGTTTGGACGAGCACCGACGGGCGTGACCCTGACTAGTCACTCGTTACTATTGCTCCTTGCACTTGGTACATTGTCTCAATCACCGTGCTCAAGGCGAGTGTGAGACGCTTGAGGTGCAGTGCAAGACGTCTGTGGATGCATTTGGCTTTGCTTCTAGTGAAGAGGTGCTTCTGTCACATGACAAGTGACTTGTGATTTTGTGACCAGTTCTTCGTCATGGTTAACGTAGTATGTTCCTTTCTCAATTCATTGAATTTATCTAGTAGTTCACCATAGGCATCTTCCCAATCATCAATGGTGAAGTTTTAGAAATGATTATTTACCTCTTCGTCCCCATGTGCCATGAGGCATATCTTGTCTTCTTCTTCAGATGATCTGGCTTCAATATCTTCTTCTTCATCGCTCCACGTGTAGAGCATGGCTTGTGGCTTCTTCACTTTGCCTTTAACTGTCCTCTTCATTAGCTCAAGGCAGTCTCTCTTCATATGCCCTGGTTTTTTACATTGGAAACAAACAATTTTGTCAATTTTCTTGTTTCTTTCAGATTTGAAATTTGAACTCTTATTTATCTGTGTTGACCTCCTTTTCTGTAGATTCTTACCTCTCCTTTTTAAAAACTTTTTGAATTGTTTGGTGAGGAAGGCCTGATGATAAATATTTTCCAAATCCGAGGAGTCCTTGGAGTCCTCACTGGTTTCATCACTACTCTCAGACACCTTGAGAGCCACTAGTTTCTTCTTCTTGTACTCCTCATTTCTCTTCAAATTGAGCTCGTAGGTCATCAATGACCCAATTAGCTCATCCACTGTCATAGTAGACAAATCCTTTGAATCTTCTATTACAGTGGCCTTGGTGTGCCACGTTGGTGGAAGAGACCTAAGGACCTTCCTCACAAGTTCATTATCAGAGTAATCCTTACCAAAAGCCTTGAGACTATTGGTTAGTTCAGTAAACCTAGCATACATATGAGAAATGGTTTCATCTTGTTTCAATTTAAACATATCATAATCTGAAATTAACATATTACCCTTAGTGGCTCTTACCTGAGATGTTCCTTCGTAGATTAGTTCCAACCTATCCCACATCTCCTTTGCTGACTTACATGTAGAGACCATGGAGTACTCGGCTGAATGAATGGCGTACTGCATTACATTCATGGTGCCCCAGTTGACAGTAGACATCCGGATCTGCTCCCTTGTCCAAGCATTTTCATCATCTGCGAGCTGGAATGGACCACGACTCACGGCCCACCAGATCTCATGGCTTTACGCTCGCAGGAAGACCTCCATTCTGTTTTTCCAGTACAAATAGTTAGATCCATCAAAATACAGTGGCCTATTTATCGAATGTCCCTCAACTAGAAAGCTGCGGCCATTGATATTGTCAGATCTCCCCTGGTCGTTGGACCACATTGTAGGGAACCTGCACTCTAATACCAACTGTTAAGTATGAAAAGACGGATCTAGAGGGGGGGTGAATAGATCCGCCCTTCAAATTGACCAATTAAAAACTAACACTCAGGATACCACCTAATAGATTGTCAAGATAAGCAACTGAAGGATTGAGTAAGTAACTCTTTTGGAACAGCACCGCCCACAAACACTTGACTGGCGTAAATAACAATTTGAAAACAACGCAAGACAAACAAACAACAAGAGGACTTAGTGAGTGGAGGTAGAAGATGAGGAGTGCAAACCACAGTACTCAGAAATTTTTAAGGTGGTTTGGTTACTACCCAGCAACCTACGTCCACCCCGTCCACCCCTCACCTGATCAGGGTGAGGCTTCCTTTGCTCAAGCAAAAAGATCACGGAAACAATCCGCTACAAATGCTGAAGCCACAGTTTATCCCGGAGGAACACACTCCTCCCACACTCTGAACATCTAGAGTGCAACTGTGTACAACACCCATGTACACCCCTGATCGTGCGACCCTGCATGATCAGACCTGCTGCTCACAGCAGCAGACGAGGATCACTCCTCAATACTCTGGACAGCCAGAGCAACCTGTGAACATCGCCCAGCTGCTCACAAACCTGAATCGTGCGATGAAACATGATCAGGAACTTAGAACAATAAAGAGTAAAAGTAAAAAGAAAAACAGCAAAAAGGAAAACAACACGAAGATTGACAGTATAGCTCAATTCAAGAGCCTTGAAATCTTGGAGTTGCTCCTTCAGATTTCTCTAACAACGCTCAGATCTCTCTCTCTTCTTCTTTCTCTTTCTCTTCTTTCTGACTTTGAGGTGGCTCTCTGTAGATATCTCACTGAAGGTTTTTCTTCTCTTCGACGGCAGCAACTCTCTCTTCCTTCCAGGAATTTGGGTGAATCTATAGAGAGCGAAGCTTGAACAAATTTCTGGATAAATCTGTCTTGCCTTTTGACATGTTATTCTTTTTAACAAAATTTTGACAGTATCTCCCCTTGACCTGAGCGTAAGGGAGATAAAGGGAATACGCCCACATGGAGTGACGGAACCCGACAATTGGAGGTGTGTGCCAAGGGCGGCAACACATTTGATAAAACTTTGAAAAATCTGAAAGAAACGACGAGTGGGAGATGCCTCTAAGACTGGATAAGGTGCACTGGACAAGAGGAACTGGTGTTTTGGCTAGGAGGGTACAACGGGGCTGGAGAGGTGTACCAGGCTAGATGGACAGAGGGTGCACCGGGCTGGGGTGGCCAAGTGTGTGCCGGGCAAGAGAAAAAGGCCAAGGAGGTTGGACAAGTGTGCCGATCCAAGAGAGGCCAGGGTGTGCTGGGCTGAGGGGCACCAAGTGTGCTGGGGAAAGAAATCACGGGTGTGCCAGGCAAAGAAGGCATGGGTGTGCCGGGCTAAGGGTGAGGTCTGGTGTGGTTAAGGGAGAGAGGGTGCAGGCGTGTCGGAGAGTGAAGGCGCGAGTGTGCCAGTGGAGAGGGACATGAGTGTGCCGGGATGGGACGGCAGCGAGCGTGCCGGGGAAAAGCAGCATGGGGCGTGCAGGGGAAGAGCACTGGGACTGTGACAGGGAAGAATGCAGCGAGCGTGCCGGGGAAGAAGGGGGCCTAATGCGTCGGCGAAGAGATCAAAGGGTGTGTCGGGCAAGGAAAAGGGGGGAGAATGCACCAGGCTAAGCGGGCAGAGGGTGCTAGGCTAAGGGTTTGAATGGGGAATCAAGGAGAGGGCCAAGGGAGCTGCTAGGCGTGGACGTTTAGAGGTATAGGAAGGGCATGAATGAAGCTCCATGGCCCTGCAGGGAGGCTAAAACGTCGGGGGAGGAAGAGCACGATCAACCGCAAACGTAATGACACACATCAAACAGAAAGATGGCGAGAAAACCCAAAGGGGGGAACTTTTATTCATGAAGAGGAGGGGCTGTGATCGGCCATGTACACTTCAAACATCAGAGTGGAAGATACAAAATGATGGGAGGGGGAAGAAAGGGTAAGGAGAAGAAGAAATGGGGAGCTGGGCTTGAGCAAGGGCAACAGCTCCCCGCTCTTTCCCCTCCCTTACAGCAAAACTCTCTCCCTGTCTCTCTCTCTCTCTTCTTACTCTCTCTCTCGTCAGTGGTCATCGAAGGGGGGGGGATCCCATGGCGGAGCTCCCTTCCTCTTCTTCTCTTCTTCTCTTCTTCTCTTCTTCTGCTTCTCTCTTTCTTTGTGGGGGTGCTTCTCGTCTATGGAGTGCTTCTGTCTCTCTTGTTGTCTCTATTCGTAGATGAAGGAGGGGTTTTTATACCCCAATGGTAGCGGGCGTCGAGTGCGAGTGGTGGAGGCGAGAAGGAAGGTGCATTGATGGGGATTTGACTTCCCCTCGTCCTCGTTGACAGAGGAGTAGCCTGCGTGCCCTCCTCTCCGGGCGACACCTCAGATGGGCCACTGTGTGCCAAGAATTCATAGGGCATGGGCATAGGATCTCGTCTGTCAGGGCGTGCCGCTTGAGGGCTAGAATAGTGTGCCGCTAGAAGACACCACAAGTGTGCCACTGGAAGGCCACCAACATATGCCGCTGGAAGGTTGCCAGGGCGTGCCAGGGAAGAGCTGCAAGAGTGTGCCGGCGAAGACCCACGTAGGGCGTGCCGGGAAAGACTTCAAGAGTGTGCTAGTGGAGGAGCACCTTAGGTGTGCTGCTGAAGGGCTGGATGAGTGTGCCGTTGAGGAGCCCAGAAGGGGCGTGCCAGTGAGGGGGGCACATAGGGGGTGTGTTACTGAAGCTTCGCGGGGTGTGCCACTGAAGCTTCACGGGGTGTGCCACTGAGGGCACCCAGGGGGTGTGCCGGGGAAGACCCGCTAGGGTGTGCCGCTGGAGTGCGGGCTGGGTGTGCCACTGAGCGATGGCCAGGGTGTGCCGTTGAGCAATGGCGAGGGGTGTGTCGCTAAGGGGAGGCTAGGCTGGGTGTGCCAGTGAAGGGGTGTGCCGACCAGGCTGGCGGTGTGCTGCTGAGAAGGCACCAAAGTGTGCCGTTGAGGGCTGACCGGGGCACCGTTTGTGACCCGCTTAAGCCCATCACGAGCACAAATTGTGTTTTACATGATACATGGTCCACAAGATATAACAAAATAAATAACAGTAGTCCACAACTAGCACAGAGACAAAAAGGAAAAGTATAGCTACACGGGGCATACCCCGGCTCTGACCTCTGGCACTAACGCTGGGCACCTGAACCGCGTAGAGCCTCAGACGCTCTCTCCTGAAATCGCGCCTCGCCTGAAACACGGTGAAAACACGCATGGAATGAGTCTAAAAACAAGACTCAGTAGGGATCACTTGAACCCTACCTCACAAAACGGAAAATGGCTACGCTAGCAGCTAAGCAAGTACCTCGGAAGGAAATACCCTGCAACTACAGACACCGATCTCATGGCGTAGAAATCGACACACGCCTGCCACGACGAAACCACTAGAACTCAATGGTCAACCCGACCAAAAACCCGAAGGTCGAAGCGACTGAGACTGATAGTTTGTCACTCCCTGACTCAATAGGAGTACCTCCCATTAGAAGCACAGTCGACAGCATCCCCTGACGTCTTACACCGCACTCCAGGTGTCCACCTGGCACGCGCCCCTGGCGGAGGCAAGGACACCATACAAGTAACCACAAAGTAAGTGACTAGCTGGGGTCACGCTCATCAGCGTGGGTTCAACTACCCCCAACCACACGTGCACACACAGACCATGCGTCTCAGGTCTGGCCTCTAACTGGTTTTTCCCTCAGTCGGACTCTGACTACAAGATGTGGGGCCCGATGGAAACCAGCCTAAAAATCATCCTCAGGGTAGCCTCTCCACCACTCCCTAGTGGGACAACTAAATGTGTAAGTAGGCTACGACTAGTGGAGGGTCACTGAAGGAGTAGACTCTCAAGTCAATGGAAAAAAACGTCTGAACCAGACAGGGCACAAGGGCTACCCCTCATACTGACACTGACGCACGGTGACACAAGTCGAGAAAAACACCTCCCGGAGCCACACAGTACCATGACACCTGGCCTCGACGCGATGCCCAGCACCTGTTAGACCACGGGTCAGCACGCGAACTGAGGTCCACACTCTCGGGACTCAAATTGGCCAAAGAAACAACATCGGTTAGGCCAGACCCTTGAACGGTCCACTCTGGGCCGCTCAGGGACATGCGGCCAGCCACGGGCCACCCCATGGGTTGGACGGTCGAGAATGGACCGTCCTTCTCCTGGTCCAAATGGAACACACGCGGTCCTCCCCAGGCCGCACAATCGTAAAACAGCTGACTCCATGCCGCTCATGGGAGATGGGTGGTCCATGCCGATCATCCATCCACTCAACGGTGCAAGGCATGGGCGGCTAGCCCCTAGCTGCTAGGGGAAGGGCGGCTAGGACCTCACCGCACAATGGGATAAGTGGACCCACACAGGCCGCATATCCCACCAACGGCACAAGTGACGGATGGCCAGCCCCTGGCCGCCCATGGGGACATACGACTAGCCCCTGGCCGCACACCCCGTGCACTGTGCAATGGTAATAAACCAACGGTCAAAAACCCACAGGATGGGCGGTTGGCCTCTGGCCGCTCATAGGGATGTGCGGCCACACGACTGGCCACGCATACCCCACTGCCCTCTGAGCCAAAGGGTGGTCAGGCCAGGGCCGTGCGTGGGATGAGCGGGCCCTAGTTCGACCGCTCAACCTTCACCGACGCAAAAATGGCGAACTCATTTCGCCATTTCCGGCCCCAAACTCACCCCACAAAGGGGGAAACGAAGAAAAATGAACCCCCAAGCCCCCTAGCATGATTCTATGCCCCAAAAATGTAGAATTACGACTTAAAATGGTCGATCGGGCGATCACTCCCTAAGGCATGCTCGACCCTTCCCGGCGCGAAAGAACCCCCTCTCGACCTTGCCTTGGCCTACAAATCACGGGGAAGGAATGCAAGAGGCTAGGGATCGTCACCCTACCTTCATTCCGCGTCGAGGCATGCCGATCCGAGCTCAATCTGCGAAGAACGCCGTTAAGAACCTCCGTTTGCCACGCTTCCCACGAACGTCGCACGCCCGCACGATCGTCTCGCCGTCACCCACGTCATCACGCCGTTGCCCCGTCACCGTCTGCAGTCGAAAGGGAGCTCATCGCGATCTAACGCGACAGAGAGAGGAAGAGGGGGGCGCGGTCACGGCGTGGGGAGGAAGGTCTAGATCCGACCACCCTTTCACCATAAAATTCAGCCCACCCTTCAAACCTCCTCTGAAACTTACCATACAATTTGTGCACGTCCCTCATAGCCCCCTCTCTCAGCCATAAAATCCCCATCACCCAGATCCACCACCTCCCCTCTGATCAAACCCAGTTCTTAGGCAGATCCCAGTCTGCCCAATCAGTTCTAAGCCTGGGACACTAGCCTGTTCAAAAATCCCCCATGAGAAGTACAATGATAGGAAAATTCTTGTCATTGCCTGGGTTCGTAGATCTTTGAGAGAGCTTCGCAACGGTGCCAGTTCCACTTCGTTCTGACATCAGTCTGGGTCGTGGTGGTCGTTTCTGTGGGAGTGCGCAGTTCTGCCCAGAACCAAACTAGCAAGAAGGGGCAACCGTAGAAATTCATCAAAAAAATACGTCAGAGAAGATTCAGTGACGGCCACTCCCAGGGGTCGACCAGGGACCCTCTACCTTCGTCTCGGTGAACCACCATCATCAAAATCTTACCGAAGGTCATCATCCCTTTCGAGGCTCTTGTCCGCTATCCTGTCGGCCAGCAATGGCAAAACTTGAGCCACTGCCGCCAACGCCCGGCACCCGCCGCCTTGCTGCCGCCAACCAGAGTTCAATGCTCTCGGTGCCAGTGTATAGCCCTTTACCTCCCTACATGGAGTGGGCAGTAAAATCTTTGCTGTAAATTAATTTTACTATTGTAACCGGGAGTTACGGAAGTTGGCCGACACGTCTTCCCCACGCCCCGAGCGTGCAGGTACACTCTCGCCTCTCTACTTTTGTCTTATTTGCTTAGCTAGTATAAGTTCTAGATGCCACTACATGTGAGTAGTTTAATTCCTAGCTAGTTAAATTCAATTACCGCAGGGAGTGGTGAGTGCGAGACCCGTCTCGTGACTCATTTCGAGCACAAGAGTGAGCTGGCCACCCGAGACTCAATGTCGATTTCTCAACCGTGTAGATCCACACGTTTCCCACGCTGGGGACGATTGTGAGCGAGTACTTCTTGTTTGGGGCACGCTTGCATCTTCAAGAACCACGTTAGGTGCCAAACTAGTCATGTCGTTGCTCGTCACGTCATCTTTGGGGTCACGTCATCACCTAGAGTTTGAGTTTCGCAACAAGTCTGAGTCGAGTCTCATTGTCATCCCGCATCAAATTGGTATCAGAGCGGGGTTGATTCTAGGATAGTCATTATCTTAAAAAAAATGGTGTCTTGGTTTGCATTTCATCCCAATATTCGGTATATCAAAAGACATTACTGGAAAGATAGGTTATGCCTACTTGGAAGGTAGCCCCTTGCTTGAGGTTTCTACCACTGCCAAGTACCGGATATTGGTTTGAGTGCATTGGTCCATCTAGGTAGGTCTAGTGAGTCACCCCCTTAGGTCCCCTTGCTTGCCCACTCATGAAGGTACTCAGTACCATCACCCTGACACTATCGCCCAAGGAGGCAGATCTTTGGAGGACATGATGGCTCTACTCATGGAGCTCATGGATAGGTCCGTGCAAACTCTTAGGGAGCATACCGACTGCATGGAGAGCTGACTCAAGGCCATGGAGGACCGTGTTGAGGCTTCCGATCGATCCATCCAAGGTCTAGTTGGAAGGATAGAGAGTGCGGAGAGGGTTCCCCACTAGGCCCAACCCAGAGTTATTCAGGCCCCTTAGGTGCCTACTGCCCAACCCACCGCACCTAGGGCTGAGGAGCCACGGCCACGCACCCTCCATTTTGAGGACTACGAGTCCGACAACGATCATGAGGGAAATGGCCGATGCCGATGTGGTCACCGATCACATAGGGATGATGAGGATGAGCAGATCCTCAAGACCATTCGTGCGGATCCTCCCACATTTGACGGATCCATGGCTATGGAACCGAATGTCTATCTAGATTGGGAGGCCAACATGGACTGGTACTTCGAGTGGTTTGAGATAACGGACCACCGGAGGGTCAATTATGCCAAAATGAAGCTGTTAGGGCAAGCACGAACTTACTGGAGAAATGTGGAGAGCTTGCTATTTCAGTGTCAGGAGCCCCAGGTAGATTCTTGGGATGAGATGAAGGACAAGCTTAGGCATAAGTACCTTCCTGCCACGTACCGTCAAAGGCTCATTAAGAGGAGTTTAGTACAGGTTAGAGGCCTTTACCCTCGAGTTAGGACTCTCACGGGAGAGTCCCGCTCAGATTCAACAGGTTTTTTGAACTAGCGGTCTATCGTAAGACCGCCAGGCTTCCACAAACGATCCACCATGAGACCGTTTTATCCCTTCGACCATCGCCTTCCCTCTGTCCCCCTAATGGTCATCCGTTCGACCATTTTCGTCCACTCGCGGTCTTAAATTAGGCCGTTTGTTAGGTTTTGATAGATCTTGGTTTCCTCTTTCCCCCTTTAATTGTCAGTTCGGTCTCTCTCTCTCTCTCTCCATCTCTCTCACCCATATTTTCTGTCAGTCCTAGGATAGTAGTCAGTGAGTTAACATCTCGCATTCATACACATTTACATCTTAAGTAAACACACAAAAAAAGAGATTGCATTCCACTAATAAAAAAATCATGTACATGTGTCTGAAAAAAGGAAGAGTACAAATCACTCAGCCGGTCCCTCTCCTGGGCCACCGCTGTCGCTTGTGCCCTCATGCCGCTTCAGTGGTGGCTCCATAGCACTACTCTCCTCGCGACAGTGTCGTCACTCCTCCTCCTCATTCCTCCGGTAACCAGAAGAGCCGGTGAGGTAGCCTCGGTACGTGCTACTCGGTGCAGCACTCTGGGTCCTGCTAGACTCTGACCTCTTCCCCAGAAGTCGGAGGGCATCCGTCAACCCCGCTATCACTCCTCTCATCTCGATGGCCTACATTCGAGACTGATCTCGCTCACTCCTCAGCCCTGCCACGTCTGCTCTGAGTCGCTCCATCTCCTCCTCCTCAGCATGACAGTGGGCTGCTCCTGCGCTCAATCATGTTGCCTCCACACGGAATCACTCCGTATCGGCTCATGCCTGCTCCAGCTCTGCCTGGAGACGGGTCACCTCTGTCGCCTCTACTCACCATCGCTCCGCCTCGACCAGTGCTGTGGTCAGCTCTCTCACCTACATAAGCATTCAGCATAGTTAGGCATCATCATAAGGCATTCAAGTCTAAGGAACTCGGTTTGGTTTTGCTTACCCTCTCCGCGAGAGTAGCCTCGGCCTCTTCAGCCCGAGCAACCGCCCGAGCGAAGTCAGTGCCTTGCTCAGCTCTGCCTCCCGCAGGCTGTGATGAGGAGGATGGCACATCTGGTGCCTGTCGTTGCGCCCCCTCAGCTCGCTACATTTAGAAGTAAGGGTCAGTTAAGCACAAGCATATTGCATAAATTAACTCCAAGGTTCAGGGAAGCTCACCAGAAGGTCCAACGTGCGCTGGAGGTCATCCCTCTGCTATACAGTGGCATGGAGGAGTCCCTGGAGCTCCGCTATCTTGCCCTGGGGGTCTAGCTGCATGTAGCAAATCAAGATGTCAGCATATATAGAGATAATTTAATTGAAAGAGTATGAGTTTAGAATTCGTACCGGTCGTCAGCTGTCGCGGAACACCTGATCACTATACCTCTGGACGTAGGCCTTCAAGTACGCCTCATCGCTGGTCGCTCAGGCCTTCACCTCCCGACCTCTCCGGGTCCAGTCTCGAATCTGGTCGAACACTCGAGTGGCCCAGTCAATGTCGATGTTGAGTCCCTTCAAGGACCGCCTGAAGTGCTCATTGTCTTGAGCGGGGAACTCCACGTCTGGTTGGTGAACTCCCCTCGTCCTCATGATCAGTCGATGATATAGAGGCTCGATGATGTTTAAGCAGTGCAGCCAGATCTCTAGTCCGGTGTACGCCTGGGCCACCTCTACCCTGGGCTACCCCTCATGACCCTCATCGCGATAGGGTGTCCAGCATACCTGAAAGGGCAATCGAGTCAGTGTCAGCATATAGGTAAGCATTTAATGAACATTTAGGTGCATAAAAGAAGGTTGAGTTTCGAAGCTTACCAAGCCGTAGGGGAATGTGTCTATGTCATCCTGAATCGCCCGTACTAGGTGCCGGATCGATCCCATATCTCGAGCCACCCCCCACCATCTCGCAGTGGGGATACGCTCAGGGTGTACCTCCTTCCCGCGCCCGATGCCAGGGAGGTATAGGTAGGTCCAAACCTGCATTAGTTAAATGTCAGCATATAGCAAGCATATAGTAATCATAGGCATATAGATAAGCATGTAGAGTCTAGCATGTTTACCGGTGCGGCAGCGGCGCCCACATCCAAAGTAGGAGCAGGTGCTGGCTCCTCCGCAGATACTGCAAGAGGAAACCCACATAAAGGCCTTATCCCACAAGGTGAAAAGGTGTTAAGTGGCACCACTGGCCGGAGAATCTAACCTGTGGGCTGGCTTGCCTCAGCCTGAGCGACCGCAAACGCAGCCGCTAACTTCTCAGCCTCCGCCTTCCTCTACTCCAATTCCTGCCGGCTAACTACCTCGGCGGAGACTATCACAGGCTTCACGCATAATCCCAAACGCGTCTTCTCTGCACTGGCTGAAAGGAAGAAACGCATGTGTTGTGCATGCATAGAGACCTCACCTTGGGAGGTGACTAAATCCTCAAGAACATCAGTATCCCAAGAACCTTACCTGTGGGACGGCTTGGTTCAGTCCGAGCCGTGAAAAATTGTGTGAAAGAGGGGATGGAAGGAGGAGGGGAAGCTAAAGCGGTCCGAATAGCCTCCACCCTCCTCCGCTCAACCTCCTTCCACCTGGCTATTTCGGCTGCCGCCAACGCCTTCTCTACGGGCGACCCCTTTTGAGGTCCTTTGGTGGCTTTGGGCGAGGGAGTTGGAGTGGACAGTGGCTTCGACCCGACCCAGGCCTCACCTACGTCGGGGGTCGGCGAGGGCATCGGTTCCTCTCTAGCTGATAAGAAAAAAGGGTAAAAGCACCCAGGTGTAAGCAACCAGTTCTGACACAGAAATAGAATCCACCTGGAAGACGCTTTTGACAGAAGAATCTGACCTGTGGGTTAGCACGGTTTGACCCGACTGGCCTCGAATTCCTCAAATAATGGAATCAGAGGTGGTGAGGGAACGGTCTCTGCAACCTTGGCGGCCGCCATCTTCCGATACTTAGCCTCCCGCCGCCCTGCAGCCTTTGCCTCATCCAGGGACTTCTTCATGGGTGATCTTGCCTGGGACCTCTTTGCGGGCGGAGGCAAGGGAGTTATAGTCAGAGCCGGTGGCGCCGCCTTGAAATGTGCCGACTTTTCTACCTGCCAGAGGAGGTTGCGATAAGTCGCCATCTGCGTGTTGTCCAGATGATCTGTAAAGAGGAAGGACAGGAAAAGTGAAAAATTGATTAACATCCGGCACCCTGAAAGAGGCAGCCATGAATGCAAAGGAAAAGAAATGTCAAATACCGTGTGGGCCAGTGTAGAGCCGCAGTGATATCGGCCAATAACTGAGGGACGGCTCCTTGTCGCGGTGGGCTGCCTCTCAGACTACCTAGCACACATCCCCGATCGTCTGGCATCGATCAACAAGGGTGGCTAAGTCCGCATGCTTTCTGGCAAACAGATGGCAAAACAAGTTGAGGTGGTCCATCCCCCATCCTTTGGCATAATAGTAGGCAACGTGTAGACGTTGGCCCAGGATGACCGCCAGCCGAGCTTCAACTGTTAGCCTGTGCACTCACAGAAGGACATAGAACCAAGTGGTGTCTTTGTAGTTCTGCGACTTCCACTCCTCCCTCCTCACGAATGTGTGGTAGGGGCAGATCGGGTCCTTCTCAGCCCGCCGGCTAGTTGCGGGGGTGCCCTCTTCTTCTGCCAGCAGTAGATAATTAATCAACTCCTAGCGGTTAGCTCCGATGCGGCAGAGGTCCCGAAGGGTCTTCTTAAAGTCATCTTTTGCCACCGGAGGTAGCTTGGCATGTGGCGCCGATTTGCCCTCTCGAGCCACCTTGCGGGCGACCATGTAGTCGGCCACATCTTTGCTCTTGCTGTGCCACAAGCATAGGAGATGCTTCGGATCAACGTCAAGGATGGGCACGGGTTGTCGGTTTTGGAACCTTCTCTCTGGCCCGTCCCAACAGTCGGTCCTATGTGATTGATAAAAGGTCGTGCGGGCGTTCCACCATTTTACATGCTCGGGTGTCACTCGAGGGACGCAACCGGGGGCTGGCACTCTGAAGGTGGCGGCGTCTGCTCAGTGGAAGAAGTCCCACCAGACTTTTGCATTCTCTGCAACCAAGCTTCCCCGAAGAGCCTGCGTCGCCAGGCCAAACTGGGCATTGTGTACGAGAATATGCTGGTCATAGCCAAAAATTTGACCAAAGCGGAAGGGATAATACGGCTCCAACAGCAACGTCACCCCCTTTCTAAATGCCAACATTGGCCCGCGGGGGCTTGTTGTTGTCACGTCATAGTTGTCGCCTGTAAGTTATTCAGGTAAATACTGGACACATCTCGAGTTGCCAAACGGCTTGAATAGGTGACTGGTGGGCCTTGGACTTGGCCCGGGGCTGAGGATATGAGCTCGTGGGAGCTGAGAAGAGGCACTTTGGGCACGTGGGCCTGACCTCATGGTACGTGCCACGTTGTATGGCGGGTTGGCAGGGTAGTCTCGAGTTGGCCCGAGAGCTAAGGATAAGTGGCTCATCGCCACATGTCTGACGGTCAGGGGTGGCCCCAACTTACTGGCGGGTTGTTGTAGAACTCGGCTAGTGTGCTGGACCCATGGGTCGGCCCACGGTCTGCTATAGAAGGGCTGTAATATATGCACCCATAAGGTGTTTGGGAAAATTCCTGACACACCTGTGTAAGCTATATATGCACGCTGTGGGCCTCCAAAGCCTTTGGTTAACTTAGTTAGGTCTCCCTTTGACCTTGGAGGGTTGGAAGAAGGCACCTTGGGGTAAGCCCCAACCTTGTTATTGGGTGCCACGTGGCACGACTTGTAGTCGGGGTGCCCCCGGGTTGGCCCGGGTGGCCGTGTAGAGCTCGGGCAAGACCCACAACTGAGTGGTCGGGAGTGGTCCCAATCAATTGCTGGTGTCGCCGTATGTCACGGCTAGCTAGTTGGGGCCTTGGGTCGGGACCACCAAGTTGTAGGAAGGGCTAAATAGCCCATGCCATGAAGGTGTTCGGGGAAATTCCCAAACCCTTATTTCTTGACATTTTTGTTGGGGAATTTTCTGGGTACAACAAATGCCCCCCACGGGGCCTGCGTCGGAGGTAGAGATGAGGGCATACAACCCGTGAGTCCCTCATTCTGGGTTGTTGTAGTTGTATTTTCACACTTCATGTACCCTTATTATGTTGCATTGTATATCCTGACTTTCTGATGTCCTGACTATTTTTGTGCTTCATCTTGCAGCTATAGCACGATTTGGTAGAGATGAGCGAGTCCCGAGGCGTGTGGCTCGGGAGGAGGACCACTGGGTATGGAGGACTGAGCGGCCCATGCCTCCCTTGGGCCCACCAGTTATTACTGCAGCTGGTGTAGATCAGCTTGACTTGGGGCACATGATGGTAGCTGAGGGCCCTGTCGGTGAGAGGGCGAGCGGAGTTGGGGCTGTAGAGTTGGCCCAGATTTCAGAGGCAGGTGGCTATACACCTATGATTGCAGCAGAGGTGACCCGGTAGATTTCCCCCTGGACCATCATTTGTTCAAGTTCATCAGGAGCTATATCCCACCAGATATGGAGGAGGGAGACTAACGGGTTGCTGGAGCACGTCGCCATCTTGAGCGGGCAATTTTGGTAGGCAAGGACAACCTGGGTAGGGTCACTCTCTGTGGCTTTCTGTGCTTCTCTGGAGACTACTGGAGGCAATGCCAGTTTCCCAATGCTAAGTGCCTGGGGTTCTTTAGTGGAGCAGATTAGTTTGGGGTCAGGGTCTGACTGATGGGCCCCACTTCTTGGGACTCACACGGCCACCACAGGGCCAAGACAGAGGGTACGACTAGGTTGGTGCTGGAGCCGTCCGGATTACAGTATGCTGGAGAGGGGTATGACGATCACAATCTTTTAGACGAGATCATGTGACAAATAGTTGTCAGTTGTTATGGTTGTTGGGCGATGATTCCCTCACACCGGTACTGCCAGGGAGCCACTGAGTGGCTGATGGGGATAGAACACCACTATCAGGTGCTGCTGGATAGAGTCGGCATGAGATATGCTGTGACTGCGGCCTTGTATGTGTACCACTGATACACGTGGCCATTGTAGGCATTATTGGAGTGCTTTAATTGTCGAGGGAACACAGTGGCAACAGTTGAGGGAGAGACATCACTCGACTTGTGGTCTCTATTCAGGATCTCTGGGCTGCCGATCAGCGGCGAATGATATGAGGCGGTTGTGCTGGATGATCTTCATCGTAGCCACACAAACGGGTAGAGATGATACCGAGTTTGATGGAATCGTTGCTTCGAGATTCAAGACTCGATGTTGAATATGACGAGATCGACAAGCGGCTTCAACAAAATGATCAAATAGATATTGTTTTAGTTGTCTCACGTTAATTGGGCCTGAAGGATAATCAGAACGAAATACTCTCAACTCAAGGCTGCGAAGACAATCTGAAACTCTTCTAAAAGGATCCGAAACTCAATAAAGATCCGACAGGACCCTACAACGATCCGTCAAAGATCCAGGATATTACAACAATGGTCTACCCGGTGGCCCGCCACCTGAATGAAAGATTCTCCTGAGGAAAAAGAACGCCCTCGATCCTTCAGAACGGGGAACCAAAGGCTGCGTCAGCGAAAAACCCGTGTGTTCAAGCCAAATACACACGAAGCTCCAAGAAAGGTCGTACGTCATCCCGAGAGCTTCATCAAAGCTTCTCGTCAAAATTTTTCAAGACTACAACGAGATGAACGGTCAACGATGACTTCTGGAACCATCCCCGGACCCACCTGCCAACTCGCGTCAAGCAAAGCAAGCTAATACGGCACCCCTTAACCCGACGCCATCAATTTCGGTGCGTAAAAGAATTGCAGAAGCTCCTTCCCCGGCGCCATCAATTCTGGCGCGCAAAAACCTTGAAGAAACCTCTTCCCGGCTCGCTACTTCCCATGCCGTATTAGGCCCTACCTATATATAAAACACTTGGCTCGACCAAGTAAAAAAGAGAGAGGCAATTAGAGAGAACGATTAGGAAGAAGCAGACTAACCCGAAGAGACTGAGTGATCATCAGGGAGAGAGTCACCACCAATCAAAACGAAGGGAGAGAGGGTTTCTTGGGGAAAAAGGGTCTTCCGAGAGCCCCCCCTTTACAGCCACCGTCCTCTACTCTGCTTGTAGCCCTCTGGCGTCGGAGAAGGAAGTATGATCCCAATTTTCTGAGAAAAGGCATCTAAGTGGGTGTCTGTGGTTTCTCCCCCCGTCAATCCCTCTTTCTGCTTTCCTTCTACTGTAATATAAGTGAGAAGGGGGAGGGCAATGATATGATCCCATCTCCCCCCCTCCTCACCATCTCTTCCTCGTCTTCTTCCCCTATAAGCCTCTCTGTAGGCATTGAAATGGTGCCCGTGCAACAACGCCGGTGCCGAATTTTGTAATTCATATATTAACTTCTTGTTCCCAGGATGATGGTATGCACGAATGCTTCAATGGCTTGTGTAGCACCCCTAAAAATTTAAGGAATAATAATTCCTAAATAAATTAAAACTTTCATAGGAATAATTAGTCATACACTTAATGGGCCTTGACACATATATTTTATTTTAATAGCCAAAAATAAATTAGCCGCGATATAAGGCTAGCCCATTAGCTAAATTATATAAAGACCTTAAACCTACTAACAAGCCTGTATATTCATTTGCTAACCAAGCCCACGTGAGAATCACCAAGGGCCAACACACCAAAACGCACGTAACCAACAACCCATATACATGCACAACCCAACCCAAGCCCAAGTGAGCCTTCTTCCAAGCCTACCCGAAACCCTCATGCGGCCAACCCTACCCGATAAAACCATGCACTTAAACTTGTAAATCCACATCCGTGGACCACCCACAATAAAGGACCTAACCCTAACACATGTTCGAATATAGTAGAATGGAGAGCTTTAGGGTTTTAGAATCAAAGAGGAGAAGGCGGCTATCATTATAGAAGGGGGAATGGGCAACGCACGGAAGGTTTTAAGGCCCTTCCATTACCAAACATTAGAACCCTCCAGAACCTACCCATCCTTATAAAATCACATCTTTGTCGAACGTAGCAACACTATTGCTGCATCGACATCCTCCTATTGTTGCCATGATCATCTTCCTCTTCTGCTTCCACGTCTTCATCCTCCTACAGACCGCCGCGTTCCTCTTCATCCTATTGGCTAATACGAGAAGGAGCGCCTCCTCTGCATCTTCTTCTTCCATCTTCATCCAGCTGCTGAACGTGGACCCTCATCTTCCCCTTCATCCTGCAAGCATCCGTGGATCCTTCATACTCTGTTTACAGTCTCAAAACAGAGTACCATTTTTCAACATTTTCGTCATTCAATCTTCACAAAAGGTAGGTTTTCTCTACCTCAAGACCCAACCATGAATAATACCTGTTAAAACAAGTTAAAGCATGCATGTTTTCATATAGATCATCTCAGATAATTCATCGTTTTAGTTCTAGTTTAAAATAGAATTAGTGTCCATAAGAATGGTCGCTATTTGTACACACCCTCATGGATAGGATGGACAAGTTTGACCAAGACACATAGGAATATTTTTGCCATGCCGAGGGTAGGTTTAAAGCCATTGAGGATAGGATGGACGCTACCCACCGGTCTCTCCAAGGTCTGGTTAGACGAGTCCCCACCCTAGAGAAAGCCCCGATCAGACCCGTCCAAGGCAACAAGTCAGTGTCTAAGTACATTTGAGAATTTGATGAGTACCTGTTGGGATATGGAGTTGGAGAGAAGAGCACCATGACCGCATTGTGCTTCTGGAGAGGTTTGTGGCTTCACTACTAGTTTGAATTACTTTGCCATGACGTGACCACTCTGGAGCATTCTTATCATGTCACTCTAGAAGTTCAACCTTTCGAGTCAAGGTTTGATGCTGTCCTTCGGTGAGCATCTACCTCTCAGTAGAGTGCCGAGCCGGTCAGACGGCCACATGAGCCCACGAGGCATGACGCTCCTGGCCCATGGCCTCACCCACCCCAATAGTGGAACCCTTCCCCTAGACCTCCTTTGCCACCTACTTCATCTTTGGATCTTTATTCGGAGCCACTTCATTTAGAGCCACCTCTGCCGGAGCTACCTATGTTTCTAACGGGAAAGCTAATCATCGCCGAGCCACTACTTAGTTGGCTCAAGATAGGCTTCATCTATAGAGCACCTTGTTACCCATCCATGGACCCTACGCTACCATTAGTGTCCGTCAACTCATTCAATACCACCTTCCGGTCTTGTCACCATGTTGATACATTAGATGACCTTATTAAGGGATTAGACTGACAGTTGAAGTTGATGCACATGTTGGCCCCAGGCTCTGACCAACCCTATAGTCATTGCTTCATGTTCCCTGCTTTGGGGTCCATTACCTCGGTGTACACCACGGGTCATATCACCTCCGAGGTTCTGTTGTTCTTTCCCATACCCGATGAGCTTGACTTTGCCCTCTCTTACGGTGTTGCCATCCCGAGGGAGGACCCTTACTTTCTCCATGAGATCCTTGTCCCATCGACCATCATGAATGAAGGTGACCATTTACACCTTAAAGAATGTCACACTTGGGACCGTGTCATGAGGGAATCCATATCGAGGGGTCATACATTCTTTGATCCCTTCGATCCCTTCCCTTGTGAGCTTCGTGACCTTCCACTTTCCTTCTACCTTATCCAGGAGGTTCACTATCACACCCTTTCCCCACGGGTCAGTCATTCCTCTCGTAGCAAAGAGACAGTTCATTGGGGAAATGAAAAAAGTGAATTCGGCTTCCCCGGTCCACCCAAACCTCCCAAACCCAAAGGGTCGTCAATGTATGACTTGTTCATACTTGGAAGTCTAGGAGTCCCCCATGCCGCCAACCTCCGGTTACGTCAAATGCATGCGAGTCACACATGCGGATGTCCTGGTCCACCTTTGCATGGGTCTGCATAGCATTAGGTCTGACTCGGATATAGGGTGTGCTTTTCCCTTTATTTGTACAATTTGTTTCAAGTCTGCACGCATCAAGTCGAGTCTGTCGCAAGCTCACGGTGTCAGTCCCTTTCGAGTGTAAGGTGAGTCAGATTTAACACGCATGTTGTAGACTTGCTTGACGATTATGGGATCAGCTCTACCTTTCAGTGTCTCGGATCTAGTCACCTACAGGGACCCAGCGGTGATTCCTAGTGAGTCATTGAGCTGTATCCATCCTCGAGAGTGACCCCAGCCCGGAGTGTCCACCCCTAGCCTCATTCCTCAACAGCGTGAGCATATGGAGCATATACGGGATGAGCAGGTGACGAGGAGTGGAGCGTACTCCGCGCTTCCTGGTTCAGTGACGGATCCACAAGCGCCACGTGCAGCAGTTGCACCCCTTTACTTGACGGGGTCGAGTTCTTCCCATCCGGAGAGAATTGATGGAACATCAGAGCAAGACACTAATATTTTTTTATTTACATTTGTATCCTTTAGTTTGCATTTATACTCTTGGGTTTATTGGGTTTGCAATTTGTATGGCATGATAAGCCAAAGAGTTAGTGTAACGACCCAGAGCCCATGGCACCGATAACCCGATACAAAGTATCGAACTACCGCTACCATGAACTGGGGACGCCACCCAGGAGGCTGATGAGGCCCCCGAAGGGTTAGTGAGATTGTTTGCTCCACTGAAATTTTTGCTGCTCTCGGAGACATAGTGTTTGCCCAAATCCTGTCAATTAGAAGATAGATTTTTCGTCAAACACCTTATACGCTAGAGTTCATACTTAGGCAAGAATCAGATAAAACATATGCTCAGACCAATGATATGAATGTTCATGAGAATGCCTTAGAGTGTGGACAGTGATGCACAGACTTGATGACTTGAGTTCAGATGTGCATCGAATTCAGTCTATACATGTGCATCAACCTTGATGCAATCGCTAACACATGTGCATCGACCTGACCTTACTAAACGCAACATGCACAGACCTTACAAGACTTCAAACATTCATATGCACTGACTTGTGTGTGGCATCATGCAAGAATGTGCAAACATGCACCAACCTTAGAGCATGACTTCTACATGTGTACAAGCTTCATTCAGCATGTTGTAACATGTACACAGACCTAACATGCATAGACCTATGTGTGCACAGACTTATACATATGCGTAGACCTTGAATTCCAAATGTGTACAGACTTGATGAAAGCACAATCAACACATGTGCATCGACCTTATGAGCAAGCAGTCAGTATATGCATCGACCTCTGTACACTAGCTACAGTACATGCATCGACCTTCTAAATGCACACACAAATGTGCATCGACCTTAGCTAATTGAAGTTCAAATGTTCATCAATGATGCGGGATGGATGACAAGACCGGGCTAAGACGTACGACAGACTCGATGTGCGGCCATCACTAGCACGTTAAAGGCAAGTCGGGCGGCTAACCACCGTGGTGTTCTCTGGTTGGAGACACCTCTCAACAGAAACTCACTGAGCTTGATGATCGTCCCTTGCGAGGGAAACGTGGGATCGTAGCGGTTAAGGAACCACTGTCGCCTAGGGGTGTCCAGTTCGGGCTCGGTGCTCGACTAGAGCTAAAGAATGGGTGCTCACAACTCACAACCACGGTAATTTGTAGCTAGCTAATGGCCCTATTCTCACAAACGCAGCATATACAATAGCATACTAGATCAGCAAATGCGAGTAATGGGAACGAAGCACGTACCACCACGACTAGTGTGTGGGGAAGAAACCCCGGCCGGATTTGACAACCCCGATACACATAAATGATTAATGGTTACAATTCCAGAAAATAGGGCCCACTCCTCACAGGGAGATAATAGGCTACAATGCTATTCTTCGGGGCTGTGGGGTCTCGGGTTGACGGGCAGGACTCGAGGTAGCCGAGGAAGGCGGGTTGGGGCCGATCCGGTCGACGATCGGGTACCGATCCGGTTCTACCCACACCGGTCACCCTATGTAGTAATCTTGCGGAGGCTGGTAGGGCTAGATCCGAGGTCCAATCAGAGTGCCGTTTGTTGGAGAACGTCTGCGACTGGAAGCAGAACACCTCAGCCAAATTTCGCCATCAGCACTTGTCATATCTGGGCGTGAAAGCTCCTACACTAGCTCCCTAGTTCTACTCTCACAGAACTGCACAAGGAAACAAAAAATTATGGGAAAAATAGCTCCCGATGTCGGATCGAGGCACCGTTTGTTGCAGATCGTTGGCAACATCTAGAGGAAGGACTTGACCAAGGGATTTGGTCAGATCTGCAAGGAGGGGGATGGGAAGCTTCTGGAAGTTGACTCTGTTTCTGGGTCAGATCTGCACAGAGTGGTCTGTGCAATCCCACGAGAATCCTCGCCACGATCAGCACCGACCTCCAAATGATGCGAGACTGGTGGCAACATGAAGAGGACAAAAAATTCTACAATCCCTTGAAAGCTCAGCTCCAGAAAGCTTGGGAGTAGATCTAGAGAAATTCATAATCAGGAAACTAAGAATCTGGATAGCAGGCTCGGACAAGCTTGCGTGACTTCACGAGAAGAATTGTTGCCGGCGATCCAGAGCTCCGATCGATGCGAAACTAGTGCCAACTTCTTTCGGACTTGAACGAGAACCTCTGGAAATTTTCTCAGGAGCAGATAAGAACAGGAAGTGGAGGATAAAGGGGGCAAGTCACACGCTAAGATAATCCCATCACAGGATTGGGGGGGTTTAGGGCATCACACCCAAGGGGGAAGAGAATCACTCTCTTTCATAAATTTCTCACACAAAATCTTCATTAATTCTTTCAAGGGGGGAGATCTTTTTTTTGATAAAAATGTGTGAGTCTATTTTGATAAACATGAGCATGCTTAGCAGCGACCAATCGATTCTCGTCTAAGAGTTCTAATTGAGCAAGGAGTGAATTACGGCATTCATTAATGGAGGGTTCCTTGTCCAATTATACCCTGAGAGAAGGGACCATAGTCTCGTACGGAACTACCGCCTCCATCCCATAGGTGAGGGCGAACAGGGTTTACCCAATGGGAGTACGGATTGAAGTGCGATAAGCCCGTAGAGCTTCAATAAACTTTTCTAGCCAATCCGAGAATTTATTAGATTCACAGGTTTTCTTTATCATCTTGATCAATGTTTTATTAGTAGCCTCTGCTTGGACATTGCCTTGTGGGTAATAAGGAGATGAATGATGTAATATAATTTTGTACCTTTTGTAGAGGTCCTGAAGGTCCTGAGAAATGAATTGTAGTCCATTGTCGGTGATGATCGTACTAGGAATGTCGAACTTGGTGATGATATTCTTCATGATGAACTTGCAGACTATTGATGCTTTAATCTCCATGTAAGCTTTGGCTTCTGTCCATTTGGTGAAGTACTCCATTGTAGTATGGATGAAAGAATTTTACTTAGTGAGGGAGTTGGGATCACTGAGAGGACTAATGATGTCGAAAGCCCACATGGAGAAAGGTCATGGGGAGGATATTGGATGACAAGAGGAAGCAGGTGAATGGATTTTGTCACTGTGAAGTTGACACTTGACACACCTACGGATATAAACAGCACAATCTTCCTCCTTGGTGGGCCAGTAAAAGCCTTGCCGAAGGATCTTCTTAGTAAGCATTTGGCTATTCAAGTGGCCATCGCACACACCTGTGTGTGCTTCCTCAACACACTTCCAGACCTTGTCGTCATCAAGACATCTTAAAAGAACACCAGTAAAGCTTCACTTATATATCACTCCTCCAAGTAGCGTGTACTTCAGGGCCACTCTCCTTATAGCTTTCTTGTCTTCTACTGTGGCTTCTTTAGGGTATGACAAATCTTTGTAGTATTTGACAATTTCATAGAATCATGGTTTTCCCTCGTCAACCAGTTCTTCTTCCAATTCTGCCAACATGATTTCCCTCTTTTCAATGATTTCTCCCTCTCAGACCGTCCTTGATAATTCTTTCTTAATTCTCAAGAGGGAAGCATCTTGGACAGCAAGGGTGAGATGCTTGTAGATGGCGATGAACTCAAACCATCTACCTAGAGGGAACCTTAAGGATGATGCCAATGAGGAGAGGGCATCGGCCAGAATATTCTGGTCACAAGGGACATTGGCAAAGATCAGCTTGGTGAACACTTTGGCATAAGCAGAAAGAAACTAGCTCTTGATAAGGCTTGAGCTTGAGATCAAGGGTGTAGTATTTGGTGTGCACCTGGTAGAGAATAAGTTGACTATCATCTACAATTCGCAGTTTGGTGACACCAAGAGAATGGGTGACTTCTAGACCAGCTAGTAGAGCCTCATATTCAGCTATATTGTTGGTGACTGGGAATGTAAGCTAATATGCCTATGGGATGGTGACACCTTCAGGCGACAGGAGAGCAATGCCAACACCACTCCCTTGGGAATTCAAAGCTCCATCAAAATGTAACGTCCACATGTGATCAACCGATTGGTTGAGGGACATTAGTTCCTCATCTAGAAACTCTGATTGGACAAGATCAAATTTGGGAAGAGGATGGTGAGCGAGATGCTCGGCTATGGCATAGCCTTTAATCGCCTTTTGCTGAATGTAGGCGATGTCGAACTGGGAGTGGAAACTTTTCCAGCATACTAGCCTATCAGTGAGGACATATTTCTCCAAGAGAAACTTGATAGGATTCATCCGAGCAATCAAGTGGACTTCGTGAGCTAAAAAATAGTGTTTTAATTTCTATACCACCCAAATAAGGGCAGCACAGGTTTTCTCCATAGTGGTGTACTTTTGCTCACAGGGGTTTAGAAGTTTGGACAAGTAATAGGTTGCCCTCTCCTTGCCCTCTTCGTCTATTTGTGCTAGGACAGCTCCCACAGAGTCATCCAAGACTAACACATAGAGGATCAGAGGTTTACCTGGCGTGGTGGAATGATAACGAGTGGATTAACCATTTTTTAAATATTCTTTTAATCCTCGCCTCCTCAACAACCCCCACTAACCCTTCAGGGGCCTCATCAGCCTCTTGGGTGGCATCCCCAGTTCTTGGTAGCGATAATTCGATACTTGTATCGGGTTATCGGTACCCTGAGCTCTGGGTCGTTACATAGGACATGCAACGACCTTGTTGAATACAAGTCAGATGTGCACCAACCTTATGGTAGATGAGCACGAACTTGATTTGTAGCACGTGTGTAGTCCTTATAAGGCATGAGGGAAAACATGCATCGATTCTAATATTGACTAGCCTTGGATGTGCACAGACCTTCCTTTGTTGTTGAGAAGGAATGCACCGACCCTGTAGCAGACGTGCATCGACCTTGTCTGTCACTATCTTGAGTGTGTACCGACCCTGCTGCGGATGTGCACAGACCTTGTAGTAATCATGCACTGACCATGAAGCGTGCTAGCCAGAAGTTGCACCAACCTTGTGTTGCACTGGCATCACCGCAATAAAAACATGCATAGACCTTAGTCGCTTTCCTTGGCCTACTAGCATCGACCTTGGTCCTTCTTGGTCTGTTGAGGAATGGTTGCAGTGTCGACACATCTGTAGTTGGAGTCGACACTTCTCTTGTGATACTACAGTGTCTATACCATCTTCAGTAATTGCACTGACCTTGACTGCATGGCTTTCTGTGAGGCCTGATTCCTTGTGTTATTAGTGCCTTCATTTCTATGCAACCATGAATCTTGAATTCTACCTTGATTCTTGTGCAGTCAAATGTCTCGATCTGTATGCCTTACTTGATTTCTATTTATCTTTGCAGACACAATTTGTTGCCGGTGTGGACTTGACCTAAAATGCATGAATGTTTGTTGTTATCAAATGCAGGTCAAACTATATTAATGAGTCATAGTCAGACATCATCAAAACAAAGAATGTAATACACATGCTCAACATTCATAGTTAGACATCATCAAAATAGTAAAATTACACATGTTATACACATGCCCAACAGGATTGATGCTCAGTCTACACCTCGAAAGATCTCCTCGAGAGGAAGAATCCTGACACAAGGGAAGTTTGCCATCTCGCGCAGTCGATTCTCCTGTCCCTCAAGGCGCTCCAACTCGGTCGACATGGAGGCCACCTCGACCTCGGCGATGGCCAACTCCTCAGTTTTCTTGGCCCTGGTCGCTTCAGCTTCAGCGAGATCAGACTCGGCCTTAGCAAGCCAGCCCTTGAGCTTCTCTATCCAACTCTCCAAAGCATGGATGCTGTTATGGCATTCGTCTATGACTCTCTGGTGTTGCTCTTTGTTTCCCTTCCGCACCTCTAGGGCCTACAGATATTCATCCCTCTGGGCATTGATGGCTGCGATCTCGGTAGGGGCCTATGTCTCGTGGAACTCGCGACGGTTTACATACTTCAACAATAGAAGGACCCATCGTGACCAGTCCTCCAGCGGGCAACCCATCATTTGCAAGGCCCCGGTTAGCTGCATGATCACAGTGTGCACCCCTCGATATGTGAGGAAGGGGTCTACAAACATCATGGCTCGCAATGTCAGCAAGGTCTGGCAGACCGGCAAGTTCGAAGCAGCATGGCCTATTGAGGGTATGGTCGGTGGGTTGAACTCGACTATGCCGTCCACGGCCGACCATAGTTCGGTGTTCACCACAGCTGATGAAGATGGAAGGGCCAAAGATAAATGACGAGATCCTTCGGCTTCATAAGAGATCTCCTAGCTGGCCACTGCCAAAGGCAAAAGTGAGACCGCAGCAGAAGCATTCGAGGCCGCCACTGTGAGAGGCTGCTCTACCTCCACCGACTGGGTATGGCCCGTGTCCACTCTTGGCGTCCGCACCGCCGGAGATGGAGCCACGACTTCGGTCAAAGAACAAGCGCCAGTAGGGACCGAGTCAGATACCGCGGCAGACGAACTTGCTTCCACCTCCACTTCCTCAGCGAGGCCCGGACTTGTCGTCACTTCACGGGCCGGGAGTGTAAGAGTTACATCCTCGGTCGAAGGAAGGGTATCAAGTAGAGCCAGGCCCGATACTGCTCTTGAGGGGCCTACGGCCTCTTCTGCCCAAGTCTCCCTCAGAGGTATAGTGAGGCCTGCCAATATCTTCCTCAAAAGTTGGTCTTCCTCCAGTGCAACTAGCCCCTGGGGCGGCGGGAGAGGAACCGCAAGTCGCGGGCTGGCCCCCGACTGTAGAAGGGACATCAAGGGCTCCGCGTCCGGTCCCAGAAGTAACGTCAGCCTTTGCGTCGTCTATGGGCCGAAAGGTGACCTCCATTTGAGGATTGCCCTACGGGCCTTGGTGCCGTGTGCTTCTTTTGACGTCTCCTGCGCCTGTGTATGCAAAGAAGAAGTAGGAGTCAAGCATGTGCTGCATCATACAGCCTGATAAATTTGTAAAAAAAAGAGAGAGAAAAAAAAGAAGAGGAGCCAAGAGGTCCCCATGCGTACCTCGGCCACCGGCACTATGCTACTCTCCGGTGTTATCTCTCCTTCCTCCGGAGGTTCGACCACTGGTGCATGAGCCCCTGCAACCCCTTGGGAGGCATGATCCTGTCCAGCTCAAAATAAATCAGTAGTCCCGAGGAAGTTTCAAGAAGGACAAGCCTACACGTACAACTATTTACGCCCCTCTCTGTTGTGGCACCCCAGCTTCCGGTACGGGAATGTCCGAAGTCTCCGCGACTGCCTCCTGCCGCAAGGCCTCGACCAGAGACGCGAGCTTGTTCAAGGCCGCAGTGGCCCCCTCCTGTCGGGTGATCTGTGCACCCGGGATGTGTATCTCTGTGGCTTCCGTCGGGGTTTGTTCCTGGAGTGCAGAAATGACAACAACAGAAATCAGTGGACAACCTCGAAGGGAGTCTGAATGAGCAGAGCCACACTTGCAAGCACCTTCTTTACTAAGCTCAGAGAGGCGGGTAATGTTGAGGCCTTCAGCACTACTGCGGGTGGCTTAGGTTCCCTGGACAGGCCCTCGTCAGAAAGCACTTCATCGGAGGAATAGTCGTAGTCTACCTTTTCACCCAATGAAGATTTGGTCAGAGTAGACACTTCTTTTATCGGGGAAGGGACCCTGCATCAGAGCCTATGGTGGCACATCCTCATGCAGGCTCGACAACGGTGACCTCCCAGACCTCGGCCCCCTTCTCGCATATGTTTGCTTAAATGGGGGAATCACAGGAGCCACCACCGACGGGATAGCCATCACATCAATGTCTGCAAACAACGAACAAGTTAGATCAAATGGGACTAGTGAGCACATGAGAGATAAAGGAAATCAGTCGAGAGGGTGAAGAAGAAGTACCTTCCCCAACTTCCACAGTGGGGGTGGGTTCATAGGTGGGCTCTTCGACCGGTTGCACCGCCTCACGAGCCCTGGCTTTACCAACGCCGGGGATCAAAACGGAAGTAGGCTCCTTTGCGGGGGCTAGAACAGAGAGACATGTATAAGGCCCTCGCTCTTGAGGTGAAAATAAACCTTGAAGAGCCGCAAGAGTTAAAGGACCTAACCTACAGGCTGGCTCAGTTCAGCCCGAGCGGTGGCAAATTCTTCAAAGGATGGGGTTGGAGGAACCGAAGGGACGACTGTTGAAGCAGAGGTGGCCTCTGCCTTCCTCCATTTTGCCTACTGCCGCTCGGTCGCCTTGGCAGCAGCCAACGCCTCCTTAACGGGCGACCTCACTTGGGATCGCTTCCACGCCTTCGGCAAGGGAGTCGTGGTGAGAGCCGATTCTGACGCCTCGAAGTGCAGGGGTTTCTGCACGAACTAAAGGAGGTTCTGGTAAAGTGATAACTGGGTGCCAGAGGGATGATCTGTTAAAAAAAATCAATTACCACTTAGCACCATAAAAGGTTGTGACTGTGGAAGGCGAAAATAAAGAGGCATCATACAGTGAGGACCATTGTATAATCTTAGCATCTGCGGCCAGTAGGTCAAAGCTGACTCCTTGTCCCGACGGGCCGCCTCCCGGACCAACCAGCAGGCGTCCCCAACCTTCACACAGTGATCTGCGAGATGCACCAGGTCCGTGTGTTGTTTGGAGGTCAGGTGGCAGTAAAGGCTAAAGTGGTCCATGCCCCATCAGTCAAGATAATGGAAGGAGATCTGTAGGCGCTTGTCCGAGATGACGGCCGCTGGGTCCTCCGCCTTCAACCTGTGCACTCGGAGAAGAACGTATAGCCACGTGGTGTCCTTGTAGTTCTCAGGCTTCCGCTCTTCTCTCCTTATAAAAGTGCGATAAGGGCACGCCGAGTCTATCTCCGGACGCTAGCTTTTGGCCTGGGTGTCTTCTTCTTCTATTGGAAGGGGATAGTTGATGAGGTCCAGGCGATCTCTCCCGATGCGACACAGGTCTTTCAGGGCCTTCTTGAAGTCATCCTTAGCGACCGGAGGCCTCTTCAGTTGTGGTGATGGCCTGGCTGCCCAAGCCTCCCAACACGCAGCCATGTATGCTGCCACCTCCTTGTCCTTGTTATGCTTTAACCGAAGCAGGTGCTCCGGGTCGATATCCAGTACGGGCACCGACTGCTTACTCAAGAACTTCCGTTCGGTGCCATCCCCGCAATCGATTTTGCATAATCAATAAAAGCTCATCCGAGCATTCCACTATTTTATGTATTCTGTCGTCACTCGCGGAACTCGTTCGGGCATCGGCACCCTGAATGTAGCATTGTCAACCCAATGAAAGAAGTCCCACCAGGTTCGGGCATGCTCAGTGGTCAGACTACCCCGGAGAATTCACACGGGCTGGGCAAATTGTGCACTATACACCGGGATATGCTGGTCATACCCAAAATTTCGCTCAAAGCAACCCATGTGACTCATTTAGGGTCGATTCGGTGGAATTGCTCGTTTCTTGTCGTTCTTGCGTCTATTGATCCCTTTCAGAGTGTGGAGGGCTTATTTCGCCATTAGGGTTGTTTCCCCTTCATTTTAGAGCGAACAGGACATGGGAAGGCTGAGTTCCAGTCGATCCCCTGTTTTCCCGCCGTATCATGCTCGCGGTCGTTCCAGAGACCGTTTCATGGCTTTAGTAGCCCTATGGTGGACCGCTAAGCCTCGTGGTTTGTCGGTTTAGCATTAGGACAGTTTGGGTCTTCGCGATCACATGATAGACCATTTATGTAGGTTCATAGTCCATTTCTGGACCGTTTACCTTCTTCAGGCGGCCCAATGGGTGACCGCTTGAGTTTGAGTAATTCGGTAGCTTGGCTAGCGATCTTATGATAGACCGTTTAGCTTGAGTAGGCGGCCCTTGTTTAGACCGCTTACTATCATTTGACTTAGGTCAACATTCTAAGTCGATTCGGCCTAACGGTCCCTTGTTAGACCATTTGTAGTCTTTAGCAGCCCTTTTATAGACCGCTAATCTCTGTTTGACTTCGGTCAATATTTTAGGTCTGTTGGAGTTGTGTCCTTAGCGGCCCATTTATAGACCGCTAGGCTCCTAAAGCAGTCCTATTATAGACCATTTTTGGTGGTTTGATTGGTTAAGTCGATTCAGGGTTGATTGGGTCTAGCGGCCTAATGTATGACCGCTACAGTCACCTTGGGGCCCTTTCTATGACCGCCAAGTGTTTGTGTTCTCTATTTGTGGTTAGCGGCCCTTTGGCTGACCGCTTGGCTTACCTAGCGGTCCAGCGATCGACCGTTTATCCCCAGAGTGCTGTTTTCCCGTTGTGTTGGCTTCCAATTGTCTTGGCTCAACTTGTGGTTTGCCCATTGTCCCGTGGATGCCTTTAATATCCTATGAGGGCTATGACCATGTTATAAGGTAGCCAGGAGTGCCTTTCTATCGAGCAGTCTTCCATACTACTTTCATGTCGTTATTGGTGTCTGGTTAACCCGGTGAGATCTAGTGGTTGACACGTGACCTTGTGAGTGTCTCGGCTATTCTGGATAGAGCGAGACATGGTTGTGGATGCCTTGAGGTGTTATTTTACCTCGGTCTACGTGTCTAGGTGCTTTGAGAGTCTTGGTGTTCCCTCATATTGTGTGATTTATGGTATATGGAGTCAAGAGTCCTTGGTGCAACCTGAGGGGGTGAGGACTTGTGTTTTCTCGTGTCCTTGGCTTAGGGATTAGGCTTGATTGGCGGCTTGTTACCGCTTATGTGTGACAATCTTGACCCTGAGTCGTGAGACTCAAGGATCGCTGTGTCAGCAGGTCTAGTTGTCGTCCTGAGCTTGGTGGTAGTTTGGTGTGCTGCTTTGTGTCTTATGGTTGGTGCTTCGTAGTACGTGAGACAGTGCGTGCTAGCCTATCTATACTCTAGCATTCATGTTTCAGAGTCTTTGTGTCAAGTGAGCCTCCACTAGTCGTAGCCTGATGACACTTTTCTGTGTGTCGGCCCACTTAGGAGTGGTGGCAGGGCAGAGTTCCCGACTCAGACAGTTTGTAGGCTAGTTTCCGTGGGCTCCCTTGCTTGGCAGTAGCGTCCTATTAGGGGAGAAAACTAGGTAGAGGCCTGGCTCAAGGCAATGAGCTTGTGTGTACACACGTGGTTAGGGGCATTTGGATGAGCGTCAATGGGCGTGCCCCTGACTAGTCACTCATTATCGTTGTTCCTTGTACTTGGTTCTGGGAGTATCTCACTTGCCGCATTCCAGACTTGTGGAGATACATGTGGTGCAGTGTAAGATGTCAGTGGATGCATCTGGCTGTTCTTCTAGTGAGGAGGTACTTCTGTCACCTGACACTTAACTCCTTGCATTTTTATGACTGATTTTTGTCAGGATTGACGTGACTTGTCGGGTAGTCTGTGTTGACTTCACCCACGGTCTAGTCTGGTGTAGCGTACACGACGTTGAGTTCGTGTATGAATATACCTTTGACTGTGTAGGTCTTTTGTAGGGCTTCTTACCTGTTTGGTAGGCTTCAACTATGAAGCTAGTGCTTTGTCGACGGATCGGCAATGCCTGACTTTGTGAGATCGGGGTTTGCCTTTCAAATATATGATGTCGCTTAATCCCATTCTCATAGTTGAAATATTTGATGTTTGAGAAATAAATTTCATGAGATCGTTTCCACCTTCATTTGGCAATGAGTACATTTTGGTGGCGGTCGATTAGGTTTCTAAGTGGACTGAGGTTATTACAACTAGGATGAATGACCATAAAGTGGTGATGAACTTTATTAAGAGGAACACCTTTTCTAGATTTGGTTGTCCTAGAGCAATCATTAGTGATCGGGGTTCTCACTTTACTCACTCTCAATTCCGAACTTTAGTTCACCAATATGGTATCACTCATAAGCTCGCTATCCCTTATCATCTCCAAACCAATGGGCAAGTGGAGATTTCCAATAGGGAGATTAAGAACATTCTGCATAAAATTGTTAGGTCGGATAGGAAAGACTGGTCAGATAGATTAAACGATGCATTATGGGCCTACAGAACTGCATTCAAAACTCCCATTGACATGTCACCATATAGATTAATTTTTGGAAAAGCATGTCACCTTCCAGTAGAACTAGAACATAGAGTATATTGGGCCATGATGTACCCAGACAATTTCCCACCAAAATATTAAGGAATAAGGGTTCGGGAATTTCCCCGAACACCTTCGAGGCATAGGCCACCCAACCCCTCCTATGGCTTAATGAGCTCGACTAAGGGTCCCAACCAGCTAGCCGTGACCCACGGCAATATCAACAACTGATTGGGATTACTCCCGATCGCTCGGTTGCGGGTTTCTCCCACGTTCTACATGGCCACCCAGGCCAACCTGAGGGTGCCCCGACTACAAGCTGCGCCACGTGGCACCCAGCAACAAGGCCGATGCCTACCCCAAGACACCTTCTTCTAGCCTCCAAGGTCAAAGGGAGACCTAACTAAGTCAACCACAGGCTTTGGAGGCCCGTGCATATACACCTCGCATACGGGTGTCGGGCATTTCCCCGAACACCTTGTGGGCGCATATATCCCAACCCTTCTACAGCAAATCGCGAGCTGACCCGCGGCCTCAACATACTAGTCGGGTTCTACAACAACCCTCCAGCAAGTCGGGGCCACGCCTGACCCTCAAACACATGGCGGTGAGCCGCTTATCCTTAGCTCTCGGGCCAACCCGGGGCTACCCTACCAACCCACTGTACAACATGGCACACACCATGAGGTAGGGCATACATACCCAAAATGCCTTTTCTCAGCTCCCACGAGTCCTACCCTCAGCCCCAGGCTAATTCTAAGGCCCCTCAATCAGTTACTCAGCCCGTTCGACGACCCGAGGTGTGTCAGGAACTTACTCAACCACCTTGCGAGCGACAACTACGACACGACATCAACAGGCCCCCATAGGCCAATCCCAACACCCTCGAGTACTGCGTCCTTCAAAGGACAACATTAAACAATCCCAGAAGGTCGTCAGGGCTAACCCAATGGCCATGGCTCGCCCCCAGGGCAGGTTCGCCTCAGGGCGCGGTCGCACCCCAAGGAGGGTGAACTCCCTGGGGGCCGTGCCCTCCTCCCAGCCCAGTGGCCCCATGGCCATTCCCCAGTCCCAGTTTCTCCTAGTTCGTGCTCTCAGTTCGTGCAAAGATCGTGCAAAGTTAACCGGCATACCGTATGCGGAAGGATTCAACAACGACAACACAAGGTCACACGTTAGGTCCACACGTGCAGGCAATTTCACCCCCAATATCCTCCAGCAGCCAGTATCCTTCCAGTATCCTTTTTGTCCTCTTTAAGTAGGACAAAAATAGGAAAAAATGGGTTTTATAGAGTGGGGACCGCCCTCTCACTCTCTCCCTTTGATTCGCCTAAACCCCCCATGGGGGGGGGGGGGTTTAGGCGGACCAGCCTGACCCCCCCAGGTTGGTTCGCGTAAACCCCCATTAAATAAAAAAAAAGAAAAGATTTTTTGTACCAAAAAAAATAGCCCCAGCCTCGGTCCGCGCCAACCCTTAGGGGTTTAGACTGGCCAACCCAGCCCCTGGAGTTGGTCCACCTAAACTCAACCAGAAAAAAAAAACTTTTCACCATGTAAACCCTTCCGGGGAGGGGTTTAGGCAGACCAAACCCAGGGCTAACCCAGCCCCTGGAGTTGGTCTGCCTAAACCCATCCAGAAACAAAAAAAAAATTCTTTTCTATGCAGCAAACATAAATGTGCATCGACCTTATATGAATGAACAGTAATGTGCACAGACCTTATATGACTTAGACAAAAATGTGCACCGACCTCCTTTGAAGGAAAGTAATGTGCACAAACCTTCTAATGGCTTAGACATGCATTGACCTTACCTGTCAATAAGCTGACTCACATTTTTGAATAGTTGACCAGTTGTCAGTTCTTAAATTAGTGGCGTTGACCTTTGTTGACTGGCGTTGACCTTGCATTGGCCCTTTATTTCTCATGCTTCTATGTATGTGATGAGATCAATAATACATGCATCAAGGTTAAAAATAATGAGACATAATGATTGACATCATCAAAATCATAGAGGCATAACATACTCTACACAGACTACGAGTATAGCAGAACACAGACTACCCGAAGAACCATGTCAAGAAGCTCACGCTGCACGAGAACCCAACGAGTCATGAGAAATTATGTGTCCTATGACAGAAGTACCCTCTCACTAGAAGCAAGGCTAGACGAGTCCACTGACATCTTACACTACACCTCGGGTGTCTCCCACTCGCCTCGAACGTGGTAACTAAGATATCGTAACAAGTAACCAAGTAAGCAAGTGACTAGTCAGGGTCACGCTCGTCAGCGTGGGTCCAACATCTCTGACCACGTGTGCACACACAAGCTCAATGCCTTGAGCCAGGCCTTTAGCTGGTTTTCCCTTCCCGTCAGACTCTAACGGCAGGGTAAAGGGGCCCTCAGTAACTAGCCTAAAAATGGTCTCTACCGGGACAGCCCCGCCATCACTCCTAGGTGGGCCGACACGAAGTGTCATCAGTCAATGACTAGTGGAAGCTCACTAGACATAGAGACTCCCCGAAGAAAACTCTGAAGTACGGACAGGTCATGCACTTACCTGTCACACGTACCACTGAACACAAGGCAATATACAGCCACCAGACTTAGGACAATTAACTAGACCTATTAAAACAATGATCCTTGAGTCACACAACTCGGGTCAAGATTGTCATGCAAAGTGGCAACATGCCGTCAAATCAGTCTAGTCCCTGGGTCAAAAATCATGGCAAAACATAGTCCACGGCCCCTAGGCTGCTCGTCGGACTCACAATTCCGCATAATGAGAAAACACATAATACGAGGGCCACACGTGCCCTAAAACTACATAGACATGCAAATAGAGATAATATGATACCTCCAAGCATCCAAGTCACAGTCTCGATCCCCACGGGACAACCGAGACACTCACGAGATCAAAAGTCAACCACTGGGTCACAATCAGGTTGACTGGAGACCATAATGACTTTTAAGTAAATTCGTAAAAAAACATGAGCACACTGCTCGATATCACGGTACTTTCAGACACTGAAACATATGGTCACAGCCCTCACGGGACATCCAAGACATCCGCGAGACTAAGGGTTCAAGGCCAAACCAATCGGAAGCCAAACTAACGTGAAAAGAACACCCAGAACAGGTGGCGACCATCCCATGGCCACTACCTCATAGTGGCAGTCTTAACGTGGCCGTCATTTCACAGAACTAAACAGGCAGGAGGCGGTCTTGCTAGGGCCGCCTCTTGCTGATGGCGTTCCTTATAGGGCCGCCTCCTAAAGGTGGCAGTTATGGCCAAACTGCCATCTTCAAAGATCCTAAACACAAAAGACAAATGGAGAACAGGTAGAAGGTGGTCTCTCAGGAGGCCGCCACTTTCATAAGGCGGTCCCCTCGTGGCCGCCTCTTGCAGCTAGCAGTCAGGGCCAGACCGCCATCTGCAAGCTGCCCTCGAAAACCTCGTTGACCTATTGGATGCACTAAGATCTCTTTAAGATATTGGTTTTATCTTTTATCGGGCATCAATTTATTTAGTGCGAGGGCGTGCTAGTCGTGTATCCGACAATTAATTAATTCTAGCTCCAAGACTAGAGTGGTCCGGAGCTTGTGATGCGCTCCGTCTGACTGATCAGACGATTGTGGGTATCGGGTCGAGACTAGAGACCTGCCGTACCATAAAGGTCATGGCTTTAATTACATCCCCTTGGAGAGGGAAAAATCTCTGATTAATCGTCAAGAAAAGGGGGCCTCATGGCCTAAACATTAATTTTTCCTTTTGACAGGAGTAAACTGCACATTGAAAGGGAAGGTACTTACGCCTAAGCCTGTCCTTCATCTCATCCCAAGAACCTACCTGGGGTTCATGGCGCTGAAAGAGCAAGCTCTCCACGTTGCTCCAGTCAGTCTGTGCTTGCCCCAACAACTTCATTTTGACATATCTAACCCTCCGGTGGTCCATCATCTCGAACCACTCAAAGTACCGGTCCATGCTGGCCTCCCAATCAAGGTAGATCTTGGGTTCCAAAGACTTGGACCCATCAAACGTGGGAGGGCCCGCACGGACGGTCCTGAGGATCCATTCATCCTCTTCATCCTTGTGTGGTCGGTGACCACGTCCCTCGTAATCTTTGTCAGACTCATAGTCCGCAAAATGGAGGGCATGTGACCGTTGTTCCTCAGCCCGAGGTGGTGCAGGTTGGGCAGTAGGCGCGGGTTGGGCGACAGGCGTGGGCTGGGCAGTAGGTGCCTTAGGGGCCGAAGGAATGCCGGGTAGGTCCCGGTGAGGGGTTCTCTCCACACTCTCTAGCCTTCCAACCAAACCTTGGACAGATCGGTCAGAGGCCTCGGCGCGGTCCTCCATGGCTTTGAATTGGCTCTCCATACACTCGGTATGCACCCTAAGAGTCTGGTCGAACCTATCCATGCACTCCATGAGTAGAGCCACCAAGTCCTCCAGTGTTCGGCCTCCCAGGTTGGCACCTCAGGGTTCACCCATAGTGTCAGGGCAATGGTACTGGGCGCCTCCACGGGTGGGCATGCAATGGGCCTAAAGGGAGCAAAGGGTGACTCACTAGACCTATATGGATGGACCGATGCAAGTTGAGGACCCTAGACTTAACACAATCTCCAGTACGTGGCGGAGGCTATAACCCGAAGGTCCGACTCGACACGAGGGGCTACCTTCCAGATAGGCGTAACCTAACCTTCCAGTAACGCCTTTTGATATACTGGTTATATTGGGATGCAAACCAAAACACTTTTTTGTTTTCTTTGTTTTAAAACAATGATGATCCTAGACTCGACTTAGATAGTGCAAAGACTTATGCAATGACTATCCGAGACTCTAATCCACTCTGATAGCATTTTGATGCGGGACGGACGTGAGGACTCGACGCCAATTTGAATGTGGACCTTGGACTTTAAGTAAGCTCACAGTTCATCCCTAACAAGGGAAGTAACGGACCTGCACGGTTGAGAAATTGACAGCGAGTCAAGGGTGGTCTGCTCACTCTCGTGCCTAGATCGGGTCACGGGACGGGTCTCGCTCTCTTTCTCGTAGCGGTGATTTAAATGATACCATATAGGATCCTAACATGCTCTCTAGCAGCAGCATAAGAACTTATACTAGGAAAGCAAATACGACTGCGAGGGGTGACGAATGTACCTCCACGCTCAGGGCGTGGGGAAGACTATCCCGGCCAAGAATAGTAACTCCTGGTTAAAACAAATAACAATAATTACAGAAATGACTTCTAATGCCCACTCCACGTAGGGAGGTAAAGGGATACAAGTGGGGCCCGGGAGGACCATTCTTGGGTTGACGGGCGGCAATTTGGACCTCTCCGACGGTAGCCTACGCCAGCAACTGTGGGGTCCACGTTCTGGTCGGTGGGGCCGAGTGGGCCCAGAGTGGCACAGGTGCGATGGGGATGCTTGGAGGGACAATCCCTGGGAAGAGGTCACGCTGGTTCGCCTTGTGGAAGGTGAGTCGGCCGACCGGGCGGTCGATGCGGCTTGCTGTCCACGGGCTGGTTCCTCTGTTCTGCAGTGTGCGACCTGGCGAGAACGGCTGCTGCGATCAACCCTGATGTCTGATAGATGCGAGACTGGCGCCGTTAGAAGCCATTTCAGATATCTACTACACAGACTATTGTTGGAATTTTATCTGCCTCTGTAGTGGCCGTGGTCGAATTTACAACTTGCTAACTCCTAAACTCAGATCTGATTGGGTAGATTCAGATCTGCCTGATGATGCATGTTGACTGAGACATAAACCATGGATCTGGGACTTGGGATTTTTATGGGAGATGGAGGGGGCAGTAAGAAACACGATGATAGTTTTTGTGGATTTTTCGGAGGTGGTTTGACAGGGGAAAGGGAATTTATGGTGGGGGTGGGTCAGATCTGGACTGCATAGGATAGAACAGATTTTGGCCTGAGTAAAAGATTTTTGAAGGTAGATCTATTCACCCCCCCTCTAGATCTTAGTGTTCATCTAGCATTCCATTTGTGGTGTCTTAGCATACCACCGGGTCTCTCAGGGGTTAGAGACCTAAGAATTTTTCTAACAAGCTCATTGTCTAGATATTGCTTTCCTAAGGCTTTAAGACTATTCACAAGTTGTAAGAACCTTGCATACATTCCATACACAGGTTCATCATGCTTCATTTTAAATAATTCGTATTCTGAAATAAGCACATTCACCTTGCTCGCTCTTACCTGGGACGTTTCATCATAAATTAATTCCAATTCATCCCACATTTGCTTGGCGGATTTGCAGGCAGAAATTTGTGAGTACTCCTCCGGGTGAACCGCGCACTACATGATATTCATGGCTGTCCAGTTAATAGTTGACAGCTGAATTTGTTCCCTGATCCATGCATTTTCATCTTCAGGAAGTTGAAATGGACCACTGGTGATGACTCTCCACAGCTCATGGCTCTGAGCTCGTAAGAACACCTCCATCCTGCTCTTCCAGTAGAAGTGATGCGGGACGAATGACACGACTGAGCTAAGATGTAAGACCGACTCAAAGTGTGGCCAGCACTAGCACAATAAGGTAAGCCGAGCAGCTGACTACTGTGGCATTCTCAAGGTGGAGATGTCTCTCAACAGAAACTCTAACTAGCCTAATGATCATCCCTTGCGAGGAAAACATGGGGATCGCAGCGGTTAAGGAACCACTATCGTCTAGGGGTATCCAGTTCGGGCTCGGTGCTCAACTGGGCCTATGGAACGGGCACTCATAACTCACAACCACGGCGGTTTGAAGCTAGCTATCGGCCCTTTCCTCACAAATGCAGCATATAAGATGGCATATGAAATAAAGCAAATGCTGGAGGGGAGGAACGTCGCGCGTACCTCCACGACTAGTGCGTGGGGAAGAAACCCCGGCCGATTCCAACAACCACGACACACGCTAGTGAAAGAATAATTACAACCTAAATTTTATCATCCACTCCTCGTAGGGAGATAACAGGCTACAACACTGATTTCGGGGCTATTGGATAACGGGCTGACGGGCCACACTCACAAGAGGTGAGGAGACGAGCCGAAGCCGACCGGAAGGCAAAGATCAGCCACCGACCGGTTCTGCCCACGCTGGTCACCCTATGTAGCAGACTTGTGGGGGTCAGTACCACTGGATCCGACGTCTGAATGGGGTGCCATTTGTTGGAGTACGTTGGCGACTGGATGAAGAACACCTCAGCCAAGTGGCGCAATCAGATCTGGTCAGATCTGGGCGTGACTGCAACTGCACTGAGGCTCAGGTTCTGCGCGTACAGAACTACACAGATAGACAAATAGTTATGGGAAAAATGGTTCCCGATGTCGGAAGAGATCGATGTTTGTTGGAGATCGTTGGTGACATGTGAAGGAAGATACTGACCAAGGGGTTTGGTCAGATCTTAAGGGAGGAAACCGGGGAAGCTCCTTCAAGTTGCAGCTAGATCTGGGTCGGATCTGCACTGGTTGGCCTGTGCAGTCCCACCAAAATCGACGCCACGCTCAGCACAGATCTCATAACAATGCGAGATTTGTGGCAGTGCGAAGAAGACAGAAAGAGGTACAAACCCTCCAAATCTCAGCCCCAAAGGAGTTGACGGCAGATCTGGGGGAATTTTGTAAGATGGGGATCGTGATCTACCTTGCAGAAACTGGCAGTAGTGCGCGACTTCACGGAAAGAATTGTTTCCCGAGATCCCAAACTCCGATTGACACGAAACTGGTGCTGGATCGTTCCTGGCTTGCAGATCTATATCTGATAAAATCACCAGTACCAGATCTAAGCAGGAGGCAGTTGGGGAAGATTTTTACTCCAGAGGTAAGATCTGGATGAGCAGAAGTAGAATCGGCACACGAACACGGCGATAACGGAGCCTTGGCGTCGCACCTCGACGTGGGGAGTCACACCCCGGCTAGAACCCTTCGCAGGATCTAGGGTTCTTGGGCATCACACCCAAGGAGGAAGAAGGAGAAGCTCTCTCTCACAAATTTTTCCTCAAATTTTTTCTACATTAAACTGAAATTTTCCTTACAAGAGCATATATATATGGGATGGGGAGAAAACCTAATGGGAATTGCCTATTACCTCGCTACGTGGAGTGGGTTTAAGCTTTGTAATGTGTTCATAATTGTTAACTAGGGGTACGATTTTGGCCGGGGTTGTCTTCCCCATGCCTAGAGCGTGGAGGTAACGATCTCTCCTTCTCGGCGTTTGCTTTTCTAGTATAGGGATATATGCCGCTGCTTGAGTGCATTCGAATTCTAGCTCGTGAGTTCATGTTCATCACCGCTGTGAGAAAGAGAGTTAGCCTATCCCGTGACTCGGTCCGAGCACAGAAGTAAGTGACCTCCCTTGACTCAGCCGGTTACTCAACTGTGCAGATCCATGCCTTCCCTCGCTTGGGATGACGAGTGAGCTTGCTTTTCTGTTTCAGGCATATACCCATAGGAGCTCTTAGTGTTGAGCCGAGGCAGCTCTAGTGTCACGCAATTGCTTGTCGAGTCATCCAATTTGTCACATCGTCACATAGAGTCTAAGGTTCACAACCATTTGTGTCAAGTCAGTCGTCCATCTCGCATCAATTTGGTATCAGAGCTTAGGTGAGTCTAGGGTAGTCATTGTATGCCCACCCGTAGAGGTACCCAATACTCACCACCACCACCACCACCACCACCACCTATGGCGGATCCCCGAGCCCGTAGTCCCGATGAGCCTTTGGTGGGTGAAATGTTCTGATCTCTTATGGATCGAATTGATACGCGTATGGATGGGCTTAGTACATGTGTAGATGGCATAGGCACTCGTCTAGAAGGGAGGATGAAAGCATTGGAGGATCGGGCCGAAGCCTCAGATCAGTCTATTCAGGGTCTGGTGGGTAGAATTGCTGTCCTAGAAATAGCCCTAGTTGAGGCGCAGCCTGCGCCGACAAATGGCCAACAGGAGCTGGCTCAGCACCCTGCTGCGCCAAGGGCTCAAGGGGTAGATGATAGGAGGCAGTGAGCACCCAAGGTGGATGACTATGCATCCGAGAATGAACATGGGGGATATGGTCGTGACCATCGTGTTCCACGATAGAACCATGATTATGATGAGGATGAGCGGACCCTTAGGACCGTTCGTGCGGACCCGCCCACGTTTGATGATTCCATGGCTATGGAACCAAAGGTCTATTTAGATTGGGAGGCCAGCATGGATCGGTACTTCGAGTGGTTTGAAATGTCGGACCACCGAAGGGTTCGCTATGTAAAGATGAAATTGCATGGGCAGGCGCAAACCTATTGGATAAATGTGGAGAGCCTGCTAATGCAACGACGTCAACCCCCGATTGGTACTTGGGATGACATGAAAACCAAGTTGAGGCAGAAGTACCTTCCTGCCATATACTGTCAACGTCTCATAGACAAATGGCAGAATCTCACCCAAGGGAACCGGCCCGTGATGGAGTACAACGCCGAGTTTGATGAGTACTATTTGCGGTGTGGAGTCACGGAGGAAAGCACCATGACCATCTCACGCTTTCGAAGAGGTCTGTAGCCACACTATCAATATGAACTTTTTCGCCGCAACGTGACCACTTTGGAACAGGCGTAACAGGTGGCTCTCGAATTGGAGCAGTTTGAGGCTGAGTTTGAGCCTACCCAACAAGTGGGTCCTTTTCCCCCTCGTGGGGTCGAGCCCCATAGCTCTTCAGGCCCATACCAGAAGGTCCCCATGGCTCGACCCCCGGAGCCCGTTTGTCAGGAGTCGTTCATCCCTAGGCCCCGCCCTCCACCTCCAAGGGATGTCCCTCGTCCCCAACAACTTATGGCACCTGTTGCCAGTCCACCGGCACCCGCACCACTTGCCCGTCCCTTGTTGCCTTCACCCCCTATCCATTGGGAGGATAAGGGTAAGGGACCTTTGATCAGGGAGCCTAGTGGATCCCGACAATAGTGTTTTCACTGTAATGGGTTTGGCCATTTTGCCAACCAGTGTCCTACGCGTCAATCTCTAGTCATTGGGGACACACAGGTCGGGAACACCTCATCTTTCGAGCTTGTGTTAGTTAGCTATGAGGCAGATCAAGAATTAGCTGACGAGTTCATTGAGAGTGAGGAGGATGGTCAGGAGGTTCAACATCTAGATGATGCCCAAGTAGGGGTCGTCAGGTGTATTCTCACCCAGCCACAGGCCAGTGATGACTGGTGTCAGACCACCATATTTTATACATACTAAACAAGAGTCGAAATGTACAACTACACGGGGCATACCCCAGTCAAAAGTACACAAAAGGATGAATCGACTACTGCTGGTTAGCTAGACACGGTCACCAAAAGTACGAGAAACACCGGTGGATGGATGTGACGACTCACCTGAAAGAGGAAAGGGTGAGTCACAGTCAGACTCAGTAGGCGTCACGCGGATCCCAACCTCGCACTAAACATGCAAGCATGCAAATATGAAAGTAATTAGAGCATGCATTTAAAATAGTAAATATGCATTGGCATAAAAAAACACAATTATCATAAAGTTGTAAAACCTATCTAAGTAGTGATAACGGCTAACTATATGCCAATTTACATTAAATATAAGCATCATGAGCTAAATCTACCAATAGAATAAATCTCAACTCACCAAGTGACAAGAAGAAGGAAGACCACTAGAAAGGAGAGACCAGATGCGTCCACCGATGGCTTACACTGCGTCTCAAGCAACTCACAAGTGTGGATCGTGATAAGGGAGAGGCGTAACAGTACCAGAAACAAGAACTAGTCAAAGTAACACTCGTCAGTGTCAGTCCAAGTCTCTGACTACGTGTGCACACACTGACTCATTGTCCTGAGCCAGGCCTCCAGCTAGTTTTTCCCCCCAGTAAGACGCTACTGCAATGCAAGGGGGCCCACGGAAACTAGCTTAAGAATCAAAAATCGGGACTACCCGGCCACCTCTCCTCGGTGGGCTAACACTAAAGGTCGTCGGGCTACGACTAGTGGCTCCATGACAAGGAAAGAGAAAGTCACTCTATCGGGATGTAAAATATGCCACAATTTTATAAAAATACTTTAAATACAACGAGATGCAATAATGAAATGCATAATTGAAATGAACATGCTAAAACTAGAGTCCATAGGGATGGGCAGTTTCATTCTGGCCACTCATCAGGATAGGCGGTTAGGACTGGGCCGCTCATGAGGCTAGAACGGTTGGGCCTTAGCCGCACAACTGCTAACATCAGCATGGTCTAAAGGCTTGGGCAGTTAGGATCAGGCCGCTCATGGGGTTGAATGAATTGGAGTGAGCCGCTCTTCCACCAATGCCAGACGGGGTTTAAAGGGATGCGCGGCGGCAGATAGGCCACTCATGAGTTGCACTAAAACTAATCTACAGGGTATAAATGGCAAGAGGACTGCCACACAAGGGGTGAGCGGTTACGGGAGGGCCGCTTGTCCTCGAGGGTCCTAAGGGATAAACGGCACGGGATGCGCCACTCACAGCATGGGTGGTTAGGGGACAGCCGTTCACAAGGGCGATGAGTGCCATGGGCGGTCAATAGGCAGGCCGCTCAACTGGGTTGAACTGTCGGAACAGGGTCGTGCTAGTGTAGACCATCCTATGGTTCAAAAGGGACGACGGTCTCACGCGGTCTGAGTTGGACCACTCAAAGGGGTTAAGCTGTCCGGTGATGGCCGCTCAAGGATGAACGATCACCAGGAGGCCGCAAGACTACCGTGACAGCGGGAACGGGTTGGCCTGGGCCAAAACCCCTCCCGGTCGGCTCGAAACGACGGGGTTTCACGAAATAAGCTAACCTGCCATGCCATACAACTCATTTTCTACCTATTCATGCCATTAAAACTTAAAAACGATGGCCATGGAGTGATTTTTAGAAAATAGGGCAAAATTATACTAACATGGAAACATGCACAAAAAATGACAAAAATGACGTCGGACCACGGTGCATGTGGTATCGGCGGGTTCCTAGCGAGGAGAGGATTCCATCCCCTTACCTATTGAGCGACGAAGACAGCGATTCGGTGCCGAACGGACGAAAGGACATCGTGGCTCCTCTCGGCCCCATGCGCCTCCATGCTCTGCGGATCGAAACGAGGTTAGCACCCACGCGTCCCTCATGACGAGCCGGTCCCGTTGGTACCTCCCACGCCTCGATCTGCGGTCAATGTCGTCAAAATCGAGAGAGAGGGAGAGAGGCGATCGTGAGCGAGAGAGAGAGTGAGATCGCACGAGAGAGAGAGAGAGAATCGAGAGTGAGGGGAGAGAGAGTGTTAAAATTTTTATAAATATTTTTTTTGATTTTTAACCTCAAATTACAGTTTAACCTTATAAGAATCGAAATTGTATAAAAGTCTAATTTGACGAGGGTCGAACATAAGTTTGTTCATCGGCATGGGTTACATGTCGAAGCAAAAGGGATATATCCATTAACAAGGACGAAAGGTCCAAGTTAAAGGTAGAGATCGACCAATCTCGCCGATGATGACGAGGGTCGAACATGGTTTGTTCATCGACGTGGGTTACATGCCGAAGCAAAGGTAGATTCATTAACCAGGACGAAAGGTCCAGGCTAAGGGTAGAGGTCGATCGATCTCACCGGTGATGACGGGGGTCGAACATGGTTTGTTCATTGACATGGGTGACATGCCGAAGCAAAAGGGATATTTTCATTAAGAAAGACGGAAGGTCCAAGTTAAAGGGTAGAGGTCGACCGACCTCGTCGATGATGACGAGGGTCAAACATGGTTTTGTTAGAGAATCCCTGGCGAGACCTTTGATGATTGTTCCCAAGGGAGGTTCACTAACAAGAGAGAGAGGAATAACAAAAAAAATTTCCTTCTTTTTGTAAATTCCCACTTTACTGGCTTAAGAGCCCTTTCGAGTTTTCACTGAAGCCAGTCTCCTCTTGCTTTTGCCCACACGCCCTTTTGGGTTTTCACATGACAGGGTACCTAATTTTGCCCGCAACGCCCTTACGGGTTTTCCCCACAGCTGGGTTATAGCCCTTTTTGCCCTTTTTTTAGTACAGGAACAAGGCCGGCGGGGTATCTCTATTTTTAACCCCATTTTTTTTTATGAGGGGAGATGGTCAGCATGTCGATACGTAGTGTCTAACTGCTGATGTTAGCAGATGACTATTGGCTATGGCACAGGGCCTTGCTTCGATGCAGAGTGATCTATTCGTTGGTAAGACAATAATGCTAGCACAAGAAGGGATCTTTCACCTACTTAGACGTAAGGTATGTAGTGGCGACGTTGTATATGAATTGGCTAGGACAGGGTGCCCTGGTGCTAGGGTAGGTTGATTCGTTAGCAAGGAATAATGCCAACGCAAAGGAGGAGTTTCTGCCAATTCGGGCGTAAGGCCCGAAACGGCGCGGCTGTTTATTCTATTGGGGTCTGGCTAGGGTAGAATGCCTACCAAACCAACGAAAGGTGACTCGGCTGGGGAGGAGTGCCACTGGACCAAGGAGGGTAACTCAGTCATGGCGGAGTGCCACTAGACCAAGGGAAGGTAGCTCGGCTAGGGTAGAGTGTCACTAAACCAAGGAAAGGTAGCTCGGCTAGGGTGAAGTGCCACTAAACTAAGGAAAGGTGGCTCGGCTAGGGCGGAGTGCCACTAGACTCAGGAAAAGGTAGCTCGGTTAGGGCGGAGTGCCACTGAACCAAGGGAAGGTAGCTCGACTAGGGCGGAGTGCCACTAGACTGAGGGAAGGTAGCTCGGCTAGGGCGGAGTGCCATTAACCAAGGAAGGGGGCTCGGCTAGGGCGGAGTGCCATTAATCAAGGAAAGGTAGCTCGTCTAGGGTGGAGTGCCATTAACCAAGGAAGGTGGCTCGGCTAAGGCAGAGTGCCACTAGACCAAGGGAAAGGTTTAATCATTCTGGCAATGCCGATTGAGCTGTGTGGTAGAGCTTTATATGCTTTCCATTGAGGGGAGAGAACTGGATGACTCTTTTATGGTCTACTAGGATGTAGGCACCCCCTTCATATACCCGGCGGACGATATACGGTCCAACCCAATTTTCCACCAACTTTTCTTTGGGGTTGGAAGCCATCACCTCTTTTCTTTTGACCATTACGAGGTCTCCGTTCTTGAATTCTTGACCTTTGAGCAGCTTATCGAAGGCGTGGGCCATGCGAGCTTGGTATAGCTGGATATTTTGTTACGCACGAAGGCACTTTCCTTCGAGCTCAGCGAGATCCTCTAGTCTTCTTTCTGCATTATCCAGCTCGCTGCTGACTAACCCATGCTGGATGGCGACTCGCAGTGAGGGGACTTCTAATTCAATTGGCACCACAGCTTCCGACCCGTAAATCAGGGAGAAGGGAGAGCAGCTAGTTGGGGTCTTATAGAATGTACGATAAGCCCAGAGTGCTTCGTACATTCTGTCTTCCCAATCCTTCTTGTTGGGCTTGACAATTTTCGCCAGTAATGTGCACAGTGTTTTATTGAAGGCTTCTGCAAGTCCATTGGCTTGAGGGTTGTAGGGGGACGACCCTCTCTCAACCCCTTAGCCCTGGGAGAACCCCCGTCTCCTCCCCATCCACCCAAGGCCGGCTCCCATTCTCCCCCTCTACTCCTCCCCTCCCTCTTCCTCCTTGTGCTGTGCACAACCCACTCCCACCACCCTTCCTAGCCACTGCTCCAACCCAGCTCCACCCTAGCCTTCCATCATACCATCACAACACCCCTTCCCACCTCTCCACCATCTCCCATAACCATTCCAGCCTTCCCCAGTAGCCCATCTCCCATCCAACCGCGTCCACATAGCCACCACCAGCATTTCTATTTTCAGTCTAAGAGTTGCAGATTTCCCAGTCAGTTGCAGAGCCATCCACAACTTCACCGTGAGGTTCCTGGAAGCACAACAACACCGTTGGAATCGTCTTCCTGTTTGCATCGCAGTGGAGGTGGTCTCGCCATCATCCATCTTCGGATCTGCCCTGAGGAGTCATTTTCGCCAGACTTCAGCCTTCCTCTCTAGCAAACAACTAGGGGAAGTTTGCAGAGGCTCCCATGACCAGCCCTCTGTGATTCCTGGAGCTGCTTTTGGCTGAGATCTTATCTTCCAAGTCCCCTACGAACTCCAAGAAGAAGGGCTCGCGCGGGTCAGTCCCACCTGAGTTTTACTTGAACCCCTCCCACTCTTTTGATTCCCACGCCCTGCTCCAACCTCCTCTGGTGGCCTCGTTGGTCTCTGATCGAAGAAGACTCATCCACAAACGTAACGGTTCTGGTCCTACCCTCGTCAGACCATGGGAGTGCTCGTGACGTCAATTTCTTCCAGCTACTACATTTCTAGGACAGGCAGAACTAGGTCTGACTTGCCCTGGCCCCAGCCCTACCTCGGCCACATCTGGCCTCAGATCAACCTACAATTTCTGTGGTGTATTCCTGGCCCACCCAGGACATTTTGTCGCCAGTCCCACCATCAACAACAACTAGAGGAGTCCGTGGCAGTGTCGACAACGACCCCCTGTCCTGTTGATCTAGCACAGACAGAACCATTACAGCTCGGGAGTTGATTCTAGTTTGATTCCCCCTCTCCCCGCCTGGCCGGTTTAAAGCCCCTCCCTACGGGAGGTAGTGTTTGAGTGTACGCTATCACTTCCCCACCCCTTGTCCACCCCTCCTACATGAGGTGTAGTGACTGTAATTACTTATTACAGGTCAAAACTTCATCGGCGCAGCGTGTGGGGGAACCCACGCTTCCTCGCTCGCCCACGTCTCCGACCGGGGCCAGTTTCTTCAAACCAGTCGAGTAGGCCCTCAACCCTTGCTTCTCATTGTTGCTTGTTTATTTAATATCTGTCAAAGCTCTGCTGATTTGAGAGTGAGCACCTGGTCCCGAAAGCACCACCGCCTTCGAGATACCGTCGTGGGGTAAGAGAGCGAGACCTGTGCCCTCAGCACACAGTCTTCCCTTTGATTCAGGCATTCGTACCATAGGGAGGATAACCTTGGCCTTGCTGGCCCTCCACCAGCAAGGGTCCAGCCCCCACATCCTCAACTCGGCATCTCGAAGTCACTCCCGAGTTTTGGGTGAGTGTCGGGTGAGCGACCGCCTACGTTAGTCCGTTGATCTTGTGAATTGTGCTTGTTTAACTAGGTCCAAAGATCTTCAGTCTAGTTGCTGCATTCCTTAGATTGTGTTTCACCCATTGTGGTGCCTCTCGTCGAGTGGTATATCAAAAGTCATCGCTGGAAGGTCCGGTTATGCCGGTCTGAAAAGGGGCCTTCTTGCGTTGAGAAGACCTTTAGGTCATTCCTTCACCTCGTACCACTTGGTGATAAGGTTACCCCTACCATCCTAGGCTGTCTCACATCAATTGGTATCAGAGCAAGTTTAGACTTGTCTCTACTAAGTCTAAGTCCTAGGGCCATTGCATTGGAGTCTTTCATGCGTCGTGTCTCTCCCCATTCTTTTTTAACTCCAAGCAATACCTGAGAGACAGGACAAGAGGGAGCGAAGGAGCGCTCCACCCCCGACCGAAAGACAGGAAATTTCATTCATATGCAAAAGAGAGTTACAAAATCTAGTTAAGGACAGAGCGAGGGGCACCCTATCTTATCAAGACGATAGGGCCCTTTGACGACAATGGGAAGCTCCTCCCAAGATGACCAAAAGGAGATAGATGACAAGAAGCAACCATAATCGGCCAACATGTCTGCAACTTGGTTAGCCTCCTGGTAAACATGAACAATAGAGGCATGAAGAGTCCTAGCCAGAACCGCCACTTGCCACATGACAACAGTAAGCCGCCAAGGGCATGACAACCTGCAGGTGGCGATCTGTGCAAGTACAAGGGAGTCCATCTCCACTGTGACCGAGCGGACACCATGATCCCGACAGCATAGGAGCCCATCTCTGAGTGCGAGAGCTTCAGCTTCCAGGCTGGAGAAAACAAGTGGGTATGTAGCAGCAAAGGTGAAAATAATGTGGCCATGAGAGTCGCGGAGTGCACCACCGCCTCTCGCTAATCCCATGCCTCGCTTGAATGCACCATCAACATTGAGCTTTAACCTTCCTGGCGAAGGTGGGAACCATTTGATAATTCTTGGAGGAGCAGGACGAGGTTCCAAGAGAGAGATGCCCCATGAAGCAAGCAGCGAACGAAGGGATCGGCTGAAGCTTCTCCCTTTGAACTTGAAAGCCTGAGTGATGGAGCGGGCAGACTGAAAGGTCCGGGATAAGATGCAGCGAGCATTCATCGGCTGGCCTTCATACCGCTGCTTGTTCCTGCTGAACCATAATTCAGAGATGGCGGCCATGTAGATACACCTAGAAAGGTAGCCAGCCATGGAGTTAAGGTGAAGACTTTTCAGGAAGTCCAAGACCACCGTGCCAATAGATGCTATGGTGGAGTTGTGGAACCGCAAAAGGCAGTAAAGGCCAGACCATACGTCTCTGGCAATGGCACTATGGAAGAAAAGGTGCAGGCTTCTCTCAATGGATGGGGAGGGGCAGCAGCTACACCTGGAGCATAAAGGGACGCCACAAGCAGAAATAGCCTCATCAACTGGGAGGCAACCGCGCAGGAGGCGCCAGCAAAGCACTGACCATTTGAGTGGAATGTGCTGGTGCCATAACAACGACCAGCCTGGGGAGGAGCTAGCAAATAGCATGCTGTGGATAGACCGCAAAGAAAATTTCCCATCTAGAGTGAGGGTCCAGCACCACAGGTCAGCAGAGGAGGAGGACCCAAAGGCATTAGCTAGTAGGTCCAGTGGGCAGTGAGCATGTGCAGCCGCCAAGCACGCATTGGCATCGCTTGAGAGGACCTCCTGGACGGTGCACTGATGGCAAGGCAGGGCAGACCACACATGATCTGGCAGGAACACCTTGAGAGGGGCCTCACCCACCCAAACATCCAACCAAAAAGAGGTATGAGGGCTGTCGATGGAGGCGAAGACCCGATGGCATGTCCACCCGTAGGGGAACCGCATGCCGACCCGACCCATCATCCTCGGCTCCCCCCATGGACCCCAATTCCGAAAGTGACCAAGATGCCCATAGGGAGGAACCCTAAGGCCAAATGGGGCAGTTGGATGCTGCCATCACCACCATCCTTGACCAATTAGAGTCTATTTCCACCCGGCTTGCTCGGTTAGAGGGGAATGACCCACCACCTAGGAACAATGGCCCAAGAGCTCATCCTCCACGAGCTGAACTTGATAGGGGGGACTCGGACTCTGACGATCACTATGACTATGAGAGGCCCCGCCACCATCGGCGTAATGAAAGATGCCCCTGGGACGACCCGGATGACCATCTCTTGAGATTAATCAAAGTCGAGGCACCAAGCTTTGACGGATCCCATAACCCGTGTACCTACTTAGAATGGGAGACCGCCATGGACTAATACTTTGAATGGTACCCTATGTCAGAAGAAAGGAGAGTGAGGTTGGCCAAGATGTAACTCACCAAATTAGCTAAAACTTATTGGCTAAACATAAAGGGTTTAAGAGTGGTTAGGCATCAAGAGCCTATTGACACTTGGGTAGACATGAAGAATCAACTTAGGACCAAGTACCTACCCCCATCCTACCACCAAACTCTCTTAGATGAGTGGCAAAGCCTTACCCAAGAAGGTAGGACCATGACTGAGTACATTGAGAAATTTGATTACTACCTCTTAAAGTGTGGAGTCCGTAAGGAGCAAGCTGTCACCCTATCCCGATTCAAGAATGGGCTCCAAACCTATATCAAGAGAGAGCTCTTTATGAGGGATGTCATCACCCTCGAACAAGCCTACCAAATAGATCGAGATGCTGAATGGTTCTCTAGGACTCCTAGGTTTGCTCCTCCCTGACTGGCCGATCCCAAAAGCATGGGACCCCAGACCAACCCGGCCCCTCCCATGAAGGCACCAAACCCAAGTGGGAGTGCCCCATTGCGGTCTTACAACCCCCTCCCGCCATCACTCCAACCAAGGCCGCCCCTAACCATCCCCCTCCCCGAAGGGAAGAGAGTACCAAAGGTCCAATTTCAGGGGGGACAACCCCGGGTAGTGGCAGACAACAGTGCTATAGGTGTCAAGGGTTTGGGCACTTCGCGGGGCAATGCCCATCTAGAGGGTTGTCTAGCTTACTCATTGAGGAAGATCATCCCCGACCCAAAGGGGAACTTGAGGGTATGGTTGAGGTCCACGAAGCCTCACTAGACTGGGAATAAGAGTACGAGGCACAATACCATGAGTCGGGGTTAGACCACACCATGCACTCTACTGACTCCCACTTAGGAGTAATTAGATACACTCTCACCAAGCCCCAAGAGGAGGTGTCACACCCCGAACCGGGTAGAGCCAGAGAAAGTTCACCACAAGAGACAGAAGGGAGATAATCGAGCTGTGTCAGCAGGCCCGGAGCATCACCCAGGGCCAGCTGCCCCATTGCCACCAAGGGACGCTCGTCACCGGCATCCCTGACACCATCACAGCACAACCCGGTCAGGGCGCCCATCCCACCAGCCCTACAGCGAAGGCAGGATAGCATCACATACTTTCACCCCTCTACATTCACAGGATGGGGTAAATGAAGTGATGAGGGCTTACTTATACGGCCCGGTGAGCACTCCCCTGGGACATCAAAGGCTACTGTAGGCCATGACCAAAGTCTAGGAAGAACAAGGGCCTCAATCTCGGTCGAGCGCGAAATCGAGGAATGTGCCAAAGGACTATTGCGGATCTCCACCTCGGAGAGAGGTGCGATCATGAAGATCGGTCTTTGACAGGCTGACCTTCCCTGGCAGACCATCAAGAAGAACATCAAGGAAGGGCAGAGATGTAAAAGTCTACACCTGTAACATGGCTGGGATATTCGGCCGATATGGGGCTCTACCCACTAAGCCTGAGGAGATAGCTAGGCTTGCCAGAATGCAGGGTCCTCTCACCAGGAGAGGAAGAGCGGCGAGTGAAGTGGTACAAGTCCATGCTGAAGATGCTACTCCTGAAGAAGCCCTAACGGCCGTCACCTCGAATGTCATCACTACTGGAGACACCAGCGGAGTGCCATCTACCTCGTCTAAGAAAGCTCTGGCTGAAGAAATGGGAGGGACCCCTAGCTTTGCTATGAATGATCCCACTGTACTGCTCATGATGCAGTGGTACCAACAGGAGATCGAGCTGTTAAGGAAGCAATTGAATGTAAGGAATCCTTAACCTTCCACATCCAGACAGACTGAAGCATTGCTCGAAACTCCTGGGGGCAATGGACAGACCTTAGAAGCATCTCCACAGGCGACGGTGCCTTTACCAGCGCCTAACCATACCAGAGGCACCCCTCTGTAACAGTCACAACCTGCAACGTCGGCCCCGCCTTCGGCCTCCACCTTCCAAGGGTCCGCCATTATGCCACAAGCCACAGTGCTGACAATGCCGCTTGCACAGTCGGCCCATTTCTACCCGAGCCCGGTCGACCCGACGACTGTGAGCAGATTGATGCTCAAACAAATGATAGAAATGAAGTTGGCAGAGAGGGGTGACGGTGACCACATCCCCTTCGACGTGTTCCGGGTCCCCTACCTGGCTCATCACGCCGCCAAGAAGTTGTCTCCAGGCATCACCAAGCCATCCAAGTTCGAGAAGTTCAACGGGCAAGGATCTCCCAGAGAGCACATTGCCTACTATGTGAATGTCATGGGTGACCTAGCCACAGACGAATCTTACCTCTTGAAGTTTTTTGGGTCCACACTGACAGGACTCGCCTTCGAGTGGTACTCAGGCTTGCTACCGAGTCTATTATTAACTAGCCCGATATACAGAAGAAATTCAAGGAGAGGTTCTACATAACTGAACGTGAGGTCACTATGGTGGAACTTTATGCTACCAGGTAGAGGAATGATGAATCTGCACTGGACTACATCAAGAGGTGGAGGAACCTCAGTATGAGGTGCAAGCGTCCGCTGCACCAAGAAGACGTAGTGCAGATTTATAAGCAAAATCTGAAGAAAGAAGTCATGGAGAGGATGATCAGCGCCGAGGTCAAGTCATTTGACCACCTGAACAACATCGTGGCAGAGATCGAGGCTTTCCTCGCCCGATACTCCTCCACCCCCGTTGCACCGAGTCAGAAGGCTCGGCAGGCCGAGAAGAGATCAGTGCCACAGGAAGTTCATGCGGTGGACTTCAAGGCCTTTGAGAGGCAAAATGACAAAGAGAAGGAAGCAGCCAAGCCCCCTCCAGTCAAGTCTGTCGATCGGCAAGAGGGCCCCTCCCTACGGGAGAAGATGAGAAGCAAGCTTTACTCCTTCCCTCGGGATAAAATCCGAGTCCTGTTTGAATGGGCTACCAAATACAACAAGGTTACGCTTCCAGAGCCAAAAAGACCGGGCAACTTGAGGAAGAAGGACGGCCCTCGCTTTTGCTCATATCATCAGATGATCAGACATACCATCGAGAAATGCTACATCTTCAAGGATGTCATTGAGTCTTTGATCGGATTGGCATAACGGTCCTACCAGAGGCCGTTATGTGCATAACGGTCCCCCGATAGACCGTTATGCTTCATTCATCAGTTTTTGTCTTCGTAGGTCTTGGAGCATAACGGACCAAGACAGGTCCGTTATGTGGAGCATAACGCCCCTGTCCAGGTGCGTTATGGTCAGGTGATTTTCGAGGATTGCCATGTCAGATCTCTCGACGATCGTGTCTGCCTCGAAGACTGTGTCAGTCAGTTTGCATGACGAATTTCTCCCCATGCGTTATGATTAAGATAGCACTCAGGTGCAGATCCGTCATGGTTCGTTGACCGATGCGTTGACTAAGAATGGCGGTTAATATAACGCGCCTCACCCTGTGCGTTTTGTGGCTATGACGGATTAGGTATGATCCATTATATGCCCCTGGTCTGTGGTCATTGGGTTTTTGTGTTTGTTGGGTATAACGCACCTGCCCGTGTGCGTTATACTTGTATGACATGCCTATTGTGGTCTGTTATACTTCGTTTGGTTTGTATTTGGGTCTGTTGGACATAACGCCCCTCCCGTGGTGCGTTATGTTGATATAACGCTCCTAAGCTGGTGCGTTATATCATCTGTATGTGAATTCTGGTCTGGTTGGCATAACACCCCTCCTGTGGTGCATTATGTGGGTATAACGCCCCTATGCTGGTGCGCTATACTTTCGTTTGCCATTGTGATCGTTTGCTTGTGTTGTGTTGTGTGTCCGTCTATCTTAGGTCCTTGTTTAGGGCGGTGTTTGTCTGTCGGTGGTTGTCTAGATCGGTCGATTTAGGTGACTGGCTGTGGTCTTTTCCTAGACTACGACAGTACCCTAACGACTCAATCTAGAAGCTGCCATTGCCCTTGTCTCCGGTCGCGTAGCAGTTGTCTCTTGGCTGTTAGGTTTCCCCTAACAGTTGGCTGATAAGTTGCTCTGCCCAGAGTGTTGTTGTCGTCTGCCGCTTTTGTTCCTGTTGGTTCTACTTGCTTGTGCTGCTGTGGCGGTGGACTTGCCAATGTGTTAGTGTGCCGTTGTCGTGTCTGGTTCTGGTCAACCCGGGGTTACCTAGTGGTTGACAGGAAGGCCTGTTGTCTCTTGGCGGCCTTGTCCAATTCGAGACATTGGTTCCGGATGCCTCGAGGTACCGTTCTACCTCGGTTCGCATATCCAGGTGTGCTGAGGGTTCTTTATGTTCCCTCAGGTCTTTGTGTGTCGTTTTCTCGGAACGTCATTTTCTTTGGCCTAGGATTAAATCGATTGGTGGCCTGTCCCGCTCTGTGCGATGATTCCGACTCAGAGTCATAGGACTCAGGGACCGTTGTAGTTGTAGGTCTAGTTGCCTTGTACTGAGTCTATTGGCAGTCTCCTATGCTGCCTTTGGTGCTTTAAAGTACGTGTGCTAGGGCACTCTTGCCCGTATGTACTTCGACACTCGTGTTTTGGAGCCCGTGTCTTGTGAGCCTTCACTAGTCGTAGCCTTACGACACGCTTCGGCGTGATGGCTTATACAGCGGGGCACTTCCGGTTCACAGTTCCTAAGCTAGTCTCCATCGGCTCCCACAGTTATCGTTGCGTCCTGCGGGGGGAAAAAACTAGCTAGAGGCCTGGCTTAGGCAAAAGCCAGTGTGTGCATATGTGGTCAGGGGCTTTGGACTGATGCCGACGGGCATTCCCCTGTCTAGTCACTCGTGACTTGGTTACTGTTCTAGTTCTGACAGTGTCTTAGTCTCTACCTGTCTATAGGTATCATAGACGAGATGCTAGTAGGCGCAGCATAAGACGTCAGTGGTCGCAGCTGGCTGTTCTTCTAGTGTAAGGCACTCCAATCATGTGACGCGTGACTCTTTGTGTTACTCTTCGCGGTTCTCTTCGCGTTCCTTGTGCATTGTGACCTTCTGGGTTAGCCCTTTTTGTGGCTGTACTCGGGGTCAGCGTCTGTCGCTTGCACGACGCTCTAGTTGTGTGTGGGGCAGTGTGCACAACGTCCTTGTCGTGATTGTCTGTCGTCTGTGTCGGTCGTCTGTCTAGGTTTTCCTAGGCTTTCTTGTTGTCCTTACAGGTCTTCATTTGGAGCCTGGCGTCGTGTTGACAGTTCGGTAAGCTTCTGACTTCTTTAGTTCAGAGTTCACCCTTTGAAGAAGGGTAAGCATCGTTCGGCCGCCAGAGAGAGGACACGGTTGAGTGTGGCTATGCGCCCGGTAAGACACTAGACATCTTTGACGCAAGTAGGTGGCCGCATGTCCAGGATGGCATGGACCTTGTCGGGGTTCGCCTCAATCCCGCGCTGAGTCACCAGGAAGCCAAGAAACTTCCCTGATCTGACTCCGAAGGCGCACTTGGCGGCATTGAGCTTCATGCTGTACTTGAGGAGGGTGCCGAAGGTCTCGGCTAGGTTGGTAAGATGATCCTCGGCATTTGGTATCTTGACAAGCATGTCGTCGATGTAGGCTTTGATATTTTGACTGAGTTGTTGCCCGAAGATTTGGTTGACCAGCCTCTGGCATGTCACCCCGACGTTCTTCAACCCGAAAGGCATCCGGGTGTAGCAGTGCACACTGGAGTCGGTGATGAAAGCGGTCTTTTCAATATCCTCTGGGTCCCTCCGGATCTGATGGTAGCCAGAGTAGGCATCCAGGAAGCTGAGCAACTCATTGCTAGAGGTTGAATTGACGAGATGGTCGATGCTCAGCATAGGGTAGCAGTCCTTTGGTGTGGCCTTGTTGAGATCGGTGAAGTCCACGCACATTCACCATTTTCCTGAAGCTTTGGGTACCAGAACGACATTGGCGAGCCACGTCGGGTAGAGGACTAGGCGGAAGAGGCCAGTCTCCTTCCCCTTGGCGAGTTGCTCCTTGATGATTGCCTATTTCTCCAGGGCATGCTTTCTTCTGCACTGTTGGACGGGTTTCTCTGTGGGGTCGAGGTTGAGCTTGTGCATCACAATACCTCCGGGAATTCCAGGAAGTTGATCATCAGACCATGCGAAGACATGAATGTACTCAGAAAGGAAGTTTTTATGTTGCTTCTAAACATCAGATGAGAGATCGGCTCCGATCATCACTCCTAGGGTGGGGTTATCTTTCAAGAAGATCATTAGCAACTTGCCACCAGGCTCGAACGTTACTGGTCCTTCCTCAGTTCCCCTCGTCCCCTTGTTCTTCCCTTCCGGTCTTATAGCTTCGACCGAGATATTATAGCACCTTCTAGACAGTGCCTGGTTACCTCGGACTTCCCCTATGCCACTTTTGGTAGGAAACTTCATTTTTTAGTGATAGGTGGAGGGCACCGTCTTCGTCCGACTGAGGATGCCTCTGCCAAAGATAGTATTGTATGCCATCATTCCCTTGGTTATGATGAAGTCTACCATAACCGTAACGATTTTGGGCGGGGTGCCGATGGTAACTGGCAGGCTTAGGGCTCCCTCGGGATAGGTTGCCAGGCCATTGAACCCACAAAGCGGAGTTCGGATCGGGTGGAGTTTAGATGGATTGTCACCCATCTTGAGGAAACAATCGCAAGAAAGTACATCAGGGGCACTACCATTGTCAACTAAGATTTTGTCTTTATTACAATGGTTTATTGTGGCCGATACAACTAGGGCGTCATCGTGCGGGGTTGTTAACCCTTCCTTGTCCTGGTCAGAGAATACCAGGGCCTGCGGCTCGCTTGCCGGCGGGGCCTTAGACGGCTTAGAGGCTCGACTCGCCCACTCGACATGACGCTTCCTTCCTCGACTGCTATCTCCTCCTGATGCAGCTCCTCCAGTGATGACATTGATGTGGACCCCATGGGGGATGTTGTCGATCTCCTCGGGGGCGCCGCGGTCCTCCATCTGCCTAGACACGTATCAGGACAAGTGCCCCTGACGGACGAGATGCTCGATCTCATCCTAGAGCTGGTGGCAGTAGCTGGTGTGGTGCCCGTGGTCACTATGGAAGAGGCAGTGCTTGCGGTGGTTGCGATGTTTCGCCTTCACAGGCTCAGGTTGGCGGAGGAGGCCCGAGCCTTTGATGTTTTCATAGATCTCATAAACCGGAGCGGTTAGGGTGGTGTACCACTCGTACCTCCGAGATGGTTCTTTGTGCTCCCCATCTCGATTTCGCCTTTTTCCTTGGCCCAAGCATGGCTCGGACGCTCACTTCTTGTCCCCCTCCTGACCCGAGCCGGTTGTGCCGTTACAAGCGCTGAGGACTTCCTCGCATTCAGCGTGGCGCAATGCTAGGGTCACTAGCTCGGCAAGGGAGGTGGGAGGATGTAGGACTAGCTCACGCCACCGCTCATGATTCTTCATGCCACGACTCCTAAAAGGCCTTGGCAGGGTGTTGACGAAGCTCTCGGTTGGCCGTACGGCCTTGGTCCGGACTCCGTGTGTATTTGGTTCAAGCACACGGGCCTTCTACTGACACGACCTTCGGCACCATGACTTGTGCTTCTGGCTCGGTTCGACTCGCGCTCAGAGCTCCCATGCGGTGATGATATTCCGCCTAGATCGGCGGTCATTTGGCCTCTGAGGGACCCACCTTCGCAAGAAGCTGAACCTGTGTCGGGTGTTTGGGTCCTTCTGCAGCCAGGGCTTCCAGCTTCCCATTGTGAAGGGCCGATGGCACTCTTTTTTTTCTCGGGAGAATCTTCATTAGGGCGGAAAACCATCGGGTGAATCACCATTCTTGGTCGGGTGGCGACGTAGGATAGCGACATGACAAGGTCGACACTGGATCATTGGGCAGGCTTGGTCGCACTGCCGGCTGGTGGTGGAGTGACGCTGATTCTCCTGAGGCGAGGTTCTTGACATTCATTCTAGGTGGCTCGAACCTCTGGCAACTTGAGAGGCTTCAGCGGTCCGCTTCTCTTCGGCTTCCGTGCTCTCGTGAGCCGTGTTATTTGCCTTTGCGGCTTGATCGTCGATCATCATATTTTGAGTGTCAACAGTCCTCTAGCTGGTTTTTCCCCCCACCGAACTCTGGTGGCAAAGGCAAGGGGCCCTACGAAAATCAGCCTAAAAATTGTCTCTCACTGGGTCTCGCTCTCCACCACTCCCGAGTGGGTCTGCACGCGCGTGCGCAGGAAGCTACTACTAATGGACAGGTCACAGACGTGAACACAGAAAACCATGCACACACCCATCGCGAGTAACATGAGGGAAGAAGTGGCTCGCGGCCACTAGACTCTGGACAGCCCACTAGACCGATTAAACTCAACGGTCCTTGAGTCATGAGACTCGGGTCAAGACTGTCGCACGTGACAGCACTACGCATCAATCTGGCCTAATCCCTAGGTCCAAACCATAATGACGCGTGGAATATTCCTAGCCCTGGGCTGGTCAATTGGACTCATAGTCCAAGGCCATACACACGGCCCACACGGATACTCGGAGCACACGCATGGGGTTACCCGGACCCAAAAACTCACTAGCACGCCAATCGACGCAACGCGGTACCTCCGGACACCCCTAAAACATAAACACGGGTCTCACGGTGTCCGGGACACTCTCAAGGTCGAAGGACAACCACTGGATCCCAATCGGGTTAACCGAAGACCAACGCGACACACGAAAAATCGAGTAACCCGAAAAAATCACATGGCGGTCCAACCTTGGGCCGTCACAATCTCTGACGGTCCAACAATAGAGCGCCACAGCACAAGGTAAAACTGGCTCTGACGCACCTAACTCAGGGCATCACAACTCCCTGACGCACCTCCCTTGGTGGGTCAGAGGACACAATGACACGGTCTCTGACGCACCTTCCTTAGGGAGTCACAGACTCTAACGGGCCACCCTAGGTGCGTTAGAAGACATAGGAACACGAGCTCAGACGCACCTTCCTCAGGGCGTCACATCGCTCTGGCGCACGTACCCATGGCCGCCAGAGGAACACGACCCAAACGGTCAGAAACACGGTAACAGTCGAACCCAGGCGCATCACGCCCTCTGGTAATCTATCGTGGGACCGTCAGAGCGATCGATGCCCTACCGACGAAACACGACCCTGTGATGCACCCCTCTTGGGGTGTCACAGCTTGTAACGCACCCTCCCAGGGGCATCACAGCCTGTGACGGTCGCTGGAACGGCCGCCACACCGTCTCGAGAACGGAACGGCGGGAAAATCCCAAAAATCTTTCCCACGCCCCCATACCTCCACGGGAGAGGAGGGGGAAAACAAGGGGGAAGCCCCCAAATAACCCCTAGCATGCATCTACGGCCTCGGATCGGCCAGAAATGCGGTGAAACAGTAGATCGACTCACAACCCCAAAAATATAGATTTTTTCCCAAAATCCCCAAACACGTCCGCTCGGCTCACCACGGCCTACGAAACTCGCGGAAAATGAAATACGTGGGTTAAGGATCCATCCCCCTACCTTCACCGAAGATTCCGCGCACCGTGGACGTCGATCCATGAAGAAAAAGCCGATGTGTATGATAATGTCATGCGTTGGGCCAGAACTGTCGCCTTTCCCGGATGTCGAGACCTCGAGTCCAACCCGGAAGAACCAATGCACCCACGGGCACCGCCCGGCTCATCCTTCGCCCGCGCTACCCATGGGTGGGGGGCATTTGTGGACGTGTGAAATCGCACGTCCGCGCGTCCCGACCAATTCAGCATCAACAACAACTTCAACCGAAGAGATTGCGGAGAACACGTCCCGTCTGAGCCCTCTGAACAAACAACACACTACCGTGGAGTCACTTTCGGAGTCACGACAGCGAAGAGAAACCAACCCCCAGGAGGCTCACAATTCGTGGGCCCCAAAGAGAATTAAGTGGATCGTCAATCGGGCTCAAAACGGGCCCAAATCCCCTTCAACGGCACGGCCATACAGCCCTCTAGCGTCACACCCAGCACAGGCTTTAAAAGCATGCCCCTGTGGCCTTCGCCGGTATGCCCCCAACGTCGCTTCGTCGGCACGCCCCCGTGCACCTTCGTCGGCACGGTTGCAGTGCCCTTCAGTGGCATGCCCGCTTCTGCTCAACGGCACGCCTTCGTGCCTTCAGCGACACACCCTGGCTAGGCCTTCAACGGCACGCCCTTCAACAGTATGCCCCTTCATCAATACACCCGTGCACCTTCACCGCCACGCCTTCAACGCCCCTCAACGGCACGCCCATACGGGCCTTCGACGGCAGCCCTTCGTTAGGCTCTTCAGCGGTACGCCCAGCCCTTTCAACGGCACGGGTCTTCCAATGACACCTCTGGTAGAGCAAATCTCACGCCATCCCCCTATGGATTCATGGCGCGCAGTGGCCCACCTGAGGTGTCAAACTGAGAGGGGGACACGCTGCCTACTCCCCCTGCCACCAAGGATGGGAAAGTCAAATCCCCATTAAAACTGGTCACTTCCCGCCTCTACCGGTCGTGTTCGAAGGCTCCTGCCCGCGGGAGTATAAAGAGCCCTCTTCCACTAGCGAACAACATGTGAGATGAAGAGACGAATGGAGGAGAAGAAGAATAGAGAATAAGTTTTTTTTTACAGAAGAGAGAAAGAGAGAAGAGAGGAAGGGGAGAGTAACGCATGCTGACCACTGGACCGAAGAGAAGAAGAAGAAGAAGGGTTTCTCCCCTTCGGCAGCCGTCAGAGAGGAAGAGAGCAAGAGAGTAGGAGGGAGGGGGAGAGAAATGTAGCAGTGGAAGGGGAAGGGCAGGGAGCCGTCGCCCCTGTTCAACCCCCCCATTTCCTTTCTTTGTTCCGTTCCTTGCTTTTTTTTCCCTCTTCTTCTTGGACCCGATGTATTTGGTTCCCTGACTACCATGAATACAATCCCTTTCTCTTTGTTCCTCATATGCTCCCCTCGTTCGCATTGTTTCCCGTCGGATTGGTCACCCCTCCGTGTTCTTCAACCACCCTTCTTCCTCTCCCCTAGTGGTTTTGGTTCCATTTGAGGGACCTCCGACTGTCACCTTCGCCCATTTGTCATAAAGGAGGGTCCCGTCTCCTTCTCTAAAAACCCAAACCCCAGCATCACCATTGGCCTTCATCCTCCAAACCACCTTAGACCCTCAGTCCCAAGGCATTCCCTCCTCTAACAAAAGCCCCCTGGCCATCTAGACCGAACCCCCAGGCCTCAAGGCCCTCCCCTTCATACTAGCCTTGAACCGCCCTCAGATGCCTTCCCCAATACGCCTAACCCTTCCTTGGCCGGTACACTCCTAGCTAGACACAGCCTCCCTGGCTGGTACATTAACCCCCACACCACTCCAACGGCACCGTCCTTGGCCGACACGCCCTTAGCCAGCCCTGGAGAGGCCTCCCCTTTGTCGGTTTCCCCACATCTTCCGATGTTTTGCTAAGGGTGTTGCCGTCTTCGGATGCCCACCTCTACTTGTCGGGAACTGCCACTCCATGTGGGCGCATTCCCATGTCTCCCTTACCCCCAGGTCAATGGGAGATGCTGCTGATTTTTTTTAGAAATAATAATGTGTCAAAAGACCAAAGGGAGCAACAAATAAATGGAATAATAAATGATAAAATACTTTAACTAAGGTAAGGGACCACGGAACAACACGAAAGGAATTGGACCAAGTAACGACTAAGCGCCTCGAACGCTCATGACTTGCTGGAGCTAACAATCTTGGCCAGGAGAGTGCAGAGAGTTTTGTTAAAGGCTTCAGCTAGGCCATTGGCCTGCGGGTTGTAGGGAGTTGATGTCCTCCAGTCAAACTTGTATTTTTCTTCCAGCCGGTAGACCTTCTGGTTACGGAAGTGGCTTCCATTGTCTCAGATAATTCGGTCGGGGGTGTCGAACCGGAATATGATGTTGTGGCAAATAAATCTGGCCACGATCTCCCCAGTGACCTCCCTTAGGGCGATAGCTTCTGCCCAATGGGAGAAATAATCAGTTGCTGCCAAGATGTACTTGCAGCCTATGGATGAGGCGGGCAATGGACCCACGACGTCTGTTCCCCATTGGGTAAAAGGCCAGCTGGGCACCGTAGGATACAGGGGCACGGGTGGTCTCCTGGGTATCGTGGCATGCTGCTGGCACCTCTGACATGACTTAGCATACTTGCAGCAGTCGTCAAACATTGTCGGCCAGTAATAGCCAAGCTTCTTTATTTTAATTTTCATTTTCGGCCCTGCCTGGTCTGCACCTGTTGCTCCGGCATGAACCTCCTTCATAACTCTCCAAGCCTCTTCAATGGACAGGCATAAGAGGAGTAGATTTTGCTTGGCATCGGTCACAATTCGAAATAATATCCCATTTCTGATGCGGGACGAACACGGGAGCCGACTCTACGTGCATGGAACCTCAGACTCTAGGACGGATATGACTAGCAATGCGTGGCTAGGAGTCAGACTAGGCCCGACACTAAGAGCTCCTAGGGGGCTATACGTTACTCACAGAAATGCAAGCTGTCTCTGATACCAAACTGATGCGGGACGGACACGGGAGCCAACTCGAGGTGATGCAGACCTCAGGCTCTACATGCAGACACGACCAGCAACACGCCGATATGAGGGGCTTGTGGCCCGACACTAAGAGACCCTAGGGCTATACGTCGCTAACAAAATGCAAGCTCACTCGTCGTCCCTTTAGCGAGGGAAACGCCGATCGTGCGCGGTTGAGGAACTGGCAGAGTTCAAGGGTAGTTCGACTCACTTCCGGACTCGGATCGAGTCACGGGACAGGTCACTATCACACTTACAGTGGTAACATGAACACACGGGCTCGTATCCTACACTCTCACAGCGGCATACGACCATATACTAAACTAGCAAATGAAAGCCAAGAAGTTAGACCGTTACCTCCACGCACCCGGCGTGGGGAAGATGACCCCGGCCAACTACGGACTCCCGGTTAACAATTAATACAGTATTACAAAGGATTTTGACCCACTCCACACAGGGAGGTAACAGGTCACAAGTGGGGCCTGGGAGTCACGTGGGTTGGGTTGACGGGCATCATCTTGATGTCTTCCTGGCACTGCCGAGCCCGCGTAACGTGCTGTCCGGACGGCGCGATCAATGGGGCCGGGGGGCCCACTAGCCACTCTATCCTCCGGGTCTACTGTGGTGGGTCCACGGTGATGGGACCCCTGGTGGCGCACCTCCATGGACGGCGGTCGGGCGGGAGTCACCGGTCGGAGGCCGATCAGCTCCGAACTCCAAGGCTTGGAGTTGCTGCCCACGGACTTGAGCTTCTATTTTCAGGCGGGCGCCTCGGCGAGAATCGCCGCTGTGGCCACTCCCGATGTCGGATCGATCCCCACAAGGTACCGTTGGAAAGCTCTCTTGAAGGGATTCAACACAGGGTCAGAGATCAGAGATGGATCTGGGCGGATCTATCTTTTACCAATTTTAGAACCTATAGTTGAATTGTGTCTAAAACCTCAGATCTGTAGAAAGGTTTCCTGAGAACTACCATTGACCATGAGGGAGACCTCCGATTCAGGTCTTGAGCTCTTCATAAAAAGTGTGGGGATTTAAACAGGAAAGATGGGGATATTTTTTGTGGATGGATTGGTTGAGAATTGGATTTTCTAGAGGTTTTAGACTGACAGGTGGTTGGATCTAGTCTGTGGCTGACAGGGTGGGCTGAGATCTGGAAGGGGATTTTTAGAAAATATGAAATGGGCATTTTAAATCCTAAGAAAATTTATGGAATGAGGGTTTGGTGGGATGAATTTGGGGTTTCTAGGAAAAATCAAGAGATGGGTCGAATGGGGGAACTTCTTGGGTTCTATCACAGGTGATCCCTCAACCTGGTTCTACAACCCACAAAACCAGACACCTAGCTCTGCTACCCACAGAGCTAGAACCGAAGGTCCAACCTCCCTTCCTCTGAATCCTCAAAGGGAACCCATGAGCAACTACCTGTCACTCGCAACTGGAGACTAAGTCTCCCTTCCTCTGACGCCTAGAGGGAAGAACCCGTGAGTGACGCCCAATCACTCACAACTGGAGACACCTGTCTCCCTTCCTCTGAATCCACAGAGGGCAACTGGTGATGAAACTCCCTTCTCTTGAATCCTCAGGAGGAACCCGTGAGTGACACCCAGTAACTCACAATCGGAGACCAAATCTCCCTTCTCCTAAACACATAGGAGGAACCCGACACCCAAAACAGGGAATCGAAAAACAACGGTAAAGAGGAAAATGAACAAAGAAGAAATACAATCAGGAAAGTAAAAGATGTAGCTCTGAGTAGAGCAAAATAGTTTAGGATCTAGTCCTTGAACTGATGGAATCAAATCTTCAGTCACGAGTAGGCTTCTCTTAGATTCTTTTCTCTTTCTCACTTTTCTGGCTTCTCTAGCTCTCCTAGCTCTCTTTTTCTCTTTCTTCCCTATTGCTCACTCTATGGCGGCCTCTTCTTCTTTTTCTCTGGTTGTGTGTTGCATCTTTAGGGAACGAGGTGGCTTTTCATAGAATAGAGCCTTCGAAAAGGGATGAGGTAAATACCTAGTGAAATTCCACTAGTCCACGTGGCAGGAGAATATTCCTCTGGAAACTTATGAAAAAGCATCCCAGGTCTTCTCGGATCACGTGCCACTTGATCCGCCATTCTGGGAACACGTGCCCATCATTAGGTGACTTGGGATCACGTGCCCCAGCTTAAGTTCGAGCTCACATGCTTGTCTGCCATGTGTTCGCCCGTTGGTCAAACTCAGCTGCACCGACCATACAATCAGAGATGAATACTGCTTTGACCTTGTGCATTGAAATATGCATCGACCTTACGTTGCTATCGCTGACTTACAAGCATAGGTGCACCGACCTTTGTTGCCATGATATGTTCTGCTGCATCGACCTTTTAGTTGCCACTAACAGTACCTGCATCGACCAGTCTGCTTAGGCTTGTACATGTGCATCGACTTGTTTTAACAAGTGCACCGACCTTAGTAGGTAGCATCGACCTGTCTTTGCTGAATGGCTAAAGGTGCACCGACCTTGTTGCCATGTATCATTCAGTTGCATCTACCTTCTAGATCAGATTGCAAACAAGAATCGACCTTCGCTGGGTCACTAGCATCGACCCCCAAACATGCATCGACCTTAGTTAGGTCACTAGCAACAACCCTCAAACAAGCATCGACCTTCACTTGCACATGTGCACAGACCTTCAGCAGCGTGCATCGACCTTACTAGTCAGTTTAGAAAAGTTGCACAGACCTTTCATATAAATGTGCATCTGCACTCACCAGATGTGCATCGACCTTCATTCTATGAACAGGGATATGCATCGACCTTTCTTTTGAAGCTACATCAACCTTACTCTGCACTGACTCGATGTGCATCAACTTTCATTCTGCTCTGAGTCGATGTGCATCGACCTTCATTCTGCACTGAGTTGATGTGCATCGACCATGGCTTGTGCTAGCGAAAGATGCACCAACCTTGGCAAGTGCTGGCAAGAGGTGCTCCGACCTTGACAGCAAGGTAGCATCGACCTTAGCTTTAAGTGGCTTTAACTGGAGGCGATATGCATCAACCTTACTTCTTAGCTGAAGGCGATATGCATCGACCTTACTACTTAATTGAAGGCGATATGCATCGACCTTGCTTCCTTGTTGAAGGTGATATGCATCGACCTTACTCCTTAACTGAAGGTGATATGCATCGACCTTACTCCTTAACTGAAGGCGATATGCATCGACCTTGTTGTCAACCATTAGTATAGCTTGTACTGTCTGGAACTTTGACTGGCCAAATAAGACTATTGACTTTTTTGTTGACTCTGTATTAACTTCATTGACTATGTTGACTTTTCTTGTTGACTGTGCATTGACTTCTGATTTTAACTAGCTTTCAGCATATTCTTTGGAGAATTCAACACACATCTTCTACATATAATAAGATCATCTTAAGAGTAATTATGTCATAAAAAATGGGCTTAATGGGCCCAATGGGGTGGATGAGTGGCGTGGGGATAGGCATAGTGGAGATAGTGGGGGTAATGGGGGTAATAGTGGGCTGTGGAGGGAGGATGACTGGAGAACGGTTAGGTGACAGTGTGGCAATGATGGGTGACACAGGTATTTGAGGGGGAATAAAGGTAGGTGTAATAATGGGGGAAGCTGACGGTGAGATGAGGGGTTTAGCGAATACGGAGGGCATGGGGTTTTGATAGTTTAGCGGGAGGATAACAGGTGGAGAAGGTGGAGAAGGATTCTGGTAGGTGTGGGGGAGGGCCATGAGCCGCTGGACTGAGGTGTCATCATTATAAGACCACCAGATGTTAGGAGCTAGGCACTGAACACAGTTAACCTGAGCCAGTGCCGGTTGCTGAGGCTGCGGAGCAGGTGGATGATTTGGCATGGAGTTTTGGTGAATCCCCAAGTCATGGACAGGTTGCTGTTGCTATGGCTGTGGCTGCGACTGCGGTACTTACTGCTGCACTTGTTGTCTCAACATTTGCCTTCTCTTTTCTTTAAGTTTCGTAATGGCCTTATGCATCTCGACCCAATCAATATGCTGCCCTTCATGCAGATCATATACAAGGTCTCTGAACTGGAAGCAACCTTCAATGTTGTGCCCGGGCTACCTATGGAACATGCAATACTTGGACTGATCAATGGTCGGGTTCCAGTTAGGCCGTTCTGGAGGAAGTTGAATTTCACCAATGGACATAAGAGCTGAGAAGATGTCTTGGAGAGTCTCAGGTAGAGGAGGATACTGTGCCCTTTTTGGAGCCGGACGCTTGTTTGCATAGCCGTTGGGTGGAGGGACGTTGTGGTATTGCGGAGGTTGTTGCAGTTGCTGGGGAGCAAGAAAGGTGGTTTGTGGAGTAGGGAAGGTACACTAAGTGTTTTGCAGAGCAGGGAACCTGGGTTGATTATTTTGTGGCGTAGAGATTTGAGGGTTGTGTGGGGTTTATGGAAAGCGGAGGGGAGCAGACTAGTTGGGGAAAGGGAAAGTAACGGCGTGCATCTGCTCATTGGTATGGACTCCTTCAGTGACAAGCCCCTGAGGTTTTCTATTGTATTTGGGTTTTTGGGACTCAAAGAGAGAATGGATGGGGGAGCCCTTGAATTGAGTTTGAATAAATCTTGTCCGACTGTATAATTGGTGCATGTTACCAATATCATTCATGGCCAATATGTTGCAGAAGGTAGGTGTAGCATTGGAGATAAGCAACTTGATCTTTTCCTCCTTTGAAATATGACCGGGCACACGGGCAGCCATCTGCCTCCATCTGTCAGCATAGGTGGTGAAATCTTCATCGGCTTTCATTTTCTCGACGACTAGATCTGTAAATGAATATTTCGGGCCAACCCGGTCTTGGAATCTCTAGATGAATTTCTCTTTAACAACCTTGAAACTCTCGGCATCTTCTAGTGGTAAAGCATAGAACCACTCCAACACCACTCCATCTAGTGATCGGCGGCATAAATACACCATGAGGCGATCGTCATATTGGAATTGTGTCGATTCGTACATGAAATCCCTCACATGGACATAAGGGCTGATGTTCCCATCATACTTGCGGTATGTAGGGAGCTCTGATTGAGGAGGGAATTGGATGTTATGAAAGCTAGGAACAGGAACGTCAGCCAAAGATTGTAGGCCAACTTGCTTTTGAAGAAAGTCGAGTTGTTGCTGCATGGCGACTCATTTGTCAAGAAGCTCCTGTTCTCGAGATGGGGTAGGTTGAGTGAAAGGAGTGAGTTCAAGGCAGGGAGCCGAAGGATGAACGAAAGGAGGGAGAGGCACATAAGGCGGAGGGGGAGGCCCATAAGAAAAAGAGAGAGGCCCATAAGAAGGATACTGGGTTAAAGGATGACCCAAATTGGAGTAAGCATGGGCCGCCCCTTGTTGTGGGTTGTAGGCAGGAAAATGTGCCTCCTTCGACTTTTTTCCTTTTTTCGTACTCTCTTTCCCTTCTAGTCACTTCTTCTACAATCCACTTTTTTTACGCCATTGAAACACAAAGGGAAAGATAGTTAATAAATGAAGTGAGGGAAGAAAATACTGACCGTGATCGCCACCCAGGCGCTGGAGTGTAGAAGGACACGTCCACGCCTGAGAATAGCCAGGTTGTTGGCCTTTTTGCCCTAGTCGCCTCCTCGTGGAGGGGGACGACTGGGTCCACCGGGGCACCTCTATTTTTAGCCCCATTTTATTGTTATTTTTTTCCTTACTTGGGAGCTTGATGGCTAAGCTGTGGTTGGCATGGCGGTGCCCTCGCTCTTGTCATCGCGAGGATGAAGGCGAGAGACTAGCTCCCACGAATGCCTGACGGTAATTCCAGGGGGCTCGACTAGCCCTGTTGCTGGACTGAAGAGAAGACCCAAGAGGTGACTGGCTCGGTCTTCTGCGAGGCAAAGATCGGTTTGGCTGGCTGGGACTGGGAGCGTACGCCTTAGTCAACGTGGCGTGCAAACTCATGTTCTGGTGCGTAATATAGCTTCATGTGCTTGCCATTGAGAGACGGGAAGGGTTTGTGGCCCTTATGGTCTACGACTGTGTAGGCCCCACCTTCATAGACATCGCAAATGATATACGGGCCTTGCCAATTTGGCTGAAGCTTGCCATTGGAATGCCCTGTCATGACTTCTCTTTTCTTAATCATGACTAGGTCACCTTGCTTGAAGGCTCATTGCTTGACGAGCTTATTGTAGGATCGCACCATGCAGGCCTGGTATATCTGCAGGTGTTTGTAGGCTTTGAGCCATTTACCTTCTAGATCAACGAGCTCTTCCAGCCTTCTCTGGTATTTGCCTTCACTGGAGCCGACCAAGCCAGTGTGTACCGCCACGCGGTAGGATGCTAACTGTATTTTGATGGGGATGACGACTTCTGCTCTGTAGATGAGGGAGAACGGTGAACATCCCATGGGGGTTTTGTAGACCGTCCGGTAGGGCCATAATGCCTCGGAGACATTTTTACCCTAGTCACATTTCTGGTGGTTAACAATCTTAGCCAGGAGCTTGCAGAGAGTCTTGTTGAAGGCCTCGGCCAAACCGTTGGCCTGTGGGTTGTAGACCGAAGAAGTTCTCCAGTCGATGTGAAATTTGGCTGCCAACTGGTATACGGCCTTGTTCTTGAACTGCGTCTCGTTGTCGGAGACTATGCGACTGGGAGTACCGAATCGGTAGATGATGTTATGCCGGACAAACCTGGCAACCACCTCATCAGTGACTTCTCGTAGAGGAAGGGCTTCCGCCCAATGAGAGAAGTAGTCGGTGGTAGTCAGAATGTACTTGGGACCTTTGGAAGATGGTGGGAAAGGCCCCGCGATGTCCATACCCCACTCGGCAAATGGCCAGGTGGGGGCTATGGGACGCAGCGGGTTAGGAGCCCTCCTGCGTACTGGGCCGAAGGCTTGGCATTGATGGCATGTACGAGCATAGTGGATGCAGTCCGCGTACATGGTAGGCCAATAGAATCCTTTAAGTTTGATGTTGTGCTTCATCCTGTCTCTGGCCTGATGTGCGCCGCACAGCCCAGAATGAACCTCGCGCATGATGGCTCGAGCCTCTATTGGGGAGACACATTTCAAGAGAATGGGCTTGTCCTTCTCGTGGACAAGCCAGTACAAGGAGTTGCCAATCAACTCATAGGACGTTGCCTGGTAGAGTAGTCAGACCTTTTGAGCCCGATCAGGGGGGAGCCATCGCCTCTTGAATTTGTTGATGGGCTCACGCCAATCTTCTTCTTCTGGGGGAGTGTCCTAGTCAAAGCCTTGGACCTCGTAAACTGTGAGATCGGAGTTATTTTTGAGTGAGCTAGGCATCAGTCTTCTGTGTTTGACTGTGATGTCGACTTCACCCTTAGGTGGTAGCTTGATGGCTGCAGCCAACTTTGCTAGGGCGTCCGCCTGGGCGTTACCACTTCTGGGAATGTGCTCTATTTCAAAGAAATAGAACATATGGGTCAGCCGAGTGACGGTGGCGTGGTACGAGACCAGCTCTGATTTCTGCACGTCATAGATGCCACGGACCTGTTGGACTATCAGTTGAGAATCTCCATAGGCTTTGAGGCATTTGACGCCCATGTTAAGAGGCATCTAGAGTCCGATGATCAGGGCTTCGTATTTGGCTTCATTATTGGTGAGAGCCTTCATGAGGGCACAAGAGTTGTACAAAACTCTGCCCTGAGGAGTCAGGAAGATAATTCCGGCACCGATCGTAATGCCTGAGCTGAGGTTGCTCTGGGTAGTATCTCGAGAAGCGCCATCAAAGTACAACTCCCAGCAAGGTAGGCTGACTGTGAGGGTGTCTTGTTGCCAGTAATGCAAGAGATCTCCACTCTGTTTAGCCAGTTGTGGCTGTTGGAGTGTAAGAAACTCCTCGTCTGGGAACTCCACATTGAAGGGAGAATACTCTTGTACTAGATGGGCTATCAAAAATTCAGCCATGCCTTGTCCCTTGATTGCTCTTCTAGGGACATAGGTGATGTCGTACTCCATGAGCAGGAGATCTCATTTCCCCAATCATCCTGAGAGAACGGGTTGTCTGAGAAGGAACTTCAGGGGGTCGTGCTTAGATATGAGCTCAACCCGATGAGATTGGAGGTAGTGCCGTAATTTCTTGACGGCAAACACCAATGCCAAGCATACTTTCTCCATGGGAGAGTAGCGATACTCGACACCGACCAAATTTTGGCTGAGGTAATAGAGCGGCTACTCCTTACCTTCTTCATTGACTTGTGCCAGCAGAGCTCCCAACGAAGCATCCATGACAGCAATGTAGAGTATGAGGGGTTTATCCTTGACAGGTGCCCCCAGGACTGGAGGAGTGAGGAGGTACTCCTTGATCTACTTGAAAGCCGTCTGGCATTCCGAGTCCCATATGAAGGGGGCGTCTTTCTTCATCAGCTTGCTGAAAGGTGCGCATCGACCGGAGAGGTTGGAGATGAACCTTCGAATGTAGGTCAACCTACCCTGGAATGATCTAAGCTCAGTGAGGTTGCTGGGTGGTGGGAGCTCCCGGATTACTTTGATCTTGCTGGGGTCCACCTTGATTCCTTAGTATCAGATGATAAAGTCAAGAAACTTGCCACTGGATACGCCGAAGGTGCATTTCATAGGGTTCATTTTGAGCCCATATTGCCGGAGATGGTCGAAGACCTGGCATAAATCGCGCAAGTGGTCCTCCCGCCTCTTAGTCTTGATGACAAGGTTGTCGACATAGCATTCGACGATGTTGTGTAGCATGTCATGGAAGATTTTAGTCATGGCCCTCTGGTACGTAGCACCGACATTCTTTAAACCAAAGGGCATACGCTGGTAGTTGAAGATCCCTTTGGGGGACCTGAAGGCTGTGTGACGCTTGTCCTTGAGGGACATCCGGATTTGGTTGTAACCGAATGACCCGTCCATGATAGATAGGGCTTCATGACCAGTGGTTATATCGACCATTGTTTCCGTGATCGGGACTGAAAAGTCATCCTTCGAACAGGCTTTGTTGAGGACACGGAAGTCGATGCAAATGCGGACTTGACCACTTTTCTTCTTGACTGGGACAATATTAGCGAGCCAAATCGGGTAGATGCAAGGCTCGATGAAGTCAACCTCCACCATTTTATTGACTTCAGCCGAGACCTGGAGTTCCAGTTCACGCTAGGGCTGTTTGACTAGAGTTGCTGAGGGGGAGATGGCTAGCTCGTGCTCTGCTATGGAGGGGTCTAGCCCTGGCATCTCCTTGTATGTCCAGGCGAAGCAGTCTTTATATTCGAGCAGGAGTCGCTTGTAGTCCTGCCTTTCTACTTCGATGAGAAGAGCGTTGACGAACATCGGGCGGGGGGCTTCATCTTCCCCCAAGTTGATTTCCACAAGTTTGTCGATGGTTGCCTGGCCACCATCCTCCAGCTCGGGAGGAGCAGGCTGGAAGTCGATGAAATCTTCATTGTCAGTGTCGGCTTCGTGTGCTTCTTAGTCTTCGAAGTCGATGGTTGAAGCTGGTGGAACTGGGGGATTGTCACTGTCGAGCCTGGACTAGGACCACTCTAGATCACCAGCGCCCAGCTGACAGTTGCCGATTGGTGCCGTTGAAGCTTGGTGGGGTTGCCTGCTAAAGCTGGCAGTGCTTCGTCGCCTTTGTTTTGAGAATCCTCCTCATCGGGAAGGTCTACTAGATTGGGCTCTTCAACTGGCTGGGAGGCCCTAGGGACCCCCTCCGTCCCTATATCTTTGCAGACGGATGTCGAGGACTCACCGGGTGTTTGAGCTAGAGTACTGGTTCTAGCAGGGAGCAAGATTTAGATGTCGTCTTCCTCATCTCCGGAGCTATCGAACTTGGTGTTGACCGTAGCTGGGTCACCCACTGGCTGGATCAGACCCACGACGTTGACCACGTAGTAGACACAGAAATTTGGGTCTTGGTTGTAGCCGAGCCCCCTGGTATCTTTGTGAGAGAACGGGGGTTGCCCCCAGGCTTATGAAGGGTCCACAAATTGTGGAAGTATCTCCGCTGTGTGGAACCTTGCCATTGGGGGATATGCTGCTTGAGGCACATCTCTCGAATATGCGGTGACAGGTTGTCCAAAACTTGGATGGCTTCAGGGGTGTTGCTAGCTCGCCTAGACCAGCTGGAGTCGTCTTCCAGTGGGGCTTGAGGGACCATGTCTCCTTTGTAGAAGACAATGGGCTTGTCCCTGATAGCCTTTTTCTTGCTTCTGAGTTGTCATTTATAAGTAACAACAAATGTTGTGAGTTGCTCGACCTTGTGCTCATCTGATGCACAGGGGAGCTGGATGTAGTCTGGTGGCAGACATATGCTTTTGTCGATAGGTCAGCTGATGAGATTAGCCTGTTGGGTCTCCTAGGTTTCCATCACAATCATTCTGTTATGATTGTGATGATGTGCTGATTGTTTTGATGGTAGCAATATTTTTTCATATTTTTTAGAAAATCTAGATTTTCCATAAATAGCCCAGTTCTTTTTCTTTTTTTTTTACTTCGTCTTCTTCTTTCTTCTTCCCCCCTCCCGTGAGAACTGGCCGCGCCCCCTCTCTCTCTTCTTCCTCCAACGACGACCGCGGCGTGCTCCCCTTCGACTGCAGACGACGGTGAGACAACGACGTGGCGGTGACAGCGACGATAAGGAGATCGTGGTAACGTGCGGCTCGTGGAAGCTCCTGGGAGCTTGAGGGTTTCAAGCGAGGTTTTGAACATCGGCGGCGATCCGTTACGTTTCGGGCGACCTTGAGATAGGGTGACAGATCCTTTGCTCATTGTTTACCTTCCTCGCGATTTCTAGGCCGAAGGGTGGTCGAGAGAGGGTTATTTTACGTCGGGAAGGGAAATCCATGCTTTGGGGTTCGAGCGCCGGATCTAGAGTTTTAATGTGTTATTTTGTGGTTTGATGGCATCGAACGATGCTCTGGGGGATGGGGATGAGTTTCCCCCTTGTTTCCCCATCACCTGGGGGTGAATGGGGCGTGGAATGGTATTTTTGGGCCATTCCTGCTGTTCTTGATTTTTCAGAATGAAAACGGCCCTAATAGGAATCGTTTTTAGCTTTAGCTGTCCACCTGGTGACCGCTAGCCGACCAGGGAGTGTCGACAGGGTATGCAGTCGATTGACTGACTGTTACCCTCTGCGGCGTCCAAGTGGCTGACTGTTTCTCTCGTGGAGCTAGCATGACTCCCGAGGCATTTCTAACCGTTACATTTTGACCATTGAACAATTTTTGGGCTTGGTGGTCATGGGGTGATAGTTTTAACCCCGTCTGGCTGTCCCAAGGGAGACCATTTCAGTCTCCAACGGTCATAAGGTGATCGTTTCACCTTTCGTGCAGTTTTGTGGCGTGGCGGCCCCAAGGGGACCGTTTCACGCCTGAGGCGGCCCAGAGGGGACCGCTTAGGTTCCAAATGGTCTGAAGGAGACCGTTTATCTCCTTTGAGCGGCGGACTGTAGTTGACCACCCCTCCTCCTCATGTGGTCTAGTGAGGACCTTCTCTCTCCTTGAGGTGGTCCAACATCTGACTGTTTGTGCCAGGGATGGTCCAGAGTGGACCGCCACCTGTGTTCTATCTGATCAGAGATCGATTCTTGCCGATTTAAATCCCAGGTGAGTGGACCTCGATCCACGTGCTGACCTATGGTCCGACTGATGCTGGACATCATGTGGGGGCTACGTGTGTGGGTGCCGTGGGGTCCCAGGAGGTGGTGTGTTCTCGGCTTGTGTCACAGTGAGTCGGTGTCGGTATGAGGAGCGGTCCTCGTACTTTGTCCGATTCAGGCATTATTTTCGTTGGGTAGAAAGTCTACTCCTCCAGCGACCCTCCACTAGTCATAGCCTTCCGGCACGTGTGTGGTCCCACCAAGGAGTGGTGGCGAGGCTACCCGAGAGAGACGGCTTGAGGTTGGTTGCCGTGGGCCTCCTACTGTGGCGGCTCGAGTCCAGGCCGGGAGGAAGAACCAGCTAGAGGGCCTGACGTAGCGCAGTCAGTCAGTGTGTACACACGTGGTCGGGGACTTCAGACGTGTGCTGACAAGCACGACCCCGAGTAGACCATTGTCAGCGTTACTTGCGTGTGTGTCTCAGTTTCCGCCTGGGGGGAGTAGGGAGATGCTGCGGCGCGGTGTAAGTCGTCAGGGGACGCATCCAGCTGTGCTTCTAGTGGGAGGTACTTCTGTCCTTGTTAGGTAGTGACTCTTAGTTTTCACCGTGAGGTGTGTCTCAGTTTTCATACCGTGAGACCGGTGTCAGACGTAGCAAGGCTTTTCCATTTATTTATTCCTGTTGTACTCGCCTTTAGCTGCTTTACGTTGTAATTTCTCGTTTTGCGAGGTGGGGGTTCGAGTGATCCCTATTGAGCCTTTTGTTATAAAGTTCATTCCCTGCATTTTTTCACGTTTCAGGTAAGGCGAGGCTTCAGAGGAGCACGTCTGTGACTCCACATGGTTCTAGTGCCCAGGGTTAGTTGCTAGAGCCAGGGTATGTCCCGTGTAGTTGTACTTCCCTTTCTTTACTGTACTAGTTGTGGACTACTGTTGTATTCTGAACTGTTGTTATATTGTTCAAATGTTCAGGAACTAATGAGATTGGATTACCAATAAAAAGGTTTACAAAAGACCACAGGACAAGATGATTGAGAGTCCTTGCAGAAGCATTACTCTTCTCTAGGTATATTCTGCAGAAGCATGCAGTTGATTTCCAACTTGGCGCACTCCTATCCACGCCGATTTTTTTTTTTTGAGACTGTCAAATTAAAAAAGAGATAAAAAGGTAATTATTCCCGGGACAAACAAATGAGGTATAACTCCGGGCGTCTAAAAGTCCTTTTGCTTTTGCCCTTCAATCATTCCGGCGGCTTTGGGTTTACCGGCGATCATGAAAGCCTGGAAGGTCAGACTCCTGACGAGCTCCCTCCCACCCCACGCAGTCTCCAGCTCCGCCACCACCTCCTCCCTCAGCAGGTCCACCCCGCGTCCCTTGGCCGTGTTCACTGGGGACCACGACCGGATCAGACCCAGAATCCCCTCGAAGGACGCCTCCTTCTTCATCTCCAGGAGAGCCGGCTCCCCTTCGGCTCCCACCCCGACGCCCTCGAACGGGAACGGCAGGTTCCGATACTGCTCCCGGACGTAGCGGATCTTGGGGTCCCAGTACGGCGCCATCGTGGCCAAGAACCGCTGGAGGGCGGCGTCGAAGGAGGGGCAGACGCGGATCTCAAAGTAGCACCACACGGCGATCACCCCGCCGGGCTTGCGGAGGACGCGGTCGGCGATGGAATAGAACCGGGGGAGGTCGAAATAGTGCACGGCCGTGGCCACCGTCACCAGGTCGACTGAGCCCTCGCCGCCGAGCAGGGCCACGAGGTCGTCCTCCGTGGCGGAGGCGGGGGTGTGGAGGTAGTGGACCCGGGGGTGCGGGAAGGCTCGCGCCAGCTGGGCCTCGCTCACGTCGGTGGCGACGACGCGCTCGTAGTGCTCGGCGACCTGCACCGCAAACCCCGCCCGATGACGACTCCGAACTCCATTTTTGTCTCATAAGAACAGCTCGGGGGAACAGGCTGGGGGCAAGAGAAACTTACGCTGAGGGCGGCCTGGCCGCTGCCGGTGCCGGCGTCCCAGGCCAAGGCGTGGTGCGGGGTGAGGGAGGCGAGCTTTGCGAACCAATCGGCGGGGTAGGACGGCCTGGCGTCGGCGTAGACGTCGGCCTGCATGTCGAAGAGGCCCGCCATGGCCGATCGATGGTCTCTGAGGGGTCTCCCCTCCTGGTCGCCTTTGTCTGCGGAGATATATCCGCCCACCCTGTCCCCGTGTCCTACGGCGAAGGGAGGATTACGCTAGCGGCTATAAGAAGCACCGGATCGAAAGCAAAAGCGAATTTGGCATGTATCTTAATTTGACAATTGTTCAAAATTGTTGATAACTCCCGACATTATATATAATTATAAAAATTATATATTTAGTGCTGAATTAAGGTCGTACGTTATCCGCATAAAATAAAAAATTGAAATATTAACATAACCGAAACAAAAGCCAAAGTTAAAGTCGAAGTTGAAACTCACACGTATTTTTAACGATATTGACAGGCTTGAGTAGAGTCAGGGTAGACGATGTGAGTCGACTTACTAGTCCAACCTGCAAATCCATACGGCTATGGTGTTAACTCTCCGGAGCCATAGTCGAATTTGTCACTCCCAGTGATTAGACAGAGGGACAACTGGGAGAGAAAAGATATAAAAATTTAACTATACTCTCTCTCTCTCTCTCTCTCTCTTACATGCACCTTGAAACAAACCTTCTCTCCCTTTTTTGTATTCTCCTTTCACTATTCTCCCAATTCTTACGTATGCATTCTACCACCATCTGCACACTGCCTTTATAGTAAATGAACGGGGTTAGATGGTGGATCAAATGGCGGTGGAGGGAGTTTAGGTGGAGGATAAACATGGGGAGAGAAGATAAATATCACATGGTAAAAAGTCACGTGAGGGAGGGAGGAGATAATTTCACAAGGTGAAATGTCACATGGGATAAAATCTCATGCGGAATAGCATTATGACGAGTGCCTTTCTCGCGTGGGCATGGGTGCCGATGCGTGTAGAGCCACAAGAGTAATAGGGTGTTTAGTTACTCTTTTTTGCCTCTTTTTTTTCTCAATTTAAAAAAAAAAGAGTAAGAGATCTTATAATCATGTTTGGTATGTCTAGGGTGGTCAGCACAGTCACCTGAGGGGCCATGGGAGACCCCTAGGAAGGTGAGATCTGCAGCGGGGCTAGTGTCGAGTACTGTGCTTGTTGCAGGGGCATGCCCCTAGCGAAGCTAAGGGTTGATGGGAATGCCGCAGCCTGCAGAGTCACCTCGGACAATTGCCTGTTGCCCCCTGGCATTTCCAGCAGAACCTCAGTCTGTCCGGATGTCGAGGGTTGGGCATTCCTTTTGTTGAGTTGCTTCTTTAGCAATTCAATCTCCCGCTGGTACTGTTGTATCATGTATAGCATAGTGGGGTCAGTTGTGGAGGGAGCGGGCATGCCCCCTCTCTCCTCGGCCGGGGCATCCTCGGATGCTGTGGAAGGTCCGCCACTCATGCCCCCGGTGGTGACAACATTGGCTGCCAGGGCCATTAAAGGTTCTTCAAAGGAAGTCTCTTCGATGCTTGCCGGCGTCGCTTCACTCACCACTCTTCCTCTCCTGGCGAGGGACCGGGCCTGGCGGCGAGCCTGGCCACTTCTTCAGGGTCGGTAGGCAAAGCCACATACTGACTAGGGACTCCTGCCATGTTGCAGGTGAAAATTCTTCAATTCATGTTTCTTTTCGCCATCCTCCTTGACGACCTATTTGGGAACACCAGTCTGTCGAAAATCGATCGTCGGGGCAGCGCTTCCTCCCGCACAGGGGACTGGCGTCGTTCCTCCGACTGATTTCTTGATTCTGCACTAGGCACAGGTTGGACTTCTTCTTCTTCTCGAAAGGCGGAGGCCACTACACCTAGCAGTCTCTGACAACCCATAGGGGTGCTACCCGGGCCCCAGAGGTAGTTTCTCATGGCTTGCTCGATCCCTTCCCACTCCTGGTCGGGGAGAGCAGTCGGTAGTTACGCGTTGACAGAGACACCAGGATGAGTGTAAGTTGCCAACGCCAGGCGGTCAGCATGGTGACGACGCCTGTGACATTGACAGTGGGCATTTTCGGGTAGTGCTGGTGCAGCAACTGCCGGTTGGTGGGTCATGGCCATCACCTTGACCCTTTCATCTCTTCGCCCCTTTCTGTGGCGGGCGTAGCTGGGCCCCACCTGGGCAGGTGCAGTGGGTTGGGCTTCCTTGGGAACCCAAATTTACTTCAGCTTGGCCAGCTTGTGAGACCGCGTGTCCTTCGGTGCCGCGGTCGGAACGGCGGGCGCCATCTTTTCCTTCATCTTTTCCAGTCCCTGGAAGGAGTTGCGGACTGGAATAGCTGGCACGATGCGATCTGGGACCACTTCGGACCTCTGTCCATTCAAATGGACTCGGATGGTCCCAATAGTCATAGACTTGCCGAAGATGGAGATTCGGCGCCCCGTGGCAGTGCCAGCGTTGTTCCTTCGAAGCCTCCTCCAATGGGATGCCGACCCCTTGTGCGATGGACTGACAGCCTGGTGCACATGGTGCACGTTGCAGCCCAATGTCCTTGCCGGAATGCTGTTGTTGTTCTTGGCCACAGCTCGATTGGTAGTAGCTTCAGTGGCTCCCGGGATGGGAGTGTTGTGCTCGGGCTCGTCGGACGCCTCTACGTCCATGATGTTGACGAAGATTACCCCAAGGAAGTTGGGGAAGCCCACGACCGGAGGGAAGCTCCCGAAGCAGAGCGAGATGGCAAGGTAGCCTTCCCGGATGTGGCTCTCCAAGACCTGTGGGCCAAAGGAGACCGCCATTCTCGAGGTTGAAGTGTGATTTTCCTACATTTGTAAAGATGAAATAATTAGCATTACAAGAAGGGGGCTGCAGGATCCCTCATTTCGGCAAAGAGATGAAGGGTGGATCAGTCCCACCGGACGTACCAGACTTGTCGACGCACTTCTTATTAAAATACATTCGTTTCGGTTGTTTGTTAGGTTTATTAAGTGCGTGGACGTGCCAATCACAAAGTGACGGTTTATTCAGGTATCATGGAAGCCCATGGTGCACTCGATCTGACTTTGTCAGGTGATTGTGTAGTTCAGGTCGGGACCAAATCCCGTCGTGCCGTAACGGTCACAACGTCATTTACATCCCCCATACGAGGGAACACCCTTGATTAATTGCCAAAATTAAGGGCCCTGCGGCCAGCAGAATTAATGCTAATTGCAAAGGAAAGAGGCAGGAATGAATCCTTGGCTTGGAAGTGTGGGTTTTGTCTGCCTCTCCACCCTTTCGTTGCGCAGTTGCTTCATTTTTACCGACTGGCTCCTATCCAGTTGGTCTCCAACTCTTACACTTTTATCTTCTCCTTCATCTTTCTCTGTCGTTTGTGTGGGCTTTGCACTTCATTGGACCTTTTTCATTCATTCTTTGAGTTGAAGGACCAAACCCACGCGGGCAAGGGCTTCTTCTATCTTTAGGCAAAGAGGGGATGGAGCTGCGTGTCTCTCTCTGCTAGAGATTCTTCTCACAAGGGGTGGAATACCCAATTTTTCTGGGTGGGCTTGTCCAAAGGTGGTGTCTTCTGGGACTTCCCGATGGAGCCCAACTTCCACCCGTCTCTCCCTCCAAAGCAAGTGGCGATTTCTTCGGAGTTAGAGGAGGATATCAGGATTCTCCAGGAGAATCGCCAGTCGATTGTCGAATTGATGACTGTGGCTAATATCGAGGATCATCCCTCTCGTGCAGTGCCACCGCAAGGTATGAACCTTAGGGTCCTGCATTATGCCACTGGGTCGGTCAGGTAGGCCTCCTTCTGAGGGTTTGACTTCTGTTGCTCAGATTCGAGGCAGACGGACGATGAGGGGGAGCAACCGTTAGAGCAGGAGATCGTCGACTTGGGGGAGACGCCTGCTCCGAGTGAGCCCCGAGCCTCAGGGTTCCCTTCCTGTGCCCAAGATAAGGGCAAGTAGAGTGCCCGGGGTGATGCCCCCAAGTGCCGTGGGGCCAAATGCAAGGACCCTGGGGAGCGACTACTGTTATCTTCAATGAAGGCCCTGATCGCTGAGAAGAAGCGGTTAAAGAAGGAGGAGATCGCCTGCCCAGTCGAGAAGCATGCCAGCCTGGTTGAGGGGCCATCAGCCAAGGAAATCCGCCATCCAGATATCCCATCCATCAGGCCAGAGGCAGCTACCGTTGGCGGGAAAACTGCCGCCGAACTTGCCAGACAGCAGGCAGAGGCGGTCGGGTCTAAAGTCCCAGTCGAGGTTGAGGGGGCGCTGGGTGAGGCAATGACCCAGCCCGAGCCGAGCATTGTCATCCCGAGAATGGGGACGCTCGGGGGGATGCCCCAGTCTCGACTCTTCCATAAAGAACTTTTCCCCCTTCGGTCGGTGCCTCCACCGTTCGGGCTTCTCTGTACCAAAGGTGTCGATGCTTGGCACCTTCATTGGTTCGAGAGGAGTTCAGACATAGTCCCCCCTCCCTACTCTTCGACAAGGTGATGGAGGGTGGCTTGATCGTGGCCCAACTGGGGGCCGAGATAGTCGATTTCTTCGCACGGCTGGATGGTGAGGAGAGGTCCCTCTCTCGGGTCCATGTCGAGTCCGATCGGAGGATCGGGCAATTGACTTTCGAGCTTGAAGTCCTTCGACGGGAGGTAGCCTCGCTTCGGGCACAGACTCATTCGAGCCAGGAGGAGGCATAGAAACTGGCCGAGCAGCTGGCCCAAGCTCGCTACATAGCTGACCTGAAGAGCAAGCTCTTGGAAGAGGAGTGTCAAGCTCAAGTCAAGCATTACGAGCAGTGAAAGGCCAAGCGGGAGGAGCTCAACAGCCAGGTCCGAGGAGCTAAGCGAGTGCGGGGGGAAACCAAGGTGGTGCGGATTAAGGCCGAGGCGAAGCTGTCCGAGGTCGATATGAAGTTGTTCGATGTCGAGCAGAGGGTGGCTGAGCTTGAGAAGAAAATGGAGCAAGCTGGGGCAGAGGCGATCGACCGATATAGGAGCTCAGAGGACTATCATGTAGCTCTCTAGAAGGCCACCTTCTGGGACTATGAGCCAGGCTACTGTTGGGGGCTGCGAAAGGGATTCACCCAAGGCTTCCGTCAAGTGATCAGCGAGGCCCAGCAGCAGGTGCTCGATGAGCTCGTTTTTACTTCCGAGCAACGCTATGACTCAGATGAAGATACTGCAGATTCTCCCTCTCCGACGTCGAGTGAAGGGGGGAGCAAGGATGCCTCCGCTTTAGCAAAGGGATCGCCAACTCTGGTTTTCTTGGGAGGGCACACGATCAAGACAGTTCCCACATGAGTGGGGTCAGTGCCTGGACTGGCCGCCACCGAGGATGCAGGGGGCAGATCTCCTGGCGCCGAAGATTCTTCGTTTGCCGAGGACAGTCGCTCCGGCTCCCGACGGCAGTAGAAATCCCACCACGCTGCAGCCAGCAAGTGGGTGTCCCGGCCTCTGTACTGTCGGCTCGTCAATGGAAACTCCCGGTTCGGTGGGATCCCCTGGTCATAGCCGAAGTTCCTTGTGAACCTGTGCAGGTAGAACGGCTCCAAGGAACTCATCGCGGACCGGTGCAGTGCTAACACCGCCGGTCGGGTGCTCATCGCCCACTCCATGTACAATGCCACATCTAGCTCCCACTAGTAGGGGAGGACACTAGTCGCCCCTCCACTCGACGGCAATAGAAGCAGGCAGGAATCCCTTGTGGCACATTCAAAAGGTAACCCCTCCTCACGCCTGCCGGGCAGGTAACACAGGGCTCTCCTAGCCCCCTCCAACTATGCCTCAGCGTCTCTGTCTGGCTGGCCGATGAAGCTGAACAGCAAAGGTGCCGTCGGGTTTGCCACGGTCTCCCCAGTCACCAGTCCTGGGAACAGCAGGCCAGCCCACACACTGAGGTAGTGGGTCGGTAGAAGCAAACTCCTCTCTCATGGCACCGGATGCACTGCCAGTACTCCCAGTCCCTGGTACACGGTGGCCAATGCTGCAAGAGCCAGGGCCAGACGCTGTCCCTTTGCCAGCAAGCACACGGGCCACAGTAGCTACCCTCTCAGTAGGCCATCCTCCCCGTGCGGGACCACAAACGTCGCCAACCAGTAAGCCAAGTAGGCTACTAAGTGTGTCACGTCCGGTTGCCCATGGGGGTTCTACCCCTCCCGCGGTGCATAAATGTACCTTGAGTACGTTCGAAACCGCAACTCTACCTCTATATACTCCTCCCACGGAGTCTGGTCCCTCGCGAACTCCTGGTAAAAGTAGAAGGGCCCGTTGTAGAAGTGGCGGATCCACACATTCAATGGCACCCTAGGAGTCTGCGTAGCCTTGTCCCTTCTAGCCTGGGCTAAATCCCTCCAGGTCTTCACTAGATATTGATAACTGTATGAAACTCGGTATCGCCCTTGCCCATCAGTGTGGCTACGGTGAAGGTCGTCCAACACAACCTCCTCATATCCCTCGCCGCTGATCGACAGCCCAGAGATTCTGATCAGAGACCACAAGTCAAGTAACGTCTCTCCCTCAGCCATCGCCACTGTGTTCCATCGACGGTTGAAGTGCTCCAGCAACACCTGCAACAGCCCCGTGTAGTAGGGGTATGCGTACAAGGCCGTAGTCACAGCATGCCTGATGTCGGCTCTGTCCAGCAACACTCGGTAGTGGTGCACAATCCCCATCAGCCACTCAGTGGCCCCCTGGCGGTACCGGTGTGAGGGAATCACCACCCAACGATCGTACCAACTGACAATGGTCTGCCACAGGATCCCGTTTAAAAGATTGTGGTCGTCGTACCCCTCTCCAGCATACTACAATCCAGATGGCTCCAACACCAACTCGGTAGTACCCTCTGTCTTGGCTCGGTGATGGCCGTGCAAGTCCCAAGAAGTGAGACCCATCGGTCTGACTCAGACCCCAAACTGATCTACTCTGCTAAAGAAGCCCAGGCACTTGGCACTAGGGAACTGGCACTGCCTCCAATAATCTCCAGAGAAGCTCGAAAAGCCACAAAGAGCGACCGCGTGTAGGCTGTCCCTGCCTACCAGAATCACTCGCTCGAGTTGGTGGCACGCTCTAGTAACCTACGAATCTTCCTCCTCCATGCCAGGTGGGACGTAGCTCCTGATGAACTCAAATAAGTGGCGGTCCAGGGGTAACTCTACTGGGTAGTCTCCACTGCGATCATAGGTGTATAATCCACCCGTTCCTGAAATCCTGGCCAACTCTACGGCCCCAACTCCGCTCGCCCTCTCACCGACCGGGCCCTCAGCTACCATCGTGCGCCCCAAGTTGAGCTGATCCACACCCACTGCACTAATCACTGGCGGGCCCAAAGGAGGCATGGGCTGCTCAATCCTCCATACCCAGTGATCCTCCTCCCGAGTCACACGCCTCGGGACCCGCTCGTCTCTGCCAAATCGTGCCATGGCTGCAAGATAAAGCACAAAAATGGTCAGCACATCAGAAAGTCAACATGTATGATACAACAAAATGAAAGCACTTGAAGTGTCAAAATACAACTACAACAACGTAGGCTTCCACAGGTGCCGGATGACTTCTATAACAAACAAATAGAAAAGTGTGGTATGAGGTGTAAGAACCAGATTTTACCCTCTATGCTTTTTGGCGCCGTCTGTGGGAACCTCAGTCAAAAAGCCATGGCACCTCATGGAAGTCTTCACAATGCCAGCAACCGGGGTTGTGGTTCTCACCAAGGTCCCAGCACCCATCGGGGATCATAGGAAGCCTCATCCTCCACCTGGCCGCATCGAGAGATCACCACCGATGAACTCACTGAGATGCGCCAACAAATCCAGGTCCTGATAGGCCTATGTCAAGATCTCTTGAACAGTGCCACCGGGCCCCAGTGCGTCCCCTCAGAACAACCTCAGAACAGGGGGGCTCTGACCTTAGCAGATTCCCGTCGAGTGTAGGAGGCATCCCACGCCTCCACTGCACGGACCCGACGACTGCAAGGCTCGCACGCACCAAGGGAACGCACCCTGTTGCACTCTAACCCGGAGATAGACCGCCAGCTCCAATACATCGACGAGATCTAGGACAAGGTCCGCTACTTGGATGACATCCTACTTGCCGCCAAGACACGTGGCCTCATCGACGATGACCTCGACTTCCACGCTCCCTTTTTCAGGTAGATCATGGAGGCTCCCATCCCTCCAAAGTTCCAGCTATCGTCATTCACTCCCTACGATGCCACCACCGACCCAGACGACCATATACACAGTTTTGAATCCAATCTGGTGTTCCACTGGGCTTTAGATGCTGTGAAATGTCTGGTGTTTGTCACCACCCTCCGGGAGAATGCCCGCACCTGGTTCGAGTCCCTGCCGGCTGGGACCATCACCTCCTTTCGACAACTGAAGAAGCTGTTTATCGATTGTTGAAAGATGGCCAAATCCGCGGTGAACCTGCTCACCATTAGGTAGGGGTGAGAGGAGACCCTCTGGGACTAAGTGTCTTGTTTTCGGGCAGAGGCGCTTCGTGTACCCTACCTCGATGTAAGCCTCGCCGCCACCTCTCTCGCTCAAGGAACCTGAGACTCCATCCTCCGACGGTCGCTTGGAGTTGAAGCCCTAACGACCCTGACAGACCTCCTTGTCTTAGCCCAGAAGTATGCCAGATCCGAGGAGAACACTGCGGCCCTAGGCCGTCTGGCCAAAATTGAGCGGTCTGACCGAGAAAGATCCGCCGACTCGCCTCAAAAGGGGCCGAATAAGTGGGGGCAACGAGATAGAGAGCACCACAATCGCTCAGAAAACAAGGAGAGGGGCAGTTACAGCCACTACACGTCCCTAACAGCTCTGCCTGACCAGATCCTCATGGAGATCCGTGAGTAGCCCTTCCTCTAGTGGCAGCCAAGGATGAAGTCTGACTTGAGGACGTAAAGCTAGAGGAGATACTGCCGCTTCCACCACGACCACGGTCACGATATTGCCGACTACATCTAACCCAAGGATGCCATCGAGGAACTCATCCGGTGAGGACTCCTTGATAAATTCATCACCACGGTCGAGGAGAAGCGACAACGCTAGCGAACCCCTCCCATCGACAACCAACCTAAAGGGAAAGAGATCATGATGATCTCCAGAGGGCTGACTTCGAGAGGCGACATTTCAGAGATATACTTGCGGTACGCATCAGCAATTAACACTGTGGAGCTTAGCGATAGCGGTCGATAGGAAGTTGCCACCCGGGAAGCACCCCGAGGGTCTCATTGTCTCCTTAGCCGAAGACCTAGAAGGTGTAGCCACTCCCCACTTGGATGCTCTGGTGGCCTCGGCCAACGATAATCAATGTACCGTCCCACGTATCCTAGTGAATAATGAAAGCGACGCCGATGTTATTTCTTGCAACTACCTGGTACTCATGGGTGTGGAGTTATCACAAATAGCATCACTGCACACAATCGCCCTCCCGGAAGGACGTACCTCGTTGCCAATCACACTCGGGACCACACCACGAGATGAGACCTTCCTAGCAAATTTCAAAATAGGGCAAGGCAAATCGAGGAGGCCCCCCTCGAGGAGAAGGCGAGGATGGATAACCTGGGTCCGAGCACGAACAGCCCAGTGGAAGACCTATATCTCCCCCTGATGGGAATCAACACCGGGCATTAACTTTTTAGTTTACATTTGTGTCCTTTTATTTGCTCTAGGTCGGGTCCTCTAGCTGGTTTTCCCCCCCACCGGACTCTGGTGGCAAAGGCAAGGGGCCCACGGAGACCAACCTAAAAATCGTCTAACTCGGGTCAAGCTCTCCACCACTCCCGGATGGGTCCACACACGAGTGCGCAGGAAGGTACGACTAGTGGACAGGTCACTGGAAGGTAGACTCTCTAGTCAACAGAAAATAACGTCTGAACCAGATGGAGTACAGGGGACTGCCCCTCGTACCAACATCGACCCATAGTGACGTAAGCCGAAGACGCCACATCCCGGGACCCCCACAGCGCCCCACACCTGGTCCCCACATGATGCCTAGCATCAGTCAGACCATGAGTCAGCACGTAGATCGAGGTCTGCTCACCCGGGACTCGAATCGGCACGGAAGAAACTACCGACTATGCCTCAGACGATGAACGGTCCATCATTGGCCGCTCAAGGATGCACGGCTAAGTCGCAGCCGCGCATGGGAGAAAGATGGTCCAACCTGGCCGTCCATCACTCCCATCGGTAACCAGACTATAACGCGCCCACCCAGGGGCGTTATAGTGCTTAATGGATCGACACAAGTGCGTTAAGCCTTGAGTCACAAAAGGGAACATAACGCATACCTCTAGGGGAGTTATGTATATAACGGACCAACCATGGTGCGTTATATCATGGAGTGAAAACAGACTATAACGCACTCCTCTAGTGGTGTTATAGACCTTAATGGACCATCTCTGGTGCGTTAAGTGGAAGGCAAGGGCGTTGAGCATAACGCACATTCCCTGGGACGTCATAGGTCATAACAGACCTCCCTAGGCACGTTATGTGACCAGGACCCCCAACGGTCAAAAACTAATGGTCAAAAATCATAACGCACCAACACAGGGGCGTTATGTGGAACGCAACGGTCAGTCATGGGACTGTTAAACCCACGAAGGCCAGACTCAAAACCCACGGAGCATAATGCCCCTCCCTGGGAGCGTTATGCACATAACGGCCACTGGGACGACCGCTATGTCATCCTGACGGTGAAACGGCAAATTAGCCCTAAAAACGTCGACCACACCCCCATACCTCCACGGGAGAGGGAGAAAATAAGGGAGAAGCTCCCCAATAGCCCTAGGCATGATTTTACGATCTCAGATCGGCCAAAAACACGGTGAATCACTAGATCGGGTGATCACTCCCCAAATCATGATTTTATCCTAACCCGCTCAAAAACACCCCTCTTGGCCTCACGACGGGCTAGAAACCACAGAAATGAAACGCGAGAAGCTAGGGAACGTCACCCTATCTCAATGGAGTGAATGTTCCATCGAATCGATGCTGAAATCATGAAGAACGCCTTGAAAATTCTCGTTCCTTCCACGAAATCCCATGAGCTTTATGCCGCCTCGATCGCCACACTGTCCCCGCCGTGCCATCGCCCCGTGCCATCTGCAGCCTGTGGGAGCTCGTCGCGGTTGTCGCCGGTCGAAGGGGGAGAGGAGAGGGCGCTCACGGTGGGAGGAAGAAGAAGAAGAAGGAAGATGAAGAAGGAAAAAGAAAAGGAGAAAAAGTTTGATATTTATAGAAAATCTAGAAATTTAAAAAAATATCAAAAAATAGAAAATCACATTTCCGCGATCCTCGGGACGCACCGATCACAACGGTACCACTCACGCTTGGGTGAACGACCATGTTCGCCCACAATGGCGTGCCGAAGGATTTGCTGAAAACCAGGTCAAAAATTAGAAAAACGCGGGGGAAAAGTCACGGAACACCTCCGGGCCTCCGAAACGACCTCGGATCGTGCCGATCCAAACACGAAAGATGTCCAAAATGAAATTTCAGACACGACAGAGCCGGACGCTCCGAGAAAGTAGATCCAGGACCCGAAAATAAGGATTCGAAAGGGTTCGGGACATCACATATTATAATAATTATTCTTACGCTTTCTCTCATGTATGATTGAAGCCATTTGTGCAACAGTGCGAAAATTGAGGGCCATTTCATATTTAGGGTCACCATTCCATCATAACCTCATCGATGTATAGTATTTTTAACCCCGTCGATCCTTTATTATTTTCACTCCCTTCATTTATTCTCACTTCCTTCGATAGGGTATAATAAGGGTGACCCGCGTGGCCGTGAGAGACATTGTCCCACCTTGGAGTTTGCATTCTAACCCATTTGATATTTGAAATCCCAAAATAAATGATGTCCCGTAGCATTTAAAACCCCAAATAAATGTTGTTCCATAGCATTTACTCTTAGGGTTGGGGTGGGCTTTGGCCATGGCACCCCTAGTCCAAATGGGCCTTGGGTGCACCCCCACTAGCACAAAGAGAAATGACTCTAGCAGACTAATAATGTCTAGATGGCCCATATGTGGCCTACAAAATAGACACGACTGAAATAATAGAGAAAGTAAAATTTAACTATCTCCGAGCCATAACGAAGCCTGTGTGGCTCCACAGGTCGATCGTCGGTGGCTCGTCTGTGAGGCCTCATGTCGGTCTAGGTCTCTAGTGTCCTCACCAATTCTCCCCGGGCGGGAGGAGCTCGACCCCGTCGAGTACTGGTCTATGTCACTCTTGTACCGCTCTAGCAAGTCTAGATCTAACCTCTCCAGCTCTCCTCGGGTGATCTATGTGTCATCGGATGTGGGGCGTCCTCTCCAGCGTGCCAAGTAGCATTGATATGTGCCACTCCTAATGGTCCTCACCTGCTCATCTGATATACACTCTATATGCTCGCGCTGCTGAGGTGACGGGGCCAGAAGTGGGCTCTCATGGGAGGGGTCGCTCTCAAGGTGTGGAGAAGGCCCAAACAACTCACTAGGAATCACTATCGAGTCCCTATATGTGACTAGATCTGAGACATTGAATGTAGAACTGATACTGTAGTCCTCTGGCAAGTCTACAACGTATGCATTAGACCCTACTCGCCTTAGAACTCTAAAGGGGCTAGCACTACGAGCCTCTATCTTGTTCACGGTCCCAAAGGGAAACCGTTCAAGTCTAACTCTGATCATGACATAATCTCCCTCCTAGAACTCGCGGGGGTGTCTATGAGCGTCAGCCAACTCTTTATATCGCGCATTGCTGGTCTCTTTATGGTGACAAATATCATCATGCAAACTCCTAACATGCTCGGCAAACGACTCTGCAGACTGTGACACTCTAGCATGTATGGGTAAGGGAACTAGATCCACTGGCTTCCTAGGTCTATATCCCGTGACAACCTCAAAAGGACTCATGCCTGTGGACCTATTGACTGAGTCATTATATGCAAACTCGGTAAGTGGCAAAATGAGATCCCAGTCCCTCTCGCGTTCCCTAATCAAGCACCTCAGGAGATTCCCCAAACTTCTATTAACCACCTCGGTCTGCCCATCAGTCTGGGGATGGTAGGTTGTGGAGAATTTGAGCTGAGTGCCCAACAAATACCAAAGGGTCTTCCAAAAGTAGCTAGTGAACCAGACATCTCGATCAGACACAATGGACTTAGGAAGTTTAAATCGGCTCACTACACTAGAGAAGAATAATTGAGCAACCCTAGAGACATTTGAGGTTTTCGAACAAGGAATGAAGAGGGCCATCTTGAAAAATCTATCAACCACCACAAAGATGGAATCATGTCTACGGGTGGTTCGTGGCAACCCCAAAATAAAATCCATACTAATATCCTGCCACGGCCTATCGGGCATAGGGAGTGGAGTATAGGGGCCAGAAACTTGCTTTGTCATTTTGGCCACAGTGCAAGTGCGACACTGGGCCACAATGCAAGCAACATCGCGTTTCAAACTTGGCCAATAAAATCGATGCTCAACGACCTCGATGGTCTTGTTCCGATCGAAGTGGCTAGCTAGACCTCCTGAATGCATCTCCCAAGTGAGGAAGTCGTGAACTGAAGTCCGCAGAATACACAAGCGACTCCTCTGAAAAAGGTAACCATCGTGCAAGGCGTAATCAAGATGCTCTCGGGATGGTCCTACCTGGAGGGTGGTATAAATTGGACCAAAGTTTAGACAATCTGCATAGGCCTCCTTCATCCTATCCATCCCAACCACCTCTACACTCATAATGGACAAAAGATAAGCCCGATGACTCAGAGCGTCGGTCACCCGGTTCTCCGCACCGGCCTTATACTTCAGCACAAAGGTATAATCCTGGAGAAACTCCACCTAGTGACTGTGACGAGAATTGAGCTTCTTTTGGGCATGGAGATACTTGAGCACCTCATGATCAGAAAATAAAATAAACTCCTGGTGCAACAAGTAATGTCTCCAATGGTTAAGGGTGTACCGGCCAGGGAGCTAGGGGTTGTACCGGGCTAGGCCTAGCTGGGGTGCACCGGTGAAGGAGAGCATGAGTGTGCCGACGAAGGACGCCAAGGAAGCATGCTGAAGAGGGCAGGGTCTATGCTGGTCCACGGTGAGGTCTGAGCTAGTGTGGGCAAGGTCTGAGCAGGTTGACCAAAGTCTAAACGGGTGCTGGGCCAAGGTTTAAGCATGCCTGGGGCATGGTCAGTGTATATGCGAGCAAGGTCAGTGCACATAAGGAAAGTGCAAAGGGCAAGGTCAATGCACACACAGGCAATGTCAGTGCACATGTAGAAAGTGCAAAGGGCAAGGTCAGTGCACGTATAGGCAAGGTCAGTGCACATGCGGAACGTGCAAAGGGCAAGGTCAGTGCACGTACAGGCAAGGTTAGTGCACATATGATCAATGTCAGTGCACGTACAGGCAAGGTCAGTGCACATGCGGAACGTGCAAAGGGTGAGGTCAGTGCACATGCAAGTGAGGTCAGTGCACATACAGGCAAGATCAGTGCACATACGAGCAAGGTCAGTGCACATGCGAGTAAGGTCAGTGCACATGCGAGTGAGGTTAGTGCACATGCGAGCGAGGTCAGTGCACATGCAGAAGGTGCAAAGGGCAAGGTCAGTACACATGTTGGGGTTAAGGTCCATGCATGCTGGGCGAAGTCTGTGCAGGTTTGGGCAAAGTTCATGCACGTTCGTGCACGTTCAAGCAAAGTCCATGCATGCACGAGCTAAGTCCATGCAAAGTAGGACGAGGTCCATGCAGGTTTTGGGCAAAGTCTATGCATGTTTGGACGAAGTCCGTGCATGTTGTTCATGCAAAGAGGTGAAGTCTGCGTATGTTCGGGGCCAAGTCCGTGCAGTCGGGACGAAGTCCGTACATGTTCGGATGAAGTATGTGCAGGTTTGGGGGTCAAAGTCCATGTAGGTTGCTCACGCAAAGTCCATGCGTGTGGGGCAAAGTCCATGCAGGTTATATGGGGTTAAGTCCGTGCAGGGGGGGTGAAGTCCGTGCAGCATGTATGGGGTTAAGTCCGTGCAGGGGGTGAAGTCCGTGTAGCATGTATGGGGTTAAGTCCGTGCATGTTCATGCAGAGTCCATGCAAACCTGGGCTAAGTCCATGCAAGTCTGGGCTAAGTCCATGCAAGTCTAGGAGTGAGTCCATGCATATGCAGGTGAAGTCCATGCAGATGCGCAGGGTTCGTGCAAAGGATGAAGGCAAAGTCCATGCAAGTGGAGATGGAGTCAGTGCGTATGTGCAGGCAAAGCCCATGCATATGCAGGCAAAGGTCCATGCAGTGCAGGCAAAGTCCATGCAAGTTTTGGGGTTAAGCCCATGTGAAGTGGGACGAAGTCCGTGCAAGGCTAAGATGTCCATGCAACTGGGAGTAAGGCCATGCGTGGTCCGTGCACATGGGGGGCAAGGTCTGGGCCAAGGTCAGTGTAAGCCTAGGACGAAGTCTGTATAGCTATAGGCAAAGTCTGTGTTGGTTCAGGAGTAGGGTTGTGTGCCGGCCAAGGAGCTCAAGGGTGTGCCGACGAAGGTTGTTGGAATGGGGAGCGTACCGGCGAAGGGAGTGGCAGGCATGCTGAAGGGTGTACCGGCGAAGGTGAGGATGGCATACCGGGAAGTAATGCTGGGGCACACTGGGGAAGCTCTAAAGGGTGTATTGGCGAAAGGCCTGGGAGAGGTGTACCGGCGAAGGGAGTCAGGTAGTGTATCGGGGAAGGGAGTTAGGAGTGTGCCGGCCAAGGCACAATTGGGGTGCGCCGGGGAAGGCTTTGATCTGAGTGTGTCGGGTAAGGAGATGGGGAGCGTGTCAGGGGAGGCCCTGGCCGAGCGTGCCGGCGAAGGATGTTGGAGGGGTGAATGTACCAGCGAGGGTACCATGGGAAGAGTGTGCCGGCCAAGGCAATGGGGAAGGGCCCACTCCTCTTCTATTTTTCTTAAGGCCTTTCTTTTCTTCTTTTCCTTAACTCTGTATAGTCTGTATAAGTTTTCCCCCTTACAGAGTGAATGTTCAAGTTACTTAGCTGAGGTTCAATCCGGTTCCTTTCATGTTAAACGCAGTCCCTTCGCTCTGATTGAAGCATTTTTACCATCGTCTGTGGAGGATCCACCTTGTGCTCCCCCATGTCTAGCTCTCCCTTTCTTATCAAGGCCTCAATGACGTCCTTGAAAATATAGCAGTCTTCGACGGTATGCCCCAGCATCCGATCGTAGTGACAGAAGCGGGGGTCATCCTTCTTCTTCACGTCGCCGGGCCTCTTTGGCTCTGGCAACCTGATTTTGTTGTAACTGGTCGCCCACTCGAACAGGAGTCGGGACTTATCTCGGGAGAAGGAGTACAGTTTGCTTCTCATCTTCTCCCTCAGTGAGGGGCCTTCCCTCCATTCTGTGGGTCTGGGTAGTGGAGGGCCTGCGACCGCTTTGACTTTTTCCTTTTGTTTCTCGAAAGCCTGGAAGTCCAATGCATGGACCTCCGGTGGCGTCGGCTTCTTTTCGGCCTGCCTCACCCTCTGGCTTGGCGCTGCAGTAGCAGAAGAATATCGGGTGAGGAACGCCTCGATCTCAGCCACCATGTTGTTCAAACGATCAAAGGTCTTGACCTCAGCGCCGATCATTCTTTCGAGGATTTCCTTCTTCAAATTTTACTTAAAAATTTATACCACATCCTCCTAGTGCGGGGGGCGCCTGCACCTCATGCTGAGGTTCCTCCACCTTTTGATAAAGTCGAGTTCCGACTCATTGTGTTTCTGCCTTGTGGCGTAGAGCTCTGCCACGGTGACCTCCCGTTCGACGATGTAGAATCTTTCTTTGAACTTCTTCTACATGTCGGGCCAGTCGGCAATAGATCCAGGTGGCAGGCTCGAATACCATTCGAAGGCCAACCTGGTGAGTGTTGAGCCAAAGAACTTCAGGAGGTATGCTTCATCAGCAGCTAGATCTCCCATGACATTCACAAAGTAGGCAATGTGCTCCCTAGGAGACCCCTGCCCGTTAAACTTCTCGAACTTTGGCGGCTTGGTGATGCCAGCCGGTAGCTTCCTTGCGGCATAATGAGCTGGGTAAGGTACCCTGTAAATGTCAAAGGGGGTTTGATCTCTGTCGCCCCTTTCCGCCAGTTTCATATCTATCATCTGTTCAAGTATCAGCCGGCTGACTGCTGCAGGGTCGGTCGGGCACGGATAGAAGTGGGCGGGCTACGCCGTCGGGGTGGTTAGCACTGTCACCTGGGGGGCCATGGGAGACCTCTGGGGAGGTATGGCCTGCGAATGAATAAGCGCAGGATAATGTGCCTGTTGCGGGAGAATGCCCCCAGGGAAGTTGGGGGTTATTGGGAAAGCCGCAGCTTGCAGAGTTGCCTCAGAAGACTGCCCGTTGCCTCCTGGTGCCTCCGGTAGAACCTCGGTCTGTCCGGATGTTGAGGGTTGGGCATTCCTATCGTTGAGCTACTTTTTCAGCAGCTCGATCTCCCACTGGTATTGTTGTATCATGTACAGCATAGCGTGGTCAGTTGCAAAGGGAACGGACACACCCCCTATTTCTTCAGCCGGGGCGTCCTCAGATGATGTAGAGGGTCCACCGCTCATGCACCCAGTGGTGATGACATTGGCCGCCAAGGCCGGGGACTGCTGCTCGGATGGAGCATCGTGGATGCTAGGCTACGTCAGTTTACTTGCCGCTCTCCCTCTTTTGGTGATGGGGTAGGGTCTGGCGGCGAGCCTAGTCATCTCTTTCGGGTCGGTGGGCAAGGCCCCATACTGACTAGAAACTCCCGCAGCATTGCAGGTGAAGATTCTCCAGTTCCTGTTCCCCCTCGCTGCCCTCCTCGGCAACCTCTCTGGGAATGTCAGCCTATCAAAAACTAATCGTCGGGGCGGCGCTTCCTCCCGTGAAGGGGATTGGCGTGACTCCTTTGATTGGTTTCTCGACTCTGCACTGGGCACGGGTCGGGGTTGTTCTTCTTCCTGAAAGGCGGAGGCTACTGCCCCCAGCAATCTCTGGCGACCTAAGGGAGTACTGCCTGGGCCTCGGAGATAGTTTCTCATGGCCTACTCAATCCCTTCCCACTCTTGGTCGGGGAGAGAGGTCGGTGTCAGGGTGTCGCCAGTAGCCTCAGGGATGTGCGTTGACGGTCGAGTGCGGGCGACTCGATGGCGGTGCCTGCGGTGTTGGTGGCAGGTCTCTTCTGGAGCTGCCGATGCGGCAAGGGTTGACTGATGGGCGTAGGCCGCTGCTTCTGTGTTGCACAGCAGTAAGCCACACTCAGGATTGAGTGTGGGGTGGATGTAGGTCTGGAGGACCGAACCACCTAAAATCCCTCTGTGCATCTTGTGGTGTGTGTTTTCTGTTTAATTCTGCCATCGTGTAGATGCTTGCATAGGGACGCTACTTGATTAATTCTAGATCTACTTCTCGTTAGATCTAGTACAGATCCTTTCGCTGCGAGTTTGATTGTTTTAATCGGTCAACAGATCATCCTATTCACCCCCTCCCCCTCTAGTTTGATCTCCGGTCTCCCAACAAAAGTGAGAACAACACATGGACTCTTGCTGTCCCTAAGAGATCCCCGACTCATCAGATCTTCAACCTGCCTCTGATGTTCGGCATGGTCCATGGGACTCATCCGGTAGTGGGGAAGGTTGGGCAAAGATGAGCCTAGGACGAGGTCGATCTCATGTTGGATATCCCGCATAGGTGGCAGGCCTCTAGGGAGGTCTTCCAGAAAGATATCTGAAGACTCCCGCAGGATCGCAGCTATCTCCGGGGGGTGCTCATCATCAGACCTAGGGGCGACATCTTCCACTCCTCGGACAACAACAGCAAGGATAGGGCTACCCCCGGTCACCTCTTGCTCCATCTCTCGAGGACTAATCATCATCAACCTCCTGAGTGGGAGGTCCTCTTTGCTAGGAGTAGTCGAAGAGGTAGTGGCCCATGTTGAGGATGAGGCGGGAGGGCCAACCGTCCGCTGACTACGAGAGGTCACAGTGCTGGGGCCAGCTGGTCCTTGGATAGATGGGTCCTTCAGCTGGGCAGGGTGGAGAGTAATCCTGTGGCTACGTTGGTCGAAGGTGCATGTGTTCGACCAGCCATGAAGGGTGGCATCCCGATAAAAAAGCCAAGGCCTACCGAGGATGATACTACCCACCTCCATAGGCAGCACATCGCACCAGGTAGCATTATGGTATGCCTGGAACTGTAGCAGTACAAAATCCCGTAGTCTGACCAGGATGGAAGTGGAATCTATCCAAGATACTCCATAAGGTGTGGGGTGATACACGGGTGTCAAACCAAGACGTTTAACTGTGCCTGTGGAGATAGCATTAATGTAGCTCCCGCTATCTATATTCACCTTACAAGCCTTCCCTTCCAGCCTACAAAATGTGTGGAAGATGGTGGTATGACGCCAGTCGTCACTCACTTGAGGCTAGGTCAGGATGCACATGACTACACCCAACTGCTCATCATCCTGATATTGGGTACCTGGGACGTCAACTTGCTCTCCCTCCATCAAGTTATCAAAGAAATCCTCAACTAAATCTTGGTCGGGCTCATAGATGATCGGAACCAACTCAGGTGTGGGGTCACGGGTAGGCGTGTCTGTAATAACAAGTGATTCCTGAGTGGGACACTCGCTCGCATAATGGCCAAATCCACAACACCTATAGCACTTGTCACGCGGCCCTGTGCTTGAGGATGCTCCACCGATCATCGGCCCCTTAACCTTGTCCTCACGATGGACTGGGGGTGTTGGGAGAAGAGGTCGAGTCGGCAAGGTGGGCGGATGAGGTCGAGGAGCAGGGATGGGTGCCTACTGCTAAGGGGGAGGGTCCCATGGAGGGAGAGTGTGAGGCCTAGGAGCAGTGGGGTCCTAGCGAGGGGGTTTCGGGGTACGAGCCACCGGCCACTGACTATAAGAACTAGGCATAGTACGAGAGTCGGACCCATGCTGATAGGTGGCTCCCGGATGCTAGACAAGAGCTGTGACGACCTAGCATCCAGGCTCGGGTAAACCCCAAATCACTTGGATCCTGAGAAGCCGCCCAAGAGTTGTAAGGCTCCGATGGGATAAAAGGAGTGTGTGGAGGTGTATAAGAGTACATTGAACTTCCAAATAAGGCAATAAACAATAACTAGATTTGATCAGGATTGCTAAATTAGTAGAATTAAAATTACATTTTCTATAACAAATTAAAACTAGCTACAACAGCTAATAGAGTCCAGTCCAACTAAAGACAAGTATAGTCCAATAGAAAAGGGAATGTACCCTCAAGTTGGGGGAAGCCCGACACTGGCAAAGCTGGATACTAAGAACCACCAACAGCACCACCAGACCATGAGGAAGAAGAGCTACCACACCTGAAAAGTCAGGGGTGAGCCTCGTGTCACTGGCTCAGTAGGGGTCCCGTAGATCCCCACCAAGAAACCAAAGCGGTAACAACAGTAACAACAACAAAAGTAACAGTAGTAAGAACAGTAGGAGTAACAACAATAGAAGTAAAGAGGTAAAGCCGTACAGGAGAAACCATGGTAGTCGATAAAACCTCAGCCCTCTACTCTACTCCTAATCGGGAAAGGCATAACATCCCACACAACTGGTAGGGAGTTGCCAGACTAATCTCAAGAAACCCCGATTACATTGCTAGAACACATCATGCTACAACAGACGTGTAGGCTTCATATAGCACTAACCAAAACACCGGCACACACATGACCTCACTGTTGGGTACACTACACAAGCCACAGTAAAGCTAGAGACAGGCTACCCAAAGCACTGCATCGACCATGATGAAGAACCAGTCACAAAACCACAAATCATATATCATGTGACAGAAGCACCTCCTCACTAGAAGAAAAGCCAGATGTGTCCACTTATGTCTTGCACTGTGCCTCAAGCGTCTCACACTCGCCTCGAACACGGTAACTAAGACACTGTACCAAGTGCAAGGAACAACGGTAACGAGTAACTAGTCAGGGCCACCCCCATCGGTGCTCGTCCAAACGTCACTGACCATGTGTGCACACATAACCCCAATGCCTTGAGCCAGGCCTCTAGCTAGTTTTCTCCCCCGGTAGGATGCTACTGCAATGCAAGGGAGCCACAAAAACTAGCCTAAAAATCGTATCTCGGGAACACGCCCCGCCACCACTCCCAGGTGGGCCGACACCAAGTGTTGTCAGGCTACGACTAGTGGAGGCTCACTAGACACAGAGACTCTTTGAAAGAAACTCTGAAGTATGGATACGGTAAACGCTCACCTGTCGCACGCACTACGAAACACAAGGCAGTACACAGAACTGCCACCAGACTTAGGATAAACAACTAGACCTACACACAACGATCCTTGAGTCACACGACTTAGGTCAAGATCGTTGCACATCACGGCAACCAACTGTTAATCCGCCTAGTCCCTAAGCCAAAAACACGATAAAACATAATAAACCACAAGTCCTCAGCCCCAAGGCTGTACATAGGACTTTCAACTCTGTATAACACAAATCACGACACATGAGAGAACATCAAAACTCTTAGACCAAATAAGCATGTAAATAGAGGTGTAACGATACCTCCAAGCATCAAAAACCAGAGTCTCGATCCATACAGGATAACTGAGACACTCGTGAGGTCACGTGTAAACTACTAGGTCACAACTGGGTTGACCAGAAACCATAATGACCCTAGAAATCACACTAAACACTACTCAATACGATGGCACATTCGAACACCCTATAACACAGTCACAGCCGTCATAGGACATCCACGACATCCACGTACAATAGGCTAACCAAGGGGTCAAAGTCAAGCCAATAAACATAGAAGAAACACCAAACACTACTCAGGATGAGACTACTCTTCTGGGATCCCTCGACACACAGATATGACTCTCACAGAACACCCAAGGCATCCATCGAGTCAAATGTCAACAAGGCACTGAATACTGGGTTCACCGGATCCCGAGACAACTCACATAACACCCCAAAAATCGAAGATAGGAACACGGTGCATGCCTACATTGTGATGGTTAACGTGTCCAAAGGCTACGTCGCGATCCCAAGCGAATGCGTCCAACCATTCAAGTGCATCATCGAGTTGACGCGACACATGCTAGGGTCGCGTTAATAGACGCGGCCATAGCCTACAGCGCATTAAGCCAAGAACGTGGTTGAAGACTCGAGTGCGTTAATCAAGATCGCGGCCACCACCTTGGTCACATTCTTCAGGATCGTGTGCAACACTTGGACCACATCCCTTTCCGTCTCACCGCCCCACTATTCATCTTCTTAGATGAACGTTATCGCACAATATAGCGTGTTAATAAACTCGCCCCTTAGGAGCTCTGCGTTAATACGTCGAACCCCGAAATTAGAAAAATCAGTGGAAAAATCTCGTTCCATGCACCAATCATCTCCAGAACGACGGGGATACATCCGAAATAACTATATCATCCTTCCAGATGCTGGAAGGGATCATACTATGCACAAAACGACATGATATGAGCTATTTTCCCCAAATCAACCAAAAATGACTCACGAGGGAAATTGAACTCCTACCGGCCCCAACTCTCGACCAATCACAATGAAACCAGCGACAATGGCACCCAGACATGCCAGGGGTTCGAATGAAACCAACTAAACTAAAAACTGTGACCTAGAATGGCGAACTTGGCTCATACCCCCCGAAGCATGCTATGCCCTAAATGAAGTAAAACCCGCTCGGATACGCACCGTTCGGCTCCAAATCGTTAGGGAATGCAGGAAAAGAGTAGGGCATCTATCCCCCTACCTCCACCGAAGTTTACGCACACTGAAATGACTAATCCATGCTGAAAATAATCACATGAGCAACCCACGTCGGCTTTGAATCCACGAATGGGATCGCACCAATGCCACGCTTTGATCTTCACGCCATCACGCTCCAAGTCAGCTCCACGTCGTCGCCACCTCACACAGCTCCGCCACGGTCGCACGCGTGGGGGAGAGGTGAAACGAGGAGAGAGAATGGAGGGCGAGAAAATGAGCAACGTGAGGGTGGAGAGAGATGCACGGACTTGTGTTCATCAGAGGAAAATGTGCACAGGGTTTAAACCATAAGTAAGACCTGCACGGACTTGAAATCCTGTTTCCAAGGAAATGCTGCACGGACTTTAAATCCTACTGGCAAGGAAAAGATGCACGGAGTTGATAACAACAGAAAAGTCTGCACAGGGTTTTACAAGCACGGACTTTAAGAAGGATTACAAAGGAACTTGTGAGAATGTGCAAGGACTTGTCTCAAAGAAAAAATTGCGCGGGCTTTGCTGTCCACGGAGTTCATGCATTCGTGCAAGGACTTTGATGACAGTAAGGAATGTGCATGGGATTTTATGTGCACAGACATGATGACGGTGTGCACGGACTTTAAATGCAGCCCAAACAACACAGTCTAAGTACAAAATGTGCATGGGGTTTTATGTGCACAGACTTAGTGTTAAGAGCAGAATATGCACAGAGTTAGACTTCCACAGGCCATGTGAAGGCGTGCACTGACTTCATGTTGAACACCAAACGTGCACGGGGTTTAGCTTCCACGGACTTCATGAAAGTGTGCATAGACTTGCTGAAGGCATGACATTTATGCATGGACTCAATGTAGAACATGCAAGGACTTATAGTGCAAAGACTATTCATGCACGGGGTTTAAGATAAAACACAGACAGCAAAATGGCTAAGACCAGAATATGCATGGACCTTATACATGCATGGACTTGTGAAAGTGTGTACAGACTTATGTTCTTGGCCTAGACCAGAACATGCATGGACTTTGCGATGCACGGACTTAAGACATACATGAAACGTGCATGGACTTTACTTCGTGCCTAAGCAGCAAATGCATGGACTTATACATGCTGAAACAAACATGCACGGACATTACATATGCACGGACTTGAGATGCAAGAACTTGCAAGGACTCAAGACTGCTTGGACATGCAATGCACGGAGTTTGTTCATGCTCAGACTTGAACAAGTCATGCAAGATGTACACTGACCATGCACATACTTTCTGAAGGAAAGCTCTTACTCTACAAATCTAAGACACAAGATAAGTGTTAGCCATTGTCAGACCAAGATTGTTGGCCATCATCAAAACATCAAAACAAGGTTTACAACATATTTGGCCAATCACTAATGGATTCGACAGGTAGATTCGAGTACCACTCGAAAGTGAGTCTAGTAAGAGAAGACCCAAAGAATTTCAACAAGTAGGACTCGTCTGCTGCCAGATCGCCCATCACATTCATGTAATAGGCTATATGCTCCTTCAGTGATCCTTGCCCGTTGAACTTGTCAAACTTAGGCGACTTATTAATGCAGGGAGGGAGTCTTTTTGCAGCATGGTGAGCTGGATATGGTGCCTTGTAGATATCAAACGAGGCGTAATCATCACTGCCTCGATCCGCCAGCTTCATATCTATCATTTGTTTGACCATCAGCTTGCTAACCATTGTCGGGTCCACCAGATCTGGATAGAAGTGTGCTTGTTGCATTTGAGGTTTTGTCAACACTGTGGCTTGAGGCATAGTATCAGTAGTCCCCATAGGTTGAGGAGCTGGTGGTGGTATCAGGGTCATGCCCCCAGCACAGTTGTGCAGTGGCTGCGAAGCCATCATCTGAGGCAAACCCTCGAGCTCATCGGTGCCACGCCGTGATGTTTCAGGAGGGCCTTCCACCTGCTTCGAGGCTGATGCTTGCACACTCAGCTCGCTCAATTGCTTCTTTATTGTGTCAATCTCCTATTGATATTTCAGGAGCAGCATCATCATGGTCGGTTCGGGGTTAGAAGGGCTGGGTGCTTGGCTTCCTCCCTCCGTCGGAGCATCAGAAGCAGGTGGAACCCTTTTGCCCTTGTCCTCAGTGGTAATCATGCTCGTAGCCATGGTGACCACATTCATGCTTGTTTCCTTGACAAGGGCTTGCACTACATCCACTTCAACCTTCTTCCTTCTAGTGAGAGGGTTGGGCCTTTCGGCGAGCCTAGTTACCTCTTCGAGTTCTTTGGGTAGAGACCCATGGTGGCTAGCCACTCTGGCCATGTTGCAACTGAATATCTAAAGGTGCCTATTGTAATGACCCAGAGCTCAGGGTACCGATAACCCGATACAAGTATCGGACTACCGCTACCAAGAACTGGGGATGCCACTCCACCTCTCCTCTGCCCTTCCCATATCCTAATCCCACCCCCTTTCATCACCACCCCATATCCAATAGCCCTCCACAAAAGAAACACCCCTTTGCTTCACCCCTTAGCCACTAGTTGTGCTCTGCTGAAGCCCTGCTAAGCCCCCACCTGCTATAGCACCATCCTCCACTACAGCCCAGAGTTTCAGGGGGCCCACCTTACATTGATGGAAAGATCTTTGAAGCTGCTTCGCAGGCAAGGTGGTCCGGTCTCAATCTGAGTTCGGAGCTGCCCGGGAGAGCCGTTCTCCACAGACTACGTAGAACAAGTCCGGCCTGCAACCAGAGGTGACCTACAGAAGCTCCTGCGACCACACCCCAGCTCCCCTTGGCGCGCCACTTATCCGGAGTGGAGTCCCACCAGTCACCTGTCCAACGCAACAAGCGGGGCACCGATTGAAGCTCGGAGCAGCCCGTTCCGATTTTTCTACCCCAAGGTAGCAGATCAGGTCAGTTAGGATCCGCCCAGACCCCCTCCCACTCTTCTAGACATATCTCTCTGCCCTGACCTCCTCTGGTGGCCTTCCTAGCTAGAGATCGAAGAGGATTCAATCACGGACGTGCCCATTTTGGTCCCACACCATTTTGACTACGGGAGTGATCGTGACAGCGCCGTCTACCTGCTGCTGCGACCTGAGAATAGTCCTAGTCCGAACAGAGCAACCTGGTTCCTAAGCCAGCCACGACCAGCGACGATGCCAAACGATCCCGTGAAATTCAGGAGCTTTCCCAGGACAGTCAGCAAAGGCTTGGCACTGGTTTTGGCATCTTCCAAGTCTGGTACAGTTCGTGGCGGCATCAACAGTGACTGTCGGTCTGATCGTTCCAGAAGCAGGCTGAACCGACCGAGTGGCCTTTTCGGTGCCCTAGTAGTCTTCTCCCCCACCCCACCTGGCCGGCTTAGCACCCCTTCCTGCGTGGAGGTAGTTTTTGTTGTAATCCACATTCCCCTCCCCTTGTCCAACCCTCCTGCGAGAGGAGTAGTGCATGTAATTTTAAACAGGGGAAGCGACTTCGGCGCAGTGTGCGGGGAACCCACACTTCCCCACTCGCCCTCGTCTCCGAACGGGGTTGGTTTCTTCAAACCAACTGGGTAAGCTCTACACCTTTCTCATTTTCTAGTACTTGTTCATATAATATCGATAAAATTACTCCATTGAGCGAGAGAGAGAGCGCCCGACCCCGGAATGTTCCACCTCCGAGCGGTCACCGTGGGTTGTGTGAGAGAGGGACCTAGTGCCCCAATTGGCACCCAGACAGCCCTTGAATTGGGGGCTTCGTACCCTTGGGAGGGCTACCTTAGCCCTGCTGGCACCCTACCAGCTAGGGACTTGATCTACCACCTCCACTCGGCATCGTCGAGTCACCTCAAGATCGTGTGTGCATCGACGAATCGGCAATTTTTGCAACCTCGTGCTCTAGATTGATTGTGTTTGTGAAATAGGTCCAAGGATCTTCCGGATAGTTGCTGCATACTCCTTAGTGGTATCACATCAAGTGGTATCAGAGTAAGTTTTAGACTTGTCTCTGCGAGTCTAATCCATGGGTGCGCTTGTATTAGAGTCACCTTTGGGTCACCCTATGCACTATCCACCTTCTGATGACATCAAGTGTACGGACCAAGAGATCCCACTTCTCATCATATCCATTGCATACCTACCTAATGGAAAACCCAAGAAACTTGATTTCATTGACTTGGAGCCCGATAATTGGATATCCTCCGATATCGTTGTCGTTCTTTCTAGGATCGGACAAATTGTGCACAACCGAGACCAAGTCTTCATTGAATTCAGTAAATGGTTCAGGAAGACTAGATATTGTGATGGAGCTTGGTGCCAAATTGGCACTTTGGCGGGCCCCTGCATAATCCTAGGTGAGAAATGGTTAGATGAAAGGAATGTCGACATTGACCCATTACATCAGACTTGCGTAGTGTATCCGTCACACCTTCCGGTAGCCTTTGAATTCAATAACCTTATACGCTCCCATCTGTCGGAGTCCCCTCCTTGTTCTCCAACCCGAGGCACCCCACACTGACTACCATCACCCCACCCTCGGAAAACCTTCCCACCCCATTGGCCTCAGAAGAGGTAGCCCACCAAATAAAATATAAAAGCTACATGACATGACTCATAGAAGTGTAAGATCACGATGGCACTTGATGACGATCCATCCGGGCTTCAAAAACGTAGAGGGGGTAAGTGATGTCCCCATTAGATCATGAGTGATAATGGTCGACAATTTGATTCTACTTATTTCAAGAATAAGTGTGCCGACCTACACATTTGTAATAACTTCACTTCGGTAGCCCACCCCCTGGCTAACGAGCTAGTCGAAAATGCCAACAAAACTATCCTCAAAGGCATCAAGATCAGACTCGGGAAGGCCAAGGGTAATTGACTCGAGGAATTGCCTAGCGTACTATGGTCGTAACGAACTACTCCCAGAACTGCTACCGGTAATACTCCTTTCCAACTGGTGTATGAAAAGGAGGCCGTGATTCCCCTGGAGATCGGTAACCCTTCCCTCCGAGTTATCAACATCTCCCCTGAGTTGAACGAGCAGAAGTTGTTAGAGAACTTGGACCTGGCAGATGAAGTATGTAAGGTTGTGAGGAACCGAGCGATGGAACACCAACGACGCCTGACGCGCTACTACAACGTCAAAGTTTGAGACAGCCAATTCCAATTGGGAGATTTCGTACTGAGAAAGGCAGAAGCCTCTCGACCACTAGAGGCGGTGGGAAAGCTGGCCCCTAACTGGGAAGGACCCTACTGAGTGGTTAAGATACTCGAAAGAGGACCGTACTGATTATCTACCATGGAAGGAACGCCCATTCCTCGGACTTGGAATGCGACAACATTGCAAAAATTCTATTTTTGAGCTTTTTCCCATATATGTAAGAGACAAATTGTGATAATATCTCTTTTTTCTATTGCATCAAACATCTTTGTGCATCAAATAGGCCATAGCCTGTACAATATGCAAGAAAGAGAAAATCAGGTACATCACGAACTGATCAGTCAAAGCGGGTAAGGTTGGTAGCCCCCAAGCTGAGCCACTGACTCCAACCCATGTGGAAACTGGCTCGAATAACGGGACAGCTGACTTTGTCCGCTCGGGAAGTTCAAAAGAGATGGTATCACGAGAAAAGAGAAGGGGAGAGGAATGCTCGGGTGCCAACTTCGTAGAAAATAAGAGAAGGCCTCCTCTGCCAACTCTTTGGAAGTTGGACCATAATGAGGCCAACAAGAATTGATGGCGCGGGCAAGAAGAAGCAGGAAGTAGAAAGTCGACACCCTCCAAAGAGTGAAAGAGAGTGGGCAAGAAGAGACAAAACAAAGAAAAGAGGCTGGTAGAAGATTAGAAGAGAGAGAAAGAGTGAGCACTCCCTTGAAGTGAGTGAGAGAAGGGGAGCGAGGATGAAAAAAAGGAGGAGCAATGACTCCTCCCCTCTCCCTGGTGGGGCGGCGGTCCAGAGGTCAGGAGGGAGCACATCGCCATGCGTCGTCCCTTCTTGTACATTGTCTGCCCCATCGTTGTTCATTCTTCTACACTGAAGTAGCATGAACACCCCAGCAACCGTCAAGGTTTTCATCTTCAAAGTTGTCCTCTATGCTTCGCCTAAGGAGAACCACAGAGGAAGGAAGATGACTACTTTGTAGAAATAGAAGGAGGAAGCAAAAGATGGCAAGGGAAGCCTTAAGCGGCGTAGAGAGGAGGATGCGCCCTTCGGGATCTTTTATAGGCCAAAGGGGGAGACCTTTGCCTTAATTGAATCGTCCCTCGAAAAGATGCAAGAGGCAGACGTCCTTCCCCAGAAGCTGTTATGCTACCTGCCTCAAGAATCCTTCCATGGGATTACGCAAAATGGCAAGCCATTTAAAGCGAAGAAGGATGAAAAGACACTAGTTCAGCACCTGATCGACACGCAAGCTTGATTTTTTTACTGTAAATCATCCAACATCACTGATTCACTAGCGATAGTGGATACGATGAATCATACTCATTCAAAGGAGATAACATGTAGTTAATTGCATTTTGAACACTGCTACCATTATATAGAAAGAAAATCATTACACAGCTAGGTCCAGAGAGAAATTGCAAAAAAGAAAGAGAAAATGAACTGCAAGGCAAGTGAAAATTTTTCTAGTCTATGGAAATAGGGGAACTCTGGGAAGTCCGTGGCCCCTCTTGAAGCTCGACAGATGGAGGACCCTCAGCGCTCAGAGATTTACCGATAATTTTTTTCTTAAATTGAATCGGATAGTATTAAAGTGGATTAACTCATTCCTAAAAATTAAGTGGAATAAATTAATCCATTAGAGTTTAAGTTAAGAGTGAAGTGGACTAATCCGGATAAATCAACTGTCCCTAATTTAATTCGTTACCAAAATGACCCTGGAATCATCGCATAGCCGGCCGTTTTGAATTTTCTTCCAACCGACCAGCAAAACTTCAGCATTTAATTCAAGCTCTCTGTTCCATCACCCATACATGGCCATCGACCCGTCGGAAAATGGGAAACAGAAAGTGAGATATTTTGAGCGAATTAATTAGCACATCATCCACCCACCACTATATAAGTTTGTACTTGGACACCCGTTCTCTTTAAAGTAATCAGGGATGATGGGGCCTCTTACTATTATTCTGATTATTAGTCCAGTATGCACTACTCCGCCCCGTTCCAACCAGCTTCGTTCCTGGGTTTGCTGTTCCTACGCCACCCTCCTCCTCCTCCTCCTCCTCTCCTTCGTCAACCCTCCAGTACTCCCCACCGCCGGGGTAATTGCCATTGTTGATGCTGCTGGTGGTGGTGGTTTTTCTGGCAACGACACCGACCGTCTTTCTCTGCTTTCCTTCAAAGATGCCGTCTTTGGCGATCCCACCGGAGCTCTAAGGTCCTGGAACGAGAGCCTCCACTACTGCCAGTGGAGAGGGGTCACCTGCGGCCGCCGACACCCTGACCGGGTGACTGCCCTGAACCTCACATCCCTCAGCTTGAGCGGCGTCATCTCTCCATCCCTAGCCAACCTCACCTTCCTCAAGGAGATATACCTCAACAACAACCAGCTCCGCGGCGCCATCCCTCCTCAACTCGGGGGTCTGTCTCGGCTGAGGGCTCTGGATCTGCGAAACAACTCCCTCAACGGGAGGATCCCGTCCAACTTGAGCCGCTGTTCAGAACTCTGGGGCCTCAATTTAGGGCACAATCAGCTCGTGGGGGAGATCCCCATTGCTCTTGGCAGCCTTGCCAAACTCGTACATCTAATCGTTGCACGCAACCAGCTCACTGGAGCCATCCCCCCTTCTCTGGGAAACCTCTCTTCCAACCTCTTCCAAACTCTCGCGCTCGGTGACAATGCTCTCTCTGGAGGTGTCCCGAGCGAGCTGGGCAGTCTCAAGAACTTGAAAATCTTTGGAGTGGGTCTAAACAAACTGTCGGGTACGATACCACCTTCTCTCTATAACCTGTCTAAGCTTGAGGTGTTTGTTGTGACAGCGAGTCAATTCTCAGGAACCCTCCCGTCAGACCTCGGCACCGCTCTTCCTAAGCTAAGGTTCTTGGGCGTATTCGAAAACCAATTCCAAGGAAGCATCCCTACCTCCCTGTCAAATGCTTCCTCACTTCAAATAATTGATCTGGCATCCAACATGCTCTCGGGAAGCATACCGGATAACCTGGGGACTTTGAAAGAACTAGACGTATTCTCTGTCAATACCAACAGATTAGAAGCGAGAGAGCCCAAAGATTGGGCGTTCTTCACCTCCTTGACCAACTGCACACGCCTACGTGTGTTGTCCTTGACATACAATCAGCTGCGTGGAGCGTTACCCAATTCGATAGCCAATTTCTCAACCACTCTACGATCACTAACTATGGGTGGAAACCAGATATCAGGAAGGATCCCTTTGGGGATTGGAAACCTCATAGGTCTCACAGGGCTGGGTATGGGTGGCAACCGGTTTATTGGCAGTATTCCTCCTACGTTGGGGAAGCTCAACAAGCTGGTCGAGTTGGAACTATCGTCAAATCGAGTCTCAGGTGAAATTCCAACAGAACTTGGGAACCTTACACAGCTGTCTCAACTCTTATTGCTTGACAATTATCTATCTGGTAATATACCCATAAGCATTGGTCGGTGCCAGCAGCTCCAAGTGCTGGCTATTTTCAGAAATAGCCTCAATGCAAGCATCCCCGAGGAGCTTTTTACCATCCCCACCCTAGTGGAACTTGACTTATCTGATAATTACTTGGAGGGCCCCCTCCCATCAAGAATGGGCCGCTTGCTCGGTTTACGCACTTTGAATCTTTCATGCAATAGATTGTCTGGCTCTCTTCCCACAACACTAGGTGATTGCCAAAGCTTGGAGGAGTTATTTCAGTTTTGATTTTCTTATATCTATCTAGCAATCTATTATAAAGACTCACCAGATCGTCAAAAGTGAGTTCCTCAGATTTAAAACTTACTTGTGATGATGTCTCCTCCTGTTGATCACTACTGTGATCACTTCTTCTGGCCCTGAGACACTTTTCTTCTCGCTTCCCATGAGCAGCTGTTACTCTGTCCAAGATTTCTTTTCCTGAATCACATCTGAGTACAAACTGAAAAGTGTCAGTAGTAACTGCAGCTTTCAAGATATTAAGAACTGTTGGCCTTTAGATAGAAGACTCCATAAGTTAGAATCAATGGAGTTTACATAAACGCATAGGCCTCCTAGCCATTCATTGAAATTTGAATCATCGAATTCAAGAGGATAAGCCATTGAAAATAATTATCAAGCAAATTCATAGTAATAAGCTAAAAGCCATAATGCACCAAAATAAGCATGATCCTCTACAGATCATTGGATCTGATGTATCAGAGCCTGCTCTGATACCAATTGTTAGGACGCAAGCACGGGATCTTGAGGGGGTTGAATAGATCCCCTTCAAAAATTTGCTTCAATTAAAACTCCCAATATTAAATACATTCGGAAATATGGCTAGTTGATTCAAACCGAACTGAAATTCAGTGGCAGTTCGCAATTGAATACTTAGCAAGCACATGCAGCCAAATATTCTACTAAGCACGCAGACAATACTTCGCAACTGTGTTGGACAAGAACTGATAACACATAGCAGAACTTCAAATAGAAAAGATCAAATAGCCTGCGAAGGGGGATAAAAGATATGAAATTGACTGTTGTAATACTGTGATTTTGATGATGTCAAACACTATGACTCATGTGCATAATGTCATATGTGTTTCTGTTGCCTTGATGTTACAGTTTTGATGTGACTTGTGTTGCCTTGATGTTGTGGTTGTTGCCTTGATGCTGTGTTTTGATGTGACTAGTGTTGCCTTGATGATGAGCATAATGTCATATGGCTATTTTGGTGTTCAAGGTCAATGCACATGCTTATTGCTGCATCCTGAGTCTGTGCACATGCGCATATCTTTTGCTGATGAAGGTCAGAGTGCTTTCATAGCACATCTGTGCACATTTAAACATTCTGATCATTTAATCAAACAGGTTGCATGCATATCCATTTTAACAAATAGGTTGTGTGCACAAACATTTTTCACATGCACAAGGTCTAAGCACATGCATTCATGTTAGAGCATATGGATTATGTAGGTCAGAATATGTTCATACAAGTCTGAGCACATGCACGCATCAAGTCTAAGCACATGCTTTTACATCTGTACACATGCATTATGCAAGTTGGAGCACATTGTGTTGGAAAGCACTTGAAAGTCAGAGCATCTTCATAAGGTCCAAGCATTTTCATACCAGGGTCGGTGCACATGTTCATTTCATTGCATGAAAGTTGATGCACATATGTGTTACCAACCAGGAACGTCGATGCACATATGTCGCTGGCCTTATACGGTCGATGCACCTTTGCATTGGTCATCTGTATGACCAATGCACATTTGCATTGGTCACCTACAAGGTCTGAGCACATGTTGCATCTTGCACACTAAGGTCGATGCATGTATCTCTTCTAGTCATTCAGGTCGATGTACATTTGAAATTCAGTTAACCAAGGTCGATGCACATTTGAACTTCAGTTAACTAAGGTTGATGCACATTTGCATGTGTGTTTAGAAGGTCGATGCATTTATGGTAGCTAGCATTTATAAGGTCGATGCTAGCGTGTGTGTCTGTGCAGCATGAAGTCTATACATATAGGTCTATGCATGTTTTAAGTCTATGCATATACGGTCTAAGTATATATGTTACATGCATAAGGTCAATGCTTGTGTGTCTAGGTTTCATATCAAGCCAGTGCATCATGCTTAGTCACTATAGGGATGCTATTTATAGGGAGAAGATGAAGCCTGATGTGACACGACCTTGGATTTAAGCAAACAAGCACAATTCGCAACTCGAACGGGCCGATATCGGCGGCCAACTCACCCGACACTCAAGCCAAAACCTGGGGTGACTTGGCGATGCCGAGTGGAGGATGTGAGGGCTGGTCCCTTGCTGGTAGAGGGCCAGCAAGGCCAGAGGGTCTCCCAAAGGACAAGTAAGAGAGTCACCAATAATTTTACCCATTTTAAAAATTGACCGGATAGACAAATCAATGTAACAGACACAATGAAGATCATATCACATCACATTAGGTCAATCAACAAGACAGTTATAAGATCATAAACATCACACATCAACCACATCACCCACATCACAGTTCAATCGTAAAATAAAACTATTACAAAACACTCTCCCCCTTTGCCATCAACAAGAAGGGAGGTCATAAGTTCAGCAAATGTTTCAAAAGAGAAGTCCTTCAGTGAGTGGGGAAATATTTTGAGTATCGTCTGGAGGAGCCACCAGCGGAGGATGATGGAGGTGGAGGTGGAGGTGGAGGACGATGAGCTGACAGATTCTGCTGAGACTGTAATGCTTGAATGGCTTGTTCGAGTTCTGCCAGCTGAAACATCAAATTGTTCTTCAAACTGCCCATCTCTGAGCTTACGTCATTAGATCCCTATTTTAATCTTTCAAGTGTGCTACAAAGGGTACCAACGGTGGTGGAGAGTTGAGTCAATCTTTCAGCAACTTGGTGAACTCCTGTGGACATCTCGGTGACAGGAGTTTGCAAAGTAATCACCGCAATTTGGATGTCATAACACAGGGTTTGCAATTTGGTGATTGTCTCAAGAGTAGTAATCTGTGCAGCATGCACAGATGTCACCAATTCTGCAGTCTTGTTCACCACTTTTCCCACACTCTTCAAAACCTTCCTCATAGCTTTGTCTGTGCGCTGTTTAGACAACATATATTGTCTCCAATATATCTGCATAGTGACTTCAGAGAGGACCACTGTTCTGTACAGACGCTCTATTTGAAAGTCTGTATACAAAATGAATCTATTCAACTTGTCTCCTTGATGCTGCATCATTCTGATAAGATGAACCAGTAGATTCTTCTCTGTTGCATCAGGAGGGGCCTGGAAGAATTCATTATGAAGCTGTGGACCACTAGACCCAAGTTTTGTACCTGTAGGGCGAGAGCTAGGCTCACCTTGCTCCCATTGGGTCTGAGATTTCCCTCTGAGATCAAACCATTCTGGCTCATCTTCTTGAGAAGGAGGTGCAGCACCACTAGGTTCCCCGGTCTCATAAGTTGATGGAGGTATAACTTCTTCAGTGGAGACCTCAGGAATGTCCCGGTGAGGGGAAGACTCTCTGGGATGAGGAGGAAGAGGAGGAGACTCAGCTGGAGGTGGGATTTCAAAATCTGCAACTCTCTCTTGTTCATCCCTTCGTTGAGGAGAGGCAGCATGCTCAGGAGGTGCTGGCACCCTTTCTTCCTGCTGTGCATCTATCCTAGATGCCTGACCAGTCTCGGGTGCAGCCGGTTGCTGGCTCGGAAGTGTCCTTGTGAGCTTGCCATCAATCATGGTGAAACCCATAAATTTCTGAATATATGCCATTGAATATACATTCCCACCATGAATATACATCTCCTTTTCTGACCCAAAATTAATTCCAACTCGACGAAAAATTGGGGTAAGAGAGGCAGCATATGGAAGAGATCTGGACTGATGTAGATATGACCCCATTGTCTAAATAATGACATCTACCAAAGAGATTTTTATATCTTTCAGCATGCAAAATAATAAAAATCTTTGCATTTCGGTTACTCTCTCTCTTCCGCTGCTCTGAGGTGTTATGATAGAAGTGCAGATAATGAAGCAGACGAATGAAAGGAGAAAATCTATTAGCTTTCAAGCTTGATAATAGAATCTGTTTAGGATCAGCTGGATCCCGGGGTGTTCCGGTTAAAACTTCAAACGCCTCATGGTCGTCTAGGGCGAATGAGTGGATTTCAGCCCCATTCATTGGGATTTTCCATGATCGAGCAAGTAGGTCACTTGTGACCTCAAATGTGACACCCCTGACCGTTGATGACATTTTAGGAATGTCCGGCTCATATACCAAATTGTGGTAAAATTCACGAACCAGGGTTGGGTAGTATGATCTATACCTAGTTACGAATCTCCACCAACCCTGAAATTCGAGAGTGGGGCGAAGCTCAGGAAAAGTTGCATGCAGTGCAGCATCATCACCATCTACATACATAGGGATAAGAACCTTGAGAGGCTCTTCAACATTTATGACATTAGACGGTGCGGGAGGCCTGGAAGACGAGGTCTTCCTTTTAATTTTGGAATCGAAGGTCGACCATACAAACATTTGGCAATTATAGAATTTTGTAGCTGCACACATGAAGCCTTGATTTCCTCTTGAGAGAAGAAAACAGCAGGTTCACCTTGATCAGTATACGCCGGAGGCTTCACCTGGACGGTTATTCTCTATCGAGGTTGGATTTCCAGAAGCGTTTGAGCATAAGTCTTCCGCAGAGTAGGCACAGCTTCCATACTGCCTGCTTCGGGATTCTCCGAAAAAGGAGGAACCTCCCTTGCCACACCCTCCATGGACGGCAAGGGGGGCGCCAATGAGCGACCAGGGAAAACAAAGGCGGGAGGACGACCGGAGTTTCTTACTCTAAAAAATCTAGAGAGAGAGAGAGGAGGAGTGTGGGTTTTATCGTTAATGTGGGGATTAACATTAACGTAAAGAATATCAGGTTTTAATCATCTATCCAGACGGAAGGTCCGGACTGATTTGGGTGTAAACAGTAGCTTAGGCACGGAGCCATTCGCTGAGAGTGTGGGTTTTATCGTTAATGTAGAGATTAACATTAACACAAAGGATATCAGGTGTTAATCATCTATCCAGACGGAAGGTCCAGACTGATTTGGGTGTATACAGCAGCTTAGGCACGGAGCCGTTCGCTGAGAGTGTGGGTTTCATCGTTAATCTGGGGATTAACATTAACGCAAAGGATATCAGGTTTTAAGTACCAATCCAGACGGAAGGTCTGGACTGATTTGGGTGTATACAGCAGCTTAGGCACGGAGCCGTTCGCTGAGAGTGTGGGTTTCATCATTAATGTGGGGATTAACATTAACGCAAAGGATATCAGGTTTTAAGTACCAATCCAGATGGAAGGTCCGGACTGATTTGGGTGTGTAGTGACTGAGTGACGTCTCTTCCTGAGCTCATCGCATCATTCATCACTTCTCATTCTCTTTTTCATCATTTTTTTATCATTCATTTTTTTCTCTTTTTTTATCCTCATTTCATCATTTTTTTTTGCCATCTCTTTTCTTGCTTCATCTCCTCTTTGTCATTTTATTTTCACTAATTTTCATTTGCTGCCATTCCCGACTCTTCACAAAGTAGTGGTGCAGCGTGATACAGCTTTAGATGTTTTCCGTTAAGGGGTGAGAATTACACTTCTCCACGGTGGTTGACGACCACGTAGGCTCCGCCCTCGTAGACCCTTTGGACTACGTAAGGACCCACCCAGTTAGCAGCCAGCTTACCCTTTGGGTTGGAGGCCATGACTTCTTTCTTTTTGACCATAACCAGGTCACCTTTCTTAAATTCTCGCCCTCTTACGAGCTTGTTGAAGGCGCTCGCCATGTGAGCCTGATATATCTGGATATTCTTCTGCGCTTGAAGGCATTTCCCCTCCAGCCCAGCCAACTCTTCGAGTCTTCTCTCGGCATTTGTCTATTCGTTATGAGCTAGGCCATGTTGGACTGTAACTCTGAGTGATGGGACTTCTTGCTCTATAGGGACTACTGCCTCGGAGCCGTACACTAGTGAGAACGGCGAGCAACCCGTGGGTGTCTTATAGACGATACGATATGCCCAGAGCGCTTCATACATCTTTTCATCCCAGTCCCTCTTATTAGAGTTGACTATCTTGGCTAAAAGGGTGCATAGGGTCTTATTAAATGCTTCAGCCAATCCATTTGCTTGTGGATTGTAAGGGGTGTCAGTTCTCCATTCAATCTTGTACTTCTCGGTGAGCCGATATATCTTCTAATTCTTGAAGTGACTTCCATTATCGAATATTATTCGGCTGGGAATCCCAAACTGAAAAATTATGTTGTGTCTGATGAACCTGGCGACTAGCTCACTAGTCACTTCTCTGAGTGCCACTGTCTCTGCCCATCTGGAGAAATAGTCTGTTATGGCCAGGATGTACCTGTATCCAGCTGAGGAAGTCGGCAGAGGTCCGACCACATCAGTTCCCCACAGAGCGAAAGGCCAGCTAGGAATTGTCGGGTGCAAAGGCACAGGGGGCCTCTTAGGTATAGCAGCATGTTCTTGACATTTTTGGCGTGACTTTGCAAACTGGCAATAGTCTTCAAACATAGTGGGCCAATAATAGCCCAATTTCTTGATTTCAATTTTCATCTTGGGCCCAGCCTGGTGTGCCGCCCGGAGTCTCCCCCACACATATCCACCCCCATTCCCATCCCATTTACCTCATTCCCCACCTCTGCTCTTCAACCTACAGTTCTGGGTCACAGGCAGCAGTGAACCAGCAGCTTGCAGAGGCAACCGCAATGTCATCCGGGTGTTTCTGAAGGCTCAAGAGGCACCGACGGAAGCGTCTCTGAGTCTTCTTCGCAACGGTGGTCATCTCGTCTCATTCTGAGTTCGTGGCTGTCTGGGGCAAGCAATCGACTCCGACTGCGCAGAAGGGTTCTGATCAGCATCCAGAAGCGGCTTGCAGAAGCTTCTACGCCTGATCACTTGAAGATCTGAAGGCGGGGTTCGACCAGGACCTTCTACGGTGAGTCTCCCTCCTCCTCTAAGAAGCGGCACTCCATTCGGCTCCATTTTCTCCCCAGGGTGCGTAGTTCTATCTTCCCTGGGACTGAACTGACACCCTGTCACAGTTTGGACTGCTGCGACCTCCTCCATCATTAGCTGGCACCCCCGTGAGGCACGCTTCGAAGGCAACTCATCAACGATTTCAACGCCATTGACCGCGCTCAATTTGAAGTTCTGGACAGTTCGTGGCGGCTTCAGCTTCCTGATGCTGCGGTGCTGAGACAGTCAGAACTATAGAACAGAGCCTCTGCTTCCAATCCCACCCCGACCAGCGCCGGCTTCCAAAGTTCCTACCAAAATTTTAGCACCTTCTTGGGTCAACCTACGATATTTTGGCACTTGTCCCGCTAACAAAGGAGTTCGGGAGCGACCACAACAATTCCAGCAATGACTATCTATCCTCTGTTCCTGAGAGGGGATAGAATCGACTCCGACATTCTTTGAAGCTTCTTGTCCACTTCTTCAGTGCTTTCCATTCAATCTTAGCTCTAGTCTCTGCTGGCTGGTGAGAGAGTGCCCGATCTTGAAAGTCCCGGACTTTCGAGTGGCCACCGTGGGAGTGAGTGATTACTCGTGCCCTCGGCACCGGGTCGGCCTCTAGAATCAGACTTGCCGTACCCTTTGGGGAGACCCTCTGGTCTTGCTGGCCCTCTACCAGCAAGGTACCAGCCCTCACAACCTCCACTCGGCATCGCCGAGTCACCCTGGGTTTTTGGTTGAGCGTCGAGTGAGTTGCCGCCACTATTGGCCTGATCGGGTTGCGAATTGTGCTTGCAAGATAGGTCCGAGGTTGTTTCACATCACTTCTTCGACTGCGGCCGCCTGCATCAGCCATTGTTGTCCCAATGAGGGGTTGCCTAGACCCCTGAAGTAGTTCCTGACCATGCTGGTCATTTCTTCCTGCCCCCGTTCCTCATGTAGGATCGGGGATAGTTGTCGACCTACGACGGGAGGGATATAAGCAAGTCGGGTTCTACCGGTGGGTTGTTGGAATCTGCGTCCCATAGTGGGAATGTTGGCTTGGCGGGCACAGGCCCGGAGGCTTCCATGGCGTGGAGGGTCTACGGCCATCTCTTCCTTCTTCGGGGTCGAGCCCCTTTCCTTCCTCACCTCCGCTCTATCACGTACAGGGCGACAGCGGACCGGTACATCTTGGCGGGCATGCTGGATCTTCTTGGGGACCCACACCTATTTAAATTTCTTTGGCCTCGGGGTCAGCTTCTCTTGGCCATGGAGGCCAGCTTCTTCTCTTTCAGCTCTCCTCCCAGCGAGCGCTTGGTAGGAGTTACAGACGGGCACGACGGGGACGATCTGATCTGGGACCACCCGGGCATCACGTCTGTCGAGGAAGACACAGACTCTGTCGATCAGCATGGACTTGCCAGATTTAGAGAGACATCTGGTAACAATAACAGCATTCTTCCCGAAGCCCCTCCGTTGGCGTCCTCCAGAGTTCTTGTTGATAGGAGTGGGGCGGACCCCAGGAACAGCATGGTGCACCAGGCAGCTGGCGACCAGGGTTGGACTCTTGGGTGAGTTCGGGCGGCACCGGGCCTTCAGGACCTCAGCCTTCTTCGCGGCCTCCTTGGTAGGCACCAAGGACTCCACCTCCAGCATGTCAACGAAGGCCAACCCCAAGAAGTTGGGGAAGCCAATGGTAGCAGGGAACGTCCCAAAGACAGTGGGCACCGCCAGGCACCCATGCTTAGCATGGCCGGCGACGATCGCGGGGCCAAAGTGAAAGGCCTTACCATGGCTCTGTTGATTACATGGCATGCAGTGTTAACTGCCTCTGCCCAGAATTTTCTTGGTAGGCCACCTTCAACTAAGAGTGTACGGGCCATCTCCACTAGTGTTCGGTTCCTCCTCTCCACTACTCCATTCTGCTCGGGTGTTCTTGGGGAGGAGAACCTATGAGTAATCCCATTGTCCCTGCAAAAGTCATCAAATTGTGAGTTTTCAAACTCACCTCCATGATCAGACAGAATATTTTCAATCAAATTTTTATTTTTCTATTTTATTCTCAAGTAGAACTCCTGAAATTCTGAAAATGTATTATTCTTGTGTGTGATGAAGAATACCCAAGTATACCTAGAGAAGTCATCAACTAGGACATATCCATATCTCCTACCTGATAAGCTGACTGATCTAGTAGGTCCAAAGAGGTCCATGTGTATCAGCTCATAAGGTTTGGAGGACATGTTTTCTGTTCTAGATTTGAATGACTTCCTAGTCTGCTTGGACTGTGTACATGCATCACACACTTTATTTTCTTTCTTAAAGAAAATTTCAGGTAGTCCTCTAACCATGCTGTGTTTATTAAGTTTGTGCAGAACAGTGTAGCTAGCATGGCCTAACCTACGATGCCACAAGAATGCAATATCATCTTTGTTAGCAGTGAGGCATAGGTTAGAGTGAGCTAAATCATCTAAATCTACCATGTAGATGTTATTTAATCTTTTTTCAGAAAATTTTACTACATCAGAATCAGGTTCATAGATCCTACAGCATTGAGAATCAAAAACTACTCTATGACCTTTGTCACATAGCTGGCTAATACTGAGCAAGTTATAAGTGAGACCCTCAACCAGCATGACCTCCTCAATGCAGCAGATAGTGCACTTACCTACCTTACCTGATCCGATGATTTTACCCTTTGTGTTACCTCTGAAGGTGACAATGCCTCCACTCTTCTCTGTCAGTAAGCACAATTTGGCCATGTCTCCCGCAATATGCCTGGAGTAGCCAGTGTCCAGGTACCACATGTTGTTCCTGGCTGCCAAGCATACCTGCAAACATAATCAGGGAGAAAATTTTAGAACCCAAAAATATTTGGGCTCCGAAATAGATGTAGAACAATTCAAACAAGATAATAAATTCTTGGGAATCCACATCTGTTTGAACATTATTTGCTTGGTGGATTTATTGACATTCTTTTTATTATTTTTCTGCTCAGCATTAGCATTCTGAGCCTTTCTTATCTTGTGTGTCCTGGCACTATTTTTATGAGTATTTTGGTTTTGTTTGTGCCAGTGCCTAGGCCAATAAGCATTCAGAGAATTGTGGCTTGTATTGGTCCTAGGCTGATTGAAAGGAGTTTGTCTATTAAGAACCCATGTTCTAGACTGCCTAACCCAGTTTGTGGTTTGAGGTCTATAAACATGAGTCTGGAATGACTGATATCTAGACCTCCTCTGATTTCTACTCCATCCAGACCTATGATATGGTTGTGACTGAGCATACTGGTAGGTCTGGACCCTTGGTTGATAGGACTGGCTGGATTGTCCTCTTGCTGGATTTTGTCTCCCTTGCATCCTAGACCCTCCTGAAGTGTACACTGGTGTGGATTGGGTCTTCTTCTGAGTAGCTGGTGGTGGAGACTTGGTAGCCCTACCCTGGGGTTTGGGTGTGAGTGAAGATTGACCTCTAATCTGAGTTCTACCCTGAGGAATAGGGCAGTATGTACTAGGCTCACCAATTTTCTACTTACCCTTGTCCTTAGCACTGGACATTTTAGAGTTAGCAATTTTTGCATGAACATTTTCAGTCATCAATTTTATGAGAGGTCTCTTCTCCTTCTCAGCCACAAATGAAATTGTTTTCAATTCAAAGTTTTTCTTGGCTGTGGGATTAAACCTGAGACCTTCTTTCCTAAAGTTAACTTTTGACCCCAAAAGAGCATTCAAATTATCTGTTCCTTGGGTCATTTTCTCAATTGTTTTCTGTTTGTCCTCATTTTGATTCTCTAGGTGTTCAATTGATTTCTTTAGTTCATTGTTAACACCTAGCATAGCTTCATATTTCTCATTGACAATTTTCATTTCATTCTCAAATTTCTGTAATCTCAATTTCAAAATATCAATAACATTTTTCAGAGTCAAAATGACTCAACTAAAATACTCAAACTAGATAAAAGGACCCACAAGATCATGGTGCTCGAACTCAATCCAACCTCGGGTGTGTGGATGACCCGAGCCAAAGAGAAGTAGCGGTGATGCCTCCATCATACCACTACAACGGTCCCTGAGTCCTATGACTCTGAGTCAGGATCATCGCACATTACGGAACAAGCCGCCAATCGGTCTAATCCTAAGCTAGGGAAAATGACGCTCCGAGGAATACGACACACGGAGACCTGAGGGGACACCGAGAACCCCCAGCACACCTGGATACACAAACCGAGGTAGAACGGTACCTTGAGGTATCCAAAACCAATGTCTCGAATTGGATAAAGCCGTCGAGACACAACAAGTCTTCCTGTCAACCACTAGGTAACCCCAGGTTTACTGGAACCAGACATGACACCAACATACTAACACATCCACCGCCACAGCAGCACAAACAAATGGAAACCACAAGAACAAGAGCGGCGGATGACAACAACACTCTGTGTAGAGCAACCTGTTAGTTAACTGTTAGGGGAAACCCAACAGTCAAGAGATAGTCGCTACACAACCAGAGACATGGACAATGACAGCTTCTAGATTGAGTCGTTAGGGTACTATTGTAGCCTAGGAAAAACAACAGCCAGTCACCTAAACCGACCCATCCAAACAACCACTGATAGATAGACACCGCCCTAAACAAGTACCTAAGATGGACGGACACACAACACAAGACCAACCAACGGTCGCAATGGCAAACAGCACTATAACGCACCGGCATAGGGGCGTTATACCTACATAACACACCACGGGAGGGCCGACCAGACCTGAAACCACATACAGATGATATAACGAGCCAACATAGGGGCGTTTATATCAACATGATGCACCACATATAGGGTGTTATGTCAACCAGACCAAAACGAAGTATAACTGACCACCATCAGCACGTTATACAAGTATAATGCATAAGGATTGGTGCGTTATACCCAATAGACTCCAAAATAATAACTACATATTGAGGGCACATAACAGACCAAGACCCATCCGTCATAGCCACAAAACGCACAGGGTGAGGCACGTTATATCAACCGTCATACCCAGTCAAAACATCGGTCAACAGACCATAACGGATCTGCACCTGAGCGTTATATTAACCATAATGCACGGGGAAGAGTCTGTTATGCCAAGCGACTGACACGATCTTCGAGGTGAACACAGTCATCGAGGGAAGTGACACGGCAATCCTCAAAAATCACCCGACCATAACGCACCAGGGCAGGGGCGTTATGCTCCACATAACGGACTAGTCTTGGTTCGTTATGCTCCAAGACCTCCTAAGATAAAAAATCAATGAACAAAGCATAACGGTCGATCGGGGGACCGTTATGCACATAACGGCCTCTGGTAGGACCGTTGTGCCAATCCGATGACCAAAATGGTGAAACGGCTGAATCGGCCCGTTCCACGCCCCATGCACGCCGTAGCGCAAGGAAAATACATCCAGACGGTGGGAACTCCTTCAAGGATTCCAAAAACACCACATGCAGGCCACGAAATGCCTTAAATCGTAAGATCTGGGCGAATCTGACGAATCAACCCAAATTGAGTCACCGGGGTTCCCAGACTCCTACCGGCCCCAAACGACAACCAATCGACACGAAACTAGTGAGGTTGGGATCCTGACATCCCAGCAATCAGTTTGACACTAACTACATCGCGAGTGGTTGCCATTTTTTGGCAAACCCTAGAAATCCCAAAAACTAAGGTTTATGTTAAACTGGCTCGATCTCCCTCAATCGGTCACGAAATTACGCACAGAGACAGGGAAAACGTGCAGAACGCGGACGGGGTCTATCTCCCTACCTCCACCGATAAAACTGAGCGCCATGGGTGAGTAAACCACGCCGAAATCTTGTCGCGAATCGAACCGCCGACTTTGAATCTGCCGTTCGGGATCGTGCCAAATCTACGCCATTCCTCGCTCTACCACGCATCTCAGCAAGTCCCACGCACCGTCACCTCGCCCGCGGATCGCTCCATCTACAGTCGGGCACCCCAAGGAGAGAGAACGAGAGAGAACGATGTAGAGGGAGAGTGAGAGTGCGAGAGTGAGGGGGGGTTTAAGGGTTGCAGCAACTCCTAGGGAGCAGACTGTGCTAGTGCGGTCCAGCCCTATTCCAGACCCTGACCTGTGCCGGCGCGTTCGAACTCAGGGTTCTGATCAGGACAGGCACGGCATCGGTGGTCCAGATTTCCAGGTCGATGTTCGCTGAATTAAGCAGGCCGTAGCGCACCGACAGCGTGTCGAGCTTACCGTCGCCATTGGGCGAGAACGGTGACGGTGTCGTATCCAGGTAGCTGATGAGGCCTGTTACCGCCGGATTGATCGTCACCGGAATGCGCAGGTCGGTCACGTTGCCCACGGCGTCGCTGGCGAGCACGCGGAAGGTCACCGGACCGCTCAGGCCCAGCGTGTTCCAATTGCCCAGCGGCTGCAGATTGCCCGCCGGCGGCGCGGTAGGCTGCGTGCTCGATGCGATCGGCGCCCAGCTGTCCGGCGCGCTGGGTAGAGCGTACTGAATCTGGTAACCGACAAAATTGATGTCAGTGATCGACCCTTGCATAGGGACGATCAGGCCAAGTTGTGCATTGGCAAACGGGCTGCTGATCACGACATTCGGCGGCGTGTTGTCGACTTGCGTCTCTTGGTTTTCAACCAATTGGTTGCCGCAGCCGTCGGTATACGTGATCTGCACGAGATAGTTACCGTCCGGCACGACCGTTCCGCCATCGTTCATGCCATCCCATTGGAACGCAACGGGTCCGGCAGGCACAGCTTGGGCCTGAACCAGGTTGCGCACTTCGCCGCCCGTGGCTACCCACTTCGTGCCCGTGGAATCGAGGGCGGCGGGGAATACCTGGATGCTTACCGTGACATCCTCATTCGGATTGAGCGACAAGGTCGCAACATCGAACAAACCATCGCCGTTGGGTGAGAAGACGCGGTAGTCGATGGTCGATGGCGTCACGCTGACCTTATTGCTGAAATAGAAATCGACCGGCGTAGAACATGCCATGAAGCCGCCCGCATTATAGGCTTTGGCCAGTACCGTCAATTTCTGCTCGCCGTCGGTGGTGCTACTGATGTTCTCATAGAGCCCGAGCTCGGCCCACTGTCCGCTCGCGGCAGGCGCTCCAGGATTGCTCGGCCACGCAATCGGTGTCATGGGCGGCGGGTTCGTCGGTACGGCAATCGACGTGAATGAAGCTGCCGCTCCGCCCTGGTAATCGGTCTCATTCGTAATCTTGTAGTTTTCCGTGATGCCCACCTGGATAGGCACAACGGTACGCATCGCGCCCGGGTTCTGCGGATCCGCCACCTTGATGCCGCACATCTTCTGCCCTTGGACCGGCGAAGTGATATGGATCACCGAAGCTTCATGCTCGATCGTCACCGGAATCAGCGCATTGGATTGCTTGCCGTCCTCGTTGATGACGCGGACGTAGTAGTTCGCCGGCCCATCGGGCAAGCTGCTCGTGTCTAGCGTATAGGCGTAGGTACCGCCGGCGTTGATCGCGTTCCAATTGTTGATCTGCGTCTCCGTGCCGTCGCTTGCAACGGCGCCGAACAGCATTTGCGTGAGCGTCCGGCCATCGTTCGCGAACGGAGTAAATGTGAAATCGATCTTGTTCGGCGCGGGCGTATTGCAAGAGGGCGAGGTCTCCGGCGTGGCAGTCCAAGTGGCGCCAAGGCACAAAGGCTGCAAGGGATAGCCCGAAGACGTGACGACTTCGCCTGTGGACAAGGTTCCGCGCAGCGAAAGGCTGTAATCATCGCACAGCACCATATTGAGCTGCTGCAACAACTCTTCCCCGAGCAAATAGTTGAATGTCGCATTCGGCGCAGAATCGGTGGCAACAACCTGCGGCGTCACATAGCGCGGATCGCTGGTACTCGACAAGAGCAAATCGACCTTGGTGAACGGCGAGGTCCAATAACCGACGGCTTGAACCCCCAGCGAGACATTGCGCTGGTCATCGATCTTGGAAATCGCCAATTCGTTGGATATCTGGAACACATATGGCATGACCACCGGATAACTGTTTCCAGCTTGATCGATGATCTTCAGCCGCAACACATAGCTAGTCTGCGGCTGCACTCCTTGCATATCCCAGAGGAACTGGAACGACCCATTCGCAGCGGTTGTCCCGACCGAGGTGTAATCGGGACTGGGGCCGGAAACGAAGTTGGTGACAGTCACTTCGTTCCAGGTCAGCGAGTCGAGATCGGACCATGCAACGGCATTATCGTTCGGGCCGACCGCGCGATACTGCAATATGACGGTGGAGGTCGGATTAATGACAGTCTCGGCGACAGTGAGGCGTAGCGGATGGCCGTATGCGATACCCTGCAACACAGGCAGCTGTCCTATCGTTATCGTGGGATCCGCAGGTGCATAGGGCATCGGCGAATCCGGTATCCAGGCCAGACCGGTCGATGTCTCCGATTCCTCATGGACCGCGTAGGCCGTGAAGAAAACCTGTTGGCTGCCGAGCGGCACGGAGGCAACGGTCTTGTTGCCGGCCTTGTCGTTAACCGTGTAGCGGTATTGCGCGTTGACGAATGTCGGGTCGCTAAGCATCTGATAGCCGGCCATCCCGGGAGTCGCGCCGAATGGTGCCGGCGCCCAGGTCGAGGGATTGGCGCCAGATGCAGTCTCAAGCAGGCCGCCCAACACATTGGCGTCACTCGAATCCCAATCCAGTTCCGGCGCATAGTTGACGACCGTGCATTGAGCCTGGCCGCACATGGTCTGCAGAGGCTGGTAAGCGTCATTCATCGTCAAGGTGACCGCCGGCGGCGTATTGTCGACAGTGACGAAGAATTGATAGTTCTGGACCGCGATCGAATACACCCCGTCCGGCACCACCTGGCCGTTGTCGTCGCGGCCGTCCCAGACGAAGCTCGATTGCGTGCCAATCACCGACTGGTCGACCGGCACGGTTCTCAAGATGTTGTTGTTGGCGTCGCTGACCGTGAATTCGAGATGCACCGGCTGCAGCACACGATAATGCAGGCTCACCGTGTCCTGCACGCCATCGCCGTTGGGTGAAATATAGTTGTTGTCGGTATACAGGTCGGTGATAGAGGGCGTATTGGCCCAGGCGACGTTGTGCACCACCTGGTTCTTGTTGCCGGCCAGGTCGCTCACCGTCAAGCGCAGGTAATAGTTGCCGTAGGCAGGCGGCACCCAGGTCGTAAAGACGTCATTGACCACCGGCGTACTCGACGGCGGCGCCACCGGGATCCAGGTATTGGGCGCGGCTGCGGTCGAGTATTCGATCAGGTAGCTCGAGAAATTCAAGTCGGCTGCGGTACCCAGCAGGCGCAATCCTCCGCCATTGGAGTTGTAGAGCGGACGCAAATCGGCCGTCATGTTCAACAGCGAACCATAGGCATACTGGTCCGGCCCCGTGGCGGAGCACGTGCTCGCGGTATTGTTCGCGTCGCGGCCCGAAGTGAACAGCAGCTTGCGCCCGCTCGGGATGAATCCCTGGAAGGCGATGCCGCTGCCCGTGCCGTTGTTGGAGGGGTTGTTCTGGACGTCGGGGGCGTTCTGCCAGTTCTGGAACAGGTTGCGGATCGTATTGTTGTCGTCCAGTGAAATGGCATCGATACAGCTGTCGCTGTTGTCGCTCACATTGCATTGCTCGTTGTAGCGCACGCGAATGATCGTGCGCTCGTTCGGTGCCCAGGTATAGCTCGAAGGCAGGTCCGACGACCCATAAGCGGGTACTGCGGTCTCGTCGATTTCCTGGAGCTGGCCCGTCACGACATTGGCGACCGTCATGATGTGCTCGGCGCCGCCGTTGCTGACGAACGCCTTGGCACCGGCGCGCGGCTGGCCCTTGGTACTCGCGGACGCGCCGCCCTTGGGTGCGGTCTCGGCCACGCCATGGACGTCGGACGTGGCGAACGAGTGGCCGAACACGAACTCCTGCCCGCTGCTCGACCAGTCGGGCGTGGAAATCGCGCCGCCGTAGCTAGCCCCGTCGCATGCGGAATTCGAGTTGCCATAGCCCGATACCGTGATGCCGACAGCATCGCTCGTGGTAAACGACTGGACCGGGTTGAAATCCGTGTCGTAGACGAAGAATCCGGCGTCGAACGCGTCGGCATTTTGCTGCCCCAGGTCAAGGAGCAGCATGCCGCCGAGGACGAACAGTTTCGAATTCGGTGCCCACTTGCGCTGCGAATAGGCGCAATTCGTCGGCAGACTGACTGCGAGCTTGGAACGGCGGCCCACGATCATGTCGATGACGTAATAGCTGCGCTGTCCGTTGTCGTCGGTCGCGACCAGGGCCTTGGTCCGGTCCGGCGAATAATCCACCCAATCGATGCCGGCGCTGGCACTGCCGTAGTCCGATTGCTGCAGCAGGATGGTCGGCGCCGTCACGCCGTCCGTCGGGATCGATTCGAGAGTGTTGTCGTTGAGCAGTGCGAAGAACGCCGTCCCCGTGGCGCTCAAGACGGCCGTTGTGCCGAGGCTTCCATAGGAAGCAGGCGCCGGGCTTTGCTGCGTATTGAGCTGGGTCAGGCCGCTGCCGTCGCCGTTCATGACCCACAAACCGACGTTGCCGTTGGAGTCGGTATAGGTCGATGCAACCTTCTCGCCATTGAGCGAGGCGGTCATCACCGAGTAGTCCCAGGTGGTTCCGCCCGCCGCATTGGGGGGGGCGGGCAAGGCCGTCAGCGTAGCGACGTCCGAGGACTCGACATACAATCCGCCGGGAAGATTGACCACGGAAGCACCGCGGGACACACCGTCGTTAAGCAAGACGCGCTGCTCGTCGGCTGTAATCTGCAGGCTACCCGGCCACACCGAATCGTTGAGAGTACAGGTCAGATTGGTAAACAGCTGGTACTGCGCGGCCAAACTATCCCCCTCCCCCTATCACTCCAGCCAAGGCCCCTCCTAGCCTTCCCCCACGGAGAGAAGAGGGACCAAAGGGACCAAGTGTAGGAGGGACCACCCCAGGTAGTGGGCATCAACAATGCTATAGATGTCAATGGTATGGGCACTTTGCGGGGCAATGCCCATCCAAAGGGTTGTCTAACTTGCTCGTTGAGGAGGAAACTTCCCCACCCCAAGGGGAACATGAGAGTATGATTGAAGTATATGAAGCATCACTAGATTGGGAGGAAAAGTATGAGGCCTAATACCATGAGTCAGGTCTAGACCAAACCATGATATCCACCAACTCCCATCTAGGAGTGATTAGGTGCACCCTCACTAAATCCCAAGAGGAGGACTAGCGTAGAACCTTAATTTTTCACACCTTTGTCAAGATAGGGGGTCATGTGAGAAAAGTGATCTTGGATAGTAGGAGTTGTGTCAACGTCGTGTCCCCCGACACTGTTAAGCTTCTTGGGCTTACTAGCACTCCCCACCCAAGCCCATACCGGGTCTCATAGATCAACAATAATTCCATCCCGGTCAACACTCGATGTCTTGTGCCCCTCACCTTCTCTTCCAACCATGGCCAAATATGGTGTGATGTTATCCCCATGGAAGTAGGTAGCATCCTACTACCCAATTTAATATAAATATTAGCGTCTTGAGCTAAATCTACCAATAAAATAAACTTCAGCTAACCGAGTGATAGGAAGATGGAAAGAAAACCCGCTAGAAGGTAGAAACCAGATGCGTCTATTGACGGCTTACACTGCGTCTCAAGCAACTCGCATGTCAGAATGACACAACATGCAAGAAGCGTAATAATACCAAACCAAGTAACTAGTCAGAGTAACACTCGTCAGTGTCAGTCCAAGTCTCTGACCACATGTGCACACACAGACTCCTGCCTGAGCCAGACTCTCTAGCTAGTTTTCCCTCTAAGTAGGACGCTACTGTTGGCCGAGGGCCCACGGAACTAGCTTAAAAACCGTGTATTGGGAATACCCCTCCACCTCTTCTAGGCGGGCCGGCACTAGAGGTCGCTGGGCTACGACTAGTGGTTTCATCACAAGGAAAGTGAAAGTAACTCTATTGGGATCTAAAAGTAAGCCATTGTTTTATAAAGTAACTTAAACATTGCGTATATGTAATATGGATTGCATTAGAAAATGAACATGTAACATTTAAACTGCTAAGGGGTGTGACGGTCTAATAGTACCCCGTCACAGGGTGTGACGGTCAAATGGTGGTGCGCTACACGCACTGTAATGCATCCCCTTAGGGCCGTTAAAGTCACCTGAACATCTAAAATCCACAGTTTTTCTACATGCTATAACGTACCAAGCGTGGTGCACTACATAGCTCTGACGGTCGCACGATAGACCGTCAGGCCAACCACCCTATTGGGTCAACGAAGGGTCAAAGGGCTGTAACGGTCGAAGGTCCAGCCATTACCGAAGCTGTGATGCACCTATATTGGTCCACCACAGTACTGTAACCCATCTAATGAGGAGCGCTACCAGTGTGACGGCTCCTAGAAGGACCGTCACACCGTCTGAGTTTCGAAAGAGCAGAGTTCGAAATTGAACCCCCTCCCGATCGACCAAAATCGACGGGAATCGTTGTAAAACTCATTTTCCTGCCAAACCATGCATCCACAACAACAATCTACTGCTATAAAACTCAGCAATGATGTTCATGGTGGATTAAAACATAAAAATTATATTCATGGCACGAAAAATGAGAAATAGACAATAGGCATGCTATAAAGACATAACGACGATGGGCATGGCATGGGAAACGCTCCTAGCGGGCTCGGGAATCCACCCCCCTACTTGGATTGCACCGAAAAATGAGATAAGGCCACATGCAAGGGCCAAAGTCGCCGTCGCCCTCCTCGCTCCATCCCACTTCCACGCTCCCCGGATTGTGTCGAGGTGGGCACCAACGCATTCCTCACGACGAGCCGGTCCCAATGATGCCTCCCACGCCTCAGTCCACTATCGTTCGCATTGCAACCGAGGGAAGAGAGAGAGAGATGCGCATGGGAGAGAGAGAGAGAGCGTGAGAGAGTGAGAGGGAGAGAGAGGAAGTGAGAGTGACGAGAGACAGGGGTGGGGGAAAGTGGATTACAACAAAAACTACCTCCACACAGGGAGGGGCGCTAAGCCGGCCAGGCGGGGTGGGGAAGAAGACTGCTAGGATACCGAAAAGGCCACTTAGTCGGTTCTACTAGCTTCTGGAACAAACAGACCGATAGTCACTGTTGACGCCGCCACGGACTGTAACAAACTTGGAAGATGCCGAAACCAGCGCCAATCCTTCACTGACTGGTCCAGGAAGGCTCCAGAATTTTTGAGGAACCATCTGGTGTTGTCGCTGGTCGTGGCTGGCTCTGGGACAGAGTTGCTCTACTCAGACTGGGACTATCCTCAGGGCACAGCAGCAGGAAGATGACGCCGTCATGAGCACTCCCAGAGTTGAAAAGGTGCGGGACCAAAGCAGACGCGTCCGTTTATGAGTCCTCTTCGATCTCCAACCAGGAAGGCCACCGAGGGAGGTCAGAGTAGGGAGGTAGAGGGTGAATAGTGGTGGGGTGTCAGTGCTGGTTCTGAGTGGACTGACCTGCACACCTGGGGGAGAAAATTTGGGATGGATAGCTCCGGACTCCAAATGAGGCTCTGCCGACTGTGTTGGATGGAGGACTGGTAGGAGAACGTCCCAGCCAAACGGCGCACCAAGAGGAGCTGAGGTGTAGATGTAGCAGCTTCTGCATCGATGCTCTGGTCTTCTCTCGAATGCCAGATGCACGCTCTGATGAAAACGAATGATGTGACACGACCTCGGACCTAAACAAGCAAGCACATTCGCAAACCAAACGGGCCGATATTGACGGCCAACTCACTCGGCACTCACCCAAACCCATGGGTAACTCGGCGATGCCGAGTGGAGGATGTGAGGGCTGGTCCCTTGCTGGTAGAGGGCCAGCAAGGCCAGAGGGTCTCCCAAGGGGTTTGAATAGTCCAATCCTAGTGGCCGACCCGGTGCCGAGGGCACGGGTAACACTCACTCCCATGATGGTCTCTCGAAGTTCGGGACTTGCGAGATTGGGCACTCTCTCTCACCGGCCAGTGCAGCTAAGAGCTAATATTGGAAGAAAAGCACTGTAATAGAGAAAGGGAAAGAGCACTTACTCGATCGGTTTGAAGAAATCGGTCTCGCTCGGAGACATGGGCGCGCGGGGAAGCGTGGGACTTAGCCACGCCGCAGCGAGGATGCTTCAACCTGTTCAAGCAATTACAACACTACGCCTCACACAAGAGGGGGATCTTGGGTTAGGGGTTAAGTGAATTACAACCAAAACTACCTCCGCGCAGGGAGGGGCCTTCAGTCGGCCAAGCGGCGAGGGGAAAGACGAAGAATAGAGCTTCACACGATGACGGGGTCGATTCTGTCCCTTCTCTAGAATAGTGGATAGACTGTCGATGCAGGAATTCTTTCGGATGCTCCCGAACTCTTTTGTCAGCAGGACCAGTGCCAAAACTTCGTGGATTAGTCCAAGAGGATGCTGGAATTTTGGCAGGAGCTGGGGAGCCCATCGTCGGTCGCGGTGAAGCTGGAAGTAGGGACTCTGTTCTCTAGCTCAGACTATCTTAGCATTGTAGCATCTGGAATATGAAGCCACCATGAACAGCCCCGAACTCCAAATTGAGCCCGGTCAGTGGTGTTGGAACCGTGGACGAGGTGCCTTTGAGACAAGACCCACGGGGGTGCCAGCCGATGTCAGAGCAGACTGTAGCAATCCGAATACTGATAGGGTGTCAGTTCAATACCAGGGTGAACAGAACTGCGCACTCTAGGGAGAAAAGGGAGAAGAAATCGCTCCGGTGGCCAAATGGAGCTCTGCTTCTTTGAGGAGGAGGGGAACTCGTAGAAAAAGGTTTCAGTTGAACACTGCCTCCATATCTTCAAAGGGACTAATGTGGCAACTACTTCACTCCACCTCTGGAAGGTGGGCAAGAACCTTCTACGCAGTCAGAGTAGATAGCCTCTCCTGGATAGCCACAAGCTCGGAACGGGACGAGACAACTGCCGTTGCAAAGATGACTCAAAGACACTTCCAAGGGTAGCTCTAGCATCTCCTGGAACATCCGGATGGTGTTGCAGCTACCTCTGCAGTCTTCAGGTTCTTTGGGTGATGAACTAGTGGGCTGTGGATTGAAGATGATGGGGGGGAATGGGGTTTATAGGCCACGACGCTGCGGCGCTATCCACGCACGCACCTGGATCGAAGAAGCAGGACAGGTTCATTTGCTGGCCTCAACCTGCTCTTTGGTCCCGACCGGCGGCGCCGGCTCATCCGGGAAGGCTCGAGCTACCCATGTGCTGACATGGACGACGACAGTAAGCCCAAGAGTCCACCAGAGCAGCGGGCGAGGATCCAGCCCGAGGCCGGGCAACTGGGTCAGCGCCAGAGAGGCAAGCGTGGAGATGAGGCCGGTGATCTGCAGCCAGATCACACGAGACTGGAACCAACGGATCACAGTGGTTTCCTTCCGAACAATGCGAGGATGATGTTGAGCATGGCCTGCCAGAAGCCGATGCGGGGTTTGGCGGGCTCGGGGGCGGGGCTCGGCTTTGCCGAGGGCTGCGGCACCGGGGTGGGTTTCGCTGACTCCATCCCCGGCTTTACCGACGCCAGCAGCGCTTCGAACTCGGCCGGGTCGGCGTGCGCTTTGTTGACGCCATCGCCCGCATAGTAGGACTGACCGCGCATCACTTGGCGGTGAGCGCCCTGCGTTGGGCTCAACACGGGTATCGAAGCCCACTCCTTGGCGAGTTGCAGCGCATAGGCGCCAACCGACACTTGCCGGCTCACGAACGCCTGCCAGCCGCGATCGGTCAGGAGTTGGAACCCCAGCCGGTCCTGCACATCAGGGGTGAACTTGGTAGAGCCCGGAATACCGAGCTTGACGATAAGGCCAACCAGCGTCGGACGGATGATCTGGTACTTGCCGGCAGCAGAGCCGCGCAGCTTCTTGCCCTTCACCGACCAGCCGTTCTTGGCCCAGACCTTCTGAGCGGCCAGAAGCTCATCAATGGTGTATTCAGTGAGCTTCTTGGGCAGTTTGTCCTGCTGAAAGAAGACGATCACCTCATAGGCAGAGGCGTCGGTGCGACCGGTTTCGAGCCGCCCGATATAGTCGAGCAGCTTCGCCGCGCCCGCGGGCACGTTGGAATTCATGGATGTCTCCGTTGATTGTTGAGCGGGCTTACCAGCGGTCGCTGGCTGCAAGGACCGCCAGGAACATCACGAGCCGGCGCCAGAAGACGACGCCATCAGCTCGCAGGGCACTGTAAAACTCACCGGCCGCCGTCATGTGGCACCAGTCTTCGTAGAGCAGAAAGTCGTGGACTATCGCGGCTTTCGCCGTGCGTCCGTCACCGGGGTTAAAGGCAAAGCGCCCCCACCATGGAATGGAAGCAAGGTCGGTAACAAAACCCGCAGGAGCCTCGATGAAGAGGCCCGTGCCCTGCTTGCCAACCTCCCACGACAGAGGCGTCACCAGCTCCCAGTTATTTCCATTTGGGCAAATGACGACAGAGGTGTAAGAGTTCATGGCGTTCTTCAACCGATGATGTTCATCTGCGCAAGCACAGGGTGAAAAGGCCGGCGATGTCGAAGATTGTTCAGATTTGGGCCATAACCCTTGGCGCGGCCGCACTACTGGCAACCGGGATGGCCATTTTCCTCATGCAGCTGCCTAGCCACGCTTGGTAAGGGTCAGCCGAGACGCCCACGCGTATCGTTCCATCCGAACGTAGTGATATATATCCGTGTCGACGCCACGCTGTTTGACAGCCGATATCGAACCTGCGCTGATGTATTTGTCATCACTGACAGTGAGTTTGGATAGCCTTCACCAACGGTGGAGTCCGCTCTGGCATTACTCAGCGCCACGCTTGGCGATGTGTCTGCGGCAGCCAAGGCCGTCACAAGCCCATTTCCGCCATCAGCGCCTGAATCCATCTGGGCCGCGATGTTTGCCAGCAACTCCACCCCGATGGGCAGAGTCAGGGTCGCTGTAACAGCGGAGGTGCCGGGGTTCAGCGCCGAAACGTCATTGACCGGCACGCTCCAGGTAAATAGGTCGGCATTCTGCGTGAATGCCTTTATGGCCCCAGAGGTCCTGACGATAGACCCAACACGGCGATAGTACGTGTACGCGCTCGGACGGTTGGTGGCGGTCACGCTGGTGTCAAAGCCAGCATCCACAACCCCGGTATCCGGCCTCATGATGACGAAGCAGTGATAGGTTGTGTTCGCTGGCGACCCAGAAAATAATCCGCCCTGATTTGTCCCAACGGCCCATGTCGCATCGAGGCGCTGTCAAAGGGAAAGAGTCATGGCTATGTTGTTAGCGTAACTCACAAAATGCACCCAAGGCAAAATTCCCACACTTCCCGTACAATATGATCAATGATCTCTAACCATAGGGATACCTGATGTTCTTCCTAGCACTCTATGGATGCTCTAATTCTTACACTCACGTGAAAGACAATCGTGAAGAAAAAGCTACCTACTCCCTAAAAAAATGATGAATAGATGGTATGCAAATCCTAGTAGGCAGGAATCCCCACTAACAAATGAGGAGATTCATGTGAAAATGGTGAAGCAAATTCCACAATAAAATTACAATCAAGGATGAACCCTAGTAGCCTGGAATCCCTATTAAGACACATGAGAAAACTTGCGCCAAATGGCGAAGTCCAAAATTCAAAATAAACGAGGGGGCTATGTGAAGCTACCGAAAGTTGAGAACTCGAAATGTATATGTAGGCGGCAAAGTAATCCTTTAGTGTTACTTGGAACGTTTGCTTATCCCTATGTTTAGAGTTCACTGCTCATATACCTGCACTTTTGTACCACAAAGAAATTATCTTGGGTGCAGAGCGTGATTTAAGCTATGCGCATAGGATATGCGATATCCTCTTGACGAACGCACACCTCCTTTACTTGTGCTTCGTGGACTGCACTCTACTTGTAAGTTATGAACATTGTTCTTATCCTATCCCTGATAGAGGGGAGCTAGGCTATATATCTATTTTTGTGTGCTTGTTGTCAATAGATGCCTGCATGCCTTAATAAAAGATAATAACAAGAGAAAATGAATAGAAATAAAATGAATGAGCGAAAACCCTTCCAATTTCGACTCTTAAAGCTTGCTCTCCTAATCTTGACTCTCGCAGCTTGCTCTCCCAATTTTGGCTCTTAAACCCTACTCTTCCATTATCAATTTCGGCTCTTAAAGCCTACTCTCCCACTCTCAATTTTGGCTCTTAAAGCCTACTCTCCCGATTTTGGCTCTTAAAGCCTGCTCTCTCCGGATTTCGGCTCTTAAAGCCTACTCTCTCAATTTTGACTCTTGAAGCTTGCTCTCCCAATTTCGACTCTTAAAACCTACTCTCCCACTATCAATTTCGACTCTCGCAGCCTGCTCTCTTGATTTCGGCTCTTACCATTTGCTCTCCCAATTTCGACTCTTAAAGCCTACTCTCCCAATTTCAGCACTTAAAGACTTCTATCTCAATTTTGGCTCTTAAAGTCTGCTCTCCCAATTTTAAGCCCTCTCAGCCTTCTTTCCAAATTTTGGCTCTTAAAGCTTACTCTCCCGCTATCAATTTTGGCTCTTAAAGCCTGCTCTCCCACTATTAATTTTGTCTCTTAAAGCTTACTCTCCCAATTTTGGCTCTTAAAGTCCGCTCTCTCACAATTTCGACTCTCAAAGCCTGCTCTCCTAATTTTGGCTCTCGTAGCCTGATCTCTCAATTTTAGCTCTCGCAGATTTCTCTCCTAATTTTGACTTTGTAAAGCCTGCTCTCCTACTATATTTTTGGCTTGCGCAGCCTGCTCTCCCAATTTTGGCTCTCGCGGCCTACTCTCCCAATTTCGACTTTTAAAGCCTGCTCTTCTGATTTTGGCTCTCGCAGCCTACTCTCCCGATCTTGACTCTCACAGCCTGCTCTCCTGATTCTGGCTCTCACATCTTGCTCTCTCGATTTCGGATCTTAAAGCCTGCTCTCTCGATTTCGGCTATGCATAAGTTTGCTCTCCTGATTCTGGTCAAAGCTCGCTCTCCCGATCATGATAAAGATAAAAGATACATAGATAAACACTTTCAAATGGGTTACACCAGCAAGTCCCGCTCCCTCGTCCCTCATTCGAGGCACCTACCGGTGGGGTGCATTTGTTGACGTGCTCAAATTAACGCTAAAACCAATGCTATTCCCAATTTTCTATTTTATAAACATTAAAAAAAATTCACGTCCATCTTGAAGATGCCAATTCTTTAATTGGCGCATTCTAAAATGGATGCTAATTCTCTTAGGTTGACCAGACTTCCTTTGGGTTGACCCGTAATAAAAATTGGTGTCCCTCCATGCAAACACCAATTCTTCAACTGGCGCCTTCATGAAGTGACGTAACTTCCTTACCTTAGGTTGACTCAGTCTTTTATTGTGTCGACCCCCGGCGCTGAGGCTGCTCCACAGGCGCGAGCCGAGCAGTTCATTGAGCGCAATGGGCATGGAAGGAAGCGGGCGGGCATATATGGAAGAATTAAGATATGCACCCGTTCCCTTCCTGACAGCCCCCATGACTCCACCCCAGAGAACCCACCTTTTGAGAGAGCTCTCTAGAGCTGCTGTGCTGATGCATACTGAACCGTCTCCAAGTGGATGACAAGCACTGTCTGTCATGTACCCAGCCCTAGCTCGCTGGTGCCTAAACAATGATCATCAGCTTATAACAGCTGCAGCCATGATAGGCATGATAGGGAAGGCCAGAGCTTGGGTATGCTTTTATGGCTATGCTTGTTGACTATGTTTTAAGCTCTCCTTTGATGTGCAAAAATGTGTTTATCTTTTTTCATTTTTGTTTGGAATGACGAGGAACCCAGGTCAACATGAACAATGAGATCCTAGAAAACCTAGGATGTTTGCAGAACCAGTCTTTCTGGAGCCAAGGTGTCTTGCAGCGGCCCATTGTTGAGTTGAATGGGAAAGCCTTGAGTTGAATGGGAAAGCAGGAGGTCATATGAGAATTAGGAGAGAGTTTCTGCTTCCCAGTTATCTTGTTAGTGTAGAAATCAATATGATGTCATGAGAATCCGTGACTAGGTCTGTTAAACACATTGGTTCCCTGATCAGGTGAAATGACAATGTTATTTTTCCTTCGTGACATGGAGAATATTGGAGCAACTATACTTTGGAGCATTATTTTGTAATATTTTTTGGTCTACAGCTCAATTATGTGGGTGTAACATGTGTGGGAGCACAGGTGGGCCCGATAATGTGGGGAGGTGGTGGCCATGGCCGCCCCAGAAATTTAGGAAATCTCTATAACATTTCTAAAGGAAGTTTTCATGCCATCCGATTTACCTAAAGGCCTCCCCTGAAAGTGTGGAAACTTTTTTTCCCGAATAAGGGTGGACTGTACTGCCAATTTTATTGCTAAATAGAGGGGGCACAGTTAGAATAAGGCGAGGTGAAGTTCTTCACCTTAGAAAAGAAGAAAGAAGAAAAAAAGAGACAAGGACCAGACCAAAGCCTACTGTCGGATATTCATGGTCTGCTTCCAACAACTATAAGACAACCCCCACCTGTGCCTACTCCAAAGGAAAAGAAACTTGAGACGTTAAATACAAATGTTCTCGACATAAATGGTACTTCCCCGGAAAATGACATTGTTCCACTCCTGCCAAATTCTCCAGCACACTGTGTGAGAAAGATGTAAAATCTGAGCTCGGGCTTGGTAGGCACGATCTGAGTTAATTCTTCTAAAAAAATGCCACATCTGAGTCACTGTGCCAAAATTGAAATAGACAACCATGGGTTGGCTGAAGGCTAACCATACTTCATGACTATCAGGGCAAAGAATCATGAGGTGATCTACATCTTCAACTGCAGTACCACACAGAGAACAGACTGCATTGCAATTGACTGCCCACTTTCTCCCATAAAACTTTGTGATGATACACTTCTCACACAATAACCACATAAATGCCTGTAATTCACTGGTGATTCCACTTTCCAAACTGCCAGAAACTGAGGATAGGCTGGTGCTGCTTGTTCCAAAACCTGATGGCCGGACTTAACTGTAAACTGCCCACCTCCCTTCTGCCAGAAGAAGCTACCGTGAGTATGAAGCGCCACCTGACACTCTCGGAGAACCTCAAGTAAAGATAGATATTCACCTTCCTCTGTATCTTTAAGTGAATGGCGGAGCACAAGAGACCAGTTAACACAGTCACCACTCACTTGATAACATTCCCGAAGTGTGCCATTTGTGCCAAGCCAACATGAAGATATTGGGGCATCTGATTCTCAGCTCTCCATCCCTGTACCACCGATCATACCAAAAGAAAGTAGTCTCGCCATTGCCAATTCTAATCTTAACTCCTTGGGATATGTATGGAGCAGCCTTCATAATCCCTTTCCAGACTGGTGACATGAGATCCACATTGTCCATGGCCAGGTAGAACTGTTGATGTCTAGGGAAATGCTTGTCTAGGATTAACTGCTTCCATAAATTGTGATCAGTCTGCAGAAGTTCCCACAACCATTTGCCTAAAAGAGCCATGTTCATTTGCTGGGCATTCTTCACCCCCGCTGACCATAACCGGAGTTAAAGACGAAGGTGTCGTTGCCCCCATTGCCGATCACCGAATCGTTGCCGCCCTTACCATCAAGCAGATCGTCACCCTGCGACCCATAAAATGTGTCATTGCCCGTTGTTCCGGTCATCTCCATCTGATTGAGTTGCGCTGCTGTCAATGATGTGCCGTCGGTAAACGTTACTGATGCAACGCCATTGGTAGAGCTTTGGAACTCACCCTGTAAGGTGATCTTGTCGCCACTGACGCCATCGGTGAGGAATAGGTTCACGCCATCGGACGTAACACGGAGCGTCGATTCAGCAATCCCAGAACCCATTTGCAACACCGGCCCCTGAGCGGTGCTAATGTAATCATTGATTGTCAGTTGGCCATAGCCAGCGTTAAAGACGAACGTGTCGTTGCCGCCATTGCCGACGACAGAATCGTCACCACCTTTACCGTCAAAAAAGTCGGCGCCCTGTGTACCCGACAGCGTGTCGTTGCCAGTGGTTCCAGTCATAGCCATTTGAATCAGCTGCGCCGCGGTCAAGGTGGTGCCATCTGCTAGCGCCACACGCTGCACACCCTCAGCATTAGTGCTGTCCTGACCGCTCAGAGTGATCTGGTCGCCACTGATCCCATCCGTCAAAATCAATGAAACACCATTATTGAAAACGTGCAGCGTCGACGCCGTAATACCTGTCCCTAATTGAAGGACGGACTGTTGACCACTGGTGTAGGTTTCTTCGACGTCTAGCTGTCCGTAACCGGCATTAAAAACGAACGTGTCGTTACCGCCATTGCCCTCGACAGTATCGTTACCACCCTTACCATCGATCAGATCCGCTCCCGTAGTCCCTTGCAAATCGTCAGACCCTGGCGTGCCGCTTGCTATTTCCAGCTGATAAATCTGTTGCCTCGTCAAAATCGTGCCATCGGCCAATGCAACGGCCGCCACCCCGTAGTCATTCGGATGGCCGGACTCAATATAGTCCATGTCAGGAGTCATCTCATCCAGAGTAATTTGATCGCCGGTAATGCCGTCGGTCAAAATCAAATTGGCTCCGGAAATAGTTGCTTTGAGCGCTGAGGTTTCGATTCCCGATCCCAGCAACAAAACCGGTGTTTGTCCGCTGGTATAGAACTCATTGATTTCAAGCTGACCATAGCCAGCGTTGAACACAAAGACATCGCTGCCGTTGCCATTAGGGTCGTTGCCGTTTTGTCCCCCGTCGACATAGTCATCTCCACCTAGACCGTCGATCAGATCGGCGCCGGACGTCCCAGACAAGGTATCGTTGCCTGTCGTACCTTCAATGGCTGTTTGCTGCGTAACCTGCTGAACGACCTGCTGCGCGGCTTGCTGTACTGCTTGCTGGGCTTGCTGCGCGATCTCCTGTTGCAATTGCACGCCGCTCCACGTCGTGCCGTCCGCAAATTGCAGGGAGACGTTATTGCTATTATTGGTGAAATAGCCGTTGACCGTGATCTGTCCGCCCGCATCCAAATCGGAAACCACCAGGTTGCCGTTGACGTTGCTCACCTCCACATCGCCTTCGGATAAGCCATCCGTCAATTGGATGGTAGTCCCTTGAGAGGCCGGCTGGATGGTGTCCGATCCATTGCCTAGCCCGGTCACCAAGGTGGTGGTACCACTGCCTTCGGTTATGAAATTATTGCCCGCATCCAGTGCAACCGTATCGCTGCCTCCTTGCAAAACGATGTTCGACTGGGCGCCTTCCGCTTCGATCAATGCATTGCCCGTTCCCGAAGAGATATTATCTTCAGTACCACCGGCTACGATGGTGTCAGCACCACTGCCGCCAAAAACATTTGCTGTGCCCGAGCCGGTGTCCACGTAGCTGTTGCCATTCCCTACATAAATGCTGTAGTTGCCCGAGCCACCATAAATCTCGTCATTACCGCCCGAGCCGTAGATTTGGTCATTGCCTGAGCCACCGTAGATCGTGTCGGCATGACTGGGATCAGCGTCCGCCCAATTAGCCACCGAGGCTGGCATGTCAGCGAAAATCCATTCGTTGCCATCACCACCATAAATGAGATCAGCGCCAGCCCCACCGACAAGCATTTCATCAACTACACCTGCTACGGAGTTAAGCGGCGTGCCGCCAATCAGCGTGTCGTTGCCCTGATCAAGCTCCCCAAGCCATGATATATGTTCGCCATGAGATCCTCCTCCCCATGGGGCATCACAAAAGTGGCAAGCTAGTAAACAAGATAAGAAGTTGGATAAGTCGAGTTTGGCAACTCACGGGGGTTCCTCTCCCTATTCTCTGGTGCAGACAGATAGCGTCTGCGCCTTTGTAATTTCAAAGTCATCTCATAATAGTGATCAAGAGGCCTGTTGTCCTTAGCAAAATTTTCATAAAAGTAGAATAGACCGTTATAAAAATAATGAACCCGAGTGTTCACACTAACTCTGATAGTGCTCATAGAAGTTGAAGGGGTATCTTCCTTCCCAGCGCGGGCCAAATCTCACCAGACTTTCATCAAGTATCTGAAGCAAAGTGGTAACCCATACTGCCTTGTGCCAGTGCTCTGATTTCTGTGCACGTCGTCGAGCGTCACCTCCTCATAAGGACACCCGAAAATAGGCAAGCCGGAAATACTGTGAAAGCTCCACAAATCAATAGCCATCTCACCCTCAGTGGTAGCAAAAGTATTTTATCAGCTATTAGATCTCTATGCCAAAGTCTAGAGCAACCTTGTATGGCAAGGGTAATCATAGAGCACGGCTGTAACTGCACGACAGATCTCGAGGTGATTCAAAATCTCATTGTAACGGTGTAAGATGCCAATCAGCCATTCTATGGCTTCCAAATGAAATTAATGGGAGGAGAGTACTGACCATTTTCCATACCAACTCAGTGCTGAATCACTCATAATTCTGTCAAGAAAGCACAACTTATCATATCCTTCACTCGCATGTTGTGAGCCAGAAGGTGTCAAAAACAAACCAGAAATACTAGTCAGGTTAGGTATGTGCTAGCTGAATAGCTCCTAAATTGTCGGTGTCATATTGTGTCTTGGCGGCAACTGCAATCGGAGCTGAAGAAACCCAACTGGTTTGTTGTTGGGAATTGAACCTAGTGAGTAAAGCCTATAGGGAAGTTGGGGTACGAAGTGGTGCAACCCCCGAGCATGCTGTCTTGGCGCCCTAAAATAGCCCTCTCAAGATGTTGACGCGCACTTGGCAAACAAGGGTCATCCTCATTCATATGCTTGAAGATGTATTTCTGAATGAATGAAAATAAACATTTATCCAGCGGAAGTGTATATTTGGGATAATCCCTAATCTGCTGATACTGATTGAGGCCTTTCTGTCTGACTATCAAAGTGGAGTCAACATCTCCACCCTCTGAGACATCCTCAAGAAGAGGTCCTTCAGTGACAGTCTCTAAACCCCAATCAACAGAAAAGGTGTTGTACTTAGTCACTTGGGGAAGGCCTAGGGGGCGCATTAAATTCTTTGATAGAATGGGGGCCGAATCTCTATCCCCGCCTGTACATCTTCGGGCGCGACTCTTTCGGAGACAAGACATAGTGAATACCTACAAAAGGGAAATGAAGACAATCAGTCTAGACATATATGAAAGTAAAGAGACAAGTCATCAAGGTTGCAAATCTCAACACGACATCAAGCCATGAGAGCCGCGGGGGTTAACAAGGTGCACGAGTTACCCGCCGTCACTTTCGGCTCCGACGAGCCCTCCGTGGGGGGAATTTGTTGAACCCTGTAATTTTTTTATAATATTTTTCTGAGTGTTTTCAGAACAAAGGAAATATGCAAATTAAATTCACTATAGGATGGTGTAAAGTGGTATAAAACCTTGGCTGTTACATGCAGGTTAATTTAAATGACCTCGGAGTCCCGTTGGTGACATTATTTTCACAAGGGTTATGTGTTTTTAATACACGATAATTCTGTCGAACACTTGGTGGGAGGCACTAAACCACGTACCCACGTAGCAAAACAATCAAACACCAATGACTCCTCGGCTTCCGTGGAGTGTTTCCAATGTGCGAAAGGGTTATCCCTGCATTCCGAGATCCATGGGCAATAAAAAGCATCAAACAAGGCCAAGAAAAATCAAAAGAACCTTCACGCGCCGTCGTCTTGGAGAGGGGAGTAGGGAACCATAAAGAAATCCTAGAAAAGGATAGGTCCATGGGTTTTATAGCCCTTTTTGGACTTGGAAAAGTAGGAGGGACCACCCTCCTTTCCCTTCTCTTTCCTTTGGTCGAGGTAAGGAGGACATGGAGGTACCCCCGAGATGAACACCCAAAATAGGGCTCTAGATTGATAAATCTCGTGGATAATAGTGGGAATAAGAGTCCTTAAGAGTTACGGTCGATCCGAAAGCTTCCTATTGAAGAGAATGGGTCAAACAAGGGTTCTAAGGAGTCTCACGGTGAAGAAATCAGAGTTCAGGATGTTCATGACTCTCTGTCTGGCAAACGGTCTATCACAGGGCTGCCAGGAATGAAAACGGTCTAGGAAGCACCGCAAGGCTCCACCAAATGGTCTAGGGGGTGACCGCAAGGTTCCAGGAGTGAAACGAGGTGATTTCGGGTAAGTTTGGGTCCTAGCGGTCTAGGGAGGACCATTTCTATTACCTAGCAGTCTTCCCAGGACCGCTAGGCTGCTAGAGGAAAATTTTCTGCACTAGCTTTGTGTGACTTTGGAAATCAGAGTATATCGTGAAACGGTGCAAAATTAGCAAAGGTGGTAGAATAAAAGATTGTAGATAACTGAAGGATAAACAACTTTGTTGAAGAGATCAAGATGAAAAGATGATCATTAAAGGGAGAACATAGGGCAAGAATTAGAGAAAAATGCTAGATTCGCTGGTGAACAACGCAACCTGCCAGAAAAACATAAATAACTTGAAATTAGCACAGAACTGGCTAATGGAGTAGAAGAAGAAATTATAGATCTTTAAAAAATGAACAACTTTGTTGAAGGGCACTTAATAAATAAAGAAACAAAAGGGGTTGAAAAAAGGTCATTTTCAAGACTGCACAGTGAAAGGAGCCGAATGCTGGAAGGAAGTTCACCTAAATTAGCCGAAAGTTGACTTGGAAGCCAAAAGTTGATAAAATAAGTCTCGAGACTATAATCTCCGAAGTCCAAAGGTAGGGAACAATGAAATGGGCTCGAAATCTATCCGAGGACTCCAAAATAATGGGTAATTCGGGACATCCAAAATGATAAATAAGAAAAATGACTCGACTTGCGGGCTAAAAACGAGTGTCAACACCAGGGACTTCTTATAAGGTGACCTGGGGCTTCTGCAGTCCGAGTGGACCCATCTTTGACCTTTAGTTGACTCCCTCGGGCACACAATCATTACCCAGTCATATTTTAGATGTCAACAATGGTCCTTTGCATATTGCACCATTGAGCTCTCTCAGTGGCCATGAACCTACAAAGAATTTTTAAAATAATTAATATGTGTGACTAACTATGTGGTTCATCGTCCCATATTGACATAACCCATGGCTCTACCCAATCTCATCAGGTATGAAACCAATCCTTGGACTTTTGTAACCTAAGTAATTTAAAAAATTTAGGCTCTGATACCACAAAGATCGTCATGTCCCGAGCGAGGAAGGAACCTGGGAACGTGACAAGTTTATATCATTCCGGTCAATCAAAGCATAAGATATTTAACACATAAGATAGAGTACACTTAAGAGAAATAACCAAGTCTTTTATTCCATAAAAATAATGCAAAGTACAAATGCAATACTTCCATAATCGATAGACTCAATAAAAAAGAAAATTGCAATAATGACCAAGAAAATAGCAAGACACGACTCAAAGGCAATGTGCAATATTTAGGATCGGCTTTCCTCTCATCACTCGTGACCATCCCCACCCGATTGAGTCTCATCATCAGTATTACCTAAAAAATTATGGAAAAACACTAGATGAGCGAATGCTCAGTAGGAATTAGATCTCAATAAACAAGCTCATTTTAAATAATTAACAATCTTAAGCATGTAGATGTACTATGGCTATGCATGAATGTAAGATAAAAGAGGAAATATAACAATTGTGCAAGTTATGGGACTACTAGTAAGGAAGATTGAGCAAGGTTACAAGGAATATCGAGCATGTAATTATCGTATGAGATGTTGGCTATTTCAATTATCAAGTAAATACCCATTCTGGGCCAAGCATGTCATGTCAATTTCATGTCCTGTATCATGTCAAGTATGAGAGTGGAATGTCATCGATCAATCTAGCAAGTCAAGCATGTCAGTGCAATGCCACACCATGGTTAATATAGATCCCATGGGCATAAGTACTTTCGGGTGCTCCTCCGAGGACCAGGCCAGCCCCTTTTAATGCCAGGCATTGAGTCATGTAAATATCTAGACATCCACTTTATATTAATAGCCAATAAGAGCTAAGAAAGTTCCCCAGTGTGAGAGGGAGGATGGACCTTTAGCCCATTGCCTTTTCAGCTTCCCTCTGCGTCACCTAGCCTGCATCCACTCGGATGATAGACGGCCATCATCAGGCCGCCTAAGCTTCTGGGCGGCCAATACTTTGGCCACCTCCTGGTTTGATCTCTGCTACTCTCTCACTTTCGTTTACTCTCTCACTTTCGTTTACACACTCGCTTGCATTTGCATTTTCATTGCATCTTAAGCAACTCGTAGATCTCCTATCATAGAGGTTTTAAACTTAAACAATCAAGAAGGAGGGTGGTCAAAAGCCTTGACCATCTCCCCATTCCCAACCACCCTCCAGATAATCTCGCCACCATTATTCTGAGCCATTACATTGCTTTGAACTCTTACTAGACTTCATAGTTCTAATTGACATTTTTCTTTTGTGTTCTTGAGTTTGACATTGCTCGTAGGACTTTCGGCACCTTAGACTATGTAGGGCTCTCCATTCTTGGCCGACCGAGCATGGAAAAGTCGGGTCCCCACAAACTCCCTACCTGAGGCACCTTTGCGTGATCATTCATCCTATGGGAACGAGGTAAAATTTCCTGGTGATCACATCCTATGTTTCTGATTCACGTTTTACATTTTTAGGGCATTGGTAGCACCGAAGGAGGAGCTAACGCCTCGGAGGAGGAAGGAGGAGGCTAAGTGGTTGAAAGCCCCTCATCAGCCCCGTCCATCTGACCCTGACCACGTTTGTCTTCCCCATTCTCCACCTTCGAACACCTTCCACCACATTCGAGGTCGTGTGCACACCACCCCCAACTTTTGGTGCCTACACCCCTGAAGTAAAGAGTAGTATTAGCGAGATTGCATTTTGTTGGGGTAAACGGCGATAAGTTTGCAATGACTATATGTTGTTCTCCATCCTTGGCATATTTGATGCATTGATGGAGGGTTGAGGGGACGACCCAATTTTCATACAGCCAGGGTCTGCCCAGTAGTACTTTGTAAGACGTGTTGACATCGATGATGTAGAATGTCAACTTGGAGGCAAAATCATCGAGCACCAGATCGACGTCTACTCGGCCGAGGACGTCCTCGGTGTTCTGGTTGAAGCCAGATATCTTGACCGCTTGAACCTTTTGAAGGTATGGAGTCAGATATAGAGCCTTGAAGGTTTTCAACAACATGATGTTGACGGCGGCACTGGCGTCCACCAGGATATAGTTCATCTCATGACCATTGATTTTCCCTTGCATGTAGAGAGGGCTGTTGTGACATGGAGAGGATAGTAACATGTCCTTTTCCCCGAATGTGACAATGGCTGTGAAGGGTTCATATGTTGCTACCTTCATTTCTATAGCATGTGCTTCATAGGCTTCTGGATCTTGAAGTATTTTGATCAGAGCTTCTCGCAACTCTTTACTCCAGGCAATGGCATCCCAAATTGTGATGTTGGGGGGGAAACAGTTTCATCTGGTGTAGGACTTTCTGGTCGGCTCAAGCATGAGCGTCCTCCAATGAGGATAGTATGTCAAGTAGGGTCTTGTGCGAGCCATCGCGCTGCTCCCCATCAGGGAGTTGCACTATCTTGCCTTTGTTACTAGAATCAGACTGGTCCTAATTGTCGGTGGGCTCCTGGAATAGAGGTGCCAAAGGTGGTTCTTCTGGAGGTAACTGGTGAGCTGGATTGTCCTTGCAGATGGATCTACTTGATCTTTAGCAATGACTGGGGCTGGAGCAAAGACTAGAACACTGGTGGCAACCTCCTCTATGCCAGAGGGGTCAAAAATGCTGGGGCCATTCCAAATCTCTACCTCTGGGGTGGGGGCGAGATTTTCCCCTCGAAAGAGGATGATCCGTTCTGGATCAAAGGTGGACTGGTGGAGGGGTTGCTAAGTAGTTCTTTTGCGCCCTCTACTGTGCCCTCGACCACGACCTCGGCTACGACCAATACTTTCAGGAGTTGGTTGCAGCCTTAGCAGGGTGGTGGTTTATGTCTTGTTCAGGAGGCCACTTGTAACGACCCAGAGCTCAGGGTACCGATAACCCGATATAAATATCGAACTACCGCTACCAAGAACTGGGGACGCCACCCAAGAGGCTGATGAGGCCCCTGAAGGGTTAGTGGGGTTTGTCGAGGGGAAATAATCTTGCATGGAAAATTGCAGAGACTTAGAGGTTTGAAGTCAGCATAGGAGGTAGGATTGTTTACCTTTGGGATCAAACACAGAATAGTTTATGTAGTACCCAGAGGTAAACCCCAACCTTGAAAGAAACTCTGTATTGCACTGATGACATCCTTTTCAATAATATCCCAGCAGTGTGTGAAAAAACCTCCAGTGTAGCCATCTGGCCCAGGGGAGTTGTTCCCAGATAATGAGAAAACTGAGGTTTTAATTTCTTTAGTAGAGGGTATGGAGCACAATGTTCTGTTCTGGTCTTCAGTGATCAACTGGGGGATAGCTGAAAAAAGGTTTTCATCAATACTATGCTCTTCAGATGTTAAAAGAGTTTTGAAAAACTCAACCGCCCCATCTAATATAATATTCTGGTCTTCCACCCATTGATCATTGATTTTTAGTTTATGGACATAGTTCCTTTGCCTTTTAACCTTGGTGTAATGGTGGAAAAACTTAGTGTTCCGGTCACCACAAGAAATCCATTTTACTCGGGATTTTTGAAACCAGAAAATCTCTTCCCTGGAGAGAATGAGGCACATCTCAGCATTGGCTTTTTGGAGATTAATACGATTTTCCACTGATGGGTTGGCATCATAAGAAGACTGAGCCAGCTCAACTTGAACTTCAGCTCTCTCTTTAGCCTGATTAATATTACCGAAAATTTCTTTGTTCTATGTCCTTAGGGCTGCCTTCAAATTTTTGAGCTTCCTCTAAAGAGCCTGAAATGGATGACTTTCCATCTGGTTGCAATTAGTCCACTACAGTTTCACAAAATCCAGAAAGCCCTCGTGGGTGTGCCACATATGCTGGTATAGAAACCTCCCTGGGGAAGGTGGAGTGAAGTTCATGTGTAAGAGTAAAGTAGCATGGTCAGAGGGGACTCTGATTAAATGTCTGACTGACATGTTGTTGCTTGATTGTAACCATTGAGAATTAAATAAGATCCTGTCCAAGCGTGCTCTGATGTGAGAAAGCCCAGTCTAATTATTAGTCCAGGTGAAAGAAGAGCCTGAATAACCCACATCAACCAGACTAGTGGCAGACATAAAGCCTTGAAAATCTGTCATAGCTACCATAGAAGAAAAGGAACTATCTACCTTCTCTTCAGGAGAAACAATGTAGTTGAAATCTCCTCCAATGATCCAAGGGATAGAAACACCTTGGTAAAGCTCCATTAAAGAGCTAAACATTTCTCTACGACTGCTCACAGTGCAGGAGGCATAGATGACAGTAAAAAATAGTATGATAGAGTTGTTTTCTTCAAGAGCAACTGTCAGATATTGAGGGTGAAGTTCTATAGTGTCGAGGCATATACTAGATTTATGAAATAATCAAATTTTGGAAGAATCACCATTATTACCAATGAAAGAATGTAGATTAATGCGCCGAGCCACTCCTTGAGCACGACTAAAGTCTATTCTAGGTTCTGAAATAACAACAATATAGAAATCATGTGCTTTAATATGCTGAGCCAAACTTCTTACAGTGGCTTAATTGCCTATACCTCTAACATTCCATATCAAGGCTGAATTAAACATGGTCAGGAGAGATATGAATTAGCAGCCAGAACCTTGGCTTTGGCTCTAGTCAGACGGGCATTAGTAAAAAGCACTCCAGGTAGAACTAGCCAGAATTAAATAGATCCCTTGACTTCATGGCCTGAGGAGGAGATTTCTGGAGTTTGCAACAAGGTGCTGCTGCATTCTGGAGTGAGTACCAGCCAGGGAGAGCTTGTGTCTGCGTCCTTGTGCCTTCTGGTCCTGGGAGTAGCTAGTTCTTTAGTTGTTTTGTGTTCTTCTTGTTTTAGTTTTTATCTTTCTTAGCATCATCATTGCATCCCTCTCTCTTCTTCCTCCATGTTCTTCTGCTCTCACATCACATTTTCAAATATCTTCCTATTGTTTTCACACCCCATAGGGGTTAAAAACCACCAACCCCCTAGGTATTCACCCTTCCTTTTATGCATATTAGTTTCATTGCTTTCTAGATATTGTCCAGGGCTAATTGGGTTCTTTTTCTTTGTGTCTACACTCTTTTGCAGGTCTATAGGGTTCATTACATGAGGCCCAGCTCTTTTGGCTCGCCAAGAGGGGTGGAGATCACCGGAATCTCCTAAGCCAAGGCCTCTGTAAGTCTCTAACATCAAAAGATTCTCTCTTCGATCACTGGGCTGATTGTACCTTGAAGTTCTCCAGGTTTAGTTGGCCCAAGCGTGATGAGAAAAATAGCCTAGTTGACACCGAAGTGAAACCATATTGAAACTAGATTCCCACCTTGAATAAATTGCACAAACCTTGGTAAAATCTTTTAATTCACGTCAAGGGATAATTAAAAACCAAGTGTAAACCCCTCACTTGTGTGATATCTTTGCAAATTGTCTTGATTGAATTATTGTTTAATTTGCATAATATTTCCCTTTGGTAATCAAACCGACATGCCTAATCACTTTTACAACTTTGAGAATGATAAACCTAGCACATCCTATGATCCTCAAGTTTATAATTCTCACCATAATTTTCATAAGGGATTTAATCCTCATTCTCATGGTTTTGTCCACCATGTGGGTAGTTTCCCATCTCATAATCCCTCGCATCAATCGCAAGCCCCTACTCCCCCGGAACCATCTCCTCCATATAACGGGAAGGTCTCCCAAAGATTACATCTCACCCCCCAACAAATCCAAACACTTAAGGCTATTGTTGGGGGCATAGCTTCTTCTTCTAATCCTCCTTCCACTCCCTCTCGGGTGGCCCATCACCCGCCTCCTTCTTCTCATCCTCCTTTCACTCCCTCTTGGGTTGCCCATCACCCACCTTTTTCTACTCACCCTCCTTCACGGCCCCAAGGCCCACACACTCCTTGTACCCCTGTCCAATTGGGTCCTTTTATGGGCCAACCCATTAACGCTCCATGGCCTTTACATCAAGCTGCCCCTCCAAGGTCCCATGGCAAACCCTCTATGTCGCAAGTCACTCCCCTCCAAAAAGTTCTCCTTGATAAAATCGCCAAAATGGAGGAACAATTGAAGAGGGTCATAAGTCTGTGGCCTCCTCCTCCTCCTCCTCAAGTCAATCCCCTTCACGCTTTCATGAATAACATAACCAAGATGGAGAGGGACTGGAATGAGAATAGAGGCATGAATTGCATCATGAGTGAGCAAGACGACTTGCTGGCAAGCTTCAATGACCTAGTGGACGCCATCCGCCCACCACCTATTCATCATATTCATTCATATGGCCCTCCACATCCACATCTACATGCACAAAAACTTCCACCTTATCATATTCCTCCATACGTCATTACGCCTCCACCACGGCGTCCACTTGAACCCGATCAATGAATCAGATTATGAACAATTGGAGACGGCATATGATGAAGATTTTGAAGTTCCTCAAGATGCACCTACTCTGAGTTTTCCTTTCCCTCTATTACCACAAGAACCCCCTACTCAGGACGAAGCTAGTGTCCCTACCCCCATTTATGAAACTTCATGGTGCTACGTTGATGGGTCAATACTCCAACAACCTACATCGACGCATCATGAACCTTCCCCTACCCTTAAAACCTCTAGTCCCACCAAGATTAGACGTTTCCTTCACACCAAGCCTTCCACTATTATACCACCTCCAACTATAACACAATTAACCTCTACGCCATCGGCCTCCCCCGAGCCTTCCACCAGTTCTTCGTCATCCCAACCAATTCACCCTCCATCGTCGCCACTTCGGCCCTCCATTACCCCCATAAGCCAAAAGTCAACTATCCCTAATCCTCCACTTAACCCCTTACCCAAACCCGTGGTTAATACTGAGTATGGTCCATCGATTCTTGCACTCGAGCCAACCCCTTCCGTTTTCAAGCAAGGGGAGAAGCTCGCCGTGTTTGAACCTCCACTTTCACTGACCCTTCCTCCAACACATTCTATTGAACCTACTACCTCCATCTCACCATCCTCCACCTCCCCTCGGAGTAGGTGTGTTTCTACAAGTGCATGTACCAAAGAGGATGTTCAAGAGCTGGGCAAGAGCGATTCGGATTCGGCTATGCCATTCAAAGTTCAACATTTTATTTGCCGGATGTTGATCCGTGTTCTTGTGCCAAGCATTATTGAAAAGGGCAAGTCTCCATCGATCCTCACTAAGGAAGAATGTCAAGAATTGATGCCATGTCGGCCCAAGGCCAAGATTGTTAAGGTTACATTGCTCATTGGTCAAGATACCTTCAAAGCTTTCATTACCCCTTGCTCCGTTATAGTGCAAATACCTTGTAAAGAGAAGGGGTTCTTCTTCAATATCATCATGACACATTCTATTGCTGAGGAGATGATGAAGCCTATGCTTAAGGATAGGGTAGGGCATCCCTTGTTGGAAACCTTCAACACCTTGTTTACTCCATCTATACTTCCATACAAGGGGCAAGTGCCCATTTTACCGAACACTATTCATGAAAACATTCCAAGAGCCCTGGGCACTATAAAGCTTCCAATGTTGAAATTCCAACTCCCTCACATTGATACTCCTCACTTTTCATGGAAGTTGCTTTTGAAGAAGCCATTTTCTATCAAGATCCCCACGTTGGAAGTGGAGATCCCAAAGTTTCATGACTATTTGTCGAAAGAGTTACCACTTACTTTGAACTATACAATTGTTGAAACTTCATCAAATGATAGCTTATGTGCATTAATTCCATTCATTGAGCCGTCTGGCCGAGCACATTATTTGCCTTGGAGGGGCGAACATCCTCCTGCTAAGGGGCCTTCCATTGACCCATTCACCTTCTATTCTATTCCACCCACGCCTTTATTAACCACCAATTTCTTTCTATGGGCCACTCATGGGGTGAGAAGGAGGACCCCCTTCTTGCATCCCTTGCATCCCTTGCATTTCATTCATTTGCATTTATCCTTCTTTCCAGGGTTTCTGAACCAATATCTTCCCCATCTTTCGGAACCTCCGGACCCTTCCCGAACTGCTTCCAATTCACCTTTCTCCCTAAAATTTCTGAATTTTCTTTCTCTTCTCCCGGGGCATCGCATCCCTCCATATTTTCTCTCTTCAGAACCTCCGGACTCCTCGACTCATTCTCCTAGTTTCTTAGGGCATTGTGCCCCTTCTTATTCTTTCCTTTTGGAACCTCCGGACTTCTCCCTCCTTCTCCTATCGATTCTCTTAGGGCATCACACCCTCCCTTTTCATATCCCTCTGGGACCGTGGACCTCTTTCCTTTCCTTCGATTCATCCTCCTACTTTTTCAGGATATCGCGTCCCTTGCTATCCTCTTCCTTCGAAATTTCCAGAACCATCTTCTTTAACACCTTTTCCCAAGGCATCGCGTCCCTTGACATTTTCTTCCTCCGGAACCTCTGGACTCTTTCCATCTTGATTCTCCTCCTCTACCTCCGGAACCTCCGGATCCACCACTATCCCTCTACCAATTCCTTCTCCTGATTCCTCCTAATCTCGGGTTAGACCCGACTTCTCCCACATCCATTACTTTGGGCATCTGCCCTTTCTCTCACTACTTTCGAGGCTTTAGTTTTCACTCCTCCCACTAATCTCCTTTTTCTTTTGTAGACCATTCATGTGATCAATGTCTCTACACCTTAGTGAGAGAGCTCTAGCCCTCACCTCTTTTCCTTTTCTCCTTATTTATCTGAGTCTGGTCTTGACACCACTCCTTCATGTTATACCACTTCTAATCCTTGCCTCCTTATATTCTTATCTGTCAAATGAGGACAACAAATCCCACGTTGATCAATATTACCTCTAGCAACTACTTTTACAAAGGTCGCAAGGTAATCCATTTGCGTAAGTGTACATTTTTATAATTCATTTCTATACATGGTTTTCACACGAAGTGCTTCTTAACATGATTTAGAATGGTAGTCTAGGCCTAGTCCTAGGTCTTAATTTAAGTCAATGTCAAAAAGAGTCTTTAGGCTTGCTAATGCAGCACCTTTGGTTATGAGAACCCCGCGCTAGGAGTTTGGCATTCCCTCTCCGCTCATTAAGGACAACCCTTAGCTGGGCACCACACACACTTCACAGCATCCTTAGCCGTCTCCCTTGGAAAACACCGTCGCTACTTGGGCCATGCTCGAGGACATGAGGTCTTTTCTCTTCTTTACTCAGTCATAATATGAGGGCAGAGGTAGTTTGGGCAAAACAACTAACCTAAGCACACCCCGACAAGAGGAAGTTTCATATAGGGACAATCTATTAAGATCTCATTCTCAGTTCCAAGTCTCAATTTTAATATCTGTCAAGTCCAAAGGATAAGAATAAAAAGAACAAAATGATGATAAAAAATAAGAAAAAATCAAAGATAATGGCATGGCAAGAGGGCAGTACAGTTTCCGCGGAAAGTTATGAGCCCGGTCGTATGCGTGCCTAAAAAGAGAATTAAGGTTCGATGATATGACAAAAAGCCCCAGTGTAACAAACCAAATCTTTAGGGGTTGTACTATGGAAAGAAGTCAAACCTGATATCTTCTTAACTCATATTAAGCTTATGTCTTTTCTTCTCTTCTCCCTCCAAGCCCGAGTGTTTCTCAGGTATGGCCTTAGTAGGGGAACCGTTAACCAAGGGCAGATGACTATAGGGCGCCACCTTTCAATGGATGCTCTAATAAATTGCCTTAATTGCTTGTTATATTTCACGATATCATTACTTGTTATCTTTCATAATATCTTGGCTAATAACTTTTTGAGCACAGGCAAAAAACTCTTTGGTTCCACCATCCGGGCATCATCCAAGTCCCACGGTGACTGTATTACACTTCATTTCTTAGTTCCCAACATGCTCATTGCCTTCACCATCTTCCTTGTATACATTTGTACTATGTGTTATCTACGCTATTAGATTACATCAAGAACCTTGTGGCTTTGATAAATTTAGAATTTGGCATCGGCCGACTTTGCTTTTTTTTTTTGCATTTGTCAACTCTAAAGAGTGTCGACAGCATATCACAGTGTAGGGTGATAATTTCTTTATCTTTGGATCTCTATCTTCTTTTGTTTCAACATCTGCCCCCAGAATAGGGCACCATTTGTATCTTGCCTCTCTTTTGGCTTCCTGCCATAATTCGAGAGGCTTGAAATGCCCCTTTAGAGCACATTATTCTTTGGCTGATGTGGTGAGGCTATATTGGCCGCCCTCTTAAGCCTGGGCATTTAATGAGGACGCGATGGGTCCACCCGGTACTCACCTATCTGTAATTCACCTTTCTGGATTTGGCTTTCAATAATATCTTTAAACGTATAGCAACCCTCAATGGAATGCCCCCTTTGTTGGTGATAAGGATAAAATTAAGGATCATCTTTCCATCTGGCATCATTTGGCCTTTTGGGCTCAGGGAGGACAATCTTGTCATATTCACGGGCCCATTGGAACTGCATTTGGGTTTTGTCCTTCAGGAAGGAATAGGGTTTCTTCATCTTATCCCTCAACGAAGGTTGTCACTTGGCAGACATGGCTAAAGAAGAGCTAGCTACCTCTTTCGCCTTCTCCCTTTGCTTCTCGAAGGCGAGTAAATCAGTAGTGCAAATTTCTTTTCGCATCGACTACCCATTAATCGATTCGTTCTTCTGATTTGGGGTAGCCACAACCTGGTGATATTTTGCCAAAAAGGCTTCAATATCAACCACCATATCGCTCAATCAAGGGTTTGACTTTGATGCCGATCATCTTTAATAGGATTTCTGTCTTCAAATTGAGTTTGCATATTCGGACAGCATCTTTATCGTTCGGCGAGTGCCTGCATCTCCAGCTAAGATTCCTCCATCGTCGAATATAGTCCAGAGCGGACCCATCATCCTTTTGCTTGATCTTATATAATTCTAACTCAGTGATGTAGATCTATTAAAAAATCACTTTTAAATAAGGAGAGGAATAATAATAAAGAGGATGAGTGGGAAAAGGAGAGGGAGCATATGTGGATGCCAATGTGGAGGGTGATCGCAAGAGACACGCGGGCCTCGAAGAGTATAGACAATGAATAAAGGAGGGATGGCGATAATACCTTTGAAGTGTGGGAGATATGTGAGTGTCAACCTTCTCTTCCAATCGGTCGGCCGATGAAGAGAGTCTTCTTTAGATTATCCTTGCAAAATAGATAAAACAACCAACAAAAAATATATAGGAATTAGAACCCAAGTGCGTAGTATCAAATCCAAAGTGAATATAAGCGTGGAAACGTGAAATAGAACACACCTGTTAGGTGTTGGCCCTTAAACCCCTATGCAAAGGGTGGGATAAAGCATGATGAATGATGAATGCAATAAAAGGGAGACATGTAAGCATTGCACTGGAGGAGGCTCTCAACATGGTTGAGAGGGGAGGATTAAGTGACAGTAGAATGGAAGATGCATGCACACGTGACTGATGCAGTAAAAGTAAAAGAGAGATAAAAGACAGATAAGAGCAAGGAGGGCCTAGGATTATTTCTCTTGTCTTTGGCTTTTGATGGACGTTGGGAGGAAGCCTCCCAGGGGATGAAGCAATAGACGCAGGGAGTCCTTCCTCAAGCCTACAATCGGGCAGCACCTCCCCTTCGTTGTTGAAGTCCCCCTCTCGAATAGGGGAGAAAGGGGCTTATTTATTAGGAGAAGATTCGAAGTTAATTCCCAAAATAATTAGGAAGATTGTTTTTAGAATGAGATAATCATTGGAAAGGAATCATCCCAGTCCAGGAAAGCCACAGGATCCTTACCCAGTTAAAAAGAGACTCCAAACAGAGAAAGGAGAAGGTGCGGGCGAGTTCGGAAGCCTTAAAGCAATGGCGTCAGACCCCGTGGTCGCCCATTGAATGGGTGTCCACCACCCTAGATATTCATTTGAAGTTAAATTTTGGAAATTTAAAATGACAAAGAATTTGAGTCTGAGTGGACAAACGTTAATTATGAATGAATTTGAGTTTTGGGCGGATTGTGAAGCTCAAAATAGTAGGACGAATCGCGTTTGGATGCCCGGACATCAATTAGGAATGAGCGACCGCTGAAACGGATACACATAATTAAGGAGAATGGGCGTTAAGGGTCCCAGCTCTATCTCCCTCTCTTCTTTTCTTCTTTGGTATCTCCCCTTCGCTTCTCTCTCTGTCCTCCTTTTCTCTATTGTCCTTTTTTTGTAGGGCAGAAGAAGCCCATTTTATAAGGGTTTTTGGGGCATGGTGAGTCGGTGGGGACGCCACCGAATCACCGGCCCGCCATGCTGGATGGAAGGCGCCGACTCGCCGGCCCGCGATACTATGCACGTCACCGAATCGGGTCACCAGCAAAGCTCCACCGAATTACACGCCAAAGGAGCGCCACCGAATCACCATTCAAAGCGCCACCGACTCATTGAGGGGCAGTTCTATAATTTTAACATTTTTTCTGAAATTGACCCAGCGAGAGCTCACGGCCCAGAGTAGCACCGGAGTTGATTCAGTCGCACCTGAATGTACTTTGAGGCCCTGATTCTGGGTTTCCCAGTGATTGTCGGCATGTGTTGAACCCGTACCGATTTTCTCAGGTTTTACCCTGATTCAGCCTTTGGCACTTTGATTTGCGCCACCAACTCCACTTCGAGGGCATGTGGAAGGCCTGTATGAAGAGGGTCATCCCTCGGAGTGTTTCTGCTTTGGTTGGGCGTCCTTTTGGTCACTTACGGATCGATCCAACATTTCGCGTGTGTTAAGTGGATTCCCCAAATTTTTGTTGATATTGCCCTCGGCACAAATATTATGCTTTCGAGCCTGCTTTACACTTATATGAAGCATCTTGATTGTGTGGGTAACCACTGTGAATGTTGTCACCCTTACGGGTCAGCTTTCCAGTCGCTTACGGACCACTTTGGCATTCTGGGCGTCCTGATCGGGTCTTCCGGGTCTTTTGTCGATTCGGCCTTCGGCTCCCTATTTTGAGGACTCAGGGGCATTTCTTCATCTCGGGAGGGGTTCTTTGTCAGGTGGATGATCACCTGGTACATTCTCGTCCAAGTTGGACGGAGTGTGGAGATATCTCCAGCATGATTGCTTTCACTATCGGCTTTATTGGCTCTGACCATTATTCAGCCTTAGTGAGCTGTGGTAGATATTTTACCCCGAGATGATGAGATGTAGAGTCCCCAGTCCTTTTGATGAGGTGACCTAAGGCTTCAGCGGTGTGAGTGGACCTGTCGTTGACTTTTAATTGACTTTTTTGGGCACGTAATTATTACCCAGACATATTTTAGATGTCAACAAATGCCCCCCAGCCGTGGGCGTCGTGAGTGAGGGATGCACGGAGCGAGGTCCGTGGATGTGCTTGCTTTATTGACTTTGCAAGTGGGGCCCACTTCATTCAGACTCTTGAGTCGATGGCAGCTCAGATGGTAATTCGGTGACACGTGCACCCAATGAGTCGGTGGCGTCCCGTTAAGTCAGTAGTGCCTCGAATCTGTGGTGTATGTCGGGCTGCTGATTCGGCGTAGCGCAGCTGGGCACTTTGAATCGGTGGGGCATATGGCCTCTGATTCGGTGGCGCATGCGGCTTAATTCGGTGGGGCTTTGGGCGAAAGGCGGAGTGGTGAGTCGGTGGGGTCGGGCACCGACTCACCCTCCTTTGCTCCTCTTTCAAAACCCCGTCGCACCCTTCACAGGGTTTTTCAAAACCCTTTTATCTTCCCTCTCCCACGATCTCCTCCTCTGGCGGCTAGGGCTTCTTCTCTGGTGGCGGGTGTCCCTTGGCGGTGAGGGTTTGGCTGACGAGGTATTCCCCCCTTTTTCTCATTCTTCTCCTTTGTTGCACGCGACAAAGGGAGCGGGCCTTCGCCGTGGTGAGATGGTGGCCACCGTGTAGGGTCTAGAGTCGACGATGCCACAATGGACCGAGCGTAAGCGGAGCTTCGAAGTTTTTCTCATTGCGTTGCAAAGGGCTTGCCTTTTCTTACTTAATGGCTTCGGGGAGGCTCCTAGTAGGCTTAGCCCTCGGAACCGATATTCCCCATTGTCCATTCGGCCTGGGTGTATCACCTACGGCTCTTTTTAGGGATCGTCCCTCCTTAGTGGACGTGCTCCCGTGTTGTTTTGGGATGCTTCCGACTAAGGGGAGACTCTGTCAAATTTTCTTCAGAAATTTTCTCTGGTCATAGTGTCTCTTTTTAAATTTCATTGCCCCTTTTTATTGCAGGTAGAGCGATGGCTTCGATAGCTTCTTCCACACCCCTTGAGATGGTGGCTCCGGTTGTGCTGCATTAGGCAGAGGTTGTCGGTAGGTGCCACTGCGGTACTGTGTTCGAGGGATCTGCAGTGAGGTCAGGTGGCTGGTGATGATTGTTCATGGTTAAGTAGTCGTGAGTGTGCTCTGAGGGAGTTGTTATTGGTGTTGGCCACTCCAGTTGAGGATTTATCCAGTCCATGAGGCATTGAGATCGTGGTTTGAGGTGGCAGAGCAGGCGCTCTGGTCGAGATGCACTCGGATGAGCGGAGGATCTTTTAGATTGGGCTGTGGTTGCCCTGGGTTTGGTTCGTAAGTGTGTGGCTGTGTGTGGGAAGCGTTGCCCATTCCCTGGTGTGTAAGGGTGTGTTGGCACTGCTCTGGAAGGATGCGTGCCAGTTGGGCGGTGTTTGCAAGAATTTGTGGCTGGTGTTGTGTTTCCCGAGATGTTGTGGATCGAGGCTTGCTGAGCTGTTGAGGATGAGTTGAGCATCGGAGGATTGGTTCCTCGGTGTATGGTTGTCTCGGGTTGCGTGAGGCGTGTTGTTGCCGTGCCGTTGCTTGGGGCATTGTGGCTTATGGCACTGGTAGGGTTGAGAATTGGGAGAAATGTGCTGGCGAGGTTGCCGCATGAGTACTCTGCCCTTGTGTTGGAGGTTGTGTTATCGGATGAGATCGTGTTTTGAAGGAGTGATCTCTGGCAGATTATAGGTCCCGGTTGGTGGCCGTGAGCGGTTGGTCAGGTTGACCGAGTGGCCGACCATGGTAAGATGTGTATTGTCTGGAGACCCATGTGCATTGGTCGTGTCGTCGTCGACCTGTTTGCTGTGGTAGCAGATGACACTTATTGGTTCTGGAGAAGAGTGTGCCGTAAATTGTGAGAGGTTGTGTCCCGTGGCTCTGTGTTAAAAGTGGGATCAGGATTGGCAGGTGTAGACATGCCAAAAATGATACTACGTTGAGCAAATTTCATGTTACAATATAATGCCCCAAGTGGACTGTAACGTTGGTTCAATAAATAGGTTTTTCCTATTTTTCCTGATTTTTCTAGAAATCACGACTGCCCTGTGGTCGCCTATTAAAATAGGCCCCTAGATCGGTCACCTCTTATCAAGAAACGCCTGGACCTCAAGCACCTTCATGAAGATTTACGAATCCTAATGGAAATCAACTTTTGTAAATCACACCCATGATTGGGGCGCTAATTTGGAAACGCGCCAGTCCATTGGTCACGTATCAAGATTTTAATTATGGTAAGTTTGCTTTTTCAAACTTAAGAGGCGGCTGACCTGGAGGCACGATTTGAGAATAGCGGCCGTCACCAAGTCGCGTTTTCAGTTTCGTGCCCAAAACGCATTCTACCTTCCCAGATTGAGCATTGCTATTGTTTGATCTTCCATTCGGCTTTGGAATGGGCTCTCTGGCCCTTCCTCCTTTTGATTCCCCTTGAACACTATAAAGAACCCCCTTAAAACCCTCACGCGCGCGAGATGCAACCTGAGAACAACGCAACACACAGAGAGCTTTGAGAACCCTGAGAGTAATCCCCTGAGTTTTCTTTGCAAGTCTAAGACATACACTACAGAGAACGCCTTGTTGCAACATTAGATACCCTTGAGAGCAGCCTGAACTCGAGGGATCAATTTGAGAGCTCTTATAGTTTGAAGATCATATACCATAGTGTGCTACTATCGTCACATACTCCTAGCATTGCAGCAATTTGAGTGCTCCATTGGTTCTTTCCCTGTCCTGCTTACAGGAGCAGAAGGGAATCTGTTATGTTGTTCTCATAAAGTCAACTGCACACCTCCACTGCCTTCGGTGCATTTGATCATTTGGCCAACTCTTTATTAGCTCCGCTAGTTAATGCTTGCATTCTAGCTTTTAGTTATTAGTTCTTTGCATTTCTTAGTTTTTACATCTCCATACTCTCCCCATCCTATACTCCTTTTAGGGGTTTAAAACAAACCCAAAAGGTGTGTTCACTCATAATTGCATGCCACTCTATACATTAAGGATTTGATACTACACCCTTGGCTAATTCGGTTTTATCTTCTTTTGTTTGTGATTTATTTCCCAGGTAATCAAGCTAAAAACCCACTTCATCGGCCGGCCGATTGAAGGAGGATGAAAAGATCCCACGTCATGATGATAATTAATACCGCCCCCAACTATAGAACAACAAGCATCAACATGTATATACTGTAAAAGGAAAGGGGCGATAACAGAATGATGAACATACCATGATCGTCACTAAAGATTAACAATGCTAAAAGACTTAAGGAAAGAAGATAGCGGCGTTGCATACCTTGGAAAAGGAAGGAAAAGACACAGTCAAAGGATGGCCGCTAAGACATGATCGCGCTTAAGAAAAGGACGCTATAAAATCTCATGGATTACACCTCCTCGCCTTCCAGCTGGCTAGAGAGCGAGGGCCTCACGTCTAACTTGATTTCCTACAAAATAAAGTCAAAAGGAGGATAAAAACCCATTAGAACTATGAGCATAGCATCAATCCCAAATGCAGAAAATAGCATAAGAAATTAAGGGAGAACACACTGGGGGAGGGTTTTTAACCCCAGTAAAAAGAAGCAAACAATAGGTGTGTGTGTTATGTATGCATGAAGAGCAAAAGAATGATTTAAAACGTAGTAAACAGTAGTGAAAAATGTGGACCAATATGCATGAATGTGCAGAAACGTGCAGAGATGTAGCAAAAAAATTATGTGAAAATGAAAAAGAACAGAGCTGAGAATAAGGGAAAGGAAAGAGGAAATAGAGCCGTAGGAGGATGAGGACAAAGTTAACACTTCTCTAGACGGCCCAGGGTCGAAGAGGAGACTCGGCGATGTGGCATGGCTTCGCCCCGGATCAAAGAACGCCCTCTTTTTGTGCACATGGAGCAGAGGCTATTTATAGAACCCAGAAAACCCTAGGTCAGATTCTAAGGATAAACACCAGAAAATAGGGATTTTGCTTGATAAAACACAAGATAATAGTGGGATAATACCACTAGAATGGATTAGAATTGACCTGGCATGCTATCCAAGGAAAAAATGGTGCAGACAAGGACTCCGAAGCATCCTCGACCGGAAAAAAATGGAGCCCAGAATGATCAAGACTCTGCAATCAAAACGCGAAAGGTCGCACTACCGCCACTTGCAAAACGAGGTCAAGGGAAGACTAGAACTTGGTGGGACCATAACAGAGTTGACACATTGACGAACGGGGTCGACGCACCTGGGACAAGAAGGCAAGTCACAGTCAACTATTGACCGCGACTATGAGGGGGCAGTGGACCTCCATCCGGTCGGCACAAGAATCGACGGATAATGGCCTCCACCCTCCAAGGGTTAATAGGTTAGAAAATGATCAAGAATGGGCTTGAAATATGCATAAGGAAGGCCTAAAATAACAGGTAATTTGGGACATCATCAAGGATAGAATAAGAGAAATAACTCAACTTGCAGGCTTAAAATAGGTGTTGACAATACCAAGGGACATTATCAAGCTATTATTTTAGTACTTTATCCACAACTAAGGTTTAAGAGGCAAGATCTCGCGCAAAGCCGTGAGCCGTCCGATCTAGGGCGATCACGGGATGTAGCCACTCCGATGTAGGATTCTGCAAAGAGGGAAGAAGACGATCAGGGAGTCCAGGGTGATAACCCCGGGTAAAACTCTTTGATGCTTAAGTCAGCGAGTGGTTGAGGCAATGTGCGAAGGGGGGCGGGAGATTAGAGGGGCGCGAGATTGCTCTTCACCAGTTGAAGTGGCTGAGTGTGTCTTACCTTTCCGGAGGGATTCCTTGAGTTTATATAGAGGTGGGCCCATTCGTCAGCAGAGGGGAGGCATGGGGCTTGGAGGACATTGCATCCCCGTAAGGGACTTCTCCCGGTCAAGGACTCTCCCCTTCTTCTTATCCCCTGGGTCTCCACTCCCAGATATCAGCGTAACCTCTGCTTGGATAGGTGCTGGCAGTGAGGACTTAGCCCTAGCCTGTTAAGGAGTCCTAATGCTGAGCTAATCCATGAAAGATAAGTGGGGGCACTCCTCTTCATCGCTGGGGGTACTTGTCTGACCTTGGGATCACTCGATATCACTAGAAGAAAATGCGGTATTAGTGATGACATTTTTCGATGGATTATTTTTCATCAGAATATCCGTCAGAAATTACGATGAATCATAGTACGTCTGAAATTTCATCGAGAAAATTTTCCCAAAATCTTGATTTTTTTCGAAAAACATCGAAAAATAGAAAACTATGTCCCCATGATCCTCAGAATTCTCTTTTTCTCTCTCTCTCTCTCTCTCTCTCTCTCTCTCTCTCTCTCTCTCTCGGCGCGAGTGCCCTGCCCGCGCGACCACCAGTGCCCCCATCTCCCGTGATGCATGCCGCCTGCACGTGCGCCCGCGACGCCCCGCCTGTACATCCACACCGCTTGTACCCACCATCGGCGAGCCCCAAGCGGCAGACGTCATTCCCGCCGTGCAGCTCGCCTCGCCACCGTCGTGAGTGTCGCCGCCGGCGCCATCCTCCATGCCCGCAGTAGGCCAAGGCCACTGCCATCCGGCACCTCCGTCACCGCGAAGCCTCCCTCTCCACCTCCGGCTGCCCACGGGAGCTTCCTCACCGGCGCGACAACCTCCTCCACCCCCCACCATCCTTCTCCGCCCCACTCTCCTCCCTCTCTCCCAACCGCGAACTCCCACGGCAGTCACCCTCACCATCTCGCCCGCGAGACCTCACCCCAGCTGGACCTCCGTCGCCTTCACCTCCGGCGCCCGCCTCCCCTCACCTTCCACCCTGCGGTCTCCGCCGGGCCACCGCGACGCCCGTGAGCAGGCCCGCAACCAGGGGACCCGCCACCTGTGCCGCGACCGGCGCCTGTGCCCCCGGCCTCGCTGACTTGTGCGTCCGCGCCCACCGCGTGCGCCATCTGTAGCCCTCTGGCCCCTGCTGTGTCGCCATCCGCAGGCCCACCTGCACACACCCCCGCCGCTCTCACGCCCCGACCTCCGGCCATGCCCGCACCTATCGCCGTGCCCCCACAGCGGTGCCCTCCGGCCTACACCGCCGCCACCTGTCACCGTCACCGGCGTGCCCGCCGTCTCGAGCCTGCGGGAGCCTCGGCCCGGCGCCACCACCGCTGCCAACCCCTCCAACTCCCCTTCCTCTACGGTGAGTCACTGCCACCATCGCCTGTTCATCGGCAGCCCGCGCCCCCACTCGCTCCACTCCACCGCTCTCCTCACAACTGCCGGTCGCACACCCTCCTCCTCACCACACCCTCCGGCAACACCGCAGCCTCTCCCATCCTCTCTCTTTCCCCTCCGGAAGCCACCCGACTCTGCCATCAGAAGCTGAGGTCCCCCGTCAGCCCCACCCTGAGCTCCGCCAGGCAGGAGTCACGAGTCCAGAACCCTGGCCAGCACCCTCGCCAGTGGCCAGCTCAGCGCGAACCCGCCGCCCTCGGAGGCCAGGTCGAACGAGTACTTCTCGTTCTGCTCTACCGCCTCAGAGCTTCCCCCGACATAGTGCCACCACTCCCAATCGTGCCTCTGCAACGTCACCGCCAGGTTGACGGGCGACCGGCCAGGCGAGGCGAAGGCGCCAGGCACACGAGCGACAGGCCCATAAGAGCCATTACCTGCTCGCCCGTGCCCACAGTTGGGGCTCCTGTCCGCGCGTGTGCCTGCACCAGCCGCCAATCGAGCACCCCCAGCCGCCCACCCGCGAGCCCTACTCCCCTACCGCTCGCGTGCCTGGCGCCTTCACCTCACCTGGCCGGCCGCTTGTCCAGGCCGCCTGCATCGTCCACACCCGCAGCGGCCACTCGGCAGCTACTGCCGTTGCCTCTACGTCACCCTGACCTCCGGCCACTACATCGCCGCAGCAGCTCCACTTCCCTGCACCACCGCCTCCATAGCCGGCGCCTGCCTCCCCTCACCTTCTCACTGTCCGCGTCAGATCTGGTATTAGAGACCAACACGGCATCTCCGTCGATCTCAACGACCCCATCTTCTCCCCTCCTCTCTCTCAGTTGTTAGAGGTGAAAAAAAGAGAGAAAAATATAGGAGAAAAAAAAGAAAAGAGAAATAGCTTGCGGTTGATAGAAGCAGAAAAAAAAGAGAAAGGAAAAAAAAAATTTTACCTCCCCCTGCCGTGTTAATCTCTCTCTCTTTTTCTCTATTATTCTCTCTCCCTCTCTCGGTTACTCTCTGTCTCTCTCTCTCTCTCACTCAGTGCATGGTAGAAAAAAAAACACAGAAAAAAATTTATTTTTTTCTCAAACCCCCTCATCCTGTGATCTCTCTCTCTCTCTCTCTCTCTCTCTCTCTCTCTCTCTCGACTACGAATAGGCCCGCGACTCTCCCGGTTGCAACTGCCGCCTGCGCCCGGCCAGCCCCTCGCCCCCGCGAGCGGAGCCCGAATAAGCAAGATCCACACTTACAAATGCCTTCTCCACCAAGCTCAAAGAAGCGGATAACATCGGGGCTTCCAAGGCTAGTGCGAGAGGTCAGGGCTCCCCGGATATGCCCTCGTCTGGAAGTACCTCGTCAGAAGAATAATCATAGTCTACCTTTTCACCCGATGAAGACTTGGTCGGGGCAGGCACTTCTTTCCCTGGGAAGGGAGTCTATGCATCGGGGTCTATGGCCGGCGCGGCCTCACGCGGGCTCAGTAATGGTGACCTCCCAGACCTCAGCCCCCTTCTCACGTATGTTTGCCATACCGGGTGAATCACAGGAGCCACCATCGACTGGGTAGCGGCTATATCAACTCCTACCAGATGAGAGATGGTTTGGATTAAGTAGGGCCTATAGTTCATGGGAAATGAAAGAAATCAACCAAGATAATGAAGAAAAGTACCCTCCCCGACTTCTGCAATGAAGGTTGACTCGAAAGTAGTTTCTTCAACGGGTTGCACTGTCTCGTGAACCACGACCTTACCCACGCCGGGAATGGAAATGGAAGCATGCTCCTCCGCGGTGACTAGAACAAAATATACACATGTTATAAGAGGGTCCCTCTTGATGTGCAAACGAGCCTTCAAGAGCTTCAAAAGCTAAAAAGACCTAACCTGCAGGCCGACTTGGTTCTACCCGAGTAGCGGCGAACTCCTCAAAAGATGGGGGTAGAGGAACTGGAGGGGTGATTACTAAGGCAAAGGTAGACTCTATTTTCCTCCTTTTCACCTTCTGTCGCTCCACCACCTTAGCAGTGGCCAATGCTTCCTTTACCGGTGACTTCGCCCGGGGCCGCTTTCCAGCCTTCGGCAGTGGTGTGGTAGTGGGGGCCGACTCTGCCGCTTCAAAGTGAGTGGGTTTCTGCACTAGTCGAAGAAGGTTCCTATAGTGAGCTAGCCGGACGTCGGAGGGATGCTCTGTTAAAAAAATATATAAAAAAATCGATCAACACCATGAAAGGGCATAACTATGGAAGGTAGAGATAAAGAAGCATTATACTAGGGGGGCGGTGTAAAATCGTAGTGGCAGCGGCCAGTAAGTCAGGGACGACTCCTCATCCTGTCGGGCTGCCTCCAAGACCAACCAGCAAATATCCCCGATCTTCATGCAGCGGTCTGCAAGATGAGCCAAGTCCACGTGTTGCTTAAAGGCAAGGTGACAATAAAGATTAAAGTGGTCCATGCCCCACCCGTCAGCATAGTGAAAGGAGATCTACAGACGCTTATCAAGAATGGCAGCTACTGGGTCCTCCGCCTTTAACCCATGTGCTCGGAGTAGAACATATAACCATGTGGTGTCCTTATAATCTCGGGCTTCCTCTCTTCTCTTCTCAAGAATGTACGATAAGGACACATCGTGTCTGTCTCAGGACGCCAGCTTCATACGGGGGTGCCTTCTTCTTCTATCGGAAAGGGATAGTTGAATAGGTCCAGGTAGTCTGTCCCAATGCGGCACAAACCCGTAAGGGTCTTCTTGAAATCATCCTTGGCGATGGGAGGCATCTTGATCTGCAGCGACAACCTGGCTTCTTGGGCTTCTTTATGCGTAGCCAGATACGCCGCTACTTCTTTCTCCTTGCCATGCTTTAGTCAAAGTAGATGCTCCGGGTCAATATCCAACACGGCTGCTGATTGCTTGCTCAAAAATTTCCACTCAGCACCGTCCCAGCAGTCAGTTTTGCATAACCGATAAAAGTCCGTCCGGGCATTCCACCATTTTATGTAATCCGCCATTACTCATGGAACCCACCCAGGCATCGGCACCCTGAATACGGAGCTGTCCACCCGGTGAAAGAAATCCCACCAAGTCCGGGTGTGCTCAGCAGTCAGACTACCCCGGAGACTCCGCACAGGCAAGGCGAATTGTGCGCTGTATATAGGAATGTGCTGGTCGTATCCGAAGTTCCACCCAAAGTGGAAAGGATAATACGGCTCTAGCAACAGGGTGTCCCCTTTGCTGATGATAAGTACACTCAGACAAATAGACATTGCCCAGTCACGAAGCTCTGGCTCTAATAATGAACGGACCACCGTCCACTGACTGATCGGATGAACATATTTTTCCAGCTGGTCGTCCCGGCACTCCCTCTTGTTGTTCACCAGGGAACTCGAGTGGGCCACCAGGGTCCAAAAATGAGTGTTGCCTGGCAAGTCTTGGGGAACTGTCGTAAGCCTACCCTGTATGTTATATAACTACAAGGTTGTCGAGCCTGGCTCCGCATTAGCAAACTCTAGCATACGCGGAAATAACGCCCAAGATTGGATGGTGCGTGGAGCATACTCTGGGAACAGGGAGCAAACCCAAGCATTAAAGAAATGCATCGGACCAATGAATCGGGCCTAGCGTGGGAGTTAGTGCGCACTGACATTCCATAGCATCTTGTATATCAAGCATAGTGTAGCCGGACACAACGACAGCTTAATTCCCCATGTCATCTGGCAGGCGGGATAAATAGCATCTGGCCGGACGATGGTCTCGTCCCCTTATGGCAAGGCAAAAGAACAGAGCCAATAGGTCAGAAAGGTCGCACAATGCGTCATTGGGTCAACACCCGCTGGATTGGGGCCACTCCGAGGTCCCTTTGAAGCCAGGACTTTCACCTCAGTCCTGTTCCTGCTATGCTTCTTGCGGATTACAGCGGTGCTGATGCAAGGAAAATCTTCATACTTCTTAGGCCCATTAAAGAAATATTTCAGCCACAGGCTCATGTAGACCCTTTTTCGGTCACCGCGGGGAGGCTGTTTCCCACCATGTGATGACTGATACAACTCCCGGTACGCCTTCATAAGGAATTGGTAAGAATAGCCAACTGCATAGATGCCATCCCCGTCTGTCTCATCCTTAATCAGATCAGGGAAGCACACTTCCTCGTACGGCTCTCCGTCAATAGGCAGGCCGCTTAGTTGGTGAAGGCTCCACAGGTCTAGTGAGGTCTCACCCTCCGCAGTATAAAAAGTATTCAATTCAACAATGAAGACCTCTATCATCCCACAGTAGAGGCCTTTAGAAATCGGGTACCTATATCGGGAGGCACAAACACTGTGGTATACACTGGCCCGAACAAGCAGGGGGGTGTAGTTGAATAACACGTACTCGGTAAATTCTACCACCCCTTCCCAAAAAATGTGGACATTCTGGACCTTAAGCTCTGCAAACCAGCCCAAGGCCAGCTCGTGTTTGAAACGGATCGCCAAGCAATCCAAAATGTAAGGCTCTTCCCGGTATCCCCACTTCAACGGAGCCAAGAATAAACCAAAGCGGGATTTCTCAATGTGAATCTGCCCTGCGGCATTGTCCCAACGGGCGGGAGTAAATTCAGGTGCCTATACCAGCTTCCCCTCCGAGGGTGATAATTCTTCTAGCCCTAACCCGGGCTTCCACTCCCTCGGCTCTCCCACCAAGTACATTGGCACGCTCCAGGGAACGCTGCACATCAGATTGTCCCGAAATTGTAGGATGGCACGCTCAACGCCCCGTACAGCCTTGACATCCCATCTGCCTCCAAAACTAAAGTGCTTCAGGAAGTAAAGGAGGTTCTTATCTTTAGGATAATCCCTCCGATAGTCACCAGCTCGGTCAAATGAAAAACCACCGTCGGTCAGTGCAATACGGCCAAAGTCCATGGTGTCGGTCTCAGAATCTAATGACTCAGCCAACGTCGCCACCTCGGCATGTTCCCGATCAAGGTCCTCCACATTGTGCCATGTAACAGCAGGAACGACTAGTGATAGAGCAGACTGGGCACTGGCAGTAGCAGAGGCAGAAGAACCACTTGGGGCAACCATTTGTCTGCAAGATGCAAAGGCCTCAAGGTCAGAACGAATCACATGCAAAGGAAAAAGACCAGAAAAGGCTACACTGAAATGAAATGAACAAAATGTCGATAAATTTTGACAAAATTTTGGCAGAGTCTCTCTTAGGTCGGGGGCGTAAGGAGAAGACATGGGTGCTTGTCCACAAGGAGCGACGACCCCAACAAAAATCACGGTGTGCCCAATAGGTCGCACCGGATGTTCCTTCAGTCCATTCAAGCTGGCCTCTGTTCCACCGATGCGCTGCTCTGTGCCTTTACCCGGCACACTCCCAGAGCCCCTCACCCGACACGCTGCCTTGTGCCCTTACCCGACACAATCCAAGTGCCCCTCACCTGGCACGCTACCCTGTGTCCTCACACGACACACCCCCGATGCCCAGCGGCCGACGCACTCCCCGTGCCCCTCATCAGCACGCTGCCCTGTGCCTTTCCTCGGTACACTACCCAGCGCCTTCGCCCGACACGCTTCTTGTGCCCCTTCGTCGGCACACGTGCGTGGCCCCTCCACTGATCCACTGCTCTACTCCTTCGCCCGGCACACCGAAAGACCCTTACCCTTCCAGTAGCACACCCCTTCACCTTCGCCCGGCACGCCCGGCGCCCCCCTTTCAACGGCACACATTGTGCCTCTCTCAACCGACGACCCCGTGGGGCCTTCACACAGTGGCACCGACGATGCTCACCTCCGCCTTACCGCACCAAGAGAAGAAGAAGGAGAAAGGAGGAAAGAAGAAGAAAGAGGGGGAGAGGGAAAGGAGGAGCCTAGGCCGTCGTCGTCCTCCGGGTGAAAGAAATAGGAAGAGAGGAATAATAAGAAAAGAGGAAGAGAAGGAGAAAAGAAGAGAAGAAGAGAGGGGAAGGTGAAGGCGGCGAGAGCACGACAGCCTCCTCACCCTGGGCACTGACGATGGCAACCGATGGTGGCGGCGTTCAGTGGCAAACTTCACAAGTGAGGTTTTCGTTATCAGACTTTTCCTCAGTGTCGTTCTCCGTATCAGCCATCAGACATAGATTCTGGACTACCTCGTCCAGTTTATCCTCCTCATCAGACTTGGACTGGCTTTCGTCCTCATCACTCCATGTCGCCTTCATGGCCTTGGGCTTCTTTGCCTTCTCTTTCTTGATCTTCTTTGAATTTTTGGGCACTTACTTTTCATGTGTCCGACCTTGTTGCACTCATAGCATCTAATTTCTCTTTTCCTCACCAGTGATTTTTTCTGACCTTTCCTAGAAGAGGTGCCATCTTTTCTGGTCTTCTTGAAGACTTTTCTCACTCTTCTAGTGATGAGGTCCACAAGCTCCTCCTCACTACTATCAAGATTTCATGATTCATCATTTTCTTCCGACGATCCTTGATAAGCCTTCAAGGTGATCATCATCTTCTTCTGGTTCTCCTCCTCAGTCCTCTTCATGTTTATCTCATACGTCATTAAAGACCCAATTAGCTCATCCATAGTGAGACTGGTGAGATTCTTGGAGTCCTCAATAACCGTTGCCTTCGTGTGCCATTGAGGTGAGAGAGAACGTAGCACCTTTCTTACTAAATCCTAATTAGTATAGTTCTTTCCCAGCACCTTCAATCCATTCATTATCTCACTCAACCTTGAGAACATTTGTGATATTATTTCTTCTGGTTTCATGGCAAACAACTCATAGTCTCGAATCAACAAATTTACTTTTGTCTCCTTTACCTCTGACGTCCGTTCATAAATGAGTCAGAGCTTTTCCCACATTTTCTGTACGGAAGAACACATCGAGACACGTGAATATTCATTTGGATGTATAGCACATTGAATAATATTCATAGCTCTAAAATTAGCACATGATTTCTTAATATGCTCTTCAGTCTAACTATCCTCATCATCAGGCACTTGATAAGGACCTTTACTAATGACTCTCCAGCTATCATAATCTTGTGCTCGCAGGAAACACAATCATTCTATTTTTCTAATGGGGATAATTTGTCTCATCAAAGAATGGGGGTCTATGTATAGAGTGGCCCTCAGGAAGCATGCCTTTCATAGCCATTATCAAAGATCTTTACTCCTAGACTGCAAGGTCTGCTAAATAATCAGAGACCGAGCTCTGATACCAATTGTTGGCCTAGATTAAAAGGCGGACAAGAAGGGGGGTTGAATTGTCCCCCTGGCGAGATGTCAGATTTTAAAAACTATTTCATAGTTTGAACAAGATTGAGAGAATTAATTAAACTAAGATAACTCAGTTCACTCAATCTTACCGTGCTCACACGAATAGCTTAGCAAAGAATGATTTAACTCTACTCAACACAGATAGCAGACGAAGCGATGTATGATGATGCAGTGAATAAAAATCTATAAATTGACCTGTGAACAGAGATAGGAAAAATAGACAATCACACAGGCAAGCCACAAGGAACACGGGAAATTTTAGGTGGTTCGGGACCACGACGGGCTCCCTACGTCCACCCCTCACTGAAACTCGGTGAGGCTTCACTAGCATGCTACAACCGTAGCACCCATGGGGACGAACTCTAACACTATACACACTGCTTCTGCAGTAAGTCACACACATGGGGCCTGGCCCCAAGACGCTGCCACTGCAGCACACACAAACACAGTCGGGGAACTCACCCCACACTAAGTCCAAACACATGGAGACGTGACTCTGTCCACACACAATAATATTTCGAGTTCAGCAAAGTAAGATGATCTACAATGTATGCTCTGACAAAAGTATAGAATGAGAGAGATGAAGAAATCCCCCTCAGATATCCAATAAATCCCGTCGATTGGAAGGTAGGGTTGCATTAGACTTAATTCCCTGAGTGGAAGCCGGCCAAGCTCGCAGGAGACGCCCAAGGAAAGACGATTCAATGATCATGTTCACAGCTGGGATTCAAATAGGCATGGTTTGCAGATGACGACCTCCTGGTCTTCTTCTTCCTCCTCCTACAGATGAGCAACGCCTTCACCTCCTTTCTCTGCAAGAATAGAAGTCTATTAGCCCAAAAGAAAAATTATCCTCGAATGGAAATTGCAACTCTTTATACACAGACTCAAGAGATGCAAAAAGACATTAAAGCCCAGTAGAAAAACCCTTCCTATGGCGGCATTCTGGTAACATAACGGTATTTTCATTAAAGTTCATAACTTAACCTTAACTTGTTAAACATAATTTAGACCTCGGACATTCATAAGATCATTTAGGAACTCAAGAAAACCAACCCCAAGGGTCATACCTCGGGTTATCCAAAAACAAGAACCAAGCGGTCATTTACTTGACCATTTAGGAAAGCAAGCAGCCTAGACTTGGACCGTTAGGCAATGCCATGTGGTCAAGTTAAGACCGTTTATGACGAGTTAAGCCAGAAAGAAACATACTTGACTCATAGGACATGTAGTCATATGGAAGACCATTTGACAGGAAAAGTGGTCAAGGTGACGACCGTTAGGCAACCCTTAGCGATCACCATGAAGGCCGTTTGAAACTCAGAAACTAGAAAATAACGATGGTGTAAGTGCTTTCTAGATAATTGGGCTTTAAGGGTACAACCAGCTCGGTGTCCTAGTGAGAATCCCATGCTCACGGAGACTAACAGAGGCTTTGAGACAAGATCACCTAGTCCAATAGAAGGAATATCTAACGGAGAGGATCACAAGTCCAAGGTGGTGTGCTTAAGTGTAAAGTGTGTAACTAATGACATCATACCGGAATATGTGCTATGTGCGTAAGAAAGTGACTCATAGATAAGAAAGAATCGTGATAACAACGATAAATCATGTGTGAACTCCGTTCATCTATCACTTGAAATATGCCTTTAATACAAAAGTATGTGTTTGACATAAATTATCATAAGTTTAAAATAAGTTCTAAGTGCATAAAGAATATGAAAGCTACTGTGATGCACAGTTAATATAACCAAGTATAGGAAAGTAGCACTAAAAATAGGGATAAAACTTAGTTAACTAGGCTTATCATATAATGATTCAGGCCGTTCTGCATTAGGTTTCGAGTTAACCAAGACACAGAACTCAGAAGGGGTAAATGGTCTAATTAAGAACCATTTGTCATGTATTAATGGTCTATCGTTGGGCCGTTTGTGAATCTCATGCGGTCTGGAGATGGACCGTTTATCCCTATTTACTGTAAACTGTAATAAAATGAAATAAGAACTAACCTAGGGCCAATAAACGTACAATAAAACATGGCAATAAGTCAATATGGCCTGATAACCCCATATTGAGACATGGAGATGCATGGGTATGAGTAAATTGAACTAAAATTACTATTCTTATTAAGGGTAAGTTTTATATATGCTTTGATACTTCATATACATAGTCAAAATAAAACACTAAATACTCCGTGTAGAATGCAATGAGAGGGCTTTTATCCCTAACATCATGTTTAAGTCATTCACGAGATAACCTACCTTTGAGGTAGACCTTGAACTTCTAATTCTTGACTGAAAGGTAACCCTAATTCTGTACGTCCAGTGCTAAACTAGTGAATTGTTGCCCCTCTATCTCCTGATTCTCTTGACCTAAGAGGTTAAATTTGGAGGGTAGATAGAATACATAAAGGGTAATCAAAAGTTCTAAAGACATATCTTCTAAATACCTTGTTTAGGGCTTTTAATTTGCAGATCTTCATGGTCCCGTTGCATAGGTTCCTGGGCTACTTATGCTAAACCAACGACTTTGCTCGCCCCTTTCTCCCAGCTGGCTTGATCTCCTAGAACGAGATTTTGAGGGAAGTAAGACCTTAGTATTAGGAATAAAAATCTATAAACAACATACCTCTAATTCTGCCTCCTTACCATAGTTTCACGCGAGCCAAAAGTAAGGGTCGCGCAGGTTAAACTTAAGGTCTATTTATAGGGTTAGCTAGGGTTTCATGGGTTTGGATGACCCTAGAGTCCTAATTAGGTCACCAATCAATCCTAATGCGTTCTAGAGTCTTCTAACTAGTGGATAGCATCGATCCTAGATGATTTGGATGCCAACGATCCAAGTTTTTCACGTTTCTCTGTTGTTCGCGACCGGACTCTGGTAACCGATCTAGTTGGGACAGTTTTTCAGTCCCTAGCAGTCGCTCGATAGACCGCTTCTACCCTTGGGCACCGAGTTTCGATTTAATTCCATCTCTTCCATTATTTATCTGTTTATTTATCTAATAAGGAGTAATTATCCCCTAAATTTTGTAAATACACTATTTTAAGCTTCTAGAATATGGGCCAAATCCAATCCCTTGGACTTTTGCTCCTTCATGTGAAACGGCAAAAGAGGAACTCAACCAAATTTCACCCGTAAATATTTGCTTCAACCCATCCTTGTGCTTTAAAAGACTCTGGCAAACATAGAACTGTCCAGAAATCCTTCACCTTTATAAAGACCATTCCCCATCGAATGCGTCGACCCCATTTGCTACGTCATCGTCCTGCTACTGCTACCTTCCTCCTGCACGTCTTCCTCTGCCGTGCGTTCCACCTTCTTCCTACTGTAGTACCAAACGTGAAGTCTTCTTCCCTTTCCCCCTACTGCCGCTGCAAGCGCCTGCATCCCTACGTTCTGCCGTGGCCGAACGTGGGCATTCTCTTCCTCCTGCTAGTGTACCGTTCGAACGTCATCATCCCTTCTTCTTCCTGTTCCTGTTGCTGGTTGCTATGGAAGTGGCCATCTTCCTCCTTTTTCCTACTACTGTGCGGTTCTTCCTCCGTCTACTTGTTGCTGTGAACGTGGGAGAGTAGCCAAGACTCTCCTTCTTCTTCCATCTTCTTCCTGCTGTGCATCACCCTGCAGACTTCATACTATGTTCGAAATAGAGTATCGGAAAGTACACTTGTTCATCACCCAACCGATCCTAAAGGTAGGCTTTCTCTACCCCCAAGACCCAACCCCAATTAAATAAGTTGAAAACTAGTTTAAGCATGCATGGTAAAGTAGTAAATCATCTCTGGAATCGTTATTTGAAGTTCTTGTTTTAAAGTAATTAACGTCCACAACAGTGGCCGCTATTTGAAATAGCGCCTCCGATAGGGGACACTATTTGTTCTTGAATCCTTGCACGTTATATAGTAATATTCCTGTTTCGTGAATCAGCGCCCATTTGCATGGACGTTTATTCTTATCAGCGCCTGAGAACCAGGACGCTAAAACTGAGGTTTTATTACTCGCCTGTTAAATCCAGCATGTTTATAATTATGATTACTGTGCATTTAAATGAAATGGCAGCGGTAATAACAATCGCAAATTTTGATGTGCGCCCTGACGACAGGACGCCAAAACTAGAATATCCTGATGCACACAGTGAATGATATCTTGTAACATGATATTAAATTGTGCCATCTAATATGAACGTTAATTCATATTAATGCCTGGCCATGTGAACGCTATTCTGAATTTAATTTTTAAAAATATTATCCATGCCTTGAAAATGGTACTCGGTAAATTGTAAACCAATTCAGAAAGTAGAATCAGCGCCTTCCTAGAGGGACGCTGATTATATTAAACATACAATTGTGTTAATGAATGAGCGGCTGTCCTGACAGATGCGATTTGAAATAGTGCCTGCCAGGTAGTATGCTATTTGTTTTCTGTTCGCACTTCCTTGGTTTTCCAACCCCATCGTGGGGCATCACTTGGCACTCTCACCCTATTCCGTAGATGAGGTCTCTGTTTTGATTTGATCATATACCCCTTAACTCTCCGAGGTGATTGAGCTCTCCATTGGACATTCCGTTCCTTCAGACTTACGATTTTATCTTAGAGACCTCCAGAAGTCTCCGCTAGTGTTGGATTCTCTCAAGGCAGCCGAGTAGGTTGTACCCTAAAAATTCATTACACCGTGTCATAGTCATATCCCTCTGAAGAAACATGACAAACTAGCCCTCATTTATGCTGTTTTCTGACATTTTTGAGAATTATCACTTTATGGTAATCTGCGCCGAGTGTAGCAGATGCCATTTATGAATAGCCCCCTGATAAGTGGGCACTTTTCATTTCGTGCCTTTATCTACTTCCAGAATGAGTGCCCATTCATATGGATGCCAATTCTTTTCTACGGCTTCCCTGGCGGACGCCATTTACCCAATTTTATGAATATGTTCCGAATTTCTAGTCAAGTCATCTCTACATGATTTCTGCCCTTGAATTCTAAATTTCGTGAGTCTACCTTAACATCCTATAATAATCTATTTCCTTTGGAATTCTATTGACTACTAAAATTATAATGGATGTCAAATCATACAACTAATGCCTGCACATATAGGGCCCAATCTAGTCCTGGGAGGAGCACCCGAAAGTACTTGCGTCTATGGGAGTTAAATGATTACGGTTTGACATTTCATCAGAGTGCATGACTATCTTGATTATGACGTTCCACCTTGTTAATCTGAGTGTCTGACTTTTATGAAATTGGCTAAGTATGCATTCTCTTATGCATTTACGATGATACAATGTTTGATGAAATGTTTCGTATTTTGTTGATAGGGACTTTAGTATGAATAGCCTTAAACCAATCATGTATCCTGATCGAACACTTGAAGATTAGAAATCATCAGAGAGTTAAGTGGACACGTGATGCTAAGGTTCATACATCTGACACGTTATCCAACGTGACATGTTGACAAGAATGATTGGCCACGTGGATTCACTACGTCTTCCGATCTGACGCGTGGACATCAGATAAGCTCTTCTCTTGAAAAGTCATTGGCGGGAACACTCCCTCCACAAGTCAAACTGAAATCTTGTCGGACCACGAGAATCAATTCACTGATATAAAAGGAAGATCTCCTGTTCGAAGCAGATCCAGATTGAGAGATCGTAGAGGATAGACAGAAAGGAGCACATATAGAGGAGAGCAATTAAAGATAAATCCAGAGAAAAGGAATATGGAGAGCAAAAGATCTGGCGTGCGGAGGAGCTAGAGTTCTTCAGAGATAAAGAGTTCATTGTAGAAAAGAGAGGAAGAGGCAGAACAGAGTATCGGAGAGAGGAGAAGAATTCAGATGAAAGATAGTTGCTGATTGTTTTGATTTCTAGATCTGATCTAGAATCGATTGCTCATCTAAGCTACATTACTTTTCCAGCATTATGTGTATTTCATTCTATTTGTTTGTGTTTTTCTTTTGAACCTTTAGTCAAGCTGTTAGGCTGCTGAGCAAGCTGTGGTGCTCAGCGACAAGGAGGTATTCCTCGGACAGCAAGCTGTGGCGCTCAGTGACGATGAGCAATTCCTTGGATAGCAAGTTGTGAGGCTCAGAGGATAGAAAGCTATGAGGCTCAGCTGTCTGGGATTTTATCCCCAAAACTGTGGATCAGTGGCATGTAGGGATTTGTTCCTGAAGCTGTGGATCAGCGGACTTAAGCTGTGTATCAGCGGAAGTCTCACTCGAGTTTGAGTGAGGGGTGAACGTAGGTCTCATGGTTGAGACTGAACCACGAAAAAAATCCCTATCTCAGTGTGTGATTGCTTATCTCTATTATGCTTTGATTAGATGCATGCTTAGGATCGTTCTCCAAAGACATAAGAGTTATTACAGATTCATTTATTTGATTTGGGTTTGCCTTCAACCAAGGAGTATATAGAAAGGTGTGGCTGGAAAGATAGGTTAGGCCTATCCAGAATGCCATCTCTTGCATGAGGAGATCCTAGATCGAACCTCCGCCTGGTACGAGTTAGTTGTTGGTTATTCCCTACCTTCGCGTGTTGCTGATTTTATGTGAAGAATTCATTTGCACACTGAGTGATTGTCATTAGGTTTAAGTGAGGAGTTCACTTTGTTAGAGAGAGCTGCTATCTCTTTAGATCAGTGAGTGTAGTTAGAATTTTAATTCCGTAATAGTTCTAACTGGGATCCATTCACCCCCCTCTGGTCTTCAGCCGTGCACATATCTGCTTGCACCACTCTCCCAACACGGAAGCCTCAAACTTTCCTTTTGTGCATGATATAATATGTTGAAGCTCGGGTTATAAATCATGGTTTGAGTATGAAATGCGTGGTTCTACTTTGATGGAGCTCGATTTGAATTCTGAGTATGTAGGGTTATTTATAGTGATTCCACAAGTTCGTATAAAATGCATTCTTTTGCTTGGTTACATAATCTGAAAGAACAATTGCTATTCTTCATGCTGTCCCTGTATTACACGATATTCCTTGTCATTGTAAACCCCTTATGCTATGAGACAAATTGTGGACCATAGGGACTCTGCTGCCATAAAAGGGCTTGGAGCCAAACTGTAGAAATGCCCTTGTGTGGAGGCTCGATATGTTCTTGACCCTGAGGGCACGGGGGTTGAAATCATGGAGGTGGACAAGTTCCACTGGTTAAGGTGGGGAAAATCTTCCTCCGATTCTACCAGTTAACCAAGACCTCATCGCCATTGCCTAGGTGATTTGGTATTTGTTTCTGACCATCTAGTGGCGGTTTGGGCAATATGTCTAGGTCCTCTATTCAGTTCATAAGTTTCGATAATTGTGATCAGATTGTGCTGACTATTCACACTGTTATATGCTATTTGGATGTATACATATATATAGAAATCATTCATAAAGAGCTAAAAGGAGAGAGAGAGAGAGAGAGAATAGTCATAGGCATTAAGGTTTCATGTTTATTCCATGTTTATAGAAATAAGGTACATCAGGGTTTAGGCACTCGGGCCTCAATTTCCTTAACTCAGTTACATAAGCCCTCCACGGCTCCCAGTTCTCCTCTATATACCCCACCACCTTCTGTGGAACGCTTATCTTCCACGATGCTTTGATCGCCTTCACGTTCTTCACATCTTCATGCTTATCTTCCACGATGCTTAATCAAACGAAAGTTAAAGAGCATAGGAAAAGAATGGCGAGAGATGCTGATTTGAGAATGGCACCGATGCACACTATAAATAACAAACTCAGTGGCATCAATGAGTTGGAGCTCTACGTCAGAAGTAGATCTCGTGAGAAGCTCATGTGGGAATAAGCATGCCGGTGCATAAGTGAAAAGATTTTGCGTCATGGTGTCGAAGTTGGTCTGCCAGTCTCCACGGGTCTTCAGTCGAGGTGCGCGATTAGTCACATTCCCACCAAAGCCCAACACATCAGCCATGTAAGAAAGGGGGCTTTGTTAGAATAGCCTCGAGGGAGTCTGGGCTCCCTTATAGTGGTCGAATTTGAAATGAAGGTCAAGCCAGCAGTTGAGAAGAAGCATGCACCCATAAGGAGGCTGGCCCATGCTGGAGGCCGTAAGACCGCTGTAGAGATATGCAAGGACAGTGGGCCTCACTCTTTTGCCCTCCCAAAGACCACAAATCATGCCCAATTGATCCTCCTCCACAATGCTGTCAGTGCAAGGGAAGAGGAGAGCTCCAACTAAGCAGATTGCAAACCCCTTCATGAGTGCTTCTAAATGATCATCACTCATCAACTCTTCTAAGGCATTCATAGTCTATTCCGTAAGGTTTTGTAAATTGATGCCCTTTCAAGTTTGGACACTCTTGATGGCTCCAGAGGGCATAAAACTTCCAAGCACCTCCTTGGCGGTTATCTTCATCAGCATGCATAGGATCTTTATCTTGCCATCCTTCTTGAACCTTTTCAAACTAAGTAGAAGTTTTGCTCCCTCGAGAAGGATGATTGTTTCAAAAGTACAAAAAATGAAGGTGTGAGTTTGAGGGTGTCAAACCACTATCAATGCGCCCATGGCTGCCCAGTCCATATAAACATTGTCGTAATGTTTAGCGTGAACCATGAGCCCTTGAAGGTTCCATTTTGTGATCATAGCTCTCATGCCAATCGTAATGTTGGAAGTGAGTTTTGAAAGTCAGGATAACTTGGAAGATCTCCTTGGGCCCAGAAAGAGAGGATATGACTGAAAGAAAATGGAAGAGAGTGAAGAAAAGGAAAATTCATATAGAAGAAGTGGAAAAGAAGAGGTGCCAACATACCATTCGTGAATGAACCCTCTCACTCAAGTGACCCTCGATGTCGATAAGCCTCTTAAAGCCATTACTAGGCCTGCTCCTCTTGGCGGGGCAGGAAGATTGATCACCTTCCATCTTAAGAAATGACCAAAACCTCATCTCTCCCTCTCTTCCTTTTCTTGAAAGGTTCAACCCCCTTAAATTTTCTTAATGCCATTTCCTTGGCCAAGGGAAGGGGGGTATTTATAGAAAGGGAAGGGACCAAGAAATAATAAAAAATGAATTACCATATTTAACTTTGTCAAAATGATTTCATCTTATGGTGATGTTTCAGCGTGCTGCTATAGGCAATAGAATGATTTTGTCTTGCTGTGTTGGTCATTGAATGCAGATTGTAAAAAAAAAAAGAGATGGTACCACTGTTCCGGTGCCGCTATCCTACCATGTCCAACTTTCGGGCACCAGGGTGATTGGACCCTCATATCATGCATTTTACTATATGATATCTACGCTACTAAAGCATGTCAATGACCTTACGACTTGAATGAATCTGAAATTTGAGTTCCGCTTTAACAAAAATAGTGATAATTTCAGTGGAGTTGGGTCGTACGGATAGGTCACTAAATTGTAGAAGTTTGGGGACGATGGTTCCGCTCGTTGGGTCGGTACGTGGATAAACGGACACATGCTCAATATCGGCTCATCGAATCGGTATCCTGACCCCCATCGATCTCGTGTCCCGGTGCCCTGAGGTGCGATCAGGACACCCGGGGTGCCGAAGTGGCCCATAGATGACCAAAGAGCTGCCTTGTGAGGGTGAAAATATAATATCTAAGATGGAGAGTGGGCCTGAAAGCATGATGTGTAATGCCGAAGGCGATATCAGCAGAAAACTCGAGGAGGCCGCTCCACACACACAGAATGTCAAAACGGTCCGTAGTTGGCCACAAAGACGTCTAGTCAAGGTGAAAACATTTTGAGGGATGGCCCTCCTCATGAAGACCCTCCACAGGCCCTCAAAGTGGAGTTGGCGGTACAAATCGACGTGCCAAATGCTAAACCAGGGGAAACCTAGGTTACCTGATTTAGGTACACATGGCACCAGAAAAGGAGTTGTAGATGACCTGAAAGATGCCAAGTGAAGGTGAAAATGCTTCGAGGAATGGCCCACTCGATGAAGAAGCCCCACGTGACTCTAAAGCAAGCTTGGTAGCACAAATCAGTGTCGAAGGTCAAATCAAGGCAAAGCCTGAGAAACTCGGTATGGGTTTGGCACGTGCCAAAAATCACCGGAAACCCCAAATCAGGGCTTCAAAGCATATTTCGGGGCCACTACATCAATTCCAGGGCTATTCTAGATGACAAGCTCTCGTCGGGTCAATTTTGGGGTAGAATGTCAAAATTACAAAAAATGTCCTCTATTGATTCGGTGGTTCCTTACCCTTTGTATCGATGGCGCTTTACCCTTTGAATCAGTGGCGCTTTACCCTTTGAATCGGTGGTGCTTGTCCTTTGAATCGTTGGCACCTTATCCTTTGAGTCGGTGACGCCCCTTCGTTGTTGATTCGGTGACGTCCATAGCAAAGGCGGGCCGGCGATTCGGTGGCACCCTTGTGTGGCGGGCCTGCGAGTCGGTGCTGACGGCACTGACTCCCCTACTCCCAATTCATCTATAAAGAATGGGCATTCGCCCTCAATCAAATAGGGAGAATAGAACAGAAGAGAAGATACAGAGAACAGGCGACCAGAGAAGAAGAGAGGCAGAGCGCAGAAGATAGAAGGATATATAGAGAGAAATAGAGTGAGAGCGAAAAAGATGAGAAGAGTGAAGAAGCAGGAGGAGGTGGGTTCTGTTCCGGAGGATCACCGTTCTTTGTATTCTTGTTTTCTCTTTGAATTTTGTAGCTCATATTTCTACTTCCTCTACAATTGTAGAGAAGAATAAAAGTTCTCACTCGTCAGAGTTGCTGTGCATATTGCCCGATTCTCCCTCTGTGTTATTTGGCTTTCCATTGTTCATTCTTTTATTTTCTTTCACTTCCTTTAAGCTTCTTTCCCGAGCATGAGGAGGCCCGTGAGGGCTACAGCTATAGTGAATCCTACGATTGCTCGGTAAAAGGGACCGTGGTGATTCCATCTCAATGGCCTACGGCCACTCCCAGTGAAGGTGATATCCATTCCCCCTTCCCCGAGGTTTTCTCATTACCCACCAATCTGTGTGTTTATGCTATCAATCGAACCAGTGTGCATGCGTAGGCTATAATGTATTAGAGATGGATAGACGGCTTGATAAGGGAAGTTGCTGAGGACCCTTTCATTCTTCCAGATGAGTTGTAGGGGTCCCAGACAATCCCTATATATGCATATATCTCATTTTGAGAATGCTACTTCATGCTTCTCCCTTAGGGTATTTGATGTAGTTCTTCTAAAAATGGTTATGATCGCTGGCTGGGCTCTCTTCTGTTTCTTTCCCGGGGATCCCTGTGTCGAGCACGAGTCCAACCAAATGGGCCAGGACTGCTTACTCCGGCTCGAAGAGATGCAAGGGATACTTGCCCCCATTAACCCCACTCAATGTGCCATGGTGCAAGGTAATAAAGGGCTTCTCAGCGAGATTGTTTTCTTTCTCCCTTTGATTGAGACTGTAGACCCATTATCGGGGAGGGGAACAGTTTCATTCTTTCATCTACTTCACTTAATTTGTGCACTCTACTCACTCCTAGTTCTGGGGGGTCTATTGCCCTATAATATGTTTCCCCCAAATCCAATTGCACAAAGTGAGATAGAAACGCCATTCAATTGGCCACATATTGACCTTCGGTGACCCTTAATTTCCATGGATGCCATGAACCCTTGGTAGGCTAGCCCTCAGGGTCCTTAAGTGGTGAATCCATGAAAATCACATTTATTGATATGATCTCTAATAAAGTGGTGTCTAACTTCTCTGTGTTTTGTGCGAGAGTGTTGGACAGGGTTTTTGGATAGATTTATTGCAGAAATGTTATCACACAAAATGGGAGACTTTTTCAATGAAATATCAAAATCTAACTACTAGTGTTGGATCTAGAGTACTTGGGTCGCACAACTGCCTGCAGCCACATATTCGACTTCAGCAGTTGATAAAGCCACACAATGTTATTTCTTTGAGGCCCACGAAACCATGCAGTCCCCTAGAAATTGGTAGTGACCGCTTGTGCTCTTACGATCCATTTTGTACCTAGCATACTCAGAATCAGTACCACAAACCACGTTCAAGTGCTCCATTTAAATACCTGAAAATCCTTTTCACGGCCGACAAATGAGATTCCCTGGGACAAGATTGATATCTTACGCAGAGACACACACTAAAATGAATGTGAAGCCTACTAGCAGTAAGATATAGCAATGAACCTATCATACCCCTAAAAGACTTTTGATCTACCTTGATACCTTTTTCATCTTCCAATTTGAGTGAAGTGGACATTGGCGTAGCAAAAGGCTTGGCATTTTCTAGTTGATATTTCTTCACAATCTCCTGAGTGTACTTCTTCTGGTTGATAAAGATACCATCGTCTAGTTGCTTTATTTGCAGCCCCAAGAAGAAGTTCAACTCGCCCATCAAGCTCATCTCAAATTCTCCCTACATAAGTTGGGAAAAATCATCATTCATTTTAAGGTTTGTGGCTCCAAAGATTATATCATCTACATAAACTTGCACAAGTAAAGCATGCTCATTACAAGTCTTAGTAAATAATGTTTGGTCTATGTTACCTCGTTTGAAGCTATTATCAATTAAAAATGAACTTAAACGATCATACCATGCCCGGGGAGCTTATTTTAACCCATACAATGCCTTGTCCAATTTGTAGATGTGATCCGAAAATTTTTCATCCTCAAAGCCCAGTGGTTGCTCCACGTATACTTCATCCTTGATGACTCCATTGAGGAAGGCACTCTTAACGTCCATTTGGAAAAGCTTGATGTTCTTGCGACATGCATAAGTAAGAAGAATTCTTACCACCCCTAATCGAGCCATAAGAGTGAAAGATTCATCAAAATCAAGACCAAATTCTTGGGAGTAGCCATTGGCTACCAGTCTTGCCTTATTCCTCACAATCACCCTATCCTCACTAAGTTTGTTTCATAAAATCTACTTAGTTCCGATTATGAGATGATTATCAGGCCAGGGCACGAGGAACCACACCCGATTCCTTTGGAATTGGTGTAGTTCTTCTTACATGGCGAGAACCTAAGAATTGTCATTTAATGCATCATCTAAAGATTTAGGCTTAATGCTAGAAAGTAAAGCTAGATTATCGTGAATTTCTACTTCCCTCATTGAAGCCTGCGTTCTCACTCGTTCATCCACACCACCAATCACGTTCTCCAGCGAATGGTCCTTGTGTGTGATCCATTGGTGTGGAAGAGTTGGATGCACTTGTTCTTCTTGTTTCTCTTCTTCTCCTTGTTCCTTTTCTTTTCCTCATCTTGATTTGCTGCCTCACCTTGCTCACTTGACTCTCCTTTCTCTGCTTCACTCTCACCTGTAATAAGAAAATGATCATCATCATTTGATTTTCTCATCGTGAATTCATCGACAACAACATGTGGACTTTCCTTGACAACTAATGTTCTAGTGTTATAAACATGGTAAGCTCTAGAGGATAGAGCATACCCAAGGAAGATCCCTTTATCACTTTTTACATCAAATTTTTCTAGATTATCTTTACCATTGTTTAAGATGTAGCAAATCGACCCAAATGGTTTAAAATGAGATATGTTGGGTTTCTTACCTTTGTAAAGCTTGTAGGGAGTTTTCTTAAGAATTGGTCTTACCATAACTCGATTTGTGATGTAGCAGGCAGTGTTCACTGTCTCTGCCCATAAATACCGTGGAAGACCAATCTCCGCAAGCATGGTACGCGCCATCTCCACGAGCGTCCTATTTTTCCTTTCGACCACATCATTTTGTTGAGGGGTTCTAGGTGAAGAGAACTGATGCTCGTACCCCTGCTTCCCGTAAAATGCATCAAACTCATGATTTTCAAATTCTTTTAGGATCTCTTTTGCCTGACTCTCCTGCTCGCCTTTCTCCGGGACTGCGCCGTTGCGCAGCTTTGTGCCTGTGAACAAGCCGCCCATTGGATCTCCTCCGCTTGGCCGGGTGCATGGATAGCGTGGGACGCCGCGTGTCGCCTGGCTGCCGTAATAAAGCATGAATCCGCCAGCGGTGGATGGAGCATACGGACAGCAACGAATCTGCGCAGCTTTCCTATTCCCGATGCAGAAAGGGGAAGCGTTCCAAAATGGCAACCATACGCGGAGGAAGATCCACTGAGGAGTGGATTAAGAGGATGCGGCGAACGCTCCGGCTACCGGATGGCGAAGTAGCCGGAACGCTGCGTCTGGGTTGTTACTGACCGGGCTGCGTCTGCGGCGCCTGCTGCTGGTTTTTGCGATGGGCGCGGCGGTCGGAGAGCATCTGTTCATACTGCTGCTTCTGCGTATCATTCAGCACGGCTTCGATTTTGGTCTTGCTGTCCTGTTGGATGGCGCGCATCTTGGTGCGGCGATCCTGCTGGGTCAGCGAGGTATCGGCGCGAAGAGCCTGGACCTGCTGCTGGCGGTCGGCGAGGATCGGCTTGATCTGCGCGAGCTGATCGCGGTTCAGGCCAAGCTCTTTGCCGAGATGTTTCGCCTGCTTGTCAGGGTTCATCGCGTGGCGCGGTGCACTCTGTTGAGCCGTTGCAGCAGGAGGCTGCGCCTGCGGAGCCTGGCTTGAGTCAGCTTGCTGCGCAAAGCATGTCCCAGCGGTGAGGACAGCGCCTAAAAGCAAAGCTAGATTACGTGTTTGCATAAGTATTTCTCCCTTGGGCCAGCTTGCTCTCTGGCCAGTGCAGGGATAGACACAGCGGTGCGCGGTTAGTTGCGGAGAGATTTTAGTTGTTGCGTGAGATGGAAACAGTGTAGATCTCGGCTTTCAGGCAATCATGCGATCGAGAGAGAACGATCAACCCTTGCTGCCGAGATGTGCCTGGATTCCATAGAGGATGCAGTCGAGGCCAAAATTGAATGCCGCGCTGGTGCTCTCACTGAATGCTCCAGAACGAAACACGCTGAGCAGGGCCGGATAGGAGTCGGCTTCTATCTGAGATGGTTGGCTCAACGGGCGCGCAAGCTCGACGGGTGCGGCGCCAGTTGCTTTCATCTGCTGGAATGTTGCGTAACCGCGTACATGCCCGATGATGGCGATGAAGGCGTGATGCTGCTTTTTTGCGTTGAGACCGCCCTCTGCCAGGATGGCTAAAGCGGCCTCCATCCAACCGAGTTCATTGGGCCCCATTGGTGTCTGGCGTGCGGTTGTGGCGGCAAGGAACCAGGGGTGGCTGGTATAGATCGCCAGGCAGCAGGTTGCCCATCGTTTGAGACGCTTTACCCAGGGCAATGAAGGGCTGCCGAAGCATGGCGGTGCTTCGGCTACGGAATCAATCATCAGCGCAATTACTTCAGCTTTGCCGGGGAAATAGCGGTAGAGCGCCATCGTAGTCAGGCCGACCGTTTGCGCAAGCTTCTGCATGGAGAAGCTAAGGCCTTCAGCATCGGCGAGGCCAATGGCAGCTCTCGCTATGCGGTCTGTACTGAGCGAGGGCTTTGGTCCGCGGGTTTGGGCAGGAATTCGAGTTGCTGCGATGTTAGCCTGAATCGATCCTCGGGCCGGTATTTCTGCTTTTCCATTTCGGCGTTTCATAGCGTTATTTGCAATCACCCATTAAACTGTGTATATCATACACAGATATTGGGAGGGACGCATGTTTCCGATGGTTTGTGCCGTGACGGTGGGGCTAGTTGCGATTGCGGCTGCATGGGGCCTGCTTTATCGAAAACTCAGGCAGGCGAAGGTGGCTTCACAGCTGAAAATCACAAGCGAAGAGGGAATCGTAGAAAAAGGCTATGCACCAATCGGCGGCATCGAGCAATGGATTTCAATCCGCGGGGAGGATCGTAAGAATCCTGTTTTATTTATGCTCCACGGCGGCCCGGGAAGCTCCAGCTGCATCTTCACACCTCATATACGGAAGTGGGAGCGACACTTCACCATTGCGCAATGGGATCAGCGTGGAGCTGGAAAGACCTTTGCAAAAGCGGGGGGCGCTGGAAGCGGCGAGTTGACGATGGAGCAGCTTACGCGCGATGCGATTGAGGTTGCGGAATATCTGCGCATACACCTCGAACAAGATCGATTGTTTTTGCTGGCGAGCTCAATGGGATCGACGTTTGGACTCGAGATTGCACGCAGGCGTCCGGATCTTTTCTACGCTTACATAGGCACCGATCAGAACGTGGGGATGGCGCGCGGTTGGGATGAGAATTACACCTGTCTGCTGGATCGGCTTCGCGCTCATGGAATGCATCGGGGCTTGCGGAGCATCGAAAGAATCGGCAGTGATTCGAGAACCTGGACGGCACGCGATTTCACAGAGGTTGCACAGTGGACAATGAAGTCAGACCCGGCCGGATTTAGGTCGACGATTAAACTGCTCAAGGACGCTGTTTGGTACGCGCAGGGGTGGACGCTTCTGGACGTTTACGCCTTTGTTAGAGGAATGCGCTTCTCCACTGAGCGCCTGCCGAACGAGATGGTGCGTTATGACGCATGGCAACGCGGCACGCGGTTCGAGGTGCCGATCTTGATCTTTCAGGGCGAAGATGATGTTGTGACCCCGCCATGGATGGCGAAAGCCTATTTTGACGAGATCGAAGCGCCGATCAAGCAGTTTGAGATTATCGGGAACGCTGGCCATTTTGCTGCGTTTTTGCAGCCTGACGATTTCTTAGAGAAGCTCCTGACTTATGTCCACCCCCTAGTGTGAACGGTGAGTTTGAGAGAATTTAGTTAACTTGTTTAGCTTAATTTTCTCATCCTTATCAATCTCTTTAATTTCGCTGTAAGATTGTTTGAGATTTTAATTAGACATATTTTTAGTAGAAGGTTCTATTCACCCCCCTAGAACCGTGTTCCTGCACTACGAGACCCAACAATTCATTTAATAGCTCTACGGCATTCTGGGTTTGACCGAGGGCCCCAACCAGCTTGTCATGACTCATGACGGCACCTACAACCAGCAGGGATCATCCCAACCATCCAGCATGCGACACTAACCGCCATTAACTCAGCCACCCAGGCCAACCCAGGGGCGCCCCAGGAGCACACTACGCCATGTGGCACCCAGCAATGGGGTCGGCAGTCTCACCCAAAATGCCTCCCTCCAACATTCTAACGCTAAAGGATTACCTCCCTCAGTCAACCTTGGGCTCCGAGAGTCGCTGGCCCACTTGCATGGCCGGTAGTAACGTGTTGGGAATTTTCTCAAACACCACATGGGCGCCCATTTTTCAGTAATTCTACAATAAGCTGAGGCCAACCCATAGCTTGGACACACTCGCCACATCATGCAACAACTCTACAGTAAGTTGGGGCCATCCTTGACCCTTAGACACGTGGCAACGGGCCACTTACTTTTGGCCACTGAGCCAACTCGGGGCTACAAACTAGCTAGCTATTTGGAACGATATATCTCACTAAGGCCGTGCCCTTACACCCCAAAAATGCCTTCATTTAATACCTACGAGCTACTACCCCGACCACCGGGCCAGATACAAGCCAAAGAAGCCCGCTAGCCAAGCCGTTCAATAGCATGGTGTTTGTGGGGACCGTCCCTGAACACCTTGCTTGTGGCAACACTACCACCTCGTAATTGGCCCCCATGGGTCAACATTAGCATTCCAGGAGCATAGCCGCACCAAAGGACAGCATAAAACAACAAGGAGCAGCCCCCGAGGCTTGCCCCTCAGCGGCAACCCACCCCAAGGGGCAATTTGCCCCAAGCGTAATCGGGCCTAGGAGTTTGCGCCCTCCCTCAGCCTTCTTCACCCAGCTCCCCCCGTCCGAGTCCTTGCCCAATCCAGACCCAATTCTACCTAGATTCTAGCCAACATATGGATCTAGAAGATGCCCAAAGGTTGCGAGAAGGAAGGCTCAAAGAGTGGAGAAAACAACCCTACACGAAGAGCGACATCAGGTCAACCTTGTTCTGCACACTCTAGTCAGCTAGTCCGTATCCTTCGCACTTGTGTTCACACTGGGTCAAAGTGGGATCCAAAAAAATATATAGAGTTTTTATAGAATTCCCCATGCCCTTATCTTGGACCCCCATGTGGGTCTGCGTAACCCCCCCTAACCAGGCTGGTACCCCTAGCCTTATCCGCGTAAACCCCTAGGGGGTTTATGGGAACCAGGCTGCCCCCCTAGCCTGGTCTGCGTAATCCCCCATTTTCTCACTAAAAATTAAAAACCTCTTTTTAAAAAAATTGTAATCGGCCGCAGACGAGGCTGGTCCCCCCAACATGATCACCCTCTTCTCTATCCAAAAAAAAAAGAAGAAGAAAAGGGATTTTATACCGCTAGTCTGCGTAAAGGGATGCTTTACGGGGACTCGACTGAGGGGGTTGGCCTAGTCTGCATAAACCACCTCCCCTTCTCACAAAAAAAAAGAAGAAAAAGCCATTTTTCCCAGCCAACCTAGCCAACGTAAAGGGGGAACTTTATGGGGACCAGGTTGCCCCTGCCATCCCAGTCTGGGTAAACCCCCCAACCCTTCAACTTCCTCTATGAACCCCCCCTTAGGAATTCCAAGGGGCAAGCAACCAAGAACCAACCAACAAACGATCAACGAAGGACAAAGCAAGCATGATGAAGGTGTGGTGAAGGATTTGGTTGCCTGATTCTGCTTAACACACGTCGAGGGGATGTCGAATGGGCACCCCACATATGGCGTCTAATCGACTCTCATCGCTCCGTATGGAGTGTTATGGTAATAGCGATCACACCCTCACATCGAGTCTGTCACGCCTCGAGCGCTTAAGGAACCCAGTATGCGTGACGAGTTGTAATCGATCATGTCAATCAGAGCACGAGAAAATTCGTCATAAAGACAGAGTATGCAACTATTGTAATTAACTTTTATTACTGTACTAGGAGTTACGAAACTTGGCCGGGACGTCTTCCCCACGCCCCGAGCGTGGAGGTACACTCGTCACCTTCTCTGTCGTATTTGCTCATTTAGTATAAGTTCTATTTGCCGCTACATGTGAGTAGTTTATTTCCTAACTAGTTAAATTTAGTCACTGCTATGAATTGTGAGTGCGAGACCCGTCCCGTGACTCATTCTGAGCACGAGAGTGAGCTGACCACCCGAGACTCAATGCCAGTTTCTCAACCGTGCAGATCGACATGTTTCCCTCGCTGGGGACGATCGTGAGTGAGTACTTCTTATTTGGGGCACGCTTGCCTCTTCAAGAACCACGTTAGGTGTCGAGCCACTAGTGTTGTCGCTAGTCGCGCCGTCTTTGGGTCAGGTGGTCACCTAGAGTCCCAGGTTCCAGTCGAGTCTCATTGTCATCCCGCATCACCCCTAGACCTCATCGGGAGCTTCTAATTCAGCCGGTGATGGGAGTGTGAACTGTTCTATTAGTGGGCCTTTTGTAGCTTTGGCTTTAGCAGATATGTTAGAAGCTTTGACTTCTGCTGGTGTATTAGAAGCCTCAAAGGGCTGGCAGTTGCTTATTGCTAACTCGGAGGAATAGTATTCCAACTCCGCAATGCATGGGGACAATTCTGCTTTCATGCCACCTTGGATCGCCTTGTCTTCAGTGGAGGTGGCTTGTTCCTTCCTGTTAACGAGCATTTCTCAATCGGTTTCAGCAAAAACTTCCACGATCGGTATAAGGGGTGCTAACATCACTGCCAGGGGAGGGCTACAGGAGAGGGAAGCCCCTCCTTCTTCGGTGTCTTCGGCATCGCTGTTGCTTGTCATGTCAAATTTGGCTTGAAAATCCATCTCTTTATAGTAAACTTGCTCCCAGCATCTGCAGGAAGTCACTGTTTCTGATCCTTGCTCTTTCGATCGACGTGACTGGGCATATTCAGCTTCTGTCGGGTATTCATCATAAGTTGCCCCCGATGGACTATCTTTTATTGAGAAGAAAATGGAGATCGTGTCCACTTCATAGCACCGACTGTAATAGTATTCTTCAAGGGTAAAGGCCAGCCCCAAGTGCTGGGAAACACACCTTAACTCCTTGTCCAAGCTAGCAGGATACCACAGCTTACTAAGCGCTTCTTTCTCTTTACAAGGCTGGCCAAAGGGGATGTGCTGCTTCTGGAACATCTTCGCCACCCTCTCTAATGTGAACGTTTGATGCGGGATGTGCGACGTGACTGAATACCAATTGAATGCGATCCTGATACTCTAGGCGAACTTGCGACTCATCCCTAGTGAGGGAAGCATGTGGATGTGCACAGTTGAGAAACTGGCAATGAGTCAGGGTGGTCAACACTCCTTCGTGCCCAGATCAGGTCATGGGATGGGTCACGCTCTCACTCTCACAGAGGTGATAAAATTGATAACGAGCTAGATATCCTATCACTCACTAGCAGTGGCAAATAAACACATACGAAGTAAGCAAATGCTGAGAGAGATGGGGACGATACCTCCATGCTCTGGACTTGGGGAAGATGATCTTGGTCAAGACCCGTACTCCCAAAATACTAAATATTCAACAGTTACAGCAAAGAATTTAACTACCCACTCCATGCAGGGAGATAAAGGGCTACACGTGGGACCCGGGAGCATCGAGCTCGGGCTGACGGGCAGCAATTCGGAAGGGCTTTCGGGGCGGAGGCAGGCTGTTGGTCTGACTCAATGTGTGTTGTTGATCATGGGGACCACACTCTAGTCGAAGGGTCGAATGGGCTGGGAGTGGTACGGTTGCGAAGAGGACTCTTGGAGGGACAATCCCTTGGAGGGGAATGTGCTGGATCGCCTTGTGGGAGGCGAGGTGGTCCTACTGATGGAAGTTGTTGCTTGCTGTCTCGAAGCTATTCTGCAGTTTTAGAACTGCGTGACTCGACGAAAGTAATTACTGCGACCAGATCTGATGTCGGATCGAGGTGAGACTAGCGCCGTTGCGAAGCTATTTCGCTGAACTACGAACCAGTGGTGTTACAAGAATTTACTTGATGATGTATTTTTCATGGGGGAATATTGAACTGATTGACTCACAGGTTCAAAACAGGAAGGACAGGCCATCTAAACTTGAAATTGAGTCTTCCATTAGTTAGTACTCGTTCCAAAGAGAGGGGGGAGAGTTATCCGGCGCGGTCGGAGAGGGAGCATGAGGGTCATCCGCCACAGGCGGGGAAGAAGTAACATGATTGCCTGACAAAGTCGAGGAAAAGACATGGAAATCACCTGACAGAGTCGGGGGAGGAAAGTGACAGTCGCCCGACAATGTCGGGGAAGGATTAGAAAGATCACCCGAGAAGGTCAGGGCACAAGCATGAGGGACCCCCAACAGGGTTGGGGGAAAAGGATGAGAAGTGGATCTTGGACGTACCTTGGGAGGAAAACTAGAAGAAAGCCCCGAATCAGGAAAAGAGGAGGACATAGGATGAAACTTAAGACGATGAGGATAGGATAAGATGGCAAAAATAGGGTAGAGTGGTGGAAAGCACACCACCCAAGGATATGAACTGAGTAAGAGAAATGATGAGTAGACGGAGGGAGGGGGTTGAGTAAGCCCCTGAATGCACAACTGGCGGCCCTTGAACTTATGCCGCCACCTCTTCTTAGCTAAAATCTTCTTAAAATGAACCCACCTGGTGTAGACTCGGGCTTCCGAGTTTCTTGATTTGTCGTGTCTTCTTAGGTAACGGCCCCAACTGGCAAATGGCCTGGTCTGATTATGAATATGCTGCTTTATCGGGGCAGTTGCCCCTAGACACGGGGTGCTAGCCACGGGCAGACACTCCTGGGAAACTAACTCCTTGGGATGACTAGCAGAGAACCATGGAGTTTTGTTGCTCGGCACCAGAAGCATGAGATTTGGCATCCCCACTCAGCTGTTGGTCTTGAAACGCAACTCCCTTACCAAAAGTGCAGGCCAAAGCTAAGGGAGAGTAATGCGTGGCGTTGTCGTGGCCGTCTTGCCAATGAACTGAGGGAGATGAGATAGCAAGTGCAGAATGCCCCTAGACAATTTTGAAAATATGGCACATTGCCCCTTGGACATAAAATTCATTAAACTCTTGGCGGCCGTATGGGTTAGCACCATCTGAGTGGAGAATCCTGCCTGGCTAGTGAACTGAATAGCAACCGAGCAAGGAGAAATGGCCACATCGATAGTGAAACCCTCAGCGAATAATGAGATTGCCACCAGCCTTGCTCGGGGAGAAACTGACACTAATGCAAAGGAACTCTGCTCAGTAGTCGTCTTTAAAAGTGAGGGCTCCTTGTCCCTAAAATAGGCAGGGACCAGTACTTGGACCGGCATGCGACAAATGAACTTTGGAATTTCGTAATGCATGATCGAAGCCTAGCTTGGCTTACCATCTCCTCGAGGACTGGACCCGAGGAGCACCAAAGATAACGCACACCCGCTCCGTGGGGTGGGAAGTGATAGAGAATGGGTAGAAGGAAAAGGTTTGGAGGGTGTTGGTGGGGGTGATGCTAGTGGCAGGGGAATAGTGGCGATGATAGGCCTAGGTGGAGGTAAAAGCAAAGGTAGAGGTGTAGGTGTGGGTTCAGCCTACTCAAGCTTGGACGATGACAGCAAAAGGGGTGGCAAAGGTAGTAGAGACGATGATGGTGGTGAGGGTGACAGAAGTGGCAAAGGGGGTGATGTGGTTGACGGAGGGGGTGAAGGTGGAAGTGGAGAAGGTGAAAGTGGTGGTGAAGTGGAGGAAGTGGAAGGTTACGACGCTCTTCGACGTATCATTACGACACTTCAAGTGGCCTTGGGACCAGGAGTGGTGGTAGAGATGGAGGGCAAAGGAGGGGTATTTGCCTGAGCGGAGGCTTGGATAGGTGGAGGAGATGGGACAGAGGAAGAAGTAGGTAACAGAGTGGGTGTTTCATTAATCGAGGAATCACAGGGGTGCCCCTGGTCTTGAGACAGGGACGGCTGCCTGGGCGGCACTTGCTGCTACTGCTGCTGGCTGTGGAGATCCAAAATAACTTTATGCATAATAGCCCAATCAATCCTCTAACCATTTTCTAGACCATAAACAAATTCCTGGAACTCGGGGCAATCCTCAACCAAATGCCCCTGTTGACGATGAAACTCACAAAAATAGAGCAAATTTCTGATCGCGGATTGGCAAGGCATAACCGGATGGAGTTGGAATGTGCGAGTGGCCATCAAAGCCCTAAAGATATCTGTAAAGCCGGATCTTTCGTTTTGATCGATTTTTTGAGATTTAAATGGGTCCTCTCAGTGCTAGAGAGGTTGGGGACTAGTTTCCCCTTGTTTTCTCCTTCACGTGGGCATGAACGGGGCGTGAAATGGGATTTTCTATGTGATTCGCCATTTTCGGGCTCGGGACGGCTTAGCGGTCCTTCCACGAACCGCTAGGGGGTGAGGCAGTCCCCTGGCGACCGTCAGGGTCCCCCTATATCAGTTCAAGCCTTGCGGTCACACAATGGACCACTACCGAGCTTTGCGGTCTCTAGGAGACCGCCAGGGAGTGCCTTGCGGTCAGGGCATGACCATTTGGCCATTTCGTAGTTGTTCAAGGGCGAGTCGGGTAGCGGCCTTGCGACTGACCCCTAGTGTTGGCTAGCAATCAGGCAAAGGACCACCACCCTTCTTGGTAGTCTGAAGGCAACCGCCTATGGTTCAAGCGTCTTCGGGCTTAGCGGTCCTGGCTAGACTGCTAGGCCAGGCCTCACGGTCCGATGGTGACCGCTAGGCACTGTGACGGCCCAAAGAGGACCGCCATATGGATTTTTCTGTTCACAATGTATGTTTCCTATTGTGTTGGCTTCCGATCGACCCGGTTGTGACCCAGTGGTCGACTTGTAGCCTCGTGAATGTCCCAGACACCCGTGGGTTCTTTGTTCATGTTTTGGAGGTGTCCAGAGGTATCGAGTTACCTCGATTAGCGTGCCCATGGGTCTTGGGGGTCCGGGTGACCCCATGTGTTCTGAGATTTCCTGCTTTTGCTAGATCGAGTCGTCGTGAGTCGGTATGAGTGCAAAGGGTCTTCCCCGCATGATGTGGATTTCTCCGGAAAGTGTATTCCGCATGGGCCATGTGCATGGCCTTGGACTGGGAGTCCAATCCACCAACGTGGAGCTAGAGGTTTTCCGTGCGCCCCTTGGATGAGGGATCAACTCGATGGCTTATGAGCTACCTTGGAGATCGTGTCACCGTGATTTCAGACCTAGGGATTAGGCCAGATTGACGGCGCTATGTCGTCATGTGCAACGGTCTTGACCCGAGTCTCGTGACTCAAGGACCGTTGGATTTAGTAGGTCTAGTAGGCTATCCAGAGTCTGGTGGCCTTGAGCCACCTGTCACTTCACATTACTCGAGATGGATGCGTGTGTGGTTTTCAATGTTCACTTTTTATAAGCCCCCACTAGTCGTAGCTTTTATGTGCACACGTGTGCGGACCCACTCGGGAGTGGTGGAGAGCGTGACCCAAGTGAGATGATTTTTAGGTTGGTTACCATAGGGCCCCTTGCCTTTGCAGCCTAAGTTCGGCTGGGGGTAAAACCAACTAGAGGACCCTACCTAGAGCAGATAGTCTGTGTGTACACACGTAGTTGGGGATAGAGGACACGTGCTAACGAGCGTGACCCCAGCTAGTCCTTATTCTGTGGTTACTAGTACGGTGTCTCAGTCTCCACCTGGGCGTTGTAGGGAGACACCTGAGGCTACGGACTAAGTCGTTAGTGGATGCATCCGGTCTTGCTTCTGGTGGGTAGGTACTCCCGTCACGTGATGTGAGCTCGTCGTGACTCGAGTTTCAATTTCTCGTCTGCGAGATGAGGTCTTGCGTGTAGTTTCCAAGTGTCTTCTTGAGGCGAAGTCTATGGTTCCGGTGAGTGTCATCGAGGCTTTTTTCCCTGGATGGTCTAGAGTACACGACGGTGAGGTCGTGACCATGTTTTCAGACAGCGTGGTTTCGGAGTAGGCCTTCGTGTGTGAGCACAGGCCTCCACGATAGAGGTGTTGTGGCATTTTTCGTGTAGCGTGACTACGGTGGTCCGTGTTCTGGTAGTCCCCCGACTATGGGATCGGGGCGTTGAGTTCCGGTATTGTAGGAGTAGCTGTAGAGCCGATGTTTTACCAGCCACCGTGTTTACTGTTCTTGCTGTTACTATTGTTCTTGTTGTAGTTGCTACTTTTCGTGCCGCCATTATTTTCGGTTGGAGTTCCGTGGGACCCCTACTGAGCCAGTGATAGGAGGCTCACCCCTAGTTTTCAGGTGTTATGGATCTTCCTCGAGGTTCGAGGGCGTTACGTGGAGGTTCTTAGTTGCTAATTCACCGGGCCGAGTGTTCACTTGGCATTTGGGAGTGGAATTTTGATTTATTGGAGAAAATGTAGTTCTACAATGTTTTGCCAACTGACAAGTTTGCCATAAAAAGATGAATCATCAACTGACTCAAAATGAGAAGAAAAGAGGACTCTCAATGAACGGAAAGACATATGCCCTAATTGAGAGGACCACAAGATGATCTCCTAAGCTTGTTTGTCCAAATGTGACAGTGCAAGACTAGAAAGCAAATTTGCCCCCTGGCACAATCACAGCCAATCCCAATCATTTGCTTGCTATGCAGATCCTGAAACACAGTGAGTAGAGATTAAGGTCACAAAACAGTTTGATTGTTTAGTAAGGCTACTCACTGAAAGTAAATTGATGGAAAGAGGTAGCACATGAAAGGTAGAGGAGAGCGTCAAGTGATTGGAGAGTCTAATGGAACCATTGCCAGTAACAGTAGTGTGGGTACCATCAACAACGGTGACTTCGTCTTGACCAGAGGACAGGGAATAAGAATGAAAAGAAGTAAATATCCCAGTCATGTGATCAATAGCACTAGAGTCAATCACCCATGAATTTCCTAGAGATCAAGCAGTAGCACCCAAGGCTGCGCCATGTATACCTGACAGCCATGAAGAGAAGGATGCTGGGGAAGTCCCCTTGAAACTATGCAACAAGATGCTGGAAAGTGACTATATCTGAGGAGGAGAGTGTTGGTGACATCGAGACAGAAGACCCATCAGAAACTGACGCACTTGGGACAGCAGCCCTGCAGCTTCGGTCCCTTTTTAGTTGTTCTGAACTTTGTAGGCATCTTTTCAGGACATTTCTACCAGCAGAATTCAGAGCCATGGTTTGTGCAACCACAATGAGTACATTGCTTGTCACCTTGCTTCTTATCACCAATTGGAGGAAGCTTACAAGTGACACTAGCAAGCTCAGAGTACTCTCCAACATCAAAATGTGCAGAAGCGACAGGCTTGCTACTCATAACCTGTCATCATTGTTCTTCACTCAGAACTTTAAAGTATGTCTCTTCCAGTGAAGAAGCTGAGTGCATGTTGAGAATTTGTCCTTGTAAAACATCATATTCAGAATTTAAGCCACTTAAGAATTTCACAATCCTATCATCTTGTTGAAGAGTTAGATAGGTCTGTTGATCTGCAAGGGATGGGCAGTTCAGTAGACATCTAACTCATTGCACAGAGATATAAGAGCAGAAAACTAGGCCGTACCAGAGTGAGCACTGCTTTAACCCACAAATGTTGTGGTTCAACTGATAAAGGCTAACCTTATTTTTGTTTCAACCGCCTCATGAAATGGGCCGATGCGAAGCGGGCTGTCGCCGCCTCGCCTCGCCTCAGCACGTAGGCGAGCGCCTCAAGTGCTTTTAACTACACATATAGGAGTATCGGTCATGCCAGATGATTGACAAAAATAACCATGCTTGATGATAAGTTGATGTTATACTAAAGAAACCCTAGAGAGATGACTTGATGCACAGCAAGTAGGTGAGCAGCAATTGTCATGTCAAAAGCAGCCGGTATTCGAGGCAACAATCACTGCAGGAGAGAAGAGCGGAAGTTGCCAGCAGGGTCGACGGTTTCAGTGGGATGTCTGCCCAAAGCTGGAGACGTAGAAGAGGGCCCTGGCAGAAGGCAGCAGCGGTTCTGGTACAATGTTGGCTGCAGCAGTCTAGCCTGGACAGAACAGTTCAGCCTGCTAAGGACTGCTAGAGACAGCAAGTTCGGCCTGCTAAGAACTGCAGCCTGGGCAGACTTGACAGCAGGTTTCAGCCTGCTGAGGAGTTGTTCCGATCCAGTGAAGAATCTAAAGTTTGACCGGGACAGATGCACCAGCCACCCTGTTTAGGGTTTTGGTTTGTGTGGGATCAAAGGAAGAGAGAACAGAAAGGATTTCAAAGTGTGCTAGGTGCAGCCGGAAAGAAGAGGTTCCGAGCAGGTCCCATGGCCAGTCTGCCCTGATACCATGAAAGAACAGAGAGGGAGAGAGACCGATGGACAAAGAGAAGAAGGGTCCTCAATCGGACGTCCTGGGTAGTTGCCATCCTTTCTATATTTAATTCTTGAGGCTAATTACAAATATACCCTCCTATAAGAGGGCAACCAAGAAAGAAACAAGATTGCAAATAAGCCTTATAAACCTATAACATTTATCTCGTGCTAGGGGGCCTAGATATAGATAAAAATCAGATTTTTCGGAGGTTAATCCTATCTAGGGTTCCTTAACCTAAACTAAGACTCTAGGAGGTAGAAATCCTATAAATAAGCCCCCATAGCCTTCCTAGTCTACCTTAGCTCGTGGAAGAAGGTTTCTAGGCATGGGAGGATCGTGCTAGGTGGAGGAAATCGTGGGCTTTCTTCGAGTTTTTGGTAGAGTCGCCGTTCTTCCTCCTCTTCTTCCTTGATCAACTCAAGGTAGGTGATCTCTCAGGCTAAGCTTCAAATTAATGGTTCAAACATGTTCATCTACATGTCTACTCTCTTCCTGCATCATTTTCCCCAATTTGCATGGACTATATTGCATGTATTTTGAAGATCATGGACTGATTATCATTGTTTTAGGGTTTTTCTGCCAAAAATGACCCTCTATTCATAGTCACGGCCCTTACAGACACCATGTCTCTGAACGTGGTGGGCCGATAGACCGCGTCCTGAAGTTTAAAATTTTTATTTATTTAATATTTCTGTTAAGATCGCGGTGCCCCGACTGATCGCATTCTGATGGTCGTGGTGCCCATGACGACCACGTTCTGGCACGAGTTTCCAGAAACCCTAGAGCCCTTCCAGCATGATAGGTTAATGGTTTTGAATCCAGATGCATGTTTTTCATGGTTGTAATTCATCCGAACCAAATTAATGTAACTGGGAGACATGTTTAACCCTTAATTTCTAAGTTCATGATCCATGCTCATATTTTCCTTTTGATTCCATGTCCATACCTTATCTCTACTGTTCCTAGTCTTTTAAAGGAGTAGTTAACTTACTGTAAACTTGAAATTGAATCTTTATTGCATGTTTTAACTTCACATGCTAGTTAGATTGATCGGTGTTTTCATATATCATGTGATATATTGATTGAAGGTTGTGTTACTCTAGTGATATCAACCTACCGCTTGTTATTGGTTTTTGGTAGTGAGATAGGAACACAATTCTTGATGAAGTTAGAATCCTCTGCCGGATATTCCTTCTGACAGACTGGAACTTTCTTCATCAAGGCCTCTGTAAGTCTCCGCGAGTCTTGGACTCCCACAAGGACGCCGAGTTGCTTGTAGCACAAAACCCTGCAAACCACTGGAATCCTCGTCCTACTGTGTAGGATAGGGTTCAACTAGTCTTTGGACCTATAGAACATGGTTCTGTTTGGATTCTGTCAGTTCTGTTCTGAACGTGACCTGCTTAGGCATCTCGTTCATTTTTTGATCGCAACTGTCCCTCTAACCGCATTCTGTGAAGTCTAGATCTTCTGCTCTGGTCGCGGCCTTATGACCAACCGCGTTCTTTATTGATCGCAGCACTGCTCATGACCACGTTTAACCCAATTTTATAAGCTTGTTTTCTTCAATTTGACTGTAGTTTACAAGTTCGAGAATCGTTTGTCTAAGGTACTGTTGACTTGATATTACTCATGAAAATCGTCCATATTACTTATGTCATTATAATTTTCTTTTGGAACTTCATTTGTGATATTTTTGGAACATAACTCCTTGACTCCATGTTGGCCATATCTACAAATTATGAAATAATTAAAGGTTGTGGGTCCGCTGATAACCAATGCTGGGTATGATGGAAGTCTATTCTGTAAACCATGGGAAAATTCTGGGTGTGGTATTGCACCAACCTCTGTTATTCTGTAATTTTGATACTCTGATATTCTGTTAATTGATATTCTGCTAATCTATTACTCTGTTATCCTGCTTGAATGTTATTAGAATTATGATATATCTTGGCCAATTCTATAAGTTATGTTCATCTGGATCATAGGTTCGTTCTCTTATACTGTTATCTTGTCATTGGTTCTACATTGGGATTGTCCCCTTCCCTTTGAGCTTCATATCTATCTTTGACATTGAAATTGTTATTGATCATCTCCTCTGATTGATAGTTTGCATTTCATATTGATTTATGGTTTATATCGTGCATGGCATAGCATTTTATTGAAGATTGGTTCATTGGTTAATCACTTATACTTTGCCTGGCGATAGAGATGCAATTCTTACTGAGCATTTTTGCTCACCCAATTTATCTTAATATTTTTCAGATAATAATGATGAAGATGTTCAATCAGATAGGGGAAGGGAATAGCTTGATGGAGACTACTGAGATGACTTGACTTAAGGAATTTTTCTGAAACTCCCCCTTTGTGACTACCTTGGAGCCCTAGGTCACTAGGTCCACATTTATTTAACAAGGAATTATTAGCCTTAGAAGAATTTCAAGGAGGGGCTATATAAATAATTACAATCATGCATACAATTGTGGTATTTTAACATATAAGAAACCAAAACTTTACACACAAGGTATGCATGTTTTTCTATAAATTCTACCCTTGATGCAACTAACATTTTTACATATGCAAGACTTAGCCTTAATGCACACTCAGGTATGTATGCTCTCACCCTTACACATGCCAAGTTCTCTTCTAATTTTATTGAATTGTTCCTTGTTTAGGGATTTTGTAAAGATGTCAGCCAACTGATTAAGTGTGTCAATGAATTTCAATTCAAAGACCTCTTTTTCTATATGATCTCTCAAAAAATGATGGTAGATATCAATATGTTTAGTTCTAGAATGTTGAATAGGGTTTTTAGACAAGTTGACTGCACTGGTTTTATCACATAAAATTAGAAAAGATTTCATTTCAACATTCAAATCAAGAAATTGATTTTTGATCCAAAGTACTCGGGCTCCACAACTTCCGGCGGTGACATATTCAGTCTCGGCTGTTAAAAGAGCTACTTAATGTTATTTCTTGGAAGCTTATGTAACTAGGCACCCACCAAGAAATTGATAGTATCCACTAGTACTTTTATGAGCAACAACACATCCAGCATTATCCACATCTGTGTATGTAATTAGATCAAATGAACTACCGATGAGAAACCATATGCCAAAGTCTACTGTGCCAATCAAATATCGAAAAATCAGTTTAATAGCCAGTAAGTGAGACTCTTTAGGGCATGACTAAAAACGTGCACAGAGACATACGCTGTATTGAATATCAGGATGGCATGCTGTAAGGTACAGTAGCGATCTAATCATTCCTTGAAACAATGTGGGATCTACTATTTTACCATTTTCATCTTTGTCTAACTTCGTTGTTGTGGCCATCGGAGTAGACATTGGTTTTACTTCTGCCATCCCATATTTCTTTAACAGCTCCAGTGTATATTTGACTTGATTTATGAAGATGTCTTCAGATGTTTGCTTCACCTGCAACCCAAGAAAGAATGTAAGTTCACCCATTAAGCTCATCTCAAATTCTCCTTGCATTATTTCTGTAAATTCATCACATAAAGTATTATTAGTAGCTCCAAAAATTATGTCATCAACATACACTTGAACTACCAATATATCTTTACCTGATTTTCTTGTGAAGAGTGTTTAGTCAATCTTACCTCTTTCGAACCCATTTTCAATCAGCAATGATGTGAGCCTTTCATACCATGCCCTTGGTGCTTGCTTTAGCCCGTACAAAGCCTTCTGGAGCTTGTACACATGTCGTGGATGTTTGGGGTCTTCAAAACCTGGAGGTTATTCTACAAAGACATCCTCTTTGATGTATCCATTAAGAAAGGCAGATTTAACATCCATTTGAAATAATTTGAAGTTCTATGAGCAAACATAAGATAGTAAGATCTGGACTGCTTCTAGTCTAGCAACCGGGGTAAAAGACTCATCAAAATCAATGCCCATCTCCTGGCTATACCCTTTGGCAACAAGCCGGGCCTTGTTCCTAACAACCACTCTCGTGTCATTCAATTTGTTTCTGAAAATCCAATGGGTTCCAATAACGGGATGATTCTTGGGACGCGGCACGAGAGACCACACTTTGTTCCTTTCAAACTGGTGTTATGATGTCCCAGACCCTTTGGATCCTTCTTCTCGGGTGCCGGACTTACTTTTTCAGAGAATTTGTGCTCGTTCTGTCCGAAATTATCTTCTGGACATCTTTCGTGTTCGGACCCGTGCGACTCGGGTTAGTTTCAGAGGTCGAAACGCGTTCCGCGACTCTTTCTGTGTGTTTTCTGATTCCCGCGCGTGTGTTTTGGAAAAATCTATGGAACCCTGTAGCGGGTGAACCGGGTCGTTCACCTACCCGCGAGTGGTATCGTTGCGATCAGTGCGTTCTGAGGATCGGGAATGTGCGATTTTCTAATTTTTGGTATTTTTGGCATTTTTAGATTTTTCTATATATATAACCCCTTTAACCCTCTCTCTCTGTAACGACCCGGATCCCTGATACCAGATATACCCGATAGGACTATCGAATACACCTGATATCACTTGGAACCCGTGAGGCCTCCCAAGAGCGGTAAAGCTCCTAAATTGTCATGCAGTATATTGAACTGACAGATATAGCAGTACGCAATTAAAATTCATTAGACCAGATTACTAAAGTAGCAGAAATAAAATTAATTTTTTATTAATAATTTTAATTTAACAATTATACCAGAGTCAAGTCCAAGGCTAAAGACAACAGTCTAGCAGTACAATCAATAGAAAGAAAATACGTACCGAGAAGTCGAGGGAAGCCCGACAAAGGTACCAGGTGGAAGCTACGACTCGCACTCCAGGACCCGCGGAGCAGAACGAACGTTGTCACCCCACCTGAAAAGTAGGGGTGAGACTCGTGTCACTGGCTCAGAAGGGGTCACGCGGATCCCCACTGAAAAATATGCAGTAACACGGAACAAGGAAACAACAGGAATAGCAAAGCAGGAAAACTACACTAGCAAGCTGTAAAAGAAAGGGAAGCAGGAGTAGGGAACAACAAGTACAAGGAGAAAAAGAGGAAAGCCGAACTAACCTCAGCCTCCAAGCTACTCCTACAACCACAAGCAAAAGAAAGCCTAGAAAAGACCTAGACCGACATAGACCACACGACCAGAACGTCGTGCACACAACCCGAGACAGGACACAACGAGAGACCACCACCGCACGCTCCACAAGTGCCTCGACTCCCGACTAATCGCAAACACGGCCGAGTCGCAGACCCACCCGGAACCACAGTTACGAGTACTAGTCAGGGTCACGCCCGCCGGCGTCAGTCCAAACCCCTGACCCCGTGTGCACACACCAGCCCCCGCGTAGGGCCAGGTCTCTAGCTAGTTTTCTCCCCCTGTAAGACGCTACGGTAATCGCAGGAGCCGACGGAACTAGCTTGCAAACCGTATACCCGGAAAGTGCCCCTCTCCCTCAAGCTGCCACGTCCGCACGTGACAAAAAGGCAACGACCAGCAAAGGGCCACAAACCACGGAGACTCACAACATAGTGCTGAACTATAGATAGTTATTCGTGCACTATCACCAGTACTTCAAACACCAAAGGTAGTAGAGCCACTGCCGACAAACTTGGGACAAGGTAGCTAAACCTACAACTTGTCAACCGGTCTAATCCTAGGCCAGAGAAATGACGCTGCACAGAAAATGACACATAGGCACACACAGACACACCCAAACACACAGACGCACACAGACACACTCAAACACACGCAGATACACATAGACGCACAGACACATCTCTAAACACCACCTAAGACAGACCAACACACAAAACAAGACGACGGCCATCACGGCCACAAACACTGTAACGCACCAAGACAGGTGCGTTACACCAGCCTAACGCACCAAGATAGGTGCGCCAGAGCCAACGCAACAACGACCGCGTAACGCACCGAGACAGGTGCGTTACACCACCTAACACATCAAGACAGGTGTGTTAGGGCCACAGACACAAAGAAAACCCCTAACACGAACCCCCAGCACGTAACGGACCAGCTAAGTCCGTTATAGCACCTAACGCATGGGGCCAGGTCCGTCACACGAACCCCCATGGCCAGGCAAACACCGGTCAAGCGCAATGTAATGGACCTGACAGGCGCGTTACCTGATCGTAATGCGCAAGGGGAGATCCGTTACATTGAACCGACCGACATGGTCTTCGAGGAAGGCACGGTCAATGAGGGCTGACAACCGTAGTCCTCAAAAACCACCTAGGCATAACGCACCAGCACTGGCGTGTTACAACCAGGTAACGGTCCACCTTGGTCCTTCACACCGGCCACACCTTGAAGAACCCAAAGCACCAAAGGAATGTAACGGCCTATCGAGGGACCGTCATAGCATGTGACGGTCTCTGGAATGACCGTTATAGCAAACCAGCGAGTAAAACTATGAAATGGCCAAATCGGCCTGTTCCACACCCCATTCACGCTGTAGCACAGGGGAAACTGACGCACGCGATAAAACACAACCCTTGGAGGCTAAAAACACCACATGCACGCGCCGTCGCGAGATCAGGGCGATTTTCTCAAATCCGCCCAAAACGAGTCACTGGGATTCCCAGACTCCTACCAGCCCCAAATGATGACCAATCGACACGAAACTTACGTGAATGGGATCCAGACATCCCAGTGGTCATTTTGACACTAACTACGCTACGAATAGTTGTCGTTCTTCAGCAAACCCTGAAAACCCCAAAAATAACAATTTTTCCCAAACCTGCCCGATCTAGCCCATTCTAGCACCAAACCACGCACAGAAGCAGGGAAACGTAGAGGACGAAGTGGTGATCCATCTCCCTACCTCTACTGAAGAAATCGCGTGCTGGAGTGACTAAACCACGCCAAAAATCACCCAGAATGCGAACGACGTCTCCTTCGAATCCACCGAGAGATCGCACCTGCCACGCTCCAACCGCCGCTCTTCCCCATGAACAGATCTCCCAGACGCGTCCCCGACTTGGCCAGTTTCGCAACGGTGTGCACCCCGCGTCAAACGGACCACAGACAGAGGAGAAACGAGAGAGAGAAAGGGAGGGTGAAAATGAGAGGGGAGAGAGGGTTTATAAATGGAAATTAGGGATTTTCCCTATAAGTGCTTTACCACGGTCACCAGGTAAGTCATCATGCGGAGCTGGCACGGCAGGAGCAAGCGTGCCGCTGAGAGGCCGCCAGGGTGTGCCATTGGAGGAGCTTGCAGGCGTGCCATTGGAGGCCTCTGCATGGCGTGCCGTTATAGGGGTGCGCAAGGGTGTGTACCACTGAAGACACCCAAACTGGGTGTGCCGGTGGAGCGCCCTGGCCGAGTGTGTCAGTGGAGGCACCTGGCTAGGGGAGCGTACCGTTGAAGTTCCCAGGGGCGTGCCGGTGAGGACCGCCAGAGTGTGCCGTGGAGGGCAGCAGGGGTGTGCCGGGTAGCGAGTGTACCAGCCAGGCACACCAGCGGGTGTGCCGCTGAAAGGGCACAAGAGTGTGCCGCTGGAGCTTGCAAGGTGTGCCATTGGGAGGCATGTTCAAGCCCGTTACGTGCACAAGTTGTGGCTCGTTTAATTTTCTTCGGGGCCCATAGATTGTGGGCTTGTCGGGGGTTGATTTATCTTCACTGTCGTGACTCTGGAGATGGCTTCAAGGCAGTGTGTGTTTGTTCAGAGAGTCCGGATGGCCCGTCTTCTCCGCAGTTTCTTCAGTTGGAGTTGTTGTTGATACTGGACTGCTCGGGACATATGGACGTGTAATTTTACACACCCATAGAAGCGGAACCCAAAAATAGGAGAGTCACGACTCACATGACAGGAGTACCTGCCCACTAGAAGCACAGCCGGACGCATCCCCTGACAACTTACACCGCGCCGCAGTGTCTCCCTACTCGCCCTAGGAGGAAACTGAGACACACACACAAGTAACGCTGACAAGGGTGTAGTCGGGGTCGTGCTCGTCAGCACGCGTCTGAAGTCCCCGACCACGTGTGTACACACTAACTGACTGTGCTATGTCAGGCCCGCTAGCTGGTTCTTTCTCCTGGTCCGGACTCGAGCTGCCACAGTAGGAGGCCCACGGCAACTAGCCTAAAGCCGTCTCTCTCAGGTAGCCTCGCCACCATTCCCTGGTGGGACCACACGCGTGTCGAGAGGCTACGACTAGTGGGGAGTCAGTGATGTGGCCGCTCTCCGAGGAGAAACTCCGAGAACCACGCATGCACCCTGCGCGAAAGTCACGAAGAACCAAGTGGCGTTGAGCCACCAGACTCTGGATAGTCCTCTAGATTCACTAAATCCAATGGTCCTTGAGTCACGAGACTCGGGGTCAAGACCGTTGCACCGAACGGTGCCATGCCGTCAATTTTCCCTAACCCTAGGGTCAGAAACCTCGGCACGATGACTCACAAGGCAGTCCACAACCGCTGAGACTATTCCCTCAAAAAGGGAACTGAGAATCCTCCAGCCCCAGGCTGGGTGACTGGACTCGTAGTCCAAGGCCTTACGCATGGCCCACTCGAAAATCACTTTCCGGAGAACTCACGACGTGCGGGGGAACCCCCACCGCACTCACACTGATACACGGTGACTCGATCAACCGTAACACAAAAGCTTGGAACACATGGAGTCACCCGGACTCTCAAACCCACTGGCACACTAATCGAGGTAGCATGGTACCTCTGGACATCCTAAAATGTAGACACAGAATTCCCGGGGTGTCTGAGACATTCACGAAACCGAAGGTCGACCACTGGGTCACAGCCGGGTCGATCGGAGACCAACACAACTCTTAAACGGGCACAGCAAACACGAAAAACCAAGAGGCGGCCCTCCCTGGACCATCACAGATCTTGGCGGTCTGGCTAGGATCGCAAAACCTAGCATAGCGATCCAGCTAGGACTGCATATCCCCAGACGTCTCTAGAACATAGGCGGTCACTCCCAAACCGTCGAGAAGGATGGCGGTCCATTGCCTGACCGTTGGGTGTCACCTAGCGGTCTATCGCATGGCCGCAATACCTCCCGACCTCAAGCAACTAAAAAATTGGAAAATGGTCACACCCTGACCGCAAGCCACCCTAGCAGTCTCCTAGAGACCGCAAAGCTAGGTAGCGATCTATCGCGAGACCGCTAGGATTGAACCGACATAAGAGAGACCCAAGCGGTCATCCCCAGGCCTCTTGGCAGCACGGCGGTCCACTATGGACCGCAAAACTCAGCTAGCGGTCCAACCAGGACCGCAACACCCGAGAAATGGGCAAAAATTCAAAAATAGATAATAAATAGCCATTCCGATATCCATATCAGATTTACGTGCACAACAGATCTCCCAGCAAATGCTTAAGGGCCACCTTGCTAATCAGTTGCGGTTACATGTCAAAGCGGCCCTAAATGTTTGGGAAAACAACAATATTCAAAACGGTAAGAGGCCGTTCAGATACACTTTCACCGTTGCACATCTTCATAGGCAGGTATATAGTTATAATACAACAACATAGTCTACTGCTCCCCACATCAGAATAAATTCATGTTGAACAAATTTAACTCGGGAGTAAATCTGGTCATCCCTGACACTCAAAACTGTCATTGACCTTGGTGTAACACATCAAAAGGAATGAGTTTCACGGGTTCCTTTGGATCCTTTTATCAACTCATAATGTTCAGTCACCTCAATCCGACTTGAATCAAGATCAATTAGTTCTCCAATACCTTTCAATGCCCCGAAATCAGGGCAAAAGAATATATTTTCATACAGAACCTTGGGATGCCTCACTATAGTGTTCTCCGCTAGTATCAGGATCAGGTACATTGTGCAGCAGCTACGTTATACGTAGCTTCTGTTTCAGTTGCGTTTGCATGCTTCACAAAAAGTGGAACCCTGGCATCGTTTTCCCTCAACCTATCCACCATACCATGAAGCCACTGAAAAGTAAGTTTTGATTGCTTATTGAGCTCCTCCCTCACATGTGGGTGGATCCTAAACCACTCACCCAGCATCTTGTGCACATGGGATCGAATCATTCTCCAAGGGACAGGATATTGCTCACATAGATTCAAATATTCTACTGCTAAATCAGCCTGGTCTAATCCATCCACAATGGCATCACCAGCATTCTCTCCCCATCCTGTGGTCCGATATCCAACAAAGAGTGCTGGGTTCTCAAGAAGTGACTCAGCTGAGAGGACACCATCGGCACCTGTCTGATCTAAGCAGTCACGAACATCTTCCATGTGCCGAATGTTACCATTTGCAAGCACAGGAATCTTGACAGCACTCTTTACAGCCTTGATGATATTCCAATCAGCCCGGAATTTCTTCCCATCCTTTTCATCTCTGGTACGGCCATGGACAGCAAGAAGGGCACATCCAGCCTCCTCAAGCATTCTAGCATATGCTAGCGGTTGGGACTCCTCTGGTTTGATAGGCAGCAGCTCTGTGCTGTGTTGTTTTGATGATTGGCAACGCAACAAAGGCTTTGATGAGTGGCAACAGATGTTTGACAATCGTGCATGAGTCCATGCTTGCATTTTGGCACTTAGTCTGTACATGTTGTGTCCATGCATGCCTTAGTCTTGTGCACATCGTAGAGTCCTTGCATGTTTTAGGCACACGCTAAGTCCATGCATAGACAAGTCTGTGCATGTCTTGGTTAGTCCATGCATATCATTTATTAAGGGCAGGAAGAAATGTTCGTGTATGTGTTGGTCAAAATGAAAGACCAAAGTCCGCGCAGGTTTAATGTCTTGAACACACTAAGCCCATGCACGTTTATATGAAGTCCGTGCATGTCCGTGCACTCTTAAGTCCGTGCATGTCTTTGGTCCGAACATGAGTCTATGCACATTTCTTTCCAAGTCCGTGCATGTTGTTCAACTTTCAGTTTATAAGTCCGTGCATATTTTATCAAGTCCATGCAGGTTTATTTTGTTCATACCAAGTTCGAGCACGTCAAAGTTCGTGCACATTTCGCATTTCATTGAGTCCGTGCAGGTTGTAAGTCCGTGCACGTTTTGCTCAAATAAAGTCCATGCTTGTTTCCTTCGGTGTCACGGAAGTCAGTGCACATTGTTTCAACAAAGTCCAAGCATGGTTGGCATTGTCGAAAACATTAGTTCGAGCATGGTCTGAGCATGTTTTTGCTTTGTCGAAAACTAAGCCCATGCACATTGTTCTGACCATTCTATCCAAGTCTGTGCTCATTGTTCTTTCTAAGTGCGAGCATGTTTTGGCTTTGTCGAAAATTGAGTCCGTGCACGTTGCAAGTCCGTACATATTTCTCTTATGCACACTATGAATCCGTGCACTTTCTGGCTGATCCCTTATCAACACCGTGCACATCTGATATTTGTTCTGTAAGGTGTTTGACTAATGACTATTGTTCTCCTGACAGAGATTTATGATAACATAGTCGGACTCCTCAAAGTGATGCCGGCGATCCGAGCCAAAGAGAGCGCTGTGAGATGCCCTCATCAGCAGGGCATGTCATGGATGACTGCAAGATTATGAAAGCTGATGACATGAAGGCTCTTAAGAAAATGAATGCCTTTTAAAATGAAAATAAGAACCTACAAAAAAATTTCAGAAACATCTCTAGGAGTAATGCCAATTTGCATGTTAATCCCACTGTAAATCCCTAAAAACATGCAAACAGAAATAAGAATGGAACTTCATGTTTCTATTGTGGTAGAAATGGACATCATATGCATGATTGTAGCCAAATGAAATAGGATGATCAGACGTTTAGCAACTTTCATGCTAAAAATAATCATGCAAGTAATTATCATGTTCTAAAGCATGCTGTTCAAAACATTGAGTGTTTCAAGTGTGAAAAACATGGGCATGTTTCGTCATAATGAGGGTCAACTAGGAGGAATTCTCATGCTAAACATGTTCATTTTGTCGCATTTAGAAACACTCAGATCAAGAATAATTTTGCATAAACCTATAGGCATCCAATCTACAATTACTATAAAAACTTGGATAGACCTTGTTTGAATGCTATTGGATGAAATTTGACAATTCAAATGCTTGGAATTCTTGGAGTACACCTATTAGAGGTGTTACTCATCTGACAGGACCAAAGAACTCTTGGGCTCCTAGGTTTGCAAAATAATTCTCTGTTAGTGGGGGTGCCTTGATGAGAGAAAATAAAGGGGTTTAATGAAGATCAAGACACATGAAGGTCAGTCAAACCCCACTCTGACTTTTCTTATCTTGTTGTCTGAATAACGCTCTTTGAGTTACTGCATGTTTGGTCAGATTGAATTTATTAATGCCATTTGATGCAATTCTATCAATTGGTATCCTATTGATTGGTATCATTGATTGATGTTGTTTTGTCATGATTGTTATGCTTCTGAATATCTGCCACATGCTAGTCTCGAATGAGATTTCATATGTCAAAATTCATTCATGATTAGTTATTCATACTTAGACTAGAAGCATAGGTCCGCATGACCCTTTGGTATATCAAATGGTACGCTAGGAGAAGGGCAGATCATTTCTGTCTGAAAACCCACATCATGCGTAGAGGCTAGCCTCCGCCAAGTACCAAGGGTTCAAAAACTTACATATAGTGATAAATATGTAATTTGCATTTCATTGCTGCATGTCTGTGTACAAAGAGAAAAAGGAACTGCTGTTTGGCTGAAAAACTTCTACACACAGTGAGTGGGAGTTGAGTCAATTCTGTCAGATATGTTGGACTGCTCCTAATTGTCAGAATGTGTGTTTTTGTTGGTGTTTCCGGTTGTTGTGTTGAAGTCTCAGATCAGTGGAATCAATGCTGCTTTATTGATTGGCTGAACATCATGTCTGAACAAGCCAATAGGTCGATGCATATGAAAGTTGCACAGACCTTGCTATGCAAGAGGTTGATGCATGTGTTAGATGCACAGACCTTACCATGTTAGCTGGCCTAAGCACATAAAAGGAACATCGACTTTAGCCATTTGATTAGTTGTAGCACATGAGAGGAACCTCAACCTTACAACAAAGGATTAGGTGCTCAATTTTGAGGTTAGACTTGTGAGGTGGACAGAGCTGCTACTGTGAATCCTTTTAGTTGAAGTGCTATTTTTGGTCAAGATAGTGTGTCAAGGTTTGGGAAAAGAACATTGACCTTATCACATTGATAGGCCGATGCATGAGCACTGACCTTACTACACTTCTACAGGCTGATTGTTGTGTGCTGTCGTGCTCTGCATATAAGGCTGTTGTCTGATTAGAAGCAAGGCTAGTTGTCTACAAATCTGTCCTAAGTCTTATCCTTGCTTCTATGTGACTTTCTACTTTACTACTCTTACTTATTCTTGCTTTGTTGATTTCTCCATCCCTATAGTCTCATCTATTCTATCTATGACAAGCCTTTCCCAAATGTCTATGCATTCTCTCAGGGGGAGTTTGTCATTTAGAGTCTGTTACTCAGGGGGAGTAAGTCTTGAAGTCTATCACCATTACTAACCAAGGGATTTAGTCACTAAGATCACCCAAATCTAAAAGTAAGTTGCTAGACTTTATAGAAATGTGACTTTCTTTTAGCACCTAATCCAGGAACAGATCCAGTGGGAGTAGATCGATGCTGAGGAAAATTTCATGGCACTTGTGAGACTTCGACAAGCTATCAAGGAAACCATGAGCATCGCCAGAAATGCACCAGAACAACTAGACCCTCCTCAAGAAAATGGGCACAGGTTGCCTTACCAGCATACTCTAGAATGGCTCGAGTTTCGGACCGATAACCAAGAAGCCCTCGAGCATTTGCAAAGGTGTAGAGAGTGGGACACCAACTAGGAGACTGGGCCGAGCAATTTCTCGATCAATGTTATCCATCCTCTTGCTACCTCAGCTCCTCCAGACTCCCAGGCGTCAACGACCAGCCAGCCAACCCCTGCCACTTCAGCCGTACAATGGCGGCCCTGGCAAGAGCTAGAGTCTCTCCCATTCTCTAAGGAGGATACCGCCAGGCTACTCTGAGTCCTTCTCGGTCGAGAGGACATCCTGGTGAGTGAGACAATGATGGGCTCCCCAAGTCCCTCTTGCTCTCCCCATGCCCTACCTCCATCTCTGGCATCAGGGACAAAAAGGGGAAGCAGAAGCAGGGTGAGCTCCCAGCCCGACCGTGCCACGCCTCTTCAGCTGGTGAGCCATTAGGTCCTCTTCGCCAGCCTCGCAACCCAGTCTAGACTGTAAAGGAGGCCTCCTTGGAGCCTTTAGCGACTCTGACTCATGAGACGGGCCCACCGCCACAAGGCACGCTCGACACGCAGAACCAGGGCAACTACCCGGGGCGGCAATACCCTATGGCATCGTCGGCTATCACCAGACCCTTCTCCCAGCCAGATCATAAAGGTAAGGCTAAGGAGCGGGAGGTCGAGCACGTCCCCTAGCCTGTCCCCCAACAAAAGGCTCCGCCATCACGGCGAAGGCATTAAACTATGCACACGTCTTCGGACGCCAGCCCCAATATTCTAGCTTAACAGGAGCTACCACTTGAGATCATCGAGCAGGCTATCAATGCCACCTTCCAAATACAATAGGCAGAAGGTGCCTAGATTGAAATCCGGGCCAAGAAAAGCCGCCGACCTCACCCTGCTAAGGCATTAGCTTGAAGGTATCCTCGTCGACCTACCAACTCCAGTTCCAGCACTTCCTCCTCCTACTCCTCGGGAGGTGCCCATCGCCCCATTCTTAGAGACATGGATTGTTCTTCTCTCATGCATGATATTTCTTCCTCAAATAGTTCAATTTTTGACACACGAATTTCTTTTTCATGAATCATGTTTTCATTTTCTGCGGGTATTATTTCATATCTTTCTTTTCAGGACATATCTTAGCAAAATGTCCTACTTGTCTATAAGCCCAGCATGGCTTGTTGTTGTCCTGAATTTTTGATTTGGGTTTCAATTTGTTTGTTTGATTTTTTTTGTTTGTTTCTGATTTTATGTTTGGAAGATGAAGACACAACCACATTTTGCCTTAGGACTGAGTTCCATAGGTAAAACCATATCAGCATTCTTATGTTGCTACCATTATTCTTCCTCAAAGTTGAGTGCAACCATGAAACCATCAAGGGAGATTTTTCCTCTCCTATGCTTCAATGTTTACCGAAGTGTCTTCCCAACTCAGAGGCAACTTTCAAATGATGGGCAAAACCTAAAACTTCTCAGGCAATGACAGCTCACCCTCAGCCATACCATGTAACAAAATTTGAAATTCATGAGTCTATGCAACTACGGATTTTCCCTCAACCATGTTGAAGGTTAAGAACTTCCCCACCGTGTACTTTTCCAAACCTGAATACTAAGAGTTGTATTTTTTATCAAAAGAATTCCACCACTCTTTAGCACAGGATGTCGTGCAATACACATCATACAGTGCATTAGAGAAAGTCGACAATATTCTACCATGACACTGATAGTCTCTTTGTTTGAAACTCTTCATGGCTCGAGACCAGACAGGTTCTTCCTCTTCAAAGGATGGTGGATCTGATTCTATTTATGCCTAAGGCCGTCAACTAGAACTTCATTCGTTGTTGCCAATTTTAAAGTTATACCCAAAAAACTTCTTAGACCTAACATTAGCTTTATCTTTTTTTTTTGAAAGTGGACAGTACCACTAATTGTATTAAATGAAAAAAAGGGGATGTACAAGTACAATGAATGAACTCCCAAAAAAGCAGTCTTCTACAAAGTTGTGAATTTTGACGATATGAAGCCAACCCAAGTGATTTTGTCTTGTTATGACATCAGCACAGAAGATTCCACAATGGCCATCGTTGACCTGTCCTGCTGTTCACCCACGAACCTGATGCCGACCATTTCAGCAACCACGACCAGCGAGGTGATCTGACGGCTGCCAACTTTTGAGGGTTCTTAGTGCTCTCTATCTGCTATGCCCATGAGTTGGTCCCATCACTTTTGGAGTTCTACAGCGAGCGTACCTATCGACGCATCACAACCGCACCATCCAGTCCTGCGAGGTAGAACTGCACAGGCCATCGACTGCGACCTCCTCCACCTTCCAGTGACATCAGCTCGGTGTCAAACTTTCAGGAATCCTTCGGCATCCCTCAGGCTTCATCCAGGCATTGATGGCACCACGATTGGACATTGGAGCTAGGCGTACGCTACGAAACAAGTGAGCGCAGGTCAGCAGTTTGGTTTCCCCTCCCCTTGTTCCCCCCTCCTACGCGAGGGTAGTGGATGTAATGGTTTGCCCATCCCCATGATCCCCTCCCTGCGTGGAGTGTAGTAATTGTAATAGCAGGGATCATCGCCGAGCTACCTCGACGCAGCGTGTCTGCCGGGTGCGCACGCTCCCCGATTCGCCCTCGTCTCCAACCGGAGCCGATCCTTCGGACGGGCTAGGTATGTGCAACTGCCAGTCCAATTTGCTTACTTAGTATTAGTTCCAACTGCAGCGCCCGTGAGAGGAGTGCCCGATCCAAACTTCTACTTTTTCGAGAGTACTTGCTACCGGTGAGAGAGCGACCATTTGAACCGACCCCCTCGGTATCGGTCCACCCGGTTGAATCCGGTGCCCACGACCTTGTTCCTCGGGTGGTTCACCACCACTCTCCTCGCTACTCGGACCGTGTCTGACCCTCTCGCGAGCCACATCTCACCGATCTGTCACTACGAGTCTCGAGTGGAGTCTGCAACATGCGTGAGTGTTTGCCTTGTCAACTAGACGATTGTGCTCGTTGCTTGCTGGCTTAGGTCCCAGTGTCTCGATCGGGTTCGTCCCGCGTCAGTAGACCCCAGCCTCGTAGCTGGGTTCCACGTGTCGTGACTTGTCGTCAGGGTGCCCCCAGGTTGGTCCGGGTAGCTGTGTTGAATGCTGGTAAACTAGCAAACTAAGTGATCGGGGGTGGCCCCGATCGATTGTTGATGTTGCCGTGGGTCACGGCTAACTGGTTGGGACCTTTGGTTGGGCATGGTGAGCCATAGGAAGGGCTGGGTAGCCCATGCTTTAAAGGTGTTCGAAAAAATTCTCAAACTCTTATTTCTTAATATTTTACTGGAAAATTATCTGGGTACAACAACGGGCAAACGCTTTAAGTGGATAAGTGGTTACTTAATTAGGACCTTGTGAATGCGAGGGGAGCCTCTCAATGTCCCACCTCTTATCTGGCCGTGATTTCTCGATTTTCTAGCTAAACACCCGATTGTGAAAAACTTGATCTAAGCCTGTTTAATAAGGTTTTTCGTGAGAACCGATTGTGCCTGTCCGCCAATCTAATCCATTTAATGTCGTTAAAAATGATGCATTCTTATCGACTTAATGTCGTTAAACATGATGTCTTCTTATCGACTTAATGTCGTTGAACATTATGTCGTAAATCATCTTTGAACTTCTCTTACAACTACTTGTAATCTTGTATTACTTGTTCCTCGAATGATAATTTTGTTAGATCTGTACTTTATTTCATGAGCTTTACCTTGAAATTCTTTGGCCATACATATTATGTGGATGTCTAAATATACTTGAGATCTATGATCCATAACCTCAATGTCTGATGTTAATGGGGCCCGATCTGGTCCTGGGGGGAGCGTCTGAAAGTACTTGTGCCCATGGGAGCTATTATTGGCCTAGTGTGGCATTGCACCAAAATACTTGACTTGCTAAATTTATTTATGACATTCTACAATTTGTTAAATACTTGACTTGCTTGAATACTTGGAAGCAGTTGAAATTACGTGAAATACTGTACTTGTACATGCTCGTGAAATGGCCAATTCCATGATAATACTTACTACATGATCGTTCTCTACCTGAAATCTACTCTTGATATCTTATCTACTTGTGATTCCGGTTGCTGCTCTATCGGCCTCTTCTTTTTGTTCTAGCAAGAGCTATTCTAGTTCTTGCCATGGGACATGGTCCCTTATCAGCAAGGGTTTTAACTTGGGCTATTCATATTCATCTAGCCCATTTATGTAGTCCTAAAGCCGCTGGACCTCTAGACTAATTTCTTTGATTATCAGCAACGGAGTCTGTCTCCTCTAGTTGTGGATGTGTATTCTAATTACTACAGGTGGGCTGATCCAGATTAACGCTGGCGCCAGAGGAGTAGGTCATGGTGTGATGCCATGGACATGCGCCCCGCCTTTGGGCGAGGCATGGCTTTCTTCTTGTTCTTTACAGGGACCTGTTGCCATCCTTGTTGTTCTTTCATGGGTGTCAGAAAATAGGCCTCATAAGTGTGCTGAGTGCTGGCTTCTACAACTTCTTCGGGCAGTGCCAGGTATAGAGAAATCATGTTGGTCGTAGCCCTTCTCAGAGGCACTTCATGAGGTTGTGGAGGGTCAACCTTGTACTCCCCCAGTTCTATTTCTTCTTTCCTTATCATGCCTTCAATGATATCCTTAAACACATAGTAGTCTTCAATTGGGTTCCCCCGCATCTGATGGTATGGGTAGAATCTTGGATTGTCTCTTCTCTTCAGGTCCTCCGGCCTTTTTGACTTAGGCAAGGTGACCTTGTTGTACTAGGTGACCCAGTCAAAGAGAACTTTGGTCTTCTCATTTGGAAAAGTGTAGGCCTTTTCATTTTATCCCTGAGTGAGGGACCCTCCTTCTTTACTTCCATTTTGTTGGGCTGAGGTGTAGCTACCTACTTGCCCTTATCTCTCTGTTGTTCAAATGCCTTGATATCAAGGGTGTTTGCTTCCCTAGGCGCTGGGCGCCGCTCTGCTGCCTTTCCCTTTTGCATGGTGGTCGTGGCTGATGTAGGGACAGGCCTTGCCAGAAAGGCTTCAATTTTGGCCACACGTTGTTCAGGTGGTCAAATGACCGAATTTTCATGCCAATCATCTTTTCCAGTATCTCCCTCCTAAGATTTTACTTGCAAATCTGTACAGCATCCTCCTAATACGGGGGCCGCTTGCATCTCATACCGAGGTTCCTCCACCTCTTAATATATTCAAGAGTCGTTTCATCTGCCCTTTATCTTGTCAAATAAAGTTCAGCCACAGTGACCTCCCTCTTGGTGGCATGAAATCTTTCTCTGAATTTCTTCTGCATGTCTGGCTAGTCACTGATCGACCTGGCCAAAAGGCTTGAGTACAATTCAAATGCGAGCCCCGTCAGTGAGGACCCAAAAAATCTCAGCAGATATGACTCGTCTATGGCTAGGTCACCCATGACGGTCATGTAGTATGCGACATGCTCTTTCGGGGATCACTTCCCATTAAACTTGTCGAACTTAAGCGGCTTGCTAATCCCCAGAGGGAGGCACTTAGCCGCATGATGTGGTGGGTATGGCACCTGGTAAGTATCAAATGTGACATTGTCACCTTCATTGCGCTCAGCGGGCTTCAATTCAATCATCCTCTCCACCATCAGCCTGTTTACAACGGTTGGATCGACCGGCTCGAGGTAGAAGTGCACTGGCTGCAAGTACGAGGTAACTAGGATGGTTGCCTGCGGCAGAGGGCACAGTAGTGGAGGTGCCTGGTGCACCTGAGATAGTACCAGTGGCATCAGCGGCTAAGGTGGGCACTGTTGGGTGGCCGTCTGGTTATGTTCCACTGGCTGGGGTAGAGTATATAGTGGTGGGAAGTCACACTGGTTGACACCTCCCTACGATGATTCACCTTGCATCTCGGGTTGTTTGGAGACCGAAGTCTGCTCTGTCCTCTCGTGTAGTTGTTTCTTCAGAAGATCTATCTCCTGCCGGTATTTTTGTAATAGCATCAACATTGATGGGTCCATAGCTGTTGTGCTAGGGATGGCTTCTACTACTTCCCCTGAAGCGCCTTCAGGCGAGGTGCTTAGCAACACCTCCTCCTCTTTAGCTGTCACCACATTTACAGTCAGGGTAGTGACTTCTTCGAACAGTATTTACTTTCCTTTTGTCGCTTTCATCATTTCCCTCACGACTTCAGTTCTTCTGGTGTTTGGCCCTGGCCTCTTGGCTAGTCGGGCCAATTCCTGGGGCTCCTCAGGCAGACCCCTTCCGCTGCGAATTGATCTTTTAATTGGTCAATAGATCAACCTATTCACCCCCTCCCCCTCTAGATTGATCTCCGGTCTCCCAATATGATGTGAAAGAGCTGCTGTGTCACTGAGCCAGGCTTGGTACTTGCAAATTCTAGCATCCGAGGGTACAACGTGGTCATCTACAAAGTCCTAGGAGCTAGTTCGGGGAACAAGCTACATACCCAGGCATAAAAGAAGTGAAATGGGCCCACTATTTTGAACGACCGAGGGACCCAATGTTTATATAAGTCTCCCAAAGACTTGTAGATCAAGCAAAGTGCCACCGGACACAAAGAAAGTCGCATGCCCCAAGCCATCTGACATGCCGAGTATATTGCCTCCGACCTAATGACTGTTTCATCTCCCTGCCGAAGAGCAAAGGCGCACAACCAAAACGTGAGATAACCAGCACAATGGGTGATGGGATCCACTCCAGCAGGGTCAGGTCCTCCTTGATTGGCCCGTCGAATGGAAGCTGGCAACTCTGACTTGAATCTTGGAGGCCTGCTCTGCTTGCCTGCAATTGGAGCCACTGAAGGAAATTCATTATACTTCAAAGGGCCGCTAAAGAAATATTGGATCCAGTGTCCTACTCGGACCTTCATCCTACTACTCTTTTCTCGAGCATGATAGCCCTTGGATGACCCTTTGTAGTATGCTAGGCAAAGGGAGCGATATGCCTTCATCAAATACTGGTATGCAAAGCCTAAGAAATACTGGCTCTCACCGTTAGTCTCATCCTTGGCAAAGTCATGCAGACAGACTTCTTCATAAGGATCTCCGTCAATTGGCAACCATGAAAGCTATGATAAACTCCAAAGGTCCAGAGAAGTCTCACCTTCCGCTGTATAGAAAGTATCGAACTGTGGGCAGAAAACCTCAAACATCCCATAGCATAAGCCCTTAGAAATGGGGTACCGAAATCGTGAAGCATACACACTATGGTATACTCCAGCTTTGATCAGCAAAGGGGCATATTCCTTCAGCATAAATTCTGTGAATTCCACTGCCCCCACACGGAAGAGATGAGCATCGATCACTTTCATGTCTGCAAATCAGCCGACAACTAGCTGAAATTTAAATTAGACAGCCAGGCAGTTCAGGACAAATGGCTCATCTCTGTAACCCCACTTTATTGGTGCCAGGAACAATCCATAGTCGGGCTTCTCTCTGTGGACCCGACCCGCAGCAGTATCCCATCTGGCTGGGGTGAACTCAGGGGCTCTGGTCAGCATTTTCTGTTCTGGATCTAACTCAGTTATTCCAAGGATGGCATCCCATTTATGCTGTTCTCCGGGAAGATAGATGGCTATACCTCGATACACAGAGCCTTTCAAGCTGTCCCTCTCCATCAACATAGCCTACTCTACCATACGAGCTAGCAGGACATCCCTCTTGCCACTCACATTGAAGGTGCGGATAAACGGCACCAGATGACGATCTTTCGAAAAATTTGGGTGGTAGTCACTGTCACGGTTGAAGCTCAATCCGTCTTTAGTGGGAAGGACACGAGATGTAGAGACAGTGTCTGTTTCAGAATCTGAAGATTCATCCACTATGGCGATCTTCTCACGGCCGTGGTCCAGTTGCTGAATATTTAACCAAGTCACCAGTGGGCCAGATGTCTCAGTCTGAGTAGAAGTACCCACACTAGCAACTCCGGAAGTAGCACAGGCAAAACCGAAAGTAGCAGCCATTGTCGCAGCTGTAGTCCAAGAAAATTTTGATATGAGACTCCAAAAGAAATCAACAACAAAAGACTAAGCATTTCAAAGAAATTTTGACAGCATCTCCCCTTGTTTGGGCATGCCCGAAGAATAGTCGGAAGAACATCCACCAAGAGGGGATGACTCCTTAAATAAAAGGGGGACATAGTCCCACAGGTGAATCAGTGAAAGAACCTCATAGTAGAAAGAAGGGGGAAGAGGAGAAAACTTCTTCTAAAGAAGCTCAAGCTGAGCGTCACTACTGAGAAGATGGAGAGAGAGAAAGCTCATGATAGAATGAGCTTTTCCATATCCCTCGGCGCCTTAAAAAACTCTAAATCCCCCCGTCGAAAAAAGGTGAGCCGAGAGCGCCCCGCGCCGATAGGCCATAAGGCGCGCTGATAAATCTTCGCGCCGAGACACCCTCCGCAAGGAAGCACGTCGAGTACCCCCCGCATCGAGACACGTATGTCGAGGCCACTCATGCTGATTTGATCCCGCCGGGTATAGGAAACCAATAAATTAAGCTAAAATGCTGACCATTCAACACTCAGCAGTCTGACATTTAGCCCAAAGAAACCTATGAGTTCTAAAATTGTCTAAACATGGTGAAGCCACCAGGCTAGAAATGAACAAGATCAACGAGATCAAGCAAGAAGATGTGCTCAAATATTGAAGAATACACTCGCAGACCCCGTGCCACTCATTCTTTGCTAACGCCACCTACTGGTGGGGGACATTTGTTGACACCTAAAATAGTGCAAGCAGGAAAGGAAGAAGCCAAAGAGAACTCGGGACCTTCAACAAAGATGATGCTCTAATAATATCCCTGGAATTTTTGCAAACCAGAATACAAGAAGGTCCATTACCATCAACACTCTGTCCGGCTGAAGCCACTTGTGGCCAAAGCTGCTGCCCAGCATTGCTATCGTTCAGATAGTCAGGCTGATTAAGATTATGTCATGCCCTGGGCAATCATCTACCTGTTAAAAAGGATCTTTAGAATATTCTAATGTTCAAAATATGGGATTCACATAGCTTGTCACACATTGTGGATGTGAGATATTAAAAGAGCTGCAAGAAGAACAAATAATTATTTTAAGAAACCCATATGACCAACGAAGAAGGCCCATTTGGTCACATCCTGGGCGGCGCCGATTGATGAAGCAAATGGGCCAAAGCCCATTACGGGTGAGGCGCGCCGAGACTCACCCGGGCGAGAAGATTGCTCCAAGGAGCGTTGATGGGAATCGACACTGAGTACTAATATTTTATTTTACATTTGTGTCCTTTTAGTTTACTTTTATATCTTTGGGAAAGTAAGTTTGTAATTGTAAGGCTTTATAGCCAATTTGTTATTCCCTAAGGATCTTTGGGTTTTTATGTAAAATGTCAGTAGGTCTAGCAAGGGGGCCCCCACTCATTCTCCATTGGTCCACCTAAGCCCTAAAAGTCCATGTGGGGTTAGTCAAATGCCAAGGTGACTTCTAGAAAGATTCTTTCCTTCTTGGACAAGTCAAGGGGACAAGTGGCTTAAGAAGTCCAAGATGCCATTCTCCCCTTTCAAAGGGGCGCCCCTCCCATAGGAATAGATTTTAATTTTGTTTAAATTGAGTCATTGATCACATGGGAGATTAATTATCCCAAACCCTAGATCTTAGGGTATATTGGTCATTTGTATTTTCATATATAAGGCTTCTATTTCCCATTTTAGTGGAATGAATGATGAAAAATTGAAGGAATTTTACCTTAGAGCAAGGGTGCGCCCTCCCCTCTCTCTTCCCCTACTGTGCTTCTTCCTCCTCTAACCTTCCAAGGTGTGAGACCTATTCTACCTCTCCCTCTTACCCTCTATATTCATTCTCTACCACCCCCGCCGCCGTTCGTGCCGCCATTGCCTCTTCATCGACGCTTCTTCAGAATCTGTCCATTCTTGGACAGAACCTTATTGCGAGATTTTTAGCTGTCCATCAGGACCTCAGGTCGTGCCCAAAATTGGAGCGTGATCTCTTCACGTCCCCCCCATCCTCCACAAAAAAAATTAGGCCAGCAACAACAGTTCATGAGAAATTCACAAAAAAATATTAAAGTTTAACTTCAACAACCGTCGCTTCCAAGAGTCGACCAGGGACGTCCTGCCAATGTCCCAGTCAAGTGGCACCTTCAGAAGACCCAAGGAGGGCGACGTTCCTTTCGAGGCCATGACTTGCTGTCCAGCGAGTCAGAACCGAGTCGACGCAGCACCGAGTCGACGCAGTACCGAGTCGGACCAACAGGTCGAGTTCGCCCCGAGAGCCCGACAAGTTTGCTGCCTGTCAACCCAGGATCGGTCCTCCCAAGCCCCACTTGTAGCCCTTTATCTCCCTACATGGAGTGGGCAATATAATTCATGGTTGTAATTAAATTTTTACCATTGTATCGGGAGTTACCGTGATTGGCCGGGGTCATCCTCCCCACACCCGGAGCGTGGAGGTATCATTTCTGCACCTCTCTTTGGCATTTGCTTTACTCGTATATACTTCTATATGCCGCTACTAGAGAGCATGATAGGGTAATTAGCTCATTATAATTTTATTCACCGCTGTGAGAGAGAGAGCGAGACCGTCCCGTGACCCAATCCGAGCATGATTGAGAGTTTGACCACCCTAGCCCTTGTCAGTTTCTCAACCACGCACGATCGTATGCTTCCCTCATTACGGACGAACAATGAGCTTGTCTAGAGTCCAAGGTTGGTATCCAACTTGGAGTCGAGTCCGCGAGTCCGTCCTGCATCAATGTTCCTATAGAACTGAACATAAAGTCAGCGCACATCTGCATTAATCACACATAAGGTCGATGCAACTGCGCTGACCATTTCGGAGCCCTTGTACTTAGGGTCTGATCATCTGAGCACACGTCTGGTTGGGCTATCTTATTGCATTAATATTCAGTCATTTGTCAAATAATTACAAGGTGTTTGAGGAAATATCTTTTACTTTGCTGACAAGGACTCTACCATAAAAAGGCACAAGGGAATCAGGACCAGATGCTCATGAGACTTAAGTGAGGCACGTGGTCCCAGATTCCTCACAGGGGGGTTAATTTCACCATTGAACTCATACCTGGAGCAGCACCTGTGTCAATAGCCCCGTATAGGATGTCCCCTACAGAATTGAAGGAATTGAAGAAACAACTCCAAGAACTGCTAGAAAAGGGTTTCATTCGACCTAGCACTTCCCCTTGGGGTGCGCCGATCTTATTTGTCATGAAAAAGGATGGTTCTCTCAGGCTATGTATTGAGTACCGGTAGTTGAATCAGCATACCATTAAGAACAAGTACCTACTACCGCGTATTGATGAATTATTTGACCAACTTTCGGGCGTGGAGTATTTCTCCGAGATCGACCTCAGGTCAGGTTATCATCATCTAAGGATCAAAGAGGAAGACATTTACAAGATGGCATTCTGTAGTAGATACAGACACTATGAATTTGTGGTTATGCCATTCGGTCTGACCAATGCACCTGCTGCATTTATGCAATTAATGAATAATGTGTTCGGACCTTACCTTAACCAGTTTGTAGTCATCTTTATTGATGACATCCTCATTTATTTCAAGACAAAGGAGGAACATGAGGAACATTTTAGGATTACTCTGCGAACCTTACAGGAACATCAACTCTATGCAAAATTGTGCAAATGTAAATTTTGGCTAAAAGAAGTTTCTTTTCTTGGTCACATTATCTCTAAAGAAGGTATCACAGTAGATCCTTCTAAAGTGAAAGCTGTTAAGAACTGGAGCCGACCGAACACCGTATCGAAAGTTCGGAGCTTTATTGGCTTGGTTGGATACTACAAGCGATTTATCAAGGATTTCTCCAAAATCGCAGCACCTCTAACAAGACTTACTAGGAAAGAAAATCCCTTTGAGTGGACAAAAGAATGTGAAGAAAATTTCTTGACTCTTAAGGAACACCTGACCACGGCACCTGTACTAGCATTGCCCATTGAAGGTGGCGGATTTGAAGTATATACCGATGCATCCGGCATTGGCCTAGGGTGTGTACTCATGCAAAATGGCAAGGTGATTTGCTATACTTCGAGACAATTAAAGCGGCATGAGGAGAATTATCCTGTTCACGATCTAGAATTGGCTGCTGTTATTTTTACCTTAAAAATTTATCGTCATTATCTTTATGGAGAGAAATTTATTGTATATTCAGATCACAAGAGTTTAAAGTATCTATTCTCTCAAAAGGAGTTAAATATGAGGCAAAGATGATGGCTGGAATATCTTAAAGACTTTGATTTTGATATTCAATATCATCCAGGCAAGGCAAATGTTGTAGCTGATGCACTCAGTAGAAAATTAATGGGAAAGTTATCATGTCTTCTAGAAGGTATGACTAATCTTGTTTCTAAATTTGCACAGTTGAATATAGAAGTTGATATGAAGAAAAAGGACTGCTTTATAGCCAATATGCGGACACAACCTACTTTGATTGAAGATCTAGTCAAATTGCAAGATAATGATCCGGTATTGTTAGAAATCAAGACCAATCTGGAGCAACGATCGGATTTTTCTATCACAAATGATAGAAGAAGTTGTCGTACACCTATATGCTGGAACGAGGTCGGTGAGAGACAAATTCTAGGCCCTGATCTTGTTCATGATACAACTGACAAAATAAAAATAATAAGGGAAAGGCTCAAGATGGCCCAAGATTGACAAAAGTCCTATGTCAATAACCGAAGATGAGACTTGGAGTTTCACGTGGGAGATCACTTATTTCTCAAGGTTTCCCCTAGTCGTGGTATCCATAGATTTGGTATTAAAGGCAAGTTTACACCAAGATTTATTGGCCCTTTTGAAATTCTTGAAAGAGTGGGAGAAGTGGCGTATCGTCCAGCATTATCCTTACAACTAGCCTGAGTTCATGATGTATTTCACATCTCTATGTTGAAGAAGTATGTTTATGATCCTTACCATGTTATCACTTATGATAATCTTGAGATTCAAAAGGATATGACATACGAGCAAAAGTCAATCAGGATAATTGAACAAGAAGTTCGCCAACTTCGGAATAAAGTTATTCCTATGGTCAAAGTCCAATGGAGCAAATCATGGCCACATGAAGCAACATGGGAAACGGAAGAAGCTATGCGTAGGAGATTTCCTGAATTATTCAACTGTAAGTACACTGTCCATAAAACCATGTATTGAATTTGGTGGGTGGTACCGTTGCGATCAGTGCGTTTCAAGGATCGAGAATATGTATTTTTCTAATTTTTGGTAATTTTTTGATTTTCTAGATTTTCTATAAATACCCACCCATTTTCCCTTTTCTCTTCTTCTTCTTCCTCTTTCTTTCCTGTTGGAGTGCCCTCCCCACCGCGGCTTCCTTCCTCCCCGGGCGATCGTGGCATGGCCTCCTTCACTCTGGCAACGGCATGGCGGTGGCGACGAGGTGGACGCGGGGACATGCTTTTCGCGGCGTGAGGCGGGGCATGCGAGGGTTTAAAAGCTTCTTGTTTCGATTGGCAGCGATCCGGTGGAGCTCGTGCTCCATTAAGGCAGGGGGATGAATTCCCACGCTCTTGTTTACATTTCCCACGATTTGTAGGCCGAGGAGAGGCCGAGTGGGGTGTTTTTAAGCCGAGAGGGAAAAATGCCATGATTAGGGTTGAGTGCCGGATCCGTCGTTTCGTGAGGTTTCAGACCGAATCGAGGCTTTAGATGCATGCCAGGGGGGTTGGGAGAGCTTCCCCCTTGTTTTCCCCATCATCGGGGGATGATCGGGCCGATCGGCGTTATGGGATTCTTCCCGCCGGTCCCGTTCTCGGGTGAGTGTAGCGGTCGTTCCAGAGACCGCCATACGTCTCGAGTGGTCGTGAGTAGGACAGCTTCAGGACACTGTTTTGTCGGTAACTATGGAGGCCCAATATTGGACCGCTACGCTCTGGTTAGCGGCTGCACGATAAACCGCTAACCTTGAGTTAGCGACCGTTCTTCGACCACCAACCTCATTCTCTGACTGTTGCGCCCTCAGGGCGTGTGTTTTGACCGTTGGGAGTCACGTGTACCGTGGCGACCGTAGGTGCGACCGCTAAGGATGCCTCGCGGTCCAAGGTAGGACTGTTTGTCTAGGATAGCGGCCTTATGATAGACCGCTACGCCCGTCGTGACTCGCCTTCTAGTGGCCTAAGATTGGACCACTAGAGTCGGTGTGGCGGCCTAGTGTAGGTCTGCCTGACCGTTCTGGCGGCCCAGTGTAGGACTGCCATTCCCTGGGCTGCCCGAGTTGGTTGCAGTCCCATTTTACTTCGTTCCGTGGTTTCCGTGAGTCAGTTATTATCTCTGGTGACACGTCTACTAGTCGTAGCCTTCTTATGGCACGCGCATGCTGACCAACCCGGGAGTGGTGGAGCGGCTGACCCGAGAGAGATGGTGAGTAGGCTGGTTACCGTAGGGCCCCCGCGTACAGCTGAGTCCGGGCTTAGGGGGAATTACCAGCTAGAGGATAGGCCTAGGGCGTATGATCTGAGTGTGCACACGAGGTTGGGGGCTTCAGACGGCGCTAACAAGCGTGACCCCAGCTAGTCCTTGTTTGTGGTACTGGTTACTTGGTGTGTCTTTGTCTCCACTTGGGACGTTGTAGCTAGACACTTGTGATGTGGTGTAAGACGTCATGGGACACATCCGGTCGTTCTTCTAGTGGGTGGTGCTCCTGTCTACTGGCTGGTATGGACTCGACTTTTGTCAGACCGAGGTTGGTCGTGCGGTGTGATTAGTTAGGTAGTTTTTCAGTTTATTTATTATTGCCTGTTGGTTCTACCGTAGTCCTGTTAGGTAGTGTTACTCTCGTGCTACTTGCATTTCCTACCTTATTTCTTTCGTACGAGGTGGGGGTCCGTGGGATCCCTACTAAGCCTATGAAATGTGGCTCACCCCTGTGTTTTCAGGTGAGGCAGGGTTGTCGCGGGACGTGGCAGGTTTTCAGCGAGGTTCTAGTAGCTGAGGTTAGTCGTCAGTTACCAGAGCCGGGGTATGCCCCGTATACTTGTACCTTTCTTTCTGTTGACTGTACTTATATTTGGATATCATGGCTGAACCAGGGGCGCCTTCTAATGAGAAATGGCAGCCCCTGGGGCGCCAATTTTTAGAAGGGGGCTACCCTCTGGGTGCCTTCTACCTTAACCTGTTAACACTCCGTCATTTATATTAATCAGTAAGCCATTTATCTTGATCTATAAACCACTTATCTTAATCAATTAGCCCAACCAATTATCTAAATCAGTTAACACTAAACTATTTATCCTAATCTAACCCTCAGTCATTAGCTTAGCCTGATTAACCCTCAACCAACAAATTGACTTGCTGATGTTGTTTGACTCAGCACCCTAATTGTAATATAAGCCAATACATTACTGCCCAAATCCCTATTGTTCACCATTATCCACCTGTCAACTGTTCCACCAGCCATAAACAAATAAATGAAGATCAATTCTTCATGATGTACTAATACATATTGACTCAATTTAAGCACAAACATTAGTATGTCTGAGCTCACTCTTCCCACAACATATTGCAATTGAGTCATAACATGTCCCAATCCTCAGTCTATAACTGTCCATCTATAAGGATAAAGTAACAATTAACATAAGTAATTAAGTAATTTTTTTCCTCTTATTGATAAAATCAATAAAGGCCAACTTGTAGCTCGACCTGAAGCCTGTTTTCTAGTGTCCTCGATAAACGACCAATGACTTTTAAGATACCTTGAGGCACCTCGCCATCAACGTTCGCATTGACATTGTACATAAATCGAGGGTTGAAGAAATAACCAGCATTTGTGTACAATTAACTAAATATAAAATGTAAATTAACATAGAAAAATAATTAACTTTATATCAGTACAATTAATCACTCACCAGCTGCATGCAATTCATAGTGTAATGTGTTGTCCCATATGTTCTCAATAATTTTTCACTTCTCATACTCTCTGGGAAGGGATTTATGCACCTCAAACTTGACACGGTCCATGGCCTCGTATAGATATCTCATATCATTCTTGTCATCGCCATCCACAATTCTTAGGACCTTCACGAGGGGTGTGACTACTTTCATGTAACGTGAGACCATGTCCCAAAATTTGTTGTCTTCCACGATGTGGCACACATCCAAATAATCCATCTGAGCATCAACATTGGATTTGTTTATATAATCCCGCATGGAATTGTGGTACATGAAAGACTTGAGCTCATTCTTATATCTGTGCAAGGATTCCAAAGAAATAAAATTCGAAACAAATCTTGTTGGCCCTGCACGGATGATATCTCGGCCCCCACCACTTGCATACTCTTTGAACATGTTCAAGATCCTAAGATGGCCATAAATGTACCGAGTGATATTATCTGCCCTCTCAATTGTTTTCTTCACATGTTTGTTCTTCCCAATATCTTCAAGTATCAAGTCCAAACAATGTGCTGTACATGTGAGCCAATATAAATGTTTGTGCTTCTATATCAACTTCCTCCCTATAGCTTTGTAACTGGCTTTATTATTGGTGACTACTTACACAATATGTTCCTCTCTAATTTGTTTTACCATCTCATCCATCAAATGAAGCAAATAATTGGCATTCTTTTCATAACTTGATGCATCAATTGATTTCACAAAGATTGTACCTTCGATACAATAAACCTGAAAGTTGATCATGGACTTCTTCGTGGTACTAGTCTAGTCATCACACATAATGGTCCATCATCTCTCCGTCCAGATATGCTTGAAACTTTCAACTCACTGATGAAGCTCCTCAACCTCTCCCTCAATGCCACTCCCGTATATGTCTCGACGTGACGGGGCCTTGAAGTCAGGGCTAGTATCTGCTACGACATCAAGCATAGGCTATCAATATTTTGATTTAGCTACATGTGCAGGCACACCTGCCTGGAAAAGTAATTTGCAAATACTTGTTAAATGCATGCCCTACCGATTCAGCTGATTTTTTGACCGCTGTCAATGCCTGATTGATTTTTGGTTGTGTAGTATTTTGATTTCTGTCCACATAGCTGTCCATGGGACCTACTCTCTCCGGGGTTGCACTAGTGTCGGGACGTCGTGTTACACAAACTGTACTGGAGTAGGTCCTTGATTCTATCGGTACTTTTGTCCTTTCTTCGAGCCGTACGCTCACGCTCTACTGCTTCGGTCAGCTTTGGATCTGAATTCTCAGTGCCTTCCTCCTCCTCCTCCTCATCATCCCTCCTTCTCATTCTGTTTACTCTTCCTGAAATCTCTTCACAAATTTCAGCTTGATCTTCAACCCTTCGTTACATCCTATTTTTTTTGTCCATAAGACACTGGCGCATTTCCTTTGCCACCCGTCGGGGACATATGTCGCATTGCTTGACCTCTCCTTTTATCCTTGCTAAATGTTACTTTCCTTTAGTAATTTCGCCATGTATCTTTTTACCATAATAATTATATTTGACTTTTCTTCTTCTAAATCAGAAGTGTCGACATCACAGAACAACTTCGTGAGAATTCAAGCTTCTGTCTGAATATTCTTGTCTCAGAAGAGTTGACACTTTGAGCAGAAGAGTTGACACTCCAGCACTTCGGTCCTCAAAACACTGGGAGCTTAGCTTGAAGAGTCGACACTCCTTGTGACAAGTGTCGACACTTCTCATGTCGTTTTCCACAACTAATCGGACCTCCTGCTTTCAGTTCAAATGGGCCTTGGACCCTATCTTTATGGACCCAGTGGCACTAGATTCGAGGCAACATCAAACGGGACAAGCCTTCTCTGATTGAGTCGAAGGTTGTTATCAAGAAAAGGTTTCTAGAAGGCTGGAGGATCTTTTCTACTGAAAAAGGATTTTCTCTGCCTTGGGGGGCCCACTGAATCGGCGTCCTTGCGTGCGCATGTCAGACACGTGCTACTGGAAGCAGTGAAGCGCAGGGTGGCCAAAAGACCTCTGGGGGCATTCGTCCATGGTAGAAGAGGTGCCCAAGGCTGCTTGAGCAAGAAGTATCAAGGGAATAGAGTAGAGGGCGTGGGTGCTGCGAAGAAGTTGGGTGAGGAATTGCAGAGCTTCCTCATCGAGAAGACCCCTGGAGAAGAGCTGAACGTGGAAGAGGAGCTCTTCCACACGTGTACCCGCCAACTTCCCAAATGCATTTCAGATTGCAAGGAGGGACTGCGTCATCTTCGTCCACCAGGAGACTTCTCACTTCATCAGACAAATCCTTTTGGATTTGAGCTCTCATTCATCTGTCTGATCTACTCTTTATTTTGTTTTACTTTTCTTGCTTCAATACTTCAGACATTACTCTATTTGTTTACCTTACGGGTTGTAGGAAGACGATTTGAGGGTGCTCAGATCATGGGTTTGGGCTGGTTGTGCCCACAAGTTGTTTGACAGCGGAGTGTAGTGTGTTTACGCAGTAAAGCTTTACACGATTGTGTGAGGGGTGGATGTAGGTCTCGTGATAGAGACCGAACCACTTAAAAATCTTATCTTGTGTGGTTTGCTTGTGCCTCCATGTGAATGCTCTTAGATAGATATATGCTTTAGGACCTATACTACCTGTTCAGTCCGGCATCTGCGTTTGAGTTAGGCTACACCTCATTTTTAATAGATAGTGATTCCTATTAACTGGGAATAGAAGGGGTTGATCTATTCATCCCTCCTCCCTAGATTCGCCAATCACCATCTAACACGTGGTATTAGAGCTTGGTCTCTCTATGTGATCTAACGACCTTGAGAGAGCTGGTGATATGGCCTTTAAGAGTCCTATGTCCGAAGGGCAGTCTATAAACAGACCTCCATTCTTTACAGGGACTAACTATCCCTATTGAAAAAATCGTATGTAGGTCTTCATTAGAGCCCAAGACTATGAAATCTGGAAGGTTATTAGCAAAGGGCCATTCGAGCTGCCTGAGGATGAGGATACCTGGACTAAAGAGCAGATCAGATGATCAACTCTGAACTGGGGAGCCAAGCACATCATTCAGTGCACCCTTCATCCAGTCAAGTACTCGAGAGTCTCCCCATGCAAGACAGCAAAAGACATGTGGGATTGTCTTGAGGTAATATATGAAGGGACATCCCAGGTACGTGCGACCAAGGCCAATCTCCTAGTGTCTGAATATGAAAGATTTTGAATGAAACTTGAAGAATCAATTTCAGACACGTATGCTAGGTTAACTATGCTTACTAATAGCTTGATAGAGCTAGGTAAGAGCTACAGTGAACAGGAGATCATGAGGAAAATTCTCAGATCATTGACTCCTGCCTGGCATACAAAATCCACCGTGGTCGAGGAATCCAAGGATCTATCAACCACCAAAGTGGAGGAGCTCATAGGGTCCCTAATGACCTATGAGATAAATTTGAAGAACAAGGAGGAAACCAAGGTAAGTAAGAAGAAGTCTCTGGTTCTCAAGGTAGGGCCAAGCTCTAAAGATATGTCAGAAATTGAAGATTCCTCAACCAGCAATTCTGACGAAGATGAAGTTGCTATGCTGACAAGGAAATTCAGGAGATTTCTAAGAAAAGAAGGTAAAGGTTTCACAAGGAGGAAGCCACAAGTAAAGAATAGTTCCAAACAAAAATTTGAAAATGCCAACAAGTCTGATAAGTCATCTTCTCCTTTGAACCTTGATCATGGGAATTGTCTTACTTCTCAGTGAACGTACCTCGCGATTAAGGATCTTTAAAGGCTTTTGTTCGTATGTAAGATCCTTTTGTATTACTAGGTTACCAGGGTCTATAACATGTGATGGATCGTGCACATACTTTTTCAACATCAATATGTGGAACACGTTGTGAACTTCAGACAATTGAGGAGGTAAGGCGATGCAGTAGGTAACATCGCCAACTCTTTCTAGTACCTCGAAGGGACCGATATATCTTAGTGTAAGCTTACCCTTAACACCAAATCTTCTAATGTCTCGTCTAGGGGAAACCTTAAGAAAGACGTGATCTCCCACCTAGAATTTGAGATCTCTCCTTCTATTATCGGCATAAGTCTTTTGCCTAGACTGAGCCATTTGAAGTCTTTCTCTATTGAGCTGGATCTTTTCTATGGTATCCCTTACCATGTCTGGGCCTAGTAGTTACTTTTCGCCAACTTCGTCCCAGCATATGGGTGATCGACAACTCCTTCCATATAATGCTTTGAAAGGTGCTATCTAAATACTTGCCTGGGAACTGTTGTTATAAGCAAACTCGACCAAGGGTAAGTGATCATGCCAGCTTCCTCCGAAATCGATAATACAAGCTCTAAGCATCTCTTCTATTACTTGATTTGTTCTTTCGGTCTGACCATCTGTTTGAGGATGAAAGGCTATACTAAAGTTGAGTCTTGTTCCCAACAAATATTGTAGACCCTTACAGAAGTGTGAAGTGAAATGCAGGTCTCTGTCAGACACGATTGAAATAGGAACTCCATGCAGTCTGACAATTTTCTTAATATATAAGGCAGCGAGCACATCAACTGACTAGTGGCTCTTTATTGGCAAGTAATGAGCTGACTTGGTCAATCGATCAATGATGACCGATATTCCATTATGTCCTCCTTTAGATTTAGACAGACCCATTATGAAGTCCATGCCAATATCCTCCCATTTCCACTTGGGAACATCTAAAGGATCCAGCTTACCAGCAGGCTTTTGGTGTTCTGCCTTAACTTGTTGGCAGGTGAGACAACGAGATATAAAGTCTGTTACCTCTCTTTTCATGTTGGGCCACCAAAGGTCCGGTTTAAATCTTGGTACATTTTGGTAGATCCACGATAAATAGTATACCTTGATGTGTGAGCTTCCTTTAATATCTTCTTCTTTAACTCTGGACAATCGGGTACACAAGTTCTTTCTCGGAATAATAACCTTCCATCGGATGTTACCTTGAAGTCTGGTCATTCTGCCAACTTATCTTTGATCTCTACTAACACCAGGTCACGGTCTTGGAGTCCTTGTATTTTAGAGAGTAGATCTGGTTGTATCCTCACGTGTGATAGAGTAATACACTTTTTCTCCTTGTCTATACTTATGTCGAGTTTAGAGAATTGCTCCTGCAACTTCCACTCTTGAATCATACAGTTAGCGAATACAGCTCTCAGCTTTCGACTAAGGGCATCAGCTACAGGATTACCCTTTCCTGGATGATATTGTATTGTGAAGTCGAAGTCCTTGAGATATTATAGCCAATGTCTATGCCTCATGTTTAACTCTTTTTGTGAAAAGAGATACTTCAAGCTCTTATGATCGGAGTATATGGTGAATTACTCTCCGTAGAGGTAATGTCTCCAGATCTTTAAGGTAAATACTATCGCAGCTAACTCTAGGTCATGGACCGGGTAGTTCTCTTCATGTTTCTTTAATTGTCGAGAAGAGTAAGCTATGACTCTTTCTCATTGCATCAACATACATCCGAGGCCAATGCCAGATGCATCGGTATATACCTCGAATTTCTCTCCTTCAACTGGTAAAGCCAATACTGGGGCAGTAGTCAAGTGATCCTTTAGAACTTGGAAACTTCTTTCACAATGTTCGCTCCATTCATAACGAATCTTCTTGCGGGTTACCCTAGTAAGAGGCACGGCGATTTTGGAGAAGTCCATAATGAATCGCTTGTAATAGCCAGTTGGACCCAAGAAACTACGGATCTCGGTAGCATTAGTCAGCCTTTCCCAATTCTTCACAACCTCTACTTTCGATGGATCCACTGATATTTCATCTTTAGAGATCACATGTCCTAGGAATGATACTTCCTCGAGCCAAGATAAGCCAGCTGCCCCTTCCTTTTCAGAGCTATGAAGACACCCTTCTCCTTTAAGAAGGAACATATGAAGATGCTCTTCCACCTCTGTGTGGCTCAAAAGATTATTGAGCTGTCAAAAGCTCGCAAGCCAGGCGATGCCTAGAAAGTCAATGACCCTAGCTACTGCCCATATCATCACATGTTGGGTCATCCACTTGAAGATAGCTATGTCTACAAGACTCAGGCATAGAAATTGATTTGAGATGGTCTCATCAAAATGATTAGTGGTCTCGTCGATCCCCCACATCCACATGTGTGGTCTAGACCTGCTAAGGCCACACGTGCGATTCACTACACAACTAGTGTGATTCACATGATGGCCGCATTCTCTCTCTCTGACATCAAAGCAGAGGAGCCCAGCACCAGCCAAGGTGAGCACTCACTGTGATATCCGGGGTGGAGACCCTGGTATGACCGCATACCTCTCTCCTTTCCAAAAGAAAGGACCTGGCGGCTATTCGATGTCCTCATCGAGAGGGGGCAAATCATGCCCCGCGATCCGCCGACAGACTACACCCAATGGGATTTTAGTCATCCCCAGTATTGCCCCTTCCATGCCAGAATTTGCCATGCAATTGAATCCTATGAGGAAGTTCAATACTTAATCTAGGAACAAATCTAGTGGGAGCAAATCGATACTGAAGGGAACTATATGGCAATTTTGAGGCTTCGACAAGCCATTGAAGAAACTATGAGCATCGCCAGAAATGCACAAGAGCAACCAGAACCTCCTAAAGCAAATGGGAACGGGCTGCCTTATCAACATACTCCGGAGTGGCTCGAGTTCCAAACTAACAATCGAGAAGCTCTTGAGTGACTGCAAAGTCGTAGGAGGCGGGATGCCAGTCAGGAGACTGAGCCAATTAATTTCTTGGTCAACATCATCCATTCTCCTGCCACCCCAGCTCCTCCAGAGCCCAGACACTGACTGCCAGTTGACCAGTTCCTGCCAGTCCTGCCTCACGATGGTGGCCCGGGCATGCAAGAGCTGGACTCTCTTCCATTTTCCAAGGAGGATACCACCGGGCTACTCCAAGTCCTTCTTGGTTGAGAGGATATCCTAGTAAGTGACACAATGATGGGCGTCCCAAGCCACTCTTGCTCCCCTCCTACCCTACCTCCACCTCTAGTATCAAGAGATAGGAAGGGGAAGCAAAAGCAGGGTGATCTTCTTTGCATGCCCTACAACCCAGCCCAGATCATAGAGAAGACATCTTTGGAGTCTTTAGCGACTCTGGCCAGCAAGTCCGGCCTTTCATCACAAGGCCTAGTCGACGCGTGAAGTTAGGGTGACTACCCAGAGTGACAATACCCTGCTGCATCTTCAGCTGTCGCTAGACCCTGCTCTAAGCCAGATGATAAAGGCAAGGCTAAGGGGCAAGACTCCAGGTGAGTCCCCCAGTCTACATCTCTGTAGAAGACCTCACCACCGTGGGTAAGGCATCAAACTGTGCATACATCTTCAGACGCCAGCACCAGTATGCCAGCTCACCACAGGCTTCTTTCGCCACCGTGGGTAAGGCATCAAACCATGCATACATCTTCGGATGTCGACCCCAGTGTACCAGCTCGTCAAGAGCTGATTCCTTCGCCACCGCAGGTAAGGCATCAAACCGTGCATACGTCTTCGGATGTCGACCCCAGTGTACCAGCTCATCAAGAGCTACTTTCTTCGCCACCGCGGGTAAGGCATCAAACCATGCACACATCTTTAGACACAAATCCCAACATCCCAGCATACCAAGAGTTACGACCCGAGGTCATCAAGCAGGCGATCAATGCCACCTTCCAAATACAACAAGCAAAAGGTGCCTGGATTGAAATCTGGGCAAAGAAAAATCATCGACCTCTGTTTACGATGGTAAATCACCTATTTTTTTATTCTCTTTATTATTATTATTATTTTGTCGATCAACCAATTAATTAACCCATAATTAATTGACTAGTTGACCGTGTAGGCGTGCCAGTCACATGAGTGACAGATTTATTATGCACTCAATTCGACCCGTATTGGGCGAGAGTGGGATTCGTGTCGGGACCAGCAGTTTTCCATACCATAAAGGTATGACGTTAATTACATCCCCTATGAGGAGGAAAACATCTTCCAAGGAGTTTATCTACATTAGGAGAAGATTCTCTAGCCCTTTCTTAAGCCTTTCTAAGTTGATGTTTATTTGTTCTTGACTTCTGGACGGTCAAATCTGCATATCCTTCATATATTCTACTGAATCCTTGTAGTTAGTGTGTTTGCTGCAAGTGTGCAACGGTATGTGGAGTTGTGGTGTGGGCTGTGCAGCTGATGGTCATTGGCTATGCCTTGTATCGTGATTGTGTGGTTTGGAGACATCGTCTCCGTTTTTTGTTGGAGATTCTCATCTCCGTTGCTACTCTTAGTAGTGTGTAAAGCTGCACCGTGCTGGTGGGGGGTGGACGTAGGCGGATGTTTTGGTCCAGCCGAACCACCTTAAATATCGCATCTTCTGTGGTTGTTTGCTTGAGCTTTATGAATGATTTGTGAATCGTGTGTGTGAATGGTGAGCTTGAGAGAATTATCTTCATGCAACTTAATTAATCTTGTGCTTACTTGAAATTGTTCCGAGTCAATTCTGGTTAGCAGTGAATTGGGGGTAAACAATTCAACCCCCCCTTCTTGTTTACCTTAGTCTGCACCAACAACAAGGACTAGCCAGGGTCGTTCACTACCCCCGACTATGTGTGCACACACAGACCATCTACTCTAGGTCATGTCCTCTAGCCAGTTTTCCCCCCAGCTAGACTCAGGCTACAATGGCAAGTGGCCCTCAGGTAACTGACCTTAAAACCTCTACATGGGACAAGCCTCCACCACTCCTAGGTGGGTCAACATACAAACATGCGCAGGTCAGCTAGATCTAGTGGGTATAGTCACCAACGGTGAGAACCATTCTAACCACGGAAACCACCGAAGTACCACCGATCCATACCAATCCACCAGCACAAGAACCAAGGACCACTAACCAGACAACTAAACCATGACTGCCAGTCCACAGAAGACTAACCAAAGCATAAGATGGGAACACAAGGACCATGGTCCATGACTCCTATAAAGATATCTAACCACAGTCACAGCCATCAGGCGGGAACATCCCCCGTAGTCACGGGACTCTCACAAGGACGGTCGACACGAGTAGCCCAACACAAGAAAGACTGTCCACAATCCACCAACTGACAGGGATGCTCCTCCTCCACTAATACCTCAGAACCAATAAAGCACACGGAACCACTTAGACATGAAATCCAGAAGGCCACCCCTCCTACCGATGTTCCAAAAGGCGAAATCGTAGAGTGCCACACCCCAAGGCTGAAGGGGACTGGGCGACCACTCCACTAGCCACCTAGAGTGCTGGGCGAACATCCCTCTGGCTTCCCAACAGGGCTGGGTGGCCAGCCACTTGGCCGCCCACCCCTGGGCACCTCAGACCTGGGCGGCCACTCTTTTGGCAGCCCAGACTGGGTGGCCACTCCGATGGCCGCCCTCTGCCTGCCCACCCTGGGCATTGAATGGGGGCCTAGGCAGCCACTACTCTAGCCGCCCAGGGGCTAGGGCAGCCACCCCTTTGGCCGCCCAGACTAAGGGCATCAAAATGACGAAAAACATGTCAGACGGCCATAGCACTGGCTGTCTGCACCCCTGGGCGGCCTAGACCATTGGCCGCTCAGTCGTAGATGCAATGGTCACCCTTGTGGCCATTTCATGTTGGATTCACGGAAAACATCACCCGAGCTCCCCCAGAGCTCGATGGGAAGCCTCATTCATCGCTGGACGAAGGGAAAACCTGGGGAATCATCCCCGAACATTTCTACGACCAAAAATCCACATCCAAACCACAAATAAAAGCCTCAATCGGCCAAAATCGTCACTCAACCCCCCGGCATGCTTTTAACCCTAACACAAGAAGAACACCCAATCTCGACCTCACTGGGCATGGAATAGCGGGATAAACACGCTGGAATAGTACGGATCTGTCCCCCTACCTGAAACAGAGCTTTAACCTCACCCAAGAACCTAGAATGATGATCTCCCCACGGTCGGTTCCCCATGAAAGCGAACACGGCCACCTCTGCCTCCGGTTCAGCACGTCCTCGAGCCTTCCCTCGCCGCACGCCATCACCGTCGCTCCGGCCTAGACCACCCCACTATTGTCGGCCATAGGAAGTGGGAACGGGGGAGGGGAAGAAGAAGACAGAAGAGAGTGGGGGAGAAGGTATAATATCTACTCTAATAAGAATGAACAAAATGGGAATGATGGCGGCAAGATTACCTGGGGTGGTGGGAAGGAGGGATGGCCGAGGCTTTTGACCACCCACCTTCCTACTTGTTTTGGGATTAAACCTCTGAGTGTAGGAGCTAAAGGGTTAAGCTACATGCAAGGTACTTACCTGGAAGCTGTGATGCAAGTAGAGAGAAGGTGCTATGAAGTTCAAACCAGACCAAGGAAGGCAGGAGGAAGATGACCGGTGTGGCTCTTCTCACCCTCCAGGAGAAAACTCCAAGAGACTCTTCCACCAGAGCCCCTCTTCCAAATCTCCCCAATGCCTCACTCTGCTCCGATCCACCCAATGGCCTCTACCTCTCTCCCTCTGTCTCCCCCTTGTGCATTGGGAATCGACAGTTTTGTCCATTGAGCTTGGAGTTTCAAATCGTGGGGAAAAGATCGTGCAAAATGGGGGGAAGAACATGCCCACGAGCTGGGCCACATTCTCTGACCGAGTAAACAGAGGGGGGCGGCCAAGTCTTTGGCCTCCTTGAAGGGGAGGGTGGCCAGGTCTTTGGTGACACAGCAAAGCAGGGTGGCCATCACCTGGCCACCCAGAGCTGGGGGCGACCAAGTCTTCGGCCGCCCAAACCATGCTCCTTGGGCCCCTTAAGTGGACGAGGCCCAATAGCTTTAAGGCTACGGGTTGGGCTTTAAAACTCAAAACATTAGTAAAATAAGTATCACAATGAAGCGTCATTCACACGAAGGTCCATTGAGGATCCGCTGGATGTCCGAAATTAGACATCTACACCCAACACCCCACTCAGGTGCTCAGTCCTGAGCTCTAGTCGAGCCAGCCTTCCACAAGGGTCTCTTGACCCCAGGGCAAGACTCCCCGACACTCCGTTCGGGCCCCTCGACCCGAACCCCTGAAGAGTCGTCGTCCGACCCAGGTTTTCAGCACTTGGCTCGAGGCCCTCCAGTACCCAAACTGGGCACACTACCTCAGGATCTCTCAAGGTCAATCCCCGGCCCGAACTCTCTGCGTCGGGCCTCAGGCCTCTCTGCCCCATCATGGGACTCTGTCCCCTACCCCTCAGTGGCGCCGACTCGCAGCACAGGTCTTCCTTTATGGGACGAGGTGACCCCGACATTGGGTGTGGGACCTCTACCCCACTCTCCTGTCTCCCCGACATCGGGTATAGGCTTGTAACCTCGGGTCACCGGCACTCCAGCACCCCCAGCTATACTGGTTCTCGATGCAAGGGTGTCGTCTTGAGCGTCGACAACACTTTTATTGGCCCGGGTGAAGGCTTACACCCGAGCTACCCAGCCGCCAGCTTCCACCACAAACTTCATGTCTAGGGGGCCAATCCCAATAGTTTCGGATGATGGTCTTGTGCCACCAGCTCCTATAGGCTGGGTCTTCTCGGTCTACCACCTCAGAGCGGGGTTTTCTTCTGCCAATATGCTGCCTCCAGTCATCGGCTGCCGTGTTAGCAAAGCTCCCTACGGGGATCACCCAGTCCAGCGGGCCCTTCTTCCCGAAGTCGCAATCGGCTAGGAATTGGGCCCACCATGTCTTCGGTGCCCTCGGTCGAGACGCCCCAACTACAGCACCTACAATCACTGCCTGCACCTGCCTCAGGGACTTTAGCGCCCCGTTGCCGCCTCGACCCGTAGACAATGAACCCCGGCTGCTTTGGGGCCACTGCTGGGCTATCCGCTCCACTTCTCGGTGGATCCGAACAACATGAGTCCTCAAGTACCCGTCGTCCAGTGGGATGGGAGGAAGATCCTCCCTCAGAAGATGACCTTCCTCAGCTCTCCTGATCGCTGAGGCCTTCTATCGGTTCAGGTGGCTATGCTCGAACCACCACCTGGCGTAGTGGACGTCGAACCCCCTCGGCGCCCCAGTCCCGACGTCGGTAGCTGCTCCGGCTCCCTGTGGCAGTAGAAATCCCGCCATGCTGTAGCCAACAAGTGGGTGTCTTGGCCTCTGTATTGTCGGCTCGTCAAAGGAAACTCCCGATTTGGCGGGATCCTCTGGTGGTAGCCGAAGTTCCTCATGAACCTGTGTGGGTAGTACGGCTCCAAGGAACTCGTCGCAGACTGGTGTAGCACCAACACCACCGGTCGGGATATATATATAATGTCTCAAATGCCTAGGCCATCGTCTAGGTGTTTGAGGTATGAGGCGACCCCTCGGTCGTCTCACGTTTCGGACTACATAGTATGTGAGGGACAAGTGGCCAATAAGGTTAACCTGTCATGCCCTACTGGATTGAGGTTCACGTTGAAAGTGTGAAGGACGGGAAAATTAGCAACTGATTTCCAGTTCACAGGGGATATCTTTCTCGGTTCATGCCCCAAATCTTTGAGTTTGAGCAACTTGACTCAGGTTTTGGACAGAGAGAAATGGGTGGTTGAGATCATCATCATGTTATTCCATGCATGCACATTCTTGTCTAAAATTTATATTCCTGAGACATTGGTTTTCACAGACACATTAAAAAACACTTATATCTATGCTGCATCATCTAGTTTGCAATGTTATTGTGTGGCTGAAAATGTTGATGACTACAAAGAGGCAAATCAAATTGACATCTCAAATGTCACACTCACACTTGCTAGGGTTTCTACAATATCTACTTCTAAATCACATACATGCTTGACAAGGTCCTGGGTACACAAAACGAACCTACACCAGCCGATATCCATTTTTAGCTTCTTTTTCTTTTGACTGATGAGGGGACCCATTTTTTTAATTAAAACAAGGAGTAGAAAAGTGGCCTGCAATATTACCTCGCCATTTGGGCCAAAGACTAGTTCAATTCTAGCACCGCTGTTCCAGAGTGAGATGTTTGTCTACACTTTAGATTATTCATCGGGCTTAGCACATGCGACCTCTTATGATTATTATATTCATGAGGAGCTGATCATCTGTGTATGGAAGTGATTTGATGACTGTGGAAAACAAGAGTAGATGCATACAATCAACCATTGGCTATGTATTGTCATGATTAAAAATTCTTTGAGGCTGCCTTGTGGCTCAATTGGAGTGATGCCGAGCTTAAAAGAGGAGAGTGCGTGATCAAACCAGGCTGTGGTTTAAATTATGTGAATTGAGTTTATCAGATTTAGCTGATTTTATTCTTGGCATGGAAATGAGTAACAAAGAAATATTCTTCTGACATAAAAGGAAAGTTAGATAAGTATCGTCAGAATTCATATCCAGACTTGAGTAATGCGTATTCAATGTCAGTGTCCAACTATCTTATTTCCTGATTATGTTCACCATTCTACTTCCCTGCTCCATTACTTTTTTACCTCTTTGTGATTGTGAAACCTGCAAAATGACAAAAAGTGGGGAGGGAACCACCTGGACCTGGTAGCCTCCCCTGAGAGGCCACCCACCTTGCCTCCCTAGGAGGCCACCTAGACGAGGTCCTCCTCTCCCTCTCTCTCACTCCCTAGTCCACCCGGACCACCTAGGGGGGGAGGGGGAGCACCCTGTCCACCCCCTCTTCTCTTTCTCTCTCTCTCCTTCCCTCTCTTTTCATTTAAAAAGAAAAGAAAAAGAAAAAGAAAAAAGGAGAAAAGAGGAGAAAAAAATTAGGGGGTGCACCCGAGCGGGTGGCCCCTCCAAGGGGTGCATCCGGTCCGGATGACCCCTCCTAAGGGTGCACTTGGTCCGGGTGGCCCCTCCAAGGGGTGCATTTGGTCCGGGGAGCCCCTTCCTCATCCTTTGCCTATAAAAATCTCTTATGCCTATAAAAATCTCTTAGGGGTCCTCATTCAACAACATATAGTCGAAGGAGCACCCACCAAGGAGCACCTTGTGCAAGGAGCTTGAAAATTAGAGTTTCCCTCTTTAAGGCTTGAAGGCTTAACGAGATTTTGTTTACATAAAGATCCTTAATCAAGGGTATGTCTATATAAATACCCCATGATAAGGAAAAAGGGCCTTGTGCCTTGTTTTCTACCATGCAAGGGTGTTTGCAAATGTGCGCCTATGATGGTAGCTATTCCCCTTTTTCCCCTATGATGGTCGATCCGCAACGGTGCGCCGATGGACGCATGGAGATGGATCGTAGTCCATAGGTGCTCAAAAAGAAGCAGCAATCTCCTAAGTGTTTTTGCTTGGTGCGCGTCTCCACCAAGGGGGGATTTGTGCCTTATGTTAAAATTTCACAGAAACCTTTGCTCAGTCTAGAATCTAGATATTACAAAAATGTCCATGGTTTATCTTAAATTACTCAAAAATTCTTGTTCAATTTATTTTCTTCTATTTGGATTGATATAAAATACTTGAATTCCCTCTTATAAAAAATGGGTCTGAGAATCAAGTTATCAAAAATGGATGTATTTGTTAAAATCACATAAAATTATATTAACTTGCCTAGCTTATGAAATTTTAAACAACATAAAATTATTAAAATCATATAGTGATTTAGATATGTCTGTAGGCGAGACGTAAACTGAAAACCGCAAAGGATATTAAATTGCATTAGGTCTGTATCCGTGAGGGAGGGAGGGCGGAAGAAGAAGAAGCTAAGTGGGAGGTAATGGCGGCTACGTGCGAGCGCGCAAGCCACACAAGTTGAAACTCGACAGCGGAGGGTGTAATGTGCTGGTACCATCCTAAAATAATAGGCTAATTGGGAGACCCATACCACATTATTATTAGGCCCCCGCCTCTAGGCTAATATCCGGCATAGAACTAAATTGAATGTTCTCACACAACAAATCTCCCCCCATTCACGATGCACAGCCCCCGGTGCCTACTCTAGGAGTGGGGACGTTTAGGCGCTATTTGGGCCCCCAGGTCACTACCTCCCGGACATTTATGGGTGTTTCCCCATGAACGTGAATCGAACGGGCTCAAACACTAATTTATAATGGGCCGGTACCACCAATTTGTTAGCTCCTACTAATTCTGACCTTGAATCTTCTTCAAAAATTACAAATTGATCGGAAAACGGAGCACTCATCGCCGGCTTCTTATGCCCAATGGTCGATGGAGGTGGAGGGACCGCTCCAAGAACTTCGAGAGTAGTTATACCTGCAGGAATTGGATATGGAAGAACGGAGAGAATAAATCTCGAATCGCCTCCACTCCAACCTGTCGACCTGCCCTTTTAACAGTCTGTCGACTTGCCCTTTATAGTGTCACTCTAGTCGGTCGACCTACTCTACATAGGGATGAACTCCCATTACTTATCGGAGAGAGACTGTCAGTCCATCGACGATTTGGGAAAGAGCGTGAGTACGACTTCTCTGCATCTTTTTTATTAGCACCGTTTTGTAGGGGGGAGGGCTGCAACAAAAGGATCATGCCTTTTTTTGCGAGCACCAATATGGGTGTTACCAAACCTTCGGTCGGGGAGAAATGGAAGCAAAAAGGCATCGACGTAACCCGCATGCCTGTGGGTCGGAGCTGCCCACCTGCAGGTGCAGTGCCAGAGAGCCCTGAAATTTTTTTTCTCCACTTTTCTGCTTCTTTCCCCACGCTTATTCTCATCCACCACTACTTCTCACACGTACGTCCACCACTTCTTCTTTCAGCTTATCTTTCCCCTTTCAGCAATAAAAGAGAAGCAGCACCTCCTCTTCTTATTTCCAATGCCAAGGGGGGAGGGAGCTCGTTCAAACTCTGGGAGCTCTACAAACTCTCAAAAAGAAAACCTTCCATAAACTCAAAAGCTCTCCGTAAAAGAATTTTCAACCTCATGCAACTTCAGTAATTCTGTGTAAACTCATGGCCTTGCGTGAACTCAAAAGGGATTCTGTGTAAACATTCAATAAACTCTTGTGTAACCTTGAACCATACGCTACAATGGCCTATTGATGGGAAAAAAATTCCAGCTCTAATGGGTTTTAGAACGAGGAAACAATCCCACGACGTGCATCTCCTTCCTTCGAAGGTCAAAAGATCCAAATCTTACTGAAAAAAGAGGAGCTACAACGAACATGACACGTAACAGAATTGGCGTCTAGTGCAACTAACGCTAATTCAATTAGCGTCCAGTGCGGACGACGCGACTTCATTGGCAAAATAAGGAAACAAATAGTTTTCATAGTTAAAAATCAAATTTCACGTTCATGATCCAGACGTCAATTAATTCGCACCTTCTCAAAGTGGCGTCAATTTATCATTTTTAAATATAAATTAAAAATATGAAAAGTTGGAATTAGCGTCCACCCAGAGGGATGCTAATTCTTATGAGTCGACTCATGTGGAGATTGAGTTGACCTAGGGGTGCAAAGTTGCGTCACTCTACGAAGCTAAAGAGTTAGCGTCCAAAAAAAGTCTAGAAAAATAGAAAAAAATTCGCAAGCTGGGTGGGCTGGCCCATGAGGGCATACTTTGAGGGTCTATCAACTTGGGCTGTCCGAAATACTGTCATGTTAACGAACAATTAAGTCTGAACTAGGCTGGACAAGGCTGAGTCCATATTGGCAAAATTCTCCTCCTACCGCATGGCACTCCACAAGGACACCTCTACCATTGCTTCCTTCACTCGAACTAAAACAAGGAAGAAACAAGAAATCTTTCTTGGTCGATCTCCCCTTACTCTTTTAAGAATAAGAAAGATGCTTTTGGAGTTTAAATCTGTTCATTTGGAATCAGACTCCTTCAACTTCTACCTTTTTATTTACTAATTGATTTTTATTTTTATTTTGCTTTACTATTTCTTTCATTTCACCTCTGTCACTTTTTAGAAACATTTTTTTCTCAATTTTCTTTTAAGTCCCATAGTTTTGATCTTGCATAATCTAACCCATTTTCTCATCAACTAGAGGGCACTAATAGCTTGATTTTTTTTCTATCAACGGAAATGTGTAATCATTGATAGCTTTTCCCCTCTTCCTCTTTCTCTATCCAATAGGTAGTGCTTGAATCAGTAGAGTAACTTTTCTTTTGTTCCATATGAATCGGCATTAGTACATTTCAATTTTTTTTGTAATACTGTCAAAGGAAAACATCAAATCAGATTAAAAACAATCCATTAGAAAAAATAGAAAGATGGACAACCTCTTCTAACTTCCTCTGATCTGCCTTGACAAATGTCATGCAAGTTTTGTTTTGTTTAGATCTTCTGTTTTGGATGAAAGGTTTCGCCCACGTTGCATGGCATTGCTCATGTTTGAATTGGGCATTAGGATGCTTCACATTTTGCCTTCTAGTGGTTTTAGGAGAAGCACGGACTGAAAGGTGATGTATCGTCGTCCAAGTCTGAGTGTAGGCACTGCATCATCGAACTTCTTCCTTGGACGAAGCAACCATCGTCTAACATAGACTTTGGGCGATGTATCATCCATCTACTTTTGAGTTTTAGATACGCAGTTTGATTTTTCGGCGATGCGTTGCCCAACTTTTCTCTTCGGACGGTGAATACCCTATTTTGTGTGTTTTTAGGTGAGGATCTTTGTGCAGGCGATGTATCGTCTACTTTTGTTGATTAGGTGATCTTTCATCTGAGTTTGAATGCTCAGACGTTGTTCCGTCTAGTTTTGCATGGTAGGTAGTGTTCTATCTTTTTTTTTTCATTGAAGTGGTTGTTCTGTCAAGTTTAAATACTTGGATGTTGTTCCATCGACTTTGCAGTTTTAGGTGATCAATTGTCTAACTATGAATTTGGACGACAGAACATCTAATTGCTAACTTTTTTAGCTGAAAATTTTTGGCTAAAAAAGTAGGTGAAGCACCGTCTGATTTTTATTTTTGAGTGAGATTTCTCGTAACAGACGATGATTCGTCTAATATCTATTTTAGGCGAATAAGAAAGTTTGAGACTGTTGCTTTGAGTTTTTAGACGAAGTACACTTAGATGAACTGCTTCGTCATCCATTTTTGGCTTTTAGGTCGTGCATTGTCTGATATGTTCTTTCTGATGGTGGAAGATAGACCCAGGGTCATCTAGTTTAGCCAGTTAGGCAATGCTTCCGTATGAGTCACGGACTTAGACACATTAGCCTCTAATTGTTGGAGGAGTGTGGAATCTGATCCGGATGTTGGTAGGCTTCTCCCTGTCCAATTTTGTGTTAGAGGTGAAAATTTTAAGGGATATTATTATAATTTCACGTAGGAGGATTGCCTTGGGCGTCTTATATATAAAGGCATCATCTATTGTAATCATTACTGTGTGCGAAATAAGAAATCTTAAAAAGTCATATCGCTTCCGAACCACGTAAATCTTTGTGTTCTTGTGATTTGATCTTCTCTTCCCTCTTTTTTCTTCCTTCTCTGTTGTCTGCCCATCTCTACAGGTGCTCCGGACACTAACACTAATTGCGCCTAATTTGCCTAGAACCATCCCGAGTTTTTGGCCACGTGTTCTATGAGACTTGAGCTGCCGCTAAACATGTATTTAGAGCTAACCCATTTTCTGAAATATTTAAACATTTATTATGCCATAGAAACTAAGATATTTAAATTGTGTTATTGTATCGTAACTTAAAAGATAATTAATTTGTGAGAAAAAATATTTATCTAATAATCTCGTTATTTTATTCATTATCTAAACTTGTGATGTGGATGATCCCTCGTTGCCTGGGGTTGAAAAGTAGAAAATCCCATCGCCCACGTTTGCCTTTGTACTTTTAACTAAAGCTTTGTTTACATCGATCGCCTAAGTATGACGGTTGGGCGATTCCGATTTAAATTTCCATCGTCCAAGGTAATGTTAGACAAAGTCTTCGTCTAAGTTGGGGATATTATGGACGATGACATAAAAGGTTAGGCAGAAGCTCATTTCATCTAAGTTTATATACAAATAAGGTTCGTTTTGGCCTGGTAACGGATAAGATCCATTTCAGATAATGTTTGTTATCTATCTTTTAGCTTGGCATTGGTATGGAGTTAGTCTAAAGGTGTACTAAGTGAACCCGATTAAAATAACTCAGAATTAATTCATTTTTGATTTAATAGTAGGGTAGTTAATATGAGAGTAAGGATGTGGACTAACCTAATTTTAATCTAGTATGATTTGATAAATAGTAGGTTAACCCAGTAATAATGAGATAGAGAAATAACATTTATTATGAGAGGGAGAGACACATTTAATTGAATATTTATTTGAGTTGGCCGCCGACTTCGGCCCATTCAGTTCGCGCTTGTGCTTGCTTGTGTAGGTCCGAGGTTCGTTTCACATCAAAAATACCTCGATTAGGACTTCTATTTTCCTAATCTTCCCTAGGCCATCGCACAGGTTCCTGTGTAGTTTATTGCGATCTAGCATTTTACAGAATCTCTAATTCTCCAACAGTTGGGGCTTCTAACATGAAAATCTGAGGGAAGTTAGATAAAATTAAGAGGAACAACTTCTTCTAAAGGACTAACCTGATTAGATGTCTCCTTACCTTCAAAATATGCGAGCCAAAATAAGGATTTGCGCAGGTCAAATTCAAGGTCTTTACATAGGGTTCACCTAGGGTTTAAGATATTATATCGATCCTAGAGTCCTAAATTAGTGTAAAATTAATCCCTAGAGAGTTCTAGAGAGTCCTCCACGCCATGTAGCTTTGATCTAAGATGATTTGGTCATCCAAGATCCCAGCTTTTCTCATTTTCTGCCATTCACGGAATCTGGGGAGCTTAGCGGTCATGGGAGGACCGCTAGGGTGGGTCTTGCGGTCGCGTGATAGACTGCAAGGGTTCATTAAATCTGAAATTTCTAGATTTTCATATTATCTCACATTTATCCTCTAATAGTTGTATATATATCCCATTTTAATTTTGTAAATTACCTAATTTATGTTTTTATTAATGGGCTTAGGTCTAAAAGCCTTGGAATTGGGTCTTTGGGCCTATTTGAGTTGGGCTTAACCCTTTAGTTGATGTAGGGCCTTTAGATGGATCAAATAAATCCTTAATTCTTCTTAATAGCCCATTAAGCCTTTTAACTTGCTTAGTAATTATATTTTAACCTCAGAAAATTCCTAGAAAATTCTTGAGCATTATAAGAGGTGCGGGGATGGGCACCAATGCCAGAGGAGCCTCAGGTGGTTGAAGGGCCTGGTGATGGAGCCCTGGTAGTGGGGCTCTTCATCGAAGCAATGGAAGGAGCTGGGAGGGGGGCACGAATCACTAGGGTTGTCGGTGGATGCTGCTAGCTTGTTGCTCTTTGTTATGATCAGTATGTGACGTAAGACACCCTAGGATGCAACGGGGGCTGACCAAATGCTCCTCGATCATGCGAGGTGGCAGTTGAGATGTGATGGTACGACGAAAGGTTCAGGACTTGAGGAAGGTTGGCGGGCGTTGATTGTGGTTCGTGTTGTGGCTTTTGGTGTGGTGGTCCGCGCAGCAACAGCCCAGGAGTTGAATATTTTGAGGACTCGAGAGTTGTGGATAGATTAGTGTCAATAGGGACAGATTCAAGGGAATAATGTCCGATGGTTAGAGGTGTAATAGCCCTCAAGCCTGGCATCTTTAGTGGTTTCTTCGCTCCTCGATAAGTGTTTTTGCTTGTTAATGATTCCAAAATTAGAGACAGGCATAGGTAGAGAGTGTGTGGCAGTGGCTAGCTCAACCGCTGTGGCAGAGTGTGGCTGGCTATCAGCAGAGTCAGTGCTCAAGGCGTAGTGAATCGTAGTTCGGGGAATTACAATGGTGTGCCGGGAGATGCTACCAATGTGGTCCGATGGGACACTTGGTAAGTATTATCGGAGGAGCTGACCTAATGGTAGGAATGGTTTTTCCTGGTGCTGGAAGGTGAGGTTCCCAATGTGCGTGAGATTCAAGGTCAGGTCAAGCATGGAGACCTCCCGCTTTGTAGGAGGCATGTTGGTGTCTCCTTTGTTGAAGAGGACTGCATTTTGCTTGAGTTTCACAGTCTCACATCATGTGTTCAAATTGGTTCACCTCCTCTTATTTGCCTAGGAGTCTGTGCGAGGCGTGTTCCTTGTTTTGGTGATGTGACTGTGTGTGAGAATTCATGCCCAACCCCTTGGCATGTAAGGGTGTGTTGGTGCTATTATGGAAGCATGAGAGCCAGTTGGATTGTGTGTGTGAGAATGAATGGCTGGTGTTGTGACTCCCTATGTGTTGTGAATCAGAGCCTACGGAGTTGCAGGAGGATTACAAGATTAGAAGAGAGAGCTTGTGCCCTGGGTTCGAGGCATTTGAGCCTTCCTCACCCTATTTTTTGATGTGTGAAAGGGATGAACTATAGATCAAGAGGGAGGGTGAATAGATCTATCCTAAATTAGAATTCTGCGTCGTTTTGACTTCTGTCGGAGTCTATGTGATTGCCAGGGTGATTGTGGCTGTATCCCCTTCGTTTTGGCACGAATGGGGCGTGGAAAGGCCACAATCGAATGAACCTCTGGGTTTGCTCACCGTGACGCTTGAACGGTCGCACCAGAGACCGTTCATGTGCATGGGTAGTCGATTTCGGACCGTTTATCGTGTCCCGATGTCAAGTTGAGTGGTCAGTCGATAGACCGCACTGAGGCATGAGCGGCCAGGAGTGGTCCGCCCATCGTCCATTAGCAACCAGTTCTCAGCCGTTCATCTTCCCCGTTGGGTTGAGCGGCCAGGTTCTGCCCGCTTATCCCAATTGACCTTTAGTCAATAGTTTTATGTCGGCTCAGATAGGTAGTTTGGTCAAAACAGTTCTAACCAACACTATAGTAGGTCAGTTGGCTTGAGCGGCTAGTCCTTAACCGCTCATGCCTTTGCGCGGCCCAGCCCTAACCGTCCATCCTTTTAGTGTCTAGGGGTCAGTTCTATTAGGCAGTTGGCTGCCAACTGTTCATCCCCTTTGAATGGTCCATTCCAGACCGTTCATCGCCTTTGAATGGTCCATTCCAGACCATTCATCCCCTATGAATGGTCCATCCAGACCGTTCATCCCCCTTGAATGGTCCATTCTAGACCGTTCATCCCTCTTGAGTGGTCCATTGTGGATCGTTCTTCTTCCCTTGAGTGGTCCGATCCAGACCGCTCATCCCCATGAGCAGCCCAATGTTTACCGCCCATGTTGCTGTGTTCGTTGAGTTATCAGTTGGATGTGATGGCCTACGCTATGTCCATCAGTCTTAGGTTTATGTCCTAGGGCGGTGTCTGTGTGTCGATGGTGTGCTGGGTTGGTCAGTTGAAAGTTGACGGAGTATGGTCTATTCTCGAACTGTCGTAATTTTCCTAAGGACTCAGTCTAGGACTACTATCATGCAGAATGGCGTTTCCCGACATCTTGGTTTCTGTTCATCTTGGCTTGACCTTGTGGTTTGCCTGTTGTCCCATGGATGTCTCCCGATGTCCTCTGAGGGCTAAAACCATTATGTGAGATAGCCAAGAGTGTTCATGCAGTGAGTAGTATTTTGTATTGCTTTTATTATCATTGTCTGGTTCTGGTCAACCCGATATGACCCAGTGGTTGACAGGTGACCTTATGTGTGTCTCGATAGTTCTGTCCAATTCGAGACAGTGTTCTGGATGCCATGAGGTATAGTCTTACCTCGGTGTGCATGTCTAGCTGTGTTGAGGGTTCTCGATGTTCCCTCAGGTCTCCACGTGTCGTTTCCTTCGATCGTATCATTTCTTCTGGCTTAGGATTAGACCGATTGGGTGCTTGTTCCACTTTGTGCGGTGATCTTGGCTCCGAGTCATGAGACCTAAGGATCGTTGTAGCTTAGGTCTAATTGTCTTGTCCTGAGTCTATCGGTAGTTGTCTATGCTGTCATTGGTGCTTCGTAGTACGTGTGGTAGGGCTTCTTTGACTATCTGTACTTTGGCACTTGCATTTTAGAGTCTGTGTCTCGTGATCCTCCACTAGTCGTAGCCTTACAACATGTTACGGCGTGTCGACTCTTGTAGTGGGGCACTTCTCGATTTACGGTTCTTAGGCTAGTTCCGTGGGCCCCCAGCTCTGTACTGCAATGTCCGTAGGGGGGAATACTAGCTAGAGGCCTGGCTCTAGGCATGAGTTGGTGTGTGCACACATGGTCAGGGCTTTGGACTGATGCCGACGGGCGTTACCCTGTCTAGTCACTCGCGACGGGACTCCTATTCTGGTTCTCAGAGTGTCTTAGTCTTTGTCGTGCTTCTACAGGTGGCATCGTAGACGAGATACTTGTAGGCACAACATAAGACGTCGGGAGACGTGGTAAGATGTTCTTCTAGTGGTGGGTACTCTAGTCACGTGACTTGTTACTCTTTCGTGACTCTCATGTTTCTCGTGCATTGTGACTTTGCTGGGTTAGCCTACTCGTGGCTTTACCCGAGGTCAGTATAGTGGTGTGTCCTGTGTACGATGTTCTAGTCATGCACATGGTTGTGTCTGGATGGGCGCACATGACTTTCAAGTCGTGTGTGCTTAGCGTCCGTCTGGTCTGTCTAGGTTTTCCTAGGCTCGATTACATTAGAAATTAGAATTCACAGGTGCACAATAATTTTAGCAATGATTAATTAAAATAGTACAGAAGTAATTTAAAATGTCAGAGTGGTATTTATATACACTAGTCCAGAATTACAACAGTAGCTACAAATATTTAAGTCCCGCAGAAGGAAGAAAAGACAAGACTACTACTATACGGGGCATACCCCGGGCAAAAATACAAAAAGGCAGACCGACGGCTGGCACTCTACGTGCGGTCTTTGAAACCACGAGAATCACTGGCAGACGGTTGAGACAGCTCACTTGTAAGAAGGAAGGGTGAGTCATAGCCAGACTCAGTAGGGGTCACGCGGATCCCTACAACATACTAAACAAGCAAGTATGTAATTAAAATACAATTAGAGCATGCATTTAGACAATTAAACAGACAGATGCACTAAGTCAACATGCTACTATACTAGAATAGAAATGTCTATCTGGACAAGTAAATCGGCTAACGAGATGCCAACATAAATAAATAAATAACAAGAGCAACTGCTAGCGACAAGAACTAACGGTAAAAACTACATCTACCAACAGAATAAACTCAATCATTCCAGTGACAAGAGAAAGAACAGGGAAAACTCCACGAGAAGAGAGAGACCAGATGCACCCCCTGATGACTTACACTGCATCTCAGGCAACTTGCGAGTCTGTGCCATGACAAACTAGAGGCATAATTAAACCGTACCAACAAAGAACTAGTCAGAGTAACACTCGTCAGTGTCAGCTCTTGCCTCTGACCACGTATGCACACACTGACCCGTGCCTAGGGCCAGGCCTCCAGCTAGATTTCCCTCCCCATAGAGCGCCACAGTCGAGCCGAGGGCCCACGGTACTAGCTTAAACTGTTTGATGGGACTGCCCCTCCACCTCTCCCATGTGGGTTGACGTTCCGTAAAGTCTAGGGCTACGTCTAGTGGTTCCATCACATGGAAAGTCCAAGTACTCCATTGGGATTCTAGGAGCAAGCCATTAATCATAAAATAACACCACTATATTATAGACGTAGCATAGAATGCATTAAACAGGAATTAAACATGCTTTCGCAAAAGTCCAAAAAGAGCAGAGTGTAACGGACCAAGGTCGGGGCGATATGCGACTATAACGCGCCTCCCCCAGACCGTTATGCTCACTCGTGCAACACCAAAACTCAGACATACAGACTATAACGTGCCACCGCTAGGGCATTATACCAAGTATGATGCGCCGTCGCATGCACGTTATAGTCACCCAAATAACCATCGAAATCACACTAACCATAATGTGCTACGACTGGTGCGCCATGAGACTATAACGCACGGGGATGGGTCCGTTAAAGTCACCTGAACATATGAAACTTAGAAAAGTCCACAGTTTTGCACATCATATAATGCACTACGAGAAGGGCGTTATATCGGACACGACGGACCGGACCTAGTCTGTCATGTTCAACAACCTACAGACCGACAAAAATGATGGTCACATAACGGTCCAAGAATGGTCTGTCATGTATAACATAACGCACCCCCAAGGGTCCGTTATGCCTATAATGGCCTCTGAAAGGTGCGTTATATCAACTTGGAAACGAGAGGGACGAGTTCGGAACTGAACTCCCCGCCGGTCGAGCCGGATCGATGCGAAACAAAAGACAAGGGGTAGGAGAAGCTAAATAACAACATTTTACAACTACAACATGCATCAAAATGTAAATACAATGGCCATGGTGAATTTTACAAGCAATTTAGCCTAAAACTCCCAAAAATGCACCTCGCACGAAAAATGATGAAACGCCTACGCATGGACATGCATGTGGTACCAAATGATCCTAGCGAAGCAAGGAGTCCATCCCCCTACCTCGATCGCAACGATGACCCCAACAAATATGCATGTAGATGATGGAGCTCCGTGACCTTCCCTGACCCGTCCTGTTCCCACGCCCCACGAATCGCGGAATGGAAGGCACTGACGTGATCCTCGCGATGAGCCCGTTCCAACGACACCTTCTGCGCCTCGATCTGGGGTCGGCATCGCCCAGAACGAGCAAGAAGGGGGGTGGAGGAGAGAGAAAGAGTGAGAGAGGGGGAGAGAAATGAGGGAGAGAGAGAGAGAAGTGAGTGGGGAGAGAGAGGAGGCGGCACTCAAAGTAATGTCAATTTTGGCATGTCTACAATCACCAGGCGAGTTCTCGTCCTAATCGGGCGAGGTATGGGTTTGTTCGGACTTCCCATTTTCGACTTGCGCTTGAATGCGTAGACGCGGGTGCCGCATGATCATCATCGTCATTTTTTAACGTCTACATGACCACTACACCCTCGAGGGCTGGATCACCCCCAGTCCCGGTACCAGCTCCCAGTCCCACCATCGTGGCTTCAATGCCTTTACAGGCTAGCCACCCAGTTCTAGTATCAGTTCCCAGTCCCAGCACCATGGCTTCAATGCCTTTACAAGCCAGCCACCTAGTTCGAGTACCAGTTCCCAGTCCCAGCACCGTGGCTTCGATACCTTTACAGACCAGCCACCCAGTTCTAGTACCAGTTCCTAGTCCCAGCACCGTGGCTTCAACACCTCTACAGGCTAGCCACCCAGTCCCAGTACCAGCTCCCAGTCCCACCACCGTGGCTTCAACGCCTTTATAGGCCAGCCGCCCAGTTCCAATACCAGCTCCCAGTCCCAGCATCGTGGCTTCAACGCCTTTACAGGCCAGCCACCCAATTCCAGTACCAGCTCCCAGTCCTAGCACCATGGTTTCAATGCCTCTACAGGCTAGCCACCCAATCCCAATACCAATCACCAGTTCCGGTATCGGGGCTACAACGCCTCCACAGACCAACCACCCAATCCTAGTACCAGTCGCCAGTTCCAACATCTCGGCTACAAATCCTTCACAGGTTAGCCGACCAACCCCAGTCCCCAGTCTTAACCATTGGCTGCGATGCCTTCCAAGACCATCCGGTCAGCCCAGCCCTAGTCTCTCAAACCACTACAGACTACACTGTTAGTCAACGACATAAAGACAACCATCATTCAGGCAGAGACCTATAACCGACGCATTCCAGAATCAATTTCCAATGCTAACCCCATAGGCCGCCATATCTTGACCAACCTACGCTAACCTCATGCAACACGGGCCCTCCTCTTCCAGGAACTGGCCCCCAGTGTCTGGTCTCTTCCCCTACTCCCCATTACCCAACACTCAACTCCCTATGTCCAAAATTCAAACCCAGTCCTCCCTTTCAATGCCTGAAAATCGGGTGAACTTGACCTATTGCCCCCTATACCAGTACATGGTAGGGAAAAATCAAGCAGACTAACAGCAAGTGGTCACTAATCCCTGCATCCAACACTATTCCATGGAACAAGAAGTGGAACAACTCAACACATAACATCATAAACATCTGGAATTTGTCATTGATACTCTATAAAAGGGAGCCCAAGACATGCCCTTGGGGTAACAAAAGATGTACAGTCTGGATAACAAAAAAAGAGGGGAAGAAGTCATACAATCACAGCCCAGGCTCGGTCCCCTCAAGCATCACTAGGCGAGACTCCATAGTAGCTAGCTCCACCTCCAAGGTTGACACAAGCTGCACGCTAGCCTCGGCCCCTGTCTCGACAGTCTGTCACTCAGTGTTAGCGAGCTCCACGTCTCACCGCTGCTCCTCCAAGGCCTTTGCCAAATCCTCGACCCTGCTCCTGCCTTGCTCAACCACACAGCGCGGTCCCGAGTAAGTGACACGGCTGCATCTGTGCACCTCCTCTGCTTGGCAGCCACCAACGCGAGCCGAGCCCGTGCTCCTGCACCTCTCCCAAGCCAGACATCTAGAGCTCGCAAGGGAATCCAAGGCTGTGGTAGCCCTCGGTGCAGTCCCTCAGCCATTACCGAAGCTCCTTCGGAGAAGGCAGGGGGTCACCTCCTACATAGCCTCAGGCTCGCTGGAGCAAGGCCGCACCCACGCTGGCGTCTAGCAGTGGCTCCAGTGGTGAAAAAGACGTTGGCCACTCGATCCCCAGCTCCAGGGAGGATTGACCCATCTCAGGCAGCACACTGGAAGGACCTGCACGACCCCACCAAATGCAAAATGGGTCAGCAACGTTTGGGACTTCCCTATGACAAGACAAGGTTAAAAACCTAAGAAAGGTCCTAACTCTCACCTGGTGTGGCTCCCGCCGCGCCTGCAGCATCCCCGCTCGGGGTCGCTGAGGGTAACCTCTCCTCCACCTCAGCAGCATCTCCTACTGGAGTCAGAGAGGGCAGAGCCTCCCCTGTAATTCGTTCGAACTACTACACCTAAAAAGATAGGGGTGAGCCTCATCTTATTGGCTCATTAGGGGTCCCGCGGATCGCCATCATGAAATAATGATGGTAAACAACAGCGATAACAATAACAATAGTAGCAGGAGTAACAAAAGTAGAAGCAACAGTCATAACGATGGCAACTGGTAGAACCACAGCTTGCTACAAGCTACTCCTAACGGTTACGAAACACAAATCTTGTACTTATAGTTGGGAATCGGCAAACCAACAAGAGACTCTGGTCATACTACCAGGAAACACCACGGCACCTCTATCGTGAAGGCTCGTCCTCACTGACAAAGCCCATCTCAAGATCATATGGTCCAAGAGTACTAACATGACCTTGTAGTCGTGTACTCTACACTGACTACGGGTGAAACCTCAGTAACTCTATCAGAAATCTTAACCTCAGTGTCGAAAGGACATACAAAACCATTCAAAGAACCATGTCAGAATAGGCGAGAAACTAAACCTCGAATCACAAGTCAAGAGTATCACACATCAAGAAAGTCACGTGTTAAGAGCGTTATATGTTAAGAGAGTCACATGTCATGTGATGGGAGAACTAGCCCACTAGAAGCAAGACCGGATGCATCCACTGACGACTTAGTTCGTATCTCAGGCGTCTCCCTACTCGCCTAAGGTGAAAACTGAGACACCATATAAGTAACACTGAACAAGGACTAGTTGGGGTCGTGCTCATCAGCACTCATCCATTGCCCCCAACCAAGTGTGCACATATAGACCAACTACTCTTGGTCAGGTCCTCTAACTGATTTTCCCCCCAGTCAGACTTAGGCTGCAAAGGCAAGGGGCTCTACGGTAACCAGCTTAGAAACCGTCTCTCCGGCAAGCCACACTACCACTCTCTGGTAGGTTAACACCTGTGTATCGTAACAGGCGATGGCTAGTGGGAGGTCACTTGACATAAAACTCTCAAAGGAAAACACTGGAGTACTGGCAAGCTATACACCCGCCCGTCGTAAGTAACTCAAAACACAAAGTGACACAATGTCACTAGACTCAGAACAACTGACTAGACCTACTAATCCAACGACCCTTAAGTTGTAAGACTCAGGTCAAAACCATCATGCAGCACGGCTCCACGTCATCAAATCATTCTAGCCTTAGAATCAAAACCATGGTGAAAAGACTCATTAAGCAGTACACAACTGTCAGATCCATTCCGCAAAAAAAAAAAAGAGATCAGAAGTCCTCGCCCCCTTGGCCACTTATTGGACTCACAGTCATAGGCCATGTGCATGGCCCACACAGAAACCATTTTTCGAAGAAACTAATACAGAGTGGGATCATTCCTCTGCTCGTACAAGAGTGTACAGTAACTCGATCTAACATGCGAAGAAGCCCAAACACATGGGGTCATTCGGACCCTCAAAACCACACAGATACACAAATCGAGGTGACATGATACCTCTGAATACCTAATAACAAGGTCATGATCCCCACGGGATAGTCGAGACACTCACGGGGTCAAAAGTCAACCACTGGGTCACAATCAGGTTGACCAGAGACCAAAATAGCAAAACAGACTAGGGTGGGTCAACTCAACTCAAGGGTAGGTTGACTTACAACTCAACTAGGTTGACACACCCTGATCATGGTTATAGGGCGGACTGCCTTCACGCGGTCATGTTTGCCCTTCAGGCCATGACTAGCACGGATCGCCATTGGGTCGACAGACTTTGTATGGTTGAGTCGACATACTTTTAAATGCGATGCTAGGGTAGGCCACGTTAATGAGATCGCGGTCTACATAAGGACCACAGTCATCCTGGTCCTGGTTGGTCATCTGACCGCATCTAGGACCACCTTACTATTTATCTTCCTTGATTAGTCGCAGTGTCTGGGTACATTGTGTTCAAACTCCAAATGCTGAACGCGATTTGGTACCCAACCGCAATCTCGCTATAGTGCGGAACTCTGGAAAATAGCACGAAATCGCTTGTTCCATGCCCCAGTCATTCCATACGAAGGGGAAAACATTCATAAACCCATTCTACACCTTCCACAACCCGGAAGGAACCAAACGAATCACAAAATGGTCAAGAAATTGGCGATTTCCTCCAATTGACCCAAACCACCACTGTCATACCCCGAGCCTAAAACCCCTCCAAGCCTAAATGGGCAGAAGAAATGAAGTTGTCCAATGTCTGGGTTGGAAGCAAAATAATGAAGCTACTCAAGAAACTCCCGGCAAGGTTTACCATCTGGGAAATCCTTTCTTTGAGTGAAGAGACCCAACAGGCAATCATCACTGCCTTACAGATGCCTGCTCAATATGAAGCATGTCTGGCTGAAGCATTGCCGGAAGCCAATGTGACCTTCACTCAGGAAGACATGTTACTCCCCACTATCAACCACAATAGGCCGCTATATATGAAAGGGCATCTGAATGGTCAGGAGCTGAACAGAATCCTGGTAGACCCCAGGACAGCTGTCAACTTCCTGCTATATAGGATATATCAGAGGCATTACTTTAATGTGAGCCTTGATGAAGTCGGAGATATGTGTATCGCCAGCTTCAATCAAAAGTGTGAAGTGCCACTGGGAGTAGCAGAATTCACACTCACTCTGGCAGATTTTACTACAAGAGTGTGGTGTCATGTCATCGACTCCTGCACCTCGTATAAAGCATTGCTTGGTCATCCTTGGCTGCATGAGAACATGGTGGTACCCTCCACTCTTCACCAATGCATCAAGTATAACGTGGAGGGGAAGGAGGAAAGGATATTTGCTGACCTCCACCCATTTGAAGTGGTCGAGTGTCACCTGATGTATGTCCCTCTATATGCAGAACGGTCACAGAAGACCTCTGAAGCCAAGACCCCTATCGGGGCACCAAAAAGCACCTCCGGTGATGACTGGTTCCCACCGCCACCGCCAGGATATGTAAATCCTAAGACGGTCTCACATATCACTGTCACTGGGGACGTGGGCAGAGCAGCACATCCCGCCACCTACCCTCAAGCCAATGAAGCCGCGGTCGAGCAGTAGCACGACCACATCGGGATCCCAGAGGGCCTTACCAAGCCAATTCTTGGACTCGATAATATCACCGCCGAGCCTTTCAAAGCATGGGAGGTGGCACAGTCTGATGGCCCTAGCAGCTTGTTTTACACGGCTGAGGAGCATCCTACACGAGAGGATACTGATTGTCATCTGCCCGAGGATATAGAGAACCCATCAGTCCCCGTTCAGGGTTTGGCATTCGCAACAAATCGGGTGGCCAAGATGTTTCAGAAGTAGCACATCCCCTCCGGCCAGCCCCGCAGGAAGAAATAAGCGTTCCAGAAGCTGTGGTATCCCGCAAGCCTGAACAAGGAATTGAGACGTGTCTCTCAACACCCAGGGTTGGGCTTCACCCTCGAGGAATACAACTATAGCGGGCATTACGAAGTGGACACCATCTCCACTTTCTACCCAACTGAAGACAACTCACTGGGGTCAACTTTCGATGAGTACCCAGCGGAGGCTGAATATACTGAACTAGCTCAACCAAGGGGCTCAGAATCAAGGTTCATAACTCCTTGCCGATGCTGGGAGCATGTCTACCCAGAAGAAACAGCTCTTCAAGCCAAATTTGACACGGCTAGCAGTAGTGAAGCCGAAAATGCTAAAGAAGCAGGGCCGTCTCCCTCCAGTGGCCCTCCTCTGATAGTGATGTCAGCGCCCCTCATACCAATCAGGGAAGCTTATGTCGAAACTGATCAAGAGTGCATGTTGCTAAAAAAGAAAGGTCACCTCCACCGGAGATACAGTGATTCAGCGAGGCGGGACACTCTCACCCTCTGCTACGAGGTTGCAATGCTGCTCTAGCCTAGCAACAAATAGCCATCAGTCCCTCAAGATCGCAAACATAGCTACAGGGGATGAAGCTGCTGGCTCATCTCTAAAAATTACAACAGCAAGTGAAGAGGTCGAGGTGCTCGAGCTTGAATATGATCTGCCAGACTTTGTCGACCTTCAACCTGTGCCCCCGGAAATAGAAGACGAAGACCACGCCACAGTCGACGAGCTGATAGAAGTCAACCTGGGAGATGAGGATGACCCTAGGCCGACCTTCCTTAGTGCCCAGTTATCTGCTGAAGAATAGAAGTTGTATGTCCAGCTGCTACAAGAATACTGGGATTGCTTCGCCTGGACCTACAAGGAAATGCCAGGACTTAGCCCCGCAGTTTCATAGCATGAGCTAGCTATAAGCCATGAAGCCATGTCAGTGAAGCAGCCACCATGGCGCATGAGACCGCTGGGATGTCAGGATCCCAACCCCACCAGTTTCGTGTCGATCGGTTGTCATTTGGGGCCGGTAGGAGTCCGGAAATCCCGGTGACTCGTTTAGGGTCGATTCGTCGAAATCGCCATGATCTCGTGTTTTAATGGATGCATGTGCCGTTTTTTGACTCCAGATATGTTGTATGATCGTTTGGCATTGTTTTCCCTGCGTTTCGGCATGAATGGGGCGTGGAACGGGCCGATTCGGCCATTCCACAATTTTACTCGCCGGATTTGTGTAATGGTCCTTCCAGAGACCGTCACAAGCATAACGATCCCTTGATAGACCGTTACATCCCGTTCGTCATTTTTCATCTTTCGAGGCTTGGTTGGTGTGACGGACCAGACCTGGTCTGTTACAGGAGTATAACGCACTGGTCTAGGTGTGTTATGCTCAGGTTGTTTTCGAGGCCTACTGCTATGTCAGACCCTCGACAATCGTGCTTCCTCGAAGACCGGGTCAGTCGGTTCATTTAACGGATCTATCCCTGTACGTTATAGTTTAGGTAACACACCGGTGTGAGACTGTTATATCGTGCTTAACTGGATTTTGTCTGGCTATGGCGGTTGGTGTAACGCGCCTACCCCCATGCGCCATGTGGCTGTGGCGGACTCATCCTGGTCCATTATATGCCTTCTCGTCTGTGTTAGTGTTTTGGGTCTGTTAGCTTTAACGCCCCTATCGTGGTGCGTTAAGCTTGTGTAACATGCCTATGTAGGTCCGTTACATGCCCTTTCATTTGAGTTTTGGTCCGTTGGCCATAACGCCCTTGTCCTGATGCGTTATGCTGATGTGGCATGCCTGTTCTGGTGCGTTACATGGTCTGTGTTAGATTTCAGGTCTGTTTGCCCTGGCGCCCCTACTCTGGTGCGTTAGAGTAGGTAACGCCCCTATGTTGGTGCGTTACGGTCCTGTTGTTGGTCGTGATGGTCGTCATTTTGTTCTGTGTGTTGGTCAGTCTTAGGTCATGTTCTAGGGTGATGTCTGTGTGTCGATGGTTTCTGGATCGATCAGTTTAGGTGACTGGGTGTGGTCCTTTTCTTGATTACGACAGTACCCTAACGACTCAATCTAGAACTGCCAGTGTCGTTGCCTCTGGTTACATAGCAATTGCCTCTTGACTACTGGGTTCGCTTAGTGATTGAGTGATGGTTTACTTTGCCAGAGTGCTGTTGTCATCCACCGCTCTGGTTTCTGCTTGTCTTGGCTTGATCTCGTGGTTTTCCCGTGACCCATGGGTGTCTGTTGACATCCTATGAGGGCAGTGACCATGATAGGATGGCCAGGAGTGCTTGTGCATGCAATGTGTGTATCTGTGTGTGTGTGTGTCATGTCTAGTTCCGGTCAACCTGGTGAGACCAGGGGTTGACAGGCGACCTTGTGTGTGTCTCGACGGCTTTGTCCAATTTGAGACCGTGTTTCTGGATGCCTCGAGGTATCGTCTTACCTCAGTTTGCATGTCCAAGTGTGCTGAGGGTTCTCAGTGTTCCCTCAGGTCTCTATGAGTTGTTTCATCAGAGTGTCATTTTCCCTGGCTTAGGATTAGACTGATTGGCCGTTGTTTCGCTGTGAGTAACGTTCTTGGCCTAGAGTCTGGTGACTCGAGGATCGTTATGCTAGTAGGTCTAGTTGTCTTGTCCTGAGTCTGTCGACAGTTTCCTACACTATCATTGGTGCTCTGTAGTACGGGTGACAGTGCATGATTGGCCTGTCTGTACTTCAGCACTCGTGTTTCAGAGTCTGTGTTTCGTAAGCCTTCACTAGTTGTCACCTTACGGCATGCTTCGGCGTGACGGGTCTTGTAGCGGGGCACTTTCCCGATATGTGATTTTTAAGCTAGTTTCAGTGGGCTCCCGATTTGGCAGTATTGTTGCCCTCGACCGTAGCGTCTGCGGAGGGAGAAAACTATCTAGAGGCCTGGCTTAGTGGTCTACGGCCAGTGTGTGCACACGTGGTTAGGGGCTTGGGCTCACGTCAATGGGCATGACCCTGGCTAGTTCTCGATACGATAGTTCTGTTCCTAGTTCTTTTCAGAGCGTAACTGAGATTTCACCTTCCTAGGCGTTGGCTCAGTAGACGCGTCTGGCCTTTCTTCTAGTGAGGGGTTGGTAAAACTTTATTTAGATGAAATAAAAGTATCTTTTTTTCTTATCTCTCATTGTGGTTTGAACCCTATTATATATGCTCTGATCGACATGAGTGTTACGACTCGTCGCGCCTCGATATTCTGCGTCGGGACGTGACAGTGAGTCTCTTCGCCATCAAACAGGGCCACGAGGAGCCCCTATGGGACTTTATTGCCCACTTCTGCAAGGAGGTCAGCCTCTGCATCCCTCGCCTGAACGTCAGTATCTCCACGACTGCACTGACATAAGGCACTCAGGATACCATCCTCCGATGAACACTCGGAGTGGAGTTTCCCGTGACGTTGATGGATTGTCTCGTGTTGGCCCAGAAACACACCAGTTGTGAGGAGAACAATGCAGCATTGGGCCGAGAGGCTAGGACTGGCCAACCCAACCACAAGCGATTGGTGGACTCCCCCTGATGGGATAGAAGCAAGTGCAAGTGCCTAGATTGAGAGCACCACGACCGGCTGGGGCCAAGGGAGAAGGGCCTGTATAGGCACTACACCCCTCTGACGACCCCACCCGAGTAAATCCTCATGGAGATCTGCGAGGAACCTTACCTCCATTGGCCCCCGAGGATGAACTTTGATCCGAAGATGAGGAATCAGAGGAGGTACTGTTGCTTCCACAGTGACTACAACCATGATACCGCTGATTGCGTCCAACTCAAAGATGCACTTGAGGATCTGGTCCAGTGAGGACTTCTGGAGAAGTTTATTGCTAAGGCCGCTGAGAGGCAACAACAAAGGGACTAGAAGCCACCTCCCATCAATAACTGACCTAACGAAAAGGAGATCATGATGATCTCCTGTGGGCCAGCATCGGGGGGAGAGAGCTCTAGTAGGCGATGGGCATATGCCTCCTGGGTCAACTAGGTTAACCGCAATGATGAAAGCCACCGCAATCCAAGTGCTCGGTACCACCTCAAGGATCCCATCGTCTTCTCGGATGAGGACCTGACGGGTGTAACCACTCCTCACGTCGACACCCTAGTGGTCTCTATGACCAGTAATCAATGTACAATGTGTCGTATTCTTATTGATAATGAAAGTGGGCCCGATGTTATGTCTTAGGACTATCTTGTCCTCATGGGTATGGATCTCTCCCGTATAGCACCATTGCACACACCATTATATGGATTCTCCTGCTCTACAATCTATCCTGTGGGGCGCATCTCCCTTCTGTTCACCTTTGGAACCGGCCCAAGGGATGTAACCTTTGTAGCTGACTTCACGGTCATGCGGGCCATGACCAGCTACAATGCCATCGTCAATCGAGGAATCCTGGGCATACTGAAAGGCGTCCCCTCATCATATCATCAAAAGTTGAAATTCCCCACTCTCCACAGAGTAGGAGAAGTCCGAGGTGACAAAGGGGAGTCTAGATGGTGTTATCTGATCTCCACTAGAGAGAGAAGGGTGGAAGACACACCTCTAGAGAAGAAGCCCAGGACACACGAGCCCAGGCCAAGCGAGAGCATGCAAGCTGAGGATCTTTTCCTCATCCAGGTTGGTGAGAGCCCAGACTGTACCCTGCGGATTGGCTCATGGTTGTTCGAATAGGAGAAGGAAGCCTACCGATGATTCCTGATGACGAACCAAGACATGTTCGCCTAGTCCAAGGATGAGCTCCCTGGGATCCCACTAGAGGTAATCACCCACCAGCTGAAGTTGGACCCTAAATGATGTCTAGTTCAACAGCACAGGAGGTATTGTAACCCCGAGTGACAAGCAACCATTGGAATAAGTGAGCGATAAATTGAGCTCCAAACTCCTCTGACCAATATAGTATCCAAACTAGGTCACCAATGTGGTCTTAGTTCCCAAGAGCAATTGCTGTGGACACCAGAGCGAGCGAGAAGCATGAATCGGTGAGCCATCGGTACCATATGCAGAGCACCACTCGAGCTACTTCAGCTTCCCTTTGGCTCGGAGATAGTCTGGAGTCTCCGTCTTGAGTCTGGGTATTTTTCTAGTATTTATTGGGGTGTATTGTGTGTTTATTGCATTGTATTGGGCTTGTAATATGTGTTTGCTTGTTTATTTTTTTCATTTGGGCTCCTTGTAAGGCTTTTGGGCTCCTTGTAAGGCTTTAATAAGCCATTGGGCTAAGTCATTTATAAACCTGGGAACAAGAAACAGGAATGGCACTTGCCATCCTGCCATCATTTGAGAAGTGGCACCCCTGGTATGGGCGCCCTTTACATTCCCCCCCTTTTTATAATGGACAAGTACAAGTTATGTGAGTATCAGGCCAGACTTAATTGACTACAAAATTTTAAACTTAACAGATTATGTGATTTAACAAGCTGAATAGACTATGCAATTAACAAGTTTAATAGACTCTGTGGAGGGTCAGAATTACTCTGAGACACATCACTATTCATGAGCATTTGAGAAGACTTTTGGGATTTCTATAGAAATAAGAAGTGGCTTCTAGGCAGCTTGTCAATGTCTCCAAAAGCTCTTTCTATGTTCCTCATGGGGCCCCTCCCTCTCTCAGTACTTCTATTACAAATCTAACAGGTTATTCAAAGGGTTCTTTGCCAATTAAGTACTTGGGAGTTTCTCTATTTGTTGGGCAGCACAAAACTACATATTTCACACATATTATTACTAAGACAATGGCTAAACTTCAATCATGGAAGGCTACTTTTCTATCTTCAGGAGGGCGGCTTGTTCTTATTCGACATGTGTTGTCTACTCTGCCAATTTATACATTATCTTCTATGGCCATTCCTAAAATTATTTTGAGATCATTTCACAGGTTGCTTGCTAATTTTTTCTGGGGTTCCTATGAAGGGTCCCCCAAAAGGCATAGGAAAAGTTGGGATGCTATTTCTTGTCCTGTGGAGTGTGGCGGTTTGGGGGTCCTCAACCTTCATACCATGCAGATTGCCATGCGCACCAAGCAGCTCTGGTGAGCCATCACTTGCAACAATCTTTGGGCTCGGTTCTTTAAAGCTAAGTTTCTTCATGGTGAACATTATTCTGTGGCCTCTTTTAATCTCTCATTGGTGGCGGACAGATCCTTGTGGCAGAAGGCTGCTTTTCTTATCTATAAAAATCATAGAGTTATGGTTTCAAAAAAAATTTGGGCACCCCCTCACTTCTATAGTTAGGAATAGGTCCTTAATATTAGTTGTTCTTGAGCTTCACCGGCCATGAATGGCGAGGGGGGTGAGCCCCCCCAATCCCTGCTCTGGAAAATTCATGAAGGTGCCTCTCTGTCTTTGCAGCCCACAGGTCCTCGCCAGACGTATGCACAAACGTTGCTGGCAATGCATCATAAAGCCAAGATGGTGATTCCGCTGAAGGTGCCGAGCTTCACAGATCAAGGTGAGCCGGCTGTTTTCTTCTCTAAGGCTGATATCCAAGCTTCCCTATAGAGCCTGAGCTATGCCATCATAGCTAAATGTTCATATGGCAGGCCAGCATTCCCTGAGATTAAAACCTGCTTAACACAAAGGATGACTCTATCCTCAGATTTTGTTATCAGCGGATTAAACCAAAGACATATACTTATTCGGCTTGGGTGTGAAGATGATTTTCTGAAACTTTTACTCTAGAAGAATCTTTACATAAAGGGATATCTGTTTAGATTTTTTAGATGGAAGCTGGATTTTGATTTTGCTATGGACCCTGCATCTGCTCTGGTTTGGCTGGGCTTTCCGGTGCTACCTGTAAATCTTTATCATGAAGACTGTATGAGATCCATTGATGGTAATTTCGGTTAGGTGTTGAGGATCCATGACAAAACCATAGCAATGACTGACACATCAGAGGCGCTTGCTTGTGTAGAACTGGATCTTTCTACTCCAAGAAAAGAAAGACTGTGGATTGATTTAGATGGAGAAGGTTTTTGGCAGCCAGTGAATTATCATAGAGTTCCAAATTTATGTGTGTTGTGTCACAAACTTGGTCACTTGGAAGCTGAGTGTAAAAGGAAATTGGGCAATTCGGTAATCCATCAACCTCGGAAAGGTGTTGAATAAATGCCAGGCAGGAAGGTGTTTATGCCCAGGGCATTAAGTCCATGAGCTGTTCGACAGGAAACTTCAATGAATAACAGGTTTAATGCTCTTCAGGGAAAAGATAGTTCAGGGCAGGGGGAGTCAGAGGAGCCAAAGACTCATATCCAGACATCTGATGATCAACTGAATGTCACTACTTTACTAGCTAGTGCCTCGGCTGAGAATGATTGTGTGGTTGTGGACTTTCAGAACTCTACTAGTGCCAAATTCCCCTTTACCTCACAGCAGGTTCAAGTTACAGAGCTCCCTTCATCCCAAATTCTGTCAGACAAGTTTATTTCCAAGAAGAAACATAGTGGTCGGGGATAGGTTCTTAACACAATTTCTGATGGAAATTTGGCTAGGCAGCAACCTAAGGGGAAGGGAATAATTAGTTTGGGTGTTGGCATTGGAGCTTCTCAAAGTGACCATGGTGCTACTGTGGCAGACACACCAAAATCATCGGGGGATCTGGTCAAGGTAGGTAAAGATCTTGCCCAGGTGGCAACAACTGAAGGTGATGTGGGTAGAAATGCTAATATGGGACATGGGAGCAGTCAACAAAATGTGCTGGATATTGATACCACCAATAAAGTCACTGTAAACAAAGTTCTTTCTTCTTTTGAACATGGCATTGGAGATTTGTCTGTGGCTGATCAGTCCAATTTTGAGAATATATTCATGCAGGATGCCTTACTGGGGAATGATCAAGAGCTTATGGGATGTATAGATCGAGGGATGAAATATTCAGGGAATATATTGCAACAACCCCTGACGAGGGCTAAAGCTAAATACTTAGCTGGAGGTACTCAATCATGTTCCCTTTCTCAATGATTGGTCCTATTTTAATTTGGAACATTAGAGGCATTGGTAATGCCAAATCAATGCGTAGCATCAAAAATCATATAAGAAGGAATGATGTTCAAATGGTCTGTATTATAAACCCAAAATTTCTACTGACAGACTGGACAATATCAGGCTAAGACTCAAATTCGACTATGCCTATGTGAATCAGGAGGACAACTCCAAAATTTGGCTGCTTTGGCAACATACTGTTTCAATTTCGGTGGTGCAAAGAAGTTCTCAATTTATCATTGTGCATATGCAGAGTGGAGGCTGTGCTGATTGCATTGCTACTTTTGTTTATGCCTCGTGTAATATGGTTGGCAGAAGAGAATTGTATGAAGATCTAATACAGTTTGGTGGTACTATAAATCACCCATGGATTCTGGGTGGAGACTTTAATGCTGTTTTGTCACCTGGGGAGAAGAAGGGAGGAACTATGGGTTTTATAAACTCTATGACAGACTTCCAGGGCTTTGTTGCAGTGGCAGGGTTATTGGATGCTGGATTTGTGGGTAGCCCATACACCTGGTCCAATAATCAGACTGGCCTAAGTAATATTAGGGCCAGGCTGGACAAAGTGCTTTTCAACGACTGTTGGGTTGAGAAAGCCCCTGTCATTACTGTCAAACACCTGATGAGAGAACCTTCTGACCATTCTCCTATGCTTATATATCATCCTCAACTGAATTCTGGACCCAGCAGATTTGTTTTTCAACACATGTGGCTTGAAGATGAGAATTTTAAATCCATTGTGAGAAATGCATGGGAGTCTGTTTCTTCGGATCACCACAATGTCTTCTATACTCTTCAGCACAAGCTCAAAGCCATTAAACCTATGATTAAGCAGTAGAATAAGGATCAATTTGGCAGCATCTTTGAAAGGAAAGCAAAAATAGAGGAGGATGTTCTCTTGGTAGAATCTGCCTTTGATGTGGACCCAAATGAGGATAACAGAATATCATTACAAAGTGCACAAGCAGAACTTAGAAGAAGCCTTCATCTGGAGGAAGTTTATTGGAGCCAGAAAGTTGGAGCCAACTGGTTGAAGATGGGGGACCGCAACACCAAAGTTTACCATCTCCATGTAAAACAAAGGAAAGCTAGAATGACTATTCACAGACTTAAACTTGATAGTGGAGAATGGTGTGAGGATGAATCAATGCTGAAAGACAAAGATGTGGAATTCTTTAAAAAGTAATTCACATCTGTCGATCATCAAATAAAGCCTGAAATATTGGAGCACATCACATGCATTATCTCTAAAGAGGATAACAATGCTCTTACTGTCATTCCTGATGAGGGGGAAATTAAAGATGCTATTTATTCACTGGCACCCGATAGTGCCCTTTGTCCTGATGGATACACAGGAAAGTTCTTCACAGCATGCTGGGAAATTATTTCATTAGATGTCATCAAAGTTGTGCAGGGATTTTTCAGAGGACTGCCCCTGCAGAAAGGTACAACATCCCTATTGACTGCAATGATCCCTAAAGTGGTTTCTCCCAGTTCTTACACTGATATGAGACCCATTAGTCTCTGTAACTTCACTAACAAAATCATTTCCAGAATCATAAGCAACAGGATGGTGGACATTCTTCCACATATAATATCTGAAAATCAAGGGGCCTTTGTCAAAGGGAGGAATATAGCTGATACCATCTCTTTAGCTTCGAAAATGATGAAAGAGCTGGGTAGGAAAATCAATAATATTATTCTCAAATTAGATATGGCCAAAGCCTATGATAGGCTGAAGTGGGACTTCCTGCTAGCAGTTATGAAGGCATTTGGATTTTCTAACAGATTCTGTTCCTTGATATCTATGATGTTATGCAACTGCTGGTTCTCAGTATTATATAATGGAACCCCTACTGGATTCTTTAAATCTACCAGAGGGGTCAGATAGGGTGACCCCTTGGCCCCAGCTCTTTTTATAATTTCAGAAGAAGCTCTTTGATGTGAAACCACCTTGGGGGTGGTAGTCACAAGGCCGAATGACCCTCGGACCTAGCAAGCAAACAATGAGCGGACCGGTGACTTCACTCGAGCGGGCTCACTCGCGTAGCGAGAAGAGGAAAAAAACTCACTCGAATCAGTAATGGAACTGCTGACGCATCTCATCCTCACGCCCCTAAGACGCCTCACCGCTAGAGTGCCGCTGCCACACCATCTTAACCAGGAGAATAACCTTGTTCCGCAAGTGCTGTTCTCGTCGATCCTCAATACAGATGGTGAACTCTGGAAGAGACAGATCGGGAGTCACCTCGGGCCAAACGGAATCTTCCAAAACATGAGAGTCATCGGGCATATACTTCCTCAATATCGAGACATGAAAAACATCATGCACCGTTGCCAACTCTAAGGGTAACTGCAACCGATATGCAACCTCGCCAATGCACTCTATGATAGAAAAAGGACCAACATAGCGGAGACCCAACTTCCCACGCTGGTCAAAACACATCACCCCCTTCATAGGAGAAACTCTCAAGAATACTCGATCACCGACAATAAAACTGAGGGGCTGCCTTCTCCGATCGGCATAGCTCTTCTGCCTACTCTGGGCTGCCAACATGTTCTGACGGACCAAGTGCACCACGTTCACACACTGTTGCACCAGCTCTGGTCCAGTCATAACATGCTCACCAACCTCAAACCAATCAAGTGGAGTCTGACACGGTCGCCCATACAATGCCCCATAGGGAGCCATCCCAATGCTCGAGTGATAGCAGTTGTTATAGGCAAACTCCACCAATGGTAGATGGAGAATCCAACTCCCCTATCACTCCAGGCAACATGACCTCAGCATGTCTTCTAGTGTCTGGATGGTCCTCTCTGACTGACCATCCGACTGAGGATGATAGGTCGAGCTAAAGGCTAACTCGGTGCCTAGAACCCTCTGGAAACTCCTCCAGAATCTGGAAGTGAAATGCGGATCTCGATCCGACACGATGGAAATGGGGATTCCATGCAAAGGTACGATCCGCTCCATATAAAGTCGTGCCAACTTGGGCACACTTCAGTTGACTCTGATCGATAACAGCTCTCTTCGTCAGCCTATCCACAAGCAACCAAATGCTGTCATGCCCACTTAGAGTCCTCGACAATCCCACCATAAAATTTATGGTCACGTGGTCCCATTTCCACGCAGGAACTTCCAAAGGCTGAAGCGTACCACCCAGTTGCTGGTGTTCCGCCTTTACCTGCTAATAGGTCAGGCACCTAGCCACAGACTCAGTAATATCTCTCTTCATATCAGGCCACCAGAACTGCCTCCTCAAGTTTCGATACATCTTCATTGCACCCGGATGTACGATGTACCTGCTCCCGTGTGCCTCTAATAACACCGCACGCCTCACCTGCTCCTCGGCTGGGACGTATAGTCTACCTCGGAATCTCATAGCACCGTCCTCGCCAAGCTCTACATCGGCCATAGCCAAAATCTGGGGTAACTCAGGGTCTCATGCTGAGCCTCTGTCACTTGTCAGGGGATGGCTGGAGTGACAGTCAAGCTAGCTAGCACAGCTGACCTTGGCTCTCGGGGAACCTTAAGCCTAAAGGTCACCTCTAGCACTTGTTCCCAGAGCCTCCATTTCCTCAACATCATCACACTGACTACGATCTTCCTGCTCAAGGCATCGGCAATGACATTCATCCTGCCCGGCTAATAAGATAGGGTGAAGTCATAATCCTTCATATACTCCATCCATCTCCTCTGCCTGAGGTTAAGGTCCTTCTAAGTGAACACATCCCTCAAACTCTAATGGTCAGTGAACACCTCAAACTTCTCACCGTATAGATAATGCCTCCAAATCTTCAATGCAAAGATCACTGCGGTCAACTCAAGGTCATGGGTAGGGTAGTTCTCCTCATGTGGCTTCAACTGTCACGATGCATACATCACAACTCTACCATGTTGCATCAACACAGCACCCAGACCAACCCTGGAAGCATCTGTACACAATAGAAAACCTCTCGATCCAGAAGGCAACACCAACTCCGATGCCGAGGTGAGCAACCTCTTCAGCTCCATAAAGCTTTGCTTTCACTCATCAGTCCAGACCAAAGGTACATCCTTCCACGTAAGTCTGGTCATCGGGGCCGCAATACGAGCAAAATCCTTAATGAACCTCCTGTAATAGCCTACAAGCCCCAAGAAACTCTGAATCTCTATCACGGACCTCGGCCTCGACCACTGCATCATAGCCTTACAATAATGGCGGGGGGTCCATACAATAGGCGATCAGAGGGTAACTTTCGCCGATTTTTCGGCTGTTACCCTGGTAATTTGTCAACCGGCTCAGCGACTTAGGCGCGTTACCCAACTCCGTTACCTACGCCGTTACCTAGGGGTAACGGGTAACATACTGTAAACAATCTCGACAAGCGATTTGCTTACAGCATATTTGCGAGTTTCCCCTAACGGCTGCGCTCGCAATTATCATATAAATGCCGCTGTTACCCTTTGCACGCCGCGCCGAGCGATGTTACAAGCGCCGCATGGCAAAACTAATCGGCCCTTCCGCTGATGCGCTGGCTCGGCTGCACACCGCTGAGGCTATAGGCGCCCTGGTCCATGTGATCCGTGACCCGCTGAGCAAGGGCAGTGAGCGCGTGGCCGCTGCGAATAGCCTCTTGGACCGTGGCCACGGCAAGGCGACGCAGGCCATCATCGCAGTACCAGCGCGCCGAGCTGTAGCGGCGAGGCTTGCCGCTATGAGCGACGACGCATTGGTCGCCGTCGTCGCGAAGCGGAGGGAGGGGGGCCTATCCCAAAATGGGGGACCCAATCGCGAAGGGCGGGCGGGGATCCCCCTTCTCACTTCGCAGGCGCATTCTGGGGAAAGCACAGCGCATTCCGAGAAAAGCCCCTTGCAGGGGATGACGGGTACACCGCAAGACGACATGCCTGAAGACCGGACCACAAAGCTCGTCGGGAAACCCGATCCGCTGCTGAGCCGTATGGTCGGAACGGGAGGCCCACTGCCCTTCGGACTTGAAGAAGCGGACGACGGGGAGTACGGGGTACGGGGGGTGACCCCGAATCGGGGGACCCAAAAGAAGATGGCCGGCGGGGATCCCCTTCGCAAAGACGCTTTGAAAACGGCAACTTACAAGCCGCAACCCTTGGCAGTGAGCGCGGACGACTACGAGCCCATTGACGACGATGACCCCTTGGCCTGACTATAACCGCTCCACACTTGACAAATTCCGCGAAGGGGTTCTCGTGGCTGTGCTCATCACGATCCTGGTTGTCAGCTCCGGCCTGTTCGCGCTCGCCATCGCTTTCCGTGCGGTGATCCACTTCGGCGACCGCGTACTTCGTGGCCTTGCTCAGCGAGGCACGGCGTCGGACACCGACCCTCCCGACTGGCAATGACTGAGCCCATCCGCTCGACAACTGCCTCGCCCGAGGAGGTGGAGATCACCCCGGAACAGGCGGCAGCGGAATTGCTGCGGCGCAGGCGCGCTCGCACCTCGCTGGAGGATTACGCCCGTGCGATCGACGTGCCTGGCGCACCGGTCAACGAGCAGGATCCGGAGTGCGAGGTGTTCAAGGCGGTGGAGACGCCGCTGGCTGACCATCACGCGTTGATCTGCCGGGAGGTGCAGGCGTGCATCGAGAAGCCGAACGGGCGGCTTATGATCTTCGCCCCGCCGGGATCGGCGAAGTCCTCGTACGTCTCGGTAGTCGCCTCGGTCTGGGCGATGAAGCGGTACGAGAACTATCGCGTCATTCTGACCTCGTACGCATCGGACATTGCCTGGAAGCAGTCGCGCCGGGCTCGGCAGCTCGCGCGTGATCCGCGGGAGAACGCGATCTGGTCGACGCCGGCACAGCTGGCCGGGGATCAGCGAGCGGTTGAGGAGTGGGCGCTGACGAACGGGTCGGAGTTCATGGCGGCCGGCTTGCTCGCGGGTGTGACCGGTAATCGCGCGGACCTGCTGATCGTCGACGACCCGGTGAAGAACCAGACGGACGCGGACAGCCCGCGCATCCAGCAGCGCACGATCGAGGAGTTCCACTCGACGGCGGACTCGCGTTTGAAGCCGAATGGCTCGATCGTGGTTGTCCAGACCCGCTGGAACGAGAACGACCTCTCAGGGCAGATTCTGCCGGAGGACTGGAACGGGCAGTCGGGCGACATCCTCTGCCGCGACGGCCAGGTGTGGCGCGTCGTGAACATGCCGGCGAAGGCTGAGCATGCGGATGACCCGCTCGGGCGCCAGATTGGCGAGTACCTGTGGACGGAATGGTTCCCGCCGAAGCATTGGGAGCTGCGTGAGAACAACCCGCGGGCGAAGCGCACATGGGCTGCGCTGTTCCAGCAGCGGCCGAAATCGGCCGACGAGGAGAGGCGACGCAGCCTCAACCGACCGAGGCTAGAGGGACGGACGAAGCAGCGGCTCAATCCGGGCCAGCCGGTGGGGCTCCTGAAGAGGTGTCGCTCGGAGGGGGAACCCCTATTCCAACTGCTCTCAAGAGGCTGGGCATCCAGGGCCCTCTATACCAAAAGTGTTGTGGCATAGCCACAAGGATAGTGCGAGGAGGGGGCAGGCAGCATTCTCCCACAGCCGCCCTTGAATTGGTAATGGAGGGGGGCCTGATCCTGGCCCAACTGGGGGATACCCTAGCGGAAGCTTATGCTCGGTCGGAGTCGGAACGCTCGAGCCTTGCCTGGACCCTTGGATCATCCGACGAGAAGATAGCTCGGCTCACCGAGGATCATGATGTGCTTCGGCGGGAACTTTCCTTGTTTAAAGAGCAGGCGAGGGTGAACCAGGCGAAAGCACGGACATTGACCGAGCAGTTGGCTCGGGCCCATGAGTCGCTCGAGAGGAAGAGCAAGCTTCTAGAGGAGGAGAGTGTGGCCTATGCTGAGCAAGAAGGCCAGTGGGAGGCTGAGCGCGACAAGCTATTATATCGGGCAGGGGAAGCCATACGCCTTCGGTTAGACGCCGAGGTTGATCGGGCCATGGCGGAGAAACAGACGGCCGAGGTAGGTTGGAGGTTGGTCGAGGCGGAATGGGGGAAGGCCGAGCTCGCTAGTAGGGTGGGGTCGGTTAGGGCGGAGGCACTTGAGCAGTATAAACACTCGGAGGCCTACCGAGTCGACCTCAAGGAGGTGGCCCTCCCCTACTATGAGTTAGCACTTCACCGAGGTATCCGCAGGGGGTTCAAGCACAGCTATGGCCGGGCCATCTCCTGGGTGGAGGAACAGGCGCTAGGGATGATTATTTTCCCCTCTGGTCAACGTTACGACTTGGACCTAGCAACCTCAAAATCTTCTAGCTCAGCATCAGGGGAAGAGGAGGACCAAAGGGACTCGTCTTCGTCCGAGGGATCGCCAACTCCGGATGCCTCGGGAGGGCGCGCAATCGAGGCAGTTCCCACACCGGTGGGGTCAGTGCCAGGGTTGGCCATCGCCGAGGATGCCAAGGGCAGACCTCCCAGGCCTCCAACTTCTGAACCTCAGGATGGGGCAGAGGCCCAATGTACCTGACTTTCTTTTCTCCTTTCTTATATTTTTTCTTGAAGAAAAAACTTTCTCTTTTTGGTATAATGAAAGAACCAAAAATGTAAGGTGGTGGCATCATAATTTGGACTTGCCCATTTGTGCTTGCCTTTGCCGTGGTTTGACCACCGTATCTGTAGTAGTTGGAAAGTATCGATTTTTCTTACGCATCTCCTGCACCCTAGTTGGGCAGGCGTCTGACAGGGTGTCTTTCCCTTTTCTCATGCTTTAAATGCCCGGCCGCTTCGTGTGTCCCGCTGGGAGGAACTTAGGAGATTGAGGTGACCGTTCGTAGGGAAAGGCCCCTTCAGTGTGTTTTCGAGGGGCGAATCATTTAAGGCAAGTAGTCTCCCTTCGCCTATAAAAGGTCTGAAGGGCGTCTCTTCCTCTCTATCGCTTAGGGCCTTCCCTGACAGTCTTTCCTCCCTCCTTCCCTACGAAGCATTGTACCATCAGGTCAAAGCATGGAAGACATTCTGGAAGACGAAGATGCAGATGATGGAAGGTGGAGGGCTTCTGCTGCTTCGGGTCTGAAGGGAGTTCGACAGCTGACGGGTAGGTTTGAAGGGTGTTCGACGTGTGGAAGCACGTTTGCCTTCCTTTATCAGTTTTGGCGATGCTGGGGGGAGAGGGTTGAGCATGATACACCCAGCCCCTCCTCTCCTATTCCGCTTTCCCATGGGACTTCCCATCCATGGAAACGGTCTCTGCCTCCTTTCATCCTACCTCCCTTCTCGGCTCCTTCTTCCGTCCCACCTCCCCTTTTCGTTGGAGGGGTTTCTACCGGAGGGTCGGTAGATAGCTCCATCTTCCTCTTATGGATCTTTCCCACTGTCGAACCCATCGGTGGTGGTTTTTTTTAAGAGAGCAGCCTCTTTCTCCTACTCATGCTCGTCTCTTTTCATTTCTTTGACTCTTTGGAGGATGCCACCGGACATCCTTGCGATGAGTTGGCTTCCTCTTCCTTGTTATTCCTACTTTTAGACTTGACCCTTTTATACTTATCAAGCAAAACATCATATAATTTCATCAAGTCATTAAACATAAGTTCATCAGATTTAGAACTTACATGAGAAGAAGATTCTTCCTATTGATCACTGCTATGATCCTTGTGATAAACAGTGTGGAAGGAGAGCTAGAAAGGGAGGGGTTGAATAGATCACCCCAATTAAAAAATCACAAGAAAACCAACCACCGAAAGCACAAAGTGTAGAAGAGGAATCCCCTTAATCCTACTGCAGGACAACTGAGCGAGCAGAGAAAAGGTGAGGAGACGAACTAAGCCGTAAAAAATCGAGCGATAAATGTGCACAGGTTGCAATAGAAGAACAGAATAGGCAAACCACCAATCAGAGAGAGAAGATTTTTAAGGTGGTTCGATTGTAATCCGCAATCTATGTCCACCCCTTACTCCACAGAGCAAGGCTTCCTTGCACTAGGCAATGATGAAAAATCACAAACTCAGTCTGCTAACAACCGCTGCCGAACAGCTTGCCCCAAGGAACACCTTCCTCGATCTTCTGAAGATCAGAAGCACCAACTAGATGACCAACCTCCCTTCCTTTGCAACCTGCAAAGGGAACACCGTAAGCTGCTCCCTACAACTTACAAACTAGAGGGACATTCCTCTCTTCCTCCAAGCATAATGGAGGGAAACTGGAGAACAACTCCCTTCCTCCGAGAGACCTCAAAGGGCAACAAAACGTAGTAGAACAAACTCGAAAATGTTAACAGCAAAGAAACAAAAACATACGATCAGAAACGATCACAATATAGCTTCCGTGGAAGCAGAAGTTCACACTCAGAAGACACTGGATCTAACAAGCTCTCTTTCTTTCTGGGGGTTCCCTCTCTTTTTCTTTCTTCTCTATATCACTCTCTGCCTCTATCTCTCTACTTCTTCTTCTGTTCTTATGTTATTTCTTTCATCTGTGCCACAGACCTATTTATATGAGAGTGACGAGGGAATGGGAGTGTGGAGACCACGCTTCCTACGTAGAGAGTCATCCAGAATAGTGTAGCCTTTTTGCCACGTGTCAGCATCCTCTGTACTTTATTTCCTTCAGATCACGTGCCCTTCCTTATCTTTCACGACCGCTACTCCAAAGACTGAGGAGGTCCCTGTCATTTTAACGAACACCTGGTTAGCATCGAAACAGTATATTAATGATTAGTTTGTACGAGGTTCATGTGTGGAAGTGGCAACATGCACGGACTTACATCACTGTGCTGCTGTGACCAACAAGGACTCTCCTCATACACTAGATAAAACGTGCCCAGACTCAAGGTGTGTATACGAGAAATGTGCACGGACGTGTATTAGAGTGATTGTGCTTGGATTGAATAACGTGCACAGACTTAGTTCAGTTCTAGAGGAAAGATGCATGGACTTTGTTTGAACAAGACAAAGATATGCACGGACTTGGTTTGGAACAAGATGTCCACAGACTATGTCTAGAAAATGTGCACGGACTCAGATTTAAGAAAGTGTGCACAGACATGGAATTAAGACAATGTGCACGGACTTGGTAAAGACAATGTGCACGGACTTGGAAAGAACAAGGTGCATGGACTTTGTTTTGAACAAAGTGTATAGACTTAGTTAGAACAAAATGCACGGTCTTTGTTAGATGAAAAATGTGCACGGACTTGGGTAGAATAATGTGCACGGGCTTGTGTTTTTCAACATAAACAAAAACATGCATGGATTTTCAACATGCACAGACTTATGTTTTTCAACACAAATAAAAACATCATGGGGTTTTAACCTGCACAGACTCAGTGTGACATAAACTAAAGACATGAATGGACTTTCAACCTAAGGACGTGCAACAAGCACGGACTTTACCAAAATACAAATTGTGCATGGACACAAGAAATGTGCACGGAGTTGAATCATGCACGGACTTTGTTTTCTTGCAAAACTAAAACATGCACAGACTCTAGTATGCATAGACTTCGATATGCATGGACTCAGTTTTCGACAAAGCCAAAAATATGCACGGACTTATATTATTCATCATGACCAACACATGCATGGACTTTGTGTGACAAGATGAAGTATGCACGAACTTCTAAATGCATCATGCAACTCCCATGGCCTCTCAAAGACTAATCAAAAAGGGAGGGAGAGAAGAACAAAAGAAGAAAAGAAAGATCTTAAAGCAATGAAGAGGAGCGGGCCCTCCAAATGTTTCCCCGGCACACCCTCCCAATCCTTCCACGGCACACCCTTAAACCCCTATGCCGGCATGCCCTTGAACCCCTTCACCGGCACACTCTTGAACCCCTTCACCGGTACACCTTTAAACCCCTTCGCCGGCACACCTTCCCTTACCCTTCACTGGCACGCCTCCAAACACTTCGCCGGCACACGCCTTGAGTGGTGCACCCCCCTTTGCTAAGCCCGTTCCCTGGCACACTCTTCATCCCAACCTCCACCGACGCACCCCAGCCATTCCTTAGCATCCTAGCTCGGCATAGCCCCACCTGTGTCGACCTTACCTATGCATAGCCCCCACCTACACCGACCTTGGCCTTGCATGCACGGACCCTACACGAACCTCAAGCTCCCACATGCACGGACCCTGCACGGACTCACCCAAGCTTGCATGGATCTCGTTCCTACCTTGCACGCTCCTGCATGGACCCTGCACAGACTTATCCTAACATGCATGGACTTTGCCCAGCATTGCATGGACTTAACCCCAAACATGTATAGACTTTACCCAGCATTGCATGGACTTAACCCCAAACATGTATGGACTTTGCCAAGCATTGCATGGACTTAACCCCAAACATGCATGGACTTCGCCCAACATTGCATGGACTTAGCCCAAGACTTGCATGGACTTTGTCCAAACCTACACGGACTTTCATGAACATACATGGACCTTACTTGCACAGCATGGACTCACTCTCAGACTTGTACGGACTTTGTCCTTGGGCGCATACACCTGCATGGACTTCGTCCAAAATCTGCATGGACTTCATCCAAATTCCTTGCCCTTGACCCCGTGCATATGTACGAACTTGCCCAATCACGCACAGATTCATCCCCCAAAACCTACATGGACCTTGCCCTTGACCCCGTGAATATGCACAGACCTTGCCCTTGACCCCGTGCGTATGCACAGACTTACCCCAACACATGCACGGACCTCATCCCAAAACCCATGCATATGCACGGACTTACCCAAGAACATGCACGGACTTCATCCCAAAACCCATGCATATGCATGGACTTACCCCAGAACATGCACGGACTTCATCAAACATGCACGGACTTTGTTTATACCTGCACAGGCTTCATTCAGAACCTGCATGGACTTGGCCCTGTACATCTGCATGGACTTCATCCAAAACCTGCATGGACTTGCCTAAACATGCACGGACTTCGTCCTTAGCCTGCATGCATCTGCACGGACTTTGTCCCCTAGCCCGCACAAACATGCATAGACCTTGCCCCTGGCCCACAAACATCTGCACGAACCTTGCCCCTTTGCTGAAAACTTGCATGGACTTTGCCCCCCTCGCTGGAATCTGCACGGACTTAGCCTCAGCCCGGTACAACCCCTAGCTCCCTGGCCGGTACAACCTTAACCCCTCCTCCAGTGGCACAACCGCGACCCCTCCTTCAGCGGTACACCGTTAGCCCCCCTCAGCTCACCCTTCACTGGCACAGCCCTTCGCCGGCATGCCCAGCCCCCAGCCCTCAGCGGTACACTCCCAACAACCTTCGCCGACACACCCCTGCCTTGAAGCTTACCCGGCACACTCAACCCTGCCTCGTTGAACCCTCCAGTGGCACAGCCCCTGTGCCTCTTCCCCGGTACACTCCAGTCGCCCTGGTCTGGCACACCCTGCCCGTTTTTTCCCCCGGTACACCCTGCCATTGCCCTTTGCCGGTACACTCTCCAGCCTCCTCGCCGGTGCAGTCTTCCACCCTCTCACGCTTCCCCGGCATACTCAGCCAAGCCTTCATCGGCACGCTCCCCATTCCTTACTCGGTACACTCGGCCATGTCTTGGCTGACACGCCCCTTTAGCCCTTCGTCGACACGCTCTCCCTGGCCTTCGTCGATACACTTTTTCAGCTCCTTTTTAAGCCCATTTGGCCGACTCGCTCCTCCATGTGTGCAACAATAAATATGTAAATAAAAAAGGGGAAATACCGATAATGATCAAAACAAAAAAAATAATAAAAAGGGGGGCATAATGATAATGATAATAATAATAATGATAATAAAAGATAACACCCAAAGCTTTGTCGGACCTGTACCCCATTCTCATCATTATGTTCCAACTTGGGGTATTCATCATATTCTTCTTCTTCTTCCCCTTTGAAGGTAGGGGTGGTGTTGGCGCTGAAGCAGATGGTGAAGCCTGTGACCTTAACAAGCCATGCTGTAGATCGGCCAGATCTAAAACTAATAACAAGGGCCTATTAGCCGACCATATGGAGGGCACTGAGGAGAGTGTATATCAATTGATGGCAGAATGGGCATGCTGGTGACTTTGATGATACATCCTTTATATGGAAACTTTATGAACTGATGATTGGTAGAAGGTACGGCATCAAGCTCTTGAATATATGGACAGCCCAAAATGCCATTAAAAGTCGGATCCATGTCTAGAATATGAAAATCTACTATAATGGACACATGGCCTAACTTGACTTTCAAAGTAATCATGCCCAGAGGTGGCTTCTTTGTGTTATCATAGGTAGTGACTGTAATGGTAGACGGCCTAATCTGACTGTCTAGAATACCATACATTTTCAAAGTGCTGGGCAGCAATACATTGATGGATGTGCCAGTATCCACCAAACACTGACTGACTGCCACCATATTAATGTCAACAGTGATACACAAGGCATATTTTCTGGCCGGCTGAGGAGCTAACTCATGTTCATAGAAAATAATAGCCGATTGGTCACCTGTAGGAGTCAAAACTAAAGTAATCTGTTCAACAGGAATGTCTTCATTGGCCATCACCATTTGCAGATATTGCTTTAAAGCCTATTGGTGGACAGTGGATCTCTTAATCAATTCCAAAATAGAAATCCTGGCCGGGGACTTGTCCAGATGCTTTAGCAAGTCATATTGGGTGCCCAGTACAAGTTCCTATTTTTGATCTTCCTGCCCCTGTGTGGGCTCTTGCTCCCGTTGTGAAAACATACGGCGGAATATCCATCCACTACGGAGCACCATAGTTTGCGAGGATCGCTCTTCTGTCAGATTTTGGGTAGGCGAAGGATCGGTAGATGTAGATGGGATATCTAGGTTAGCAGGTTTTGGGGAAGGAGCGATTTAGAGGGGAACTCTTGTGAGGGGGCTTGCTTGTTGGGAGTTAGTGGAAACTAGGGTGGTGGGTAACGCAGGTCCAATGGGAGGGGAACTGGAAAGGATAGTCGGAGCCTGGGCAGTTGGAGTAGTTGTAGGCCAAATGACGAGGGGCCTAGGTGGATGTGGCATATTTGCGGGAAGCATGGTGGGCTGTGGTGACGGCCGAGGAAAAGGGGTAGTGGTAGTGTAAGGAGGAACGGGTCCCGGTGAGGGGCAAATAAGGAGAGGCCTGACCGGCAAGGGATTTGTAGAGGTAAGGGGGTTTATGGTGAGGAGGAGTTTACGGGGGTACGAATGAGAAGAGGCCTTTGTGACATGGGGTTAGTGGTGGAAGGGATTTGAGTAGTGGTGCGTAAGAGTTGACGTGAAGGTTAAGGGGAGGGTGTAGGCTAGGGGGTTGTTCTTAATAAATGTGGAGGTTGACCTGAAGTTTGGTTTATGGCCCCGACAGAGGCACTTTCTTCATGCCACCCTTGCCCTCTCTCCACTTCCTGGAAAGAGGTGACAGGGTTTACTTGCTGATTGACTGCTGGATGCTCTAGTAGCGGATTGTTGACAATACCCATGTTCGGTTGTGGAGCGGGAGTTTGCTGAACTGGAAGAGGTTGTTGAACTTGCTACTGAGGTGGTTGTTGAGCCTGTTGCTATCGGGGATGTCTTTGTACTTTCAATGTAGCAAAAAATTTCCTCATTTCATCCCAGTCGATACCACCCTGATCATTTAAATCATATATGTAATCCTTAAAATGAAAGTAATGATCTATGTTGTGACTGGACTACCGGTGGAAGACACAGTACTGTGAGGTATCCACACTAGGAGGCCAGGCCATCCTTTCTTTTGGCAAGACGAGCAGGTTGGCGGCCATGAGGGCATTGAATATATCAGGGAGACTCTTAGGTAATAGAGGGTACTGGGCTCTCTTGGGGCCTACGGGTCTTCTTGGCTGTTGAGGGTCATAGTTGGAGGGAGGTAGCACCTGATCATATTGTAGGGGAACCAGAGGGTTTTGTGGTATATTCTGGTTCTGTGGTGGAGGTGGAGACTGGCCTTGGTTTAGTGGCACTCCGCCCTAGCCAAGCTTTACTCATCTCAGTCTACTGGCATTCTACCCTGGCCGAGCTCTGCCCACCTTGGCCTAGTGGCATTCCGCCCTAGCCGAGCTCTACTCACCTTGGTCTAGTGGCACTCCGCCCTGGCCGAGCTCTACTCACCTTGGTTTAGTGGCACTCCGCCCTAGCCAAGCTTTACTCATCTCAGTCTACTGGCATTCTACCCTGGCCGAGCTCTCCCCACCTTGGCCTAGTGGCATTCCGCCCTAGCCGAGCTCTACTCACCTTGGTCTAGTGGCACTCCGCCCTGGCCGAGCTCTACTCACCTTGGTCTAGTGGCACTCCACCCTGGCCAAGCTCTACTCGTCTTAGTCTAGTGGCATTCCGCCCTGACCGAGCTCTCCCCACCTTGGCCTAGTGGCATTCTGCCCTAGCTGAGCTCTACTCACCTTGGTTTAGTGGCACTCCGCCCTGGCCGAGCTCTACTCGCCTTGGTCCAGTGGCATTCCGCCCTAGTCGAGCTCTACTCGCCTTGGTCTAGTGACATTCTGCCCTAGCCAAGCTCTACTCACCTTGGTTTAGTGGCACTCTGCCCTGGCCGAGCTCTACTTGCCTTGGTCTAGTGGCATTCTACCCTAGCCGAGCTCTACTCACCTTGGTCTAGTGGCATTCTGCCCTGGCTGAGCTCTACTCGCCTTGGTCTAGTGGCATTCCGCCCTAGCCGAGCTCTACTCACCTTAGTCTAGTGGCATTCCGCCCTGATCGAGCTCTACTCGCCTTAGTCTAGTGGCATTCCGCCCTAGCCGAGCTCTACTCACCTTGGTCTAGTGGCACTCCACCCTAGCCAAGCTCTGCCCACTTTGGCCTAGTGCCGAGCTCTACTCACCTTGGTCTAGTGGCACTCAGCCCTGGCCGAACTTTACCCACCTTGGTCTAGTGGCATTCCGCCCTAGCCGAGCTCTACCTACCTTGGTTTAGTGGCACTCTGCCCTAGCCGAGCTCTACCTACCTTGGTCTAGTGGCACTCTGTCTTGGCCTAACTCTACCCATCTTGGTCTAGTGACACTCCGCCCTAGCCGAGCTCCACCTACCTTGGTTTAGTGGCACTCTGCCCTAGCCGAGCTCTACCCGCCTTGGTCTAGTGGCACTCTGCCCTGGCCGAGCTCAAAAAAATAATAAATAAAATATAATATGTATATAATAAATACAACATTGTCATCTCAGACCTTACGTCTGAATCGACATAAATTTCATCCTTTGCGTTAGCATTACTTTCTTGCTAACGAATAAACCCCTTTTCAGCGCAAGACTTCATGTCCTAGCCGACTGTTATGTAACATCCTTGACGGACCTTACTTCCGAATCGGTGGAAATTCATCTATTGCATTAGCATTACCTTCTTTCTAATGAATAAATCTTTTCTGGCAAAAGACCTCACGTCCTAGCCAATCCTTCAACAATATTGCCGTTACGGGCCTTACGCCCGAGCCGGCTAAAGCTCCCCCTTTGCGCTGGCATTATCCCTTTGCCAACGAATAAACTGCTTTACTGGCACAAGGCCCTGCGCCTAAGTCAGTAACTATCTACCATCACCAAGGGTCAATATCATGTTTTGACCTATCAATACCATGTCATCATGTGTTCAAAAAAAAAAGAAAGAAAAAGGGGCTTAAAATAGAGGTGCCCCGCCAGCCTTGTTCCTACATCAGGACAAGGGCAAAAATGGCTATAACCCGATTGTGACGAAAACCCACAAGGGCGTTGCAGGCAAAATCGAGTACCCCTCCACGTGAAAATCTACAAGGGCGCGTGGGCAAAAGCAAGAGGGGGCCGGTTTCAGCGAAAACTCGAAAGGGCACTTGAGTCGGTAACGTAGTAATTTAAAAGTTCCTCTCCACCCTCATCCTAATGAAGCTCCAAAAAGGACAATCACCATAAAGTCCCACCGGAGATCCCTTTTCTACAAATTGTCATCGACCCTTGTCACCATCGACAAGACCGGTCGATATTTCTCCTAACTTGGACCTTTCATCCTTGTTAACAAACAAACCTTCCTTTGCTCGGCCCTTGTCATCATCGGCAAGACTGGTCGACATTTCCTTTAACTTGGACATTTCATCCTCGTTAATGAATAAACTGAGCATCTTTGTCCACTCTCTTAAGGCATTCTCATGAACATTCATATCATTGGTCTGAGCATATATTTTCTATCTATTTTTTGCCGAAGTATGAACTCTCACCATAAGGTATTTGACGAAATGCCTCTCTTCTAACTGACAGGATAAAGGCAAGCACGTGAGCTCTAACTAATGCTGGGCACATGATCCAAGATGAATGGCATGTGTTCTCAGGAATGGCTGAAAGATGGCACGTGAGTCTGACAATTATTACTATAGTGTTAAGATGGCACGAGATCCAAGAAAGGATGGCACGTGTGTTTTAGAAGCTTGCAGAACAAGAACACTTCACTTGCCATGTGGACCAATGGGTCTTCACTAGGCATTTCTGCCTCTCTCTTACATAGGCTCTGTCCCTATAAAAAGGCAGCTGTGGCCGTGGATGAAAGAGCCGAAAGCCACAGAAAGCTACAAGAGTACTTTCAGTGTGAAGATCCCCTTCGAGAGGAGAGTAGCACTAGAAAGAGAAAGAGAGTGAGAAGAGAAAACTAGAGAACTGTCAGCCTTGCTCATTTCAAAGTGCTTCTACGAAGCTACATTCTATTTCTTCTTTTTTAGATTTCTATTTTCCTTTTTTGTTCTCGCTTGGCTTACCGTTGTGTTCCCTCCAAGGGCACCTGGAGGAAGGGAGATTGAGGTCTCCATTTGTGAGTTACCGGGCGTCTCTCGTGGGTTCCCTTTGAGTTTTCAAAGGAAGGGAGATTCTTCTCCAATTCTGGTCTTGCACGTAGCAAGCCCAGGTTTCAAGTTTCTATGGGTAGCAGAACTTGGGTTGAGGGATTTTTCTCCCTCGGGTTTCAAGCTGTGAGCCAGCACCTTGTTACAGATTGAGTCTGCTTGTTACTATTGCTTATTGCAAGGAATCCTTGCTCGGTGTGAGCAAGGGGTGAACGTAGATTGTGGGTAGCAACAACCTAAAAAATCCTCTGTCCCATATCATGTGGTTTGTTTTATTTGGCTCTGTGATTGCTTGTGTGATTACGCTATGCCCAGGAGGTATATTAAGTCGCTGCTCAAACGATAAGTCACGCATGCCTGTGAGAGTCTGATCCTTAGTCTCTGGCTGTCACGATCACCGCTTCATCTTAGTCTGATCTCTTCGAGCAATATTTGTCATTTTCGTTTGGACGAGGCTACTTGAAAGCTGATGAAGTCACTGTGTTTCTACCTTCATCGGTTAAACTCCATCATTGGTTAAAGTTGGGAGTGATCTATTCATCCCCCCTTCTAGATCACACTCTCGGTGTATATCATAGTGGTCCCAAATCTCTTGTTCTGAGCACTTCTCCTGAAAGGCAGCACTTGCGAATTATCTGCGTTATCGATTGTGAGGACTCATGGGATCCCGAACCGGCAGATAATGCTCCATAGCACAAACTTCCAAGTTGCTTCGCTTGTGATTTTTCCTAACGGTTCTGCCTCAACCCATTTGGTGAAATAGTCGATGGCGACTATAAGGAACTTTTTCCTCCCTTGAGCTTCAGGGAAGGGACCCAATATGTCTACCCCCTACCGAGCAAATCAGTGAGGCTCCATCAGGGCGTGTAGCTACGTTGCTGGCTGGTGGTGCAGGTTGTAGAACTTCTGACATTGAGGGCACCTCCGGGCATACTCGAGGTAGTCTTGCTGTAGAGTAGGCCACCAATATCCTTGTCAAATTAGTGTCTGTACGAGTGCTTTCCCACCTACGTGACTTACGCAAAGCCCTTCATGTACCTCTTGTACAGCTTACTTGGCTTTCGTAGAGAACAAGCACTTTAACAATGGAGCTGAGAGGGATCGTCGATATAAACGACCATCGACCACAGCAAAATGCGCCTCTCGTGCTCGCGTGTAGTGAGCCTCGACGTGGTCGACTGGGAGTTGTTGTCGTAGGAGAAAATCTAAGAGGGGATCCATCCACGATGGTTCATAGTCGATGGAGTTCACCTTGGGTGCCGATTCTTCTATGCTCAGCGCTGACAGTTCCTCTATCAAGATAGATCTGGAATTGGAGATTGTGGTTGCTGACGCTAGGCGAGACAGAGCGTCTGCTCGGACATTCTCCTCCCTAGGAATATGTATCATCTCGAAATGGGAGAATTCTACAGAAACAACTTTATGTATTAAGCCCTATACAAGCAAGACTCAATTAAGAGTTGCACCACACACACACACACACACACAGTGCTGTACATGAACATTAAATTTGGCATCGCTGCTAAAATAGGAGGCCGGTGTTACTTTGATTGTGTTCCATCAAATTTGATATTAATATTTTATTAAAGTATATATGTATTATCATGGCAAATACAGTATGTACTTGAGTTGAGACTCCTTTCCCGAAAGATCGGAGAGGGCTGCCAAAGTTATTGAAGCCAGTAATGAAACCCTTTCACATGGTGGCGTACGTTAAACGAGGCAAGATAATTAAACGACAGAGTAGTAAAGAATGGCCTCCCCCACGTCACATGCACCACCATCTTCTTCGATCGATCAATACAACTGGATTAATAATACATTAGCCCTCGGCAGCCACAGAGCGGCTATAAAAGGGGAGAGGAACCCAGGCATCATCACCATCCTGTGCAGCGTCGTCACAGATCAACATTACTTGATTAATTGGTAGCTTGCCTTCCATTTTTTTTTTTTGATTTTGCGGTCGTCGATCGATCGGCCATGGCGTTCGGCGTGCCCGAGGAGCTGCTGCCGGTTTTGGTTCCCATATCTGTGTACTGGATTTCCTCGGGGGTGTACTCCATGATGATGCGTTCCAAGAAGCACCGGCTGTTCACCCAGGAGGAGGAGGACGCCAAGAACCCCGTCACCAGGCGGCAAGTAGTGGCGGGAGTTCTCGTCAACCAGACGCTGCAGATGGCCGTGGCCACCCTCACCACCTTCGCGGTGAACTTACACCTCCCTTCGACCTCCTCGATCTCCTTCCTCTGTAACTGGTAGCTATAGAGCTCATCATCCCCACATCCATATAAGAGGACCGCAGTACGTAATATTATATTATAATATGTTTCATGAGCAGGGGAAAGGAGGACGAGGATCAGATGATGTTGCCGGGGCGCCGCCGTCCCTCCTCCGACAGCTGTGGCAGCTCGTCGTGGCATTGCTGATCGCAGACGCCTGGGGCTACTTCTGGCACCGGTTGACACACGAGAACAAGTTCCTGTACAAGCACGTCCACGCCATGCACCACCGCCTGGTCGTTCCCTACTCCTACGGGGCTCAGTACCAGCACCCCGTCGATTCGTTCACCGCCGACGGCATCGGCGCCGTCTTGGGCTCTCTCGTCACCGGGATGTCGCCACGGACCTTCACCGTCTTCCTCGTCCTCCTCACCCTCAAGGGCGTCGACGACCACTGTGGGCTGTGGTTCCCCCGCAGCCCCACCAGCCTGCTCACCAATAACGTTGCCATGCACGCCGTCCACCACCAGCACCACGGCTTCGATAGCAACTACTCTGTCTACTTCCTGGCTACCTGGGACAAACTCCTGGGGACGTACATGCCCTACTCCGTTGAGGAGAGCGAGGGCGGCGGCTACCATCTGCGAGCACCGGCCGCCAAGCACGACTAAGATGATCATCATCATGATCGATCGATCGATCGGGTAATTAACTATAAATTAGGTGTGCAAGCATGAAAGGGCGGTATTTGTAACACGCTGAGATCTTCGAGAATTCAAGTGCACGGATTAATTTGTGTACCCCAAGTTATATATCTCTGCGCTATTCTAGCTAGAGGGTAATTAAGAAGAGACATATATATAGTATTTAACTGAAATAAAGCTCCATTGATCTTTCAAGTTGCAACGATATATACCTTGTAATCCCAATATTATAGTCTCATTTTGATGGGGGTTTACTAAATATAGTATAACAATTTTGAGATTTTGGATCATAATTCGAGCGGAGTGGGGTAACTTATTGGATCCCAAAGGGAGGCGCTATTTATGGCGACGGATGTAATCAGGATTGTGATCAAAGTTCATTTTTGATATTTTCATATATTAAGGATTTGATTTAGATATTTGTAGGTGTACTTTTATGCTGAAATTTTCTTAATTTAAGTGTAATCAATCAAACAGTTTTCCTTGATTGAAGTCTTCCCACGGATGGGTATAATGCAAAATCAAGAGTACTGTACAAGTCAGAATCTCGCAAGTTCTCTATGGGCCTGTTTGTTTGGAGGATAGGTTAAGGGGAATAGCTTAACCAAGGGTTGGGTATTCCAAAAAGTAGACTATTTTATCACTTCGCACCCATCACTACCATCCCGAGCTGGCCATTCGCCCAATGGGGCATGGATGTGGTGGGTCCTCTACCCGCATCCTCATCGGGGTGCAAATATATTCTGGCAACCACGGATTATTTCTCCAGATGGGGGGAAGCCATGGTCTTAAGAGAAGTGACGGGGGATCTGGTCACTAGATTCTTCCGTCAGAATATAATATTCCAATTTGGGGTCCCTAGTTGAATTATCTCCGACAACGACAACCACTTCAGAAACTAGAAGGTGTACAGGCTAGTCGACAAGTATAAGATTGACTGGAGGACATCATCCCCCTACAATCCTCAAGCCAATAGTCTTGCAGAGGCGTTCAACAAGACCCTTTGTACCCTGCTAGTGAAAATCGTCAACTCTAGCAAGAGAGACTCTGAAGAGAAGATGTACGAAGCATTGTGGGCATATCGTACAGTCTACAAGACTTCGACCGGCTGTTCACCATTCTCCCTAGTGTATGGATCAGAAGCAGTGGTGCCGATAGAGCTAGAGGTGCCTTCACTGCGAGTCGCTATCCAACATGGCTTGGCAAGTGGTGAACAAACAAACATAGAAAGAAAACTAGAGGAGCTTGCTGAGCTCAAAGGAAAATGCCTCTAGGCGCAACAAAATATCCAACTCTACCAAGCTCGCATGGCCCGTGCTTTCAACAAGCTAGTCAAGGAGCGAGAATTCAAGAAGGGTGACCTAGTAATTGTTAAAAGAAGAGAAGTTATGGCCTCCAACCCCAAAGGGAAGTTGGTTGAAAACTGGGTGGGACCTTATGTGGTCCACCGAGTCTATGAAGGTGGTACTTACGTTCTTGTAGACCACAAGGGGGTAGTCTAGTTCTCCCCTCTCAATGGGAAACACTTGAAGCTGTACCATGCATCCTTACTAGTGCTTCAATAATGACCGAAATCTACCTTGGTCCAGTGGCACTCCACCCTGGCCGAGCTCTCTAACATACATACCCAGCCCGAACCAGTCCCGAGGCCGTTGGTCCGTGATTGCAAAAGCCTTCCCAAACATACACCGACCCCGATGTTCCTCGGGAACTCCACGTAGTCCCACTGGGTTACCACTCTACACCCCACCACCATGTTGACCTTACACCCACATGGTGCATAAACCCTTTCCTTTGCGCTGACATTATCCCCGCGCCTGCGAATACATGTCTGTCAGCTAAAGGTTGTGTGCCAAGGTTGTGTGCCCGAGCCGACCTTTACACTCATCACCATGTTGGACCTTACGTCCACATTGGTGCATAAACCTTTTCCTTTGCACTGGCGCTTTCCCCGCGCCTGCGAATATGCATTTTTTGGCGCAAGGCCTCGTGCCCTAGCCACTATCTACACACTATCGCCATTATAGACCTTACTTTCGAATTGACGCATAAACTGTTTTCTTGCATTAGCATTACCTTATTGCCAATGAATACACCCCTTTTTGGCTCAAGGCCTCGTGCCCTAGCCACAATTTACATATTATCGCCATTACGGGCCTTACATCCAAATCGGTGCATAAACTCTTTTTCTTGTATTGGCATTACCTTCTTGCCAATGAATATATCCTTTTCGGCGCAAGGACTCATGCCCTAGCCGCTATCCACACACTATCACCATTACGGACCTTACGTCCGAATCGGCACATAAACTATTTTCTTGCATTGGCATTACCTTCTTGCCAATGAATATACCCCTTTTTCAGCGCAAGGCTCTGTGCCCTAGTCGATATCCGCACATTATCGCCGTCACGGGCCTTACGTCTAAGTCGACACATATAATCTCTTCCTTGTGTTGGCATTAGCTTCTTGCCAACGAATGAATATTGTCCAATGCAATTCATACAAGTCCCACTGGAAGTCTCTTGTTAATATACCGTTAGCCTAGACCTTTCATCCTCGTTAACGACTAAACCTATCCCTTGCTTCGACATTTAGCCAATGCTGATGAACAAACTATCATTGACAATTAAACCCATCCTCGCTTCAGCATCATCTTGACAATGATAGTCAGAATAAACCATCGCCTGACACCTCGTTGGGAGATGGCAAGTATGTTCACTCAAAAAAACATGAGGCTTAAAATGGAGGTGCCTCGTCAGACTTGGCCAACATCCCAGACGAGACACAGTCAGAGAGGTGCGAGTTCTTGGAGCAGAGGAGTTCTTTAGGGGCATGTATCAGTACGTTCTTCAGCAGCAAGGAGGTAAAGTTGGTGAGGGCTCGTCGTCTCGGGGTGGTCGTGGTCGTGTACTAAAAGAGTTTTTATAGTTTCAACTGCCACTTTTCAACGGGCAGCCAGATCTTGAGGTAGCTAGAGAGTGGTTAGACGACTTGGAGAGGATATTCAGTTCGATGGAGTGTGCTGAGGAGGAGAAGGTGGTGTTGACTGCCCATCGGTTGCAGGGGTCAGCCCAGACCTGGTGGATGGCAAAGTGGGGGGCAACATTTCAGTCTCGTCCCCTTCGGTAGATTGTGTGGCAGGAGTTCGTCACGGCTTTCGAGTGTGCTTTTTATCCGTCCTTTATCAGATCGCAGAAGATGCGCGAGTTTCTAGAGCTAGTCCAGGAGGACATGGCAGTGATGGAGTATAGATCTAGGTTCATCGAGTTGGGCCGTTATGCACCTCACATCATGGCAGACGAGGAATTGAAGATCGAGCAGTTCGTTAGGGTTTTGAGGCCAAAGCTGAGGCATCCCCTACTCGCGTCAAGTGTGACCAACCTGGATACAGCTTGCAGAGCAACAGTGGCATTAGAGAGAGATTTACAGAGGACCCAAGGGCAACGTAGTGTCGGCCAGACTCAGATAGGTCCCAGTCAACCGACGGTCGTACAACAGTAGATTACCATCTAGACTTTAGCAGGCGGTTCAGGGGCATCTTCATCCGTGGCTTCAGCGGTAGACTCGTCATCTTTTGGCTAGAGGCTCAACAAGATGTTTAGAGATGTCAGTTTTGGTAAGAGGCGTCAGGATCGCTGGGAGTTGAGGCAGCAGTCAGTGAGCAGTGTTCAGTAGCCCGCGCCCTACTAGCATCAGGGCTCAGTGAGTGGATCTCGGGGCGGGTGTCCTCGGTGCGCCGATTCCCATCCAGGCAGGCAGTGCTCGGTCCCCGTGATCTGCTTCAGGTGTGACCAAGAGGGGCACATGGCACATGACTATCCTCAAAGGCCGCGTTAGCCGCACGAGTTTCAGTAGCAGCAGTAGTTTCAGCCCTAGCAGTTACCACCACTGCAGTAGCCGTATCGACAGTAGGGTCAGCTTCCTCAGTTGTTGCGGTCAACTACTGTAGGGAGGTAGAGATCCCGAGGCAGAGTTGCGCACATGACCAGAGCGGAGGCTAAGGTGTCACAGTTGGTGGAAGGTACTCTTTTGATTTTGGGTTGTGCGGCTCGAGTTTTGTTTGATTCTGGTGCATCCCATTCATTCATATCAGAGGATTTCATTCAGAGTGTTGAGGACCCTGTGGCTGAGATGTCCTGTGATTTGGCAGTGGAGTTACCTACCGGTGATTTCTTGCACACCCCGTATTGTTTCGAGAAGGTGCCTGTGTGGGTGGAAGGGTGGAACTTGTCGGCTAGGCTTTATGCATTGTCGCTTCAGGACTTTGATGTGATATTGGGCATGGATTGGCTTGAGGGCCAGGGTGCTATAGTGGATTGCAGCTCGAAGAGGGTATACTTCCAGCATCCCCGTCGGTCCACCTTCTATTTCCAAGGTATCCGGTCTTCCTCTTCCCGTTTTATTATTTCGGCTATTAGAGCTCGTCGATTACTTGACACAGATTGTCAGGGTTTTCTCGCTTCAGTGATTGTGGTCGACTAGCAGCGTCAGGAAGTGGAGGATATTCTTGTTGTGTGTGAGTTTTTTGATGTTTTTTTCGATGAGTTGCCAGGGTTACCACCATAGTGGGAGATTGATTTCGTGACTGAGGTGGTTCCGGGTACAGTGCCTATGTCGAAGGCCCCTTATCGCATGGCACCTGCAGAGTTGAGGGAGTTGAAGGCGTAGTTACAGGAGCTGCTTGCTAAGGGGTACATTCATCCTAGTTTTTCCCCGTGGGATGCACCGGTGTTGTTCGTGAAGAAGAAGGATGGTATTTTGAGGTTGTGCATCGACTACCGGTAGTTGAACTAGGCGACTGTTAAGAACAAGTATCTGTTGCCTCGAATTGATGACTTGTTTGATCAGCTTCAGTCGGCCCGAGTGTTTTCGAGGATCGATTTGAGATCGGGCTACTATCAGCTGCGGATTCGAGAGTCCAACTAGGAACCTCCACGCCGCTCCCTCGAACCTCGAGGAAGAACCGCCACACCTGAAAACCAGGGGTGAGCCTCCTGTCACTGGCTCAGTAGGGATCCCGCGGAACCCCGACTGAGAAACAACGGCGACATGGAAAGCAGTAACTACCGAAAGAATAGCAGCAACAGCAGGAATAGTAACCTACGGCAGCCGGTAAAACCTTGGCTCTACAGCTTCTCCTACTGTACCGGAAAATACGACCCGGTCTCCCATCAGGGGACAACCAAGTCACGCACCCGACATCCCGATTCCATGATCGGGGAACCACCAGACACGAACCGCCCTAGCCACGCTACTAGGAAACATCACGAAGCCTCAGCCACAGAGGCCTGCCCTCACAGAAGGGTCTAAGCCAAAACCACGCGGTCTGGAAACATGATCATGACCTCAACGTCGGGAACACAATGCTGTCTAGGGAAATGCCCTCGACAACACTCATCGAAAATTCCAGACCTCGACTACGGGAACGCTCCCGAAACAACGCACGAAGCCTCTTCTCGCAGACGAGGAACAGAAACCCAGGACACGACAACTCATGTCACGTGACGGGAGTACCACCCACCAGAAGAACAGACCGGATGTGTCTCCTAACGTCTTACACCGTGCCTTCCTGTCTCACCACGACGCCCCAGGCAGAGACAGAGATACTAAAGTAACCAGTACCACAAACAAGGACTAGCTGAGGTCGCGCTCGTCAGCGCGGGTCCGACACCCTCAGCACCATGTGCACACTCAGACCATACGCCCTAGGCCTGTCCTCTAGCTGGTAATTCCCCCTAAGCCCGGACTCGACTGTACGCGGGGGCTCTACGGTAACCAGCTTACTCACTGTCTCTCTTGGGTCAGCCGCTCCACTACCCCCGGGTGGGTCAGCACAGGCGTGCCGTAAGAAGGATACGACTAGTGCAAGTCTCACCAGAGCTAATAACTGACTCACAAAAATCACGAAACGAAGTAAAACGGGACTGCAACCAACTCGGGCAGCCTAGGGAATGGCGGTCCTACACTGGACCGCCAGGATGGTCAGGTGGATCTACACTAGGCTGCCACACCGACTCCAGGGGTCCAATCTTGGGCCGCTAAAAGGTGAGTCACAATGGGCATAGCGATCTATCGTAAGGCCGCTATCCTAGACAAACGATCCTACATTGGACCGCGAGGCATCCTTAGCGGTCACACCTACGACCGCCACGGGACACGTGACTCCCAATAGTCAAAACATGTGCCCCAAGGGTGCAACAGTCAGAAAATAGGGTTGGCGGTCGAAGAATGGTCGCTAACCCAGGGTTGGCGATTTATCATGCAGCCGCTAACTCGAGCATAGCGGTCCAATATTGGGCCGCCAGAGTTGCCGAAAAAATAGTGTTCTAGAGCAGTCCCACTCACGGTCGCTCGAGGCATGTGGCGGCCTCTGGAACGACCGTTACACTCACCTGAGAATGGGACCGGCGGGAAGAATCCCAAAATGTCTATCCACGCCCCGATCATCTCCTGATGACGGGGAAAACAAGGGGGAAGCTCCCCTAACCCCCCTAGCATGCATCTGAAGCCCTGATTTGTTCCGAAACCTCGCGAAACGATGGATCCAGCACTCAACCCTAATCATGGCATTTTTTCCTCCTGGCTCAAAAACACCCCACTCGGCCTCTCCCCGGCTTACAAATCGTGAAAAATGTAAACAAGAGCATGGGAATTCGTCCCCCTACCTCAATGGAGCACGAGTTCTGCCGGATCATCGTCAATTGCAAGAAGAAGCTTTTAAACCCTCGGTTCCCCTGCCTGTCGCCGCGAAAAGCACGCTCCCACATCCGCCTCATCGTCGCCACGCCGCCACGTCGCTGTCGGAGTGGAAGGGGCCGCATCTCGATCGTTCAGGGAGGAAGGATGCCACGGTTGGGGAGGGTGCTCCAACGGGAAGAAAGGAGGAAGAAGAAGAAGAAAAGAAAAAGGGAAAGCAAAAGAGAAAAAGGGGTTGGTATTTATAGAAAATTTAGAAAATTAAAAAATATCAAAAATTAGAAAAATATATATTCTCGATCCTCAGAACGTGCTGATCGTAACGGTACCGCTCGCGAGTAGGTGAACGACCTGGTTCACCTGCGTGGCATGGGAAAGCTGTCTTTCGGCTTAGCCTTGTTAAGATCAGTGTAATCTACATACATCCTCCACGTCCCATTGCTCTTAGGAACGAGAACTACATTTGCCACCCAGTCCGAATATAGCAAGTGGGGCGAAGTAGCCCTGAGTGCAGCTTCTCACTCACTTGTTCCCAGATGATGGCTTGTCGCTTGGGGTTGCAGCGTCTCCGGCACTGCTGAACCGGGCGGTAGCTCAGGTCCAACCTTAGTTGGTGTGTAATGATCTCTGGTGGGATCCTGGGGAGTTCATCCTCGGACCAAGCAAAAGCATCCTGGTTGGCTGTGAGAAAGTTCGCGTATGTTACCTTATCCTGTTCGGACAGTGTAGCTCTGATCCTTAGAGTCCTGCTTGGATCTTCTCCCACCTGAATGAGGTATAGGTCTTCAGCTGGGGTGCTCGTGCTTGGTCTCGGGTCTTCTGTCCTCGCCTTCTTTTTAGGCAGTGCTTCCTCAGATCTCTGATCATGCATTGAAATGAGGTAGCATCTTCTGGATTCCCTCTGGTCTCCTCGTACCTCCCCCACCCCTTAGGGGATGGGAAACTTGAGCTTTTGATGGTACGATGAGGGGACGCCTCTAAGGGTGTCGAGAATCCCCCGTCCTATGATGGCGTTGTACCCAGTCATCGCTCGGACCACCGTGAAGTCAGCTAGGAAGGTAACCTCCTTCGACGCAGTCCCAAACGAGATTGGTAGCGAGATGCGTCCCTCTGGGCGGACCATGGTACCGGAGAAGCCATACAGAGGCGTATGCAATGGTATAATTCGGGACAGATCCACACCCATTAGCACTAGACAATCGTACGAGATGACATCTGGTCTGCTTCTATTATACACTAACATGCGACGTACGGTACATTGGTTGATGGTGGTTGACACCACCAGAGCATCAGAATGGAGAGTGGTTACACCCTTTAAATTATCATTTGAGAAGATGATGGGATCTTTCAAGCGTTCCCGGGCGGCAGCCTCCCTCTGAGGGCTATCGCTCTGCTCCACAGCATTGACGGCGGACATGTACTATCATCGTCTGGACGCGTTGTCCCCACCTGAGGCTGGCCCTCCCGAGATCATCATGATCTCTTTGCCGTTGGGTCAATTGTCGATGGACGGGGGAGTTTGCTGTCGTTTCTCTGCGGCCTTGGTGATGTACTTGTCGAGGAGCCCTCACCGAACAAGATCCCCGATGGCGTCCCGCAGGTTGATACACTCCGCTGTGTCGTGGCCGTGGTTGCAGTGAAAGCGACAGTACTTCTTCTTTCTCCTTGAGTTGGGATTTGACTTCATTTGAGGAGGCCACTTAAGGAATGGCTCCTCACGGATCTCCATCAGAATTTGGTCAGGAGGAGCTGTCAGGGGCGTGTAGTTGTGGTAGCTCCCCCTTTCCCTCTCCAGGGGATCGCAGCTATCCCGATCACGCCGTTCCTACTTGTTCCGCCCCTCGCGGGTTGAGTCGGCGGATCATTTTCGGTCGGAGCGTTCAGTTCCGGCTACACGACCCAGGGCCACAGTATTTTCCTCGCACCGTGCGTGCCTCTGTGCCAGGACGAGGAGGTCGATGAGAGTCGTCAGGGCCTCGACCCTGAGTGCTCGCCATAGGATGTGGTCCCGCGTCCCTTGGGTGAGCGCAGTGGTAGAGATGTTGACGTCGAGACGTGGGATCCGGAGCACCTCCGTGCGGAAGTGGGACACGAAGTCCCACAGCATATTCGATCGTTGCATGGATATAACATTAGGGTTTCACTTCCAATGTATGGCAGGCGGCTGCTGTATGGGAAGGGGAGAGAAACGTATGGAAGGTTTTAAAAATCTTGCATTAGATGGCATTCGAACCCCACCTCTATATAACTATTCCCCCGTCGGACATGCTTGCGCTATTGCCATCACGTTCAGGGAAGATACTGCGACAGTGGCTTGATTCCTTTCCCTCCGGCGTCCTCTTCTTCTTCCTCCCGCGACGTGAAGGGGGGGCCTTGCTTCCTCCTCTGCAACCACTCCTTCCTGTGCGTAGGTGCAACTGCAGTGAACCGAAGAAACATTCTTCCTCTTCCTCTTCATACTCTGCTTCACAATCACAGAGAAACAGAGTGTCGTTTCCACTGCGTCAACTAGCTTCCTTCTACTGACGTTTCTGAATCTCACAGGGAACAAAAATAAGAAGAGGAAGAAGAGAATACACTAATCAGAAAAGAAGACCAACGTCCATATCGTAGCTTGGCAGCGATAGATGAATAGGGGGCTCACAGGTCAATAGCAGGGGTATTTATAGGCATTGAAAACCTCATTAGGCTAGAGTTTGATTAGGATTTGAGATAACAATGAAAGAAACCTACTAGTATTTGTCCCTTCCACTTATAAATCCCTTTCCTAGATTAACATTAACTTTTTCGACCTTATCTTCCCTGTTTGAACCCGTCACGGTAGCGTCTTGTCGTTTTTACGATTTACAGTGAAATAGTGCCTTGCTTGAGGGCACTATTTAAATGACGACTGGGTCAGGGGCGTCAGTTTCTAAATTAGCGCATGTGTGAAAAGCCTTCATTTTAATAATTGGCGCCTTGAATTAGGGCGTTAATTAGCTCGCTTAATCCAAGTAGGATTCTTACCGTTATTTGAAATGATTTGACGCCTGTTTGCAGATCCGTTGATTAATAAAATGGCGACTTGATGGAAGTCGTTGTTTATAATTTTATTTAAAATTTTATTTCAGAAATTCAGGGTTGTTACACGACATAAGTCGAGCACATGGCTTACCGACTCCGACCATTATGTCCTCGTCCTCTGTCAGGCGATTTCCTTAGAAACGCCATTCGGGTCTAACTCCAACACTCGGCATGGCTTCCAATGCATGAACAGGGTGCTCATGCAACAACTTGCCATCATATTTCCCTAACTTTCCATCCTGCTAGTGCCACAAACCACAATGCCTCAAGCAATGGCACAACAATCGGCACGGCTCACTCAGTCAGAGTCAATCGCACACGAAGGAACCAATCCTCCAATGCTCTATTTATCCTCGAAAATTCACCCGTAGCAACCAACGCTACGATCATGGACCTGTGGATTATTGGCTCACCAAGCTTCTATTACGCACTCTGATCCACGCACGTACAACCATCACGACAACTCAGAATCTACCATCCCAACAAATCTCAATTCGACTGGCTAACTTTGGACAATAGGGTGAGGAAAGCACAATTACCTTGAACCCAGAGCGTAGATTCTCTCTCTTAACCTGGCAATCCTCTGTAACACCGTAGGTTCCGATTCCCAACACATCGGGAATCACAACACCAGTCACAAGTTCTCACAAGTGCCACCCAACTGGCACTCATCCTTCCGGAATGATGCCAACACACCCTTACGCACCAAAGGATGAGCTTTGCTTCTCACTGGCAACCACCTTGCCAAAACACCAAACACGTCTCACAAGGACTTCATGGCACACACGAGGGTAACCAATCCGAAAATGCAATGCAAGACGTTGGAACTTAGCAAAAACCTGATCTCTCTAGCCAAGGAGAAAATGACATGCCTCCTACAAAGCGGGAGGTCTCCACGCATGACCTGACCTTGAACCTCGCATAAGGTGGGAGCCACACCTTCCAACACTGGGGAAAAACCATCACCATTGTTAGGTCAGCTCCTCTGACAACACTCGCTAAGCATCATATCGGACCACATTTACAGCAACTCCCGATGCACCATCGTTGCAATTCACCGAATTGCAACTCGTCATGCCTCGAGCACTAGACCTACTGGCACAGCAGTTGAGCTAGCTACTGGCACACGCTCCTCACCTACGCCTGTCTCTGATCTCGGAACCATTTGCAGGCCAAAACACTTACCAAGGAGCAAAGAAAATCATAAAAGACGCTAGGATCAAAGGCTGCTACACCTCTAGCCACCAGACATCATTCCCTCGAATTTGTCTGTGCCAACACCAAATCCATTCTCAATTCTTAGGTCCTTAAAATATCCATCTCCTGAGCTGCTACCTCATAGACCACCCCGCCAAGAGCCACAACGCGAACCATGATCGACACCAACCAATGCTCATCCTCGAGTCCCGAACTTGTCACAGAACCTTCACATCTCATCTACCGCCTCGTAGAGCGCATCCAAGTGAGGTGCATAATTGATGGGGACATCCCCTAGCCACTACATATTTTTGAGACTCCAGTTGCTTGTCCTCGGCATATCATCATCTCCGTCACTTAATTTCGAGTCATAGCATGTAATTGGTAACATGCAGTTAATCACATTTTGAATACTGCCCCCACTTTATGGAAAGAAAATCATTACAATGCTAAGTCTAGAGAGAAATTACAAAAAAGGAAGAGGAAATGAACTAACAAGGTAGGTACAAATTTCCTAACCTATGGAGATTGGAGAACTCTGGGAAGTTTGTGGCCCCTCCTGAAGCTCAACAGGCGGAGGAGCCTTGGTGCTCAGAGATCTTCCCCCAACACCCTCAGTGATAGCCGACCTGGGCACTGACCCCATTTGTATGGGAACTGCCCCATCCACGCGCCCTCCCTAGGCACTTAGAGTTGGCAGTCTCTCTCCCATCGAGGCTAAAGCACCCTCACTCTACTCTTCATCGCTCGACATCGACGAGGGAGAATCTGAGCCATCCTTATTAGAATCATAGCATTGTTTGGTGGGGAAGATGAGCTCGTCGAGGACTTGTTCCTGGGCCATACTGGCTGCCCGCTGAAAGTCTTGGGCAAAACCCTTTCGTAACCCTCACCGGTAGCCCAACTTATAACACATGAAGGTGGCCTGCTTCAGGGCTTCCTAATATTCCTCTGAGCTCTGATAGCGCTCAATCGCCTCTGCCTCGGCTCCTGCTCCCTTCCCCTCAAGCTTGGCCACCCTCGCGTCAGCCACGACCAATTTCGCTTCGACTTCGGCCAACCCGGCTCCGGCCTCAGTCAGCCTTGCCTCAACTTCAGCCCGCGCCACCTCGGCCTCCTCCATGGCTAGCTTGGTCTCTCGGACCCGATCCTAAATCTCCACTCGCTTGGCCGCCCACTAACCCGAGCATCCCGCATGAGCCCGACGCTCTTCCTCTAAGAGCTAACTCTTAAGCTCGACCATATACCGAGCTTGGGTCAATTGCTTGGCCTGTGACCGACCCTCCTCCTTGGTCACCTGGTCGCATGCTCAGAGTGGAGTCACCTCCTTCCAAAGTGCCGTGAGCACAGATGTCAACTGACCAATCCTGTGGTCGGACTCAGCGCGAACCTGGGACTGGGCCATCCCCTCGTTCATCATCCACGCCACGAAGTCTGTAATCTTGGCTCCCAACTGAGCCATAAAGATACCTCCCTCCATGACCCTTTCAAGGAGCATGGGAGGGGAACAATGTCGGAACTCCTACCGAACAGACAAAGGTGTCACATCCCAGCAACAGTTGTACAGGGAGGTCCGGATGGCGAACCACCCTTGCTGAAGAGGAGGAGTCTCTTCGGGGAGTGTCAGGGCCAGAGCATCCCCTCCAATCGTCCCCAACCTAGGAATGACAATGCTCGGCTCGACTCTGATCTAAGCCTCGACACCCTCCTCCTCACCACGCGCCCCGTCAACGCCAACCGGGATCTCAGAGCTAACCTCCTCCCCCTGCACTCTCGCCGGCTCAGTGGAAGTCCCCTCAATCACTATGGGCCCATCTGGCTCAGTCGGTGGAAGGCTCGGGTGACGGGCACCCTCAGCTATGAGCTCCTCTGTCAGGCGGGAAGTCTTTCTTTTCTTCGACCACGTCTTCTCGATGGTCAACTCCTTCATTGCAACCAGTAGTAGCCGCTCCCCAACCTCTTTTCACTTGGACCCCTGACGCTCGGAGGCATCACCCCGGGCAACTTGCTTGCACCTATCTTGGGTGGCAGAAGGACCTTCTGAAGCTTGAGGCACGCTCAGAGTAGTCGCCCCCTCCAGCTCAGCGATCTCCCGATCGAATGGTCGCCCCGCGCCACCACTGCGTCTTGCTTCTGCCCAACGAGAGGCAAGTATTCCGCAAAGGGCTGGACCGACCGAAACAAGAAAGTGCAAAGGCTAAAGCTTGTGGTCCTTACCACTGGGTGGCAGCACTCGGTGAGGATAATTCTCAATATTGGCCATGGTCATCAACTCCACGGTGGATTAACAATTCTCCTGAATGTTCCTAATCTCCTCCTCCAGCTTCGAGGGGATCACCGACTGCTTCGGGGGGAATACAAGTTGAAAGTTTGGCTGAACAGGGAAAGCCTAGTAGGGATTTCCCTTACTAGCCCTAACCCAAAAAAATTGAGTCTTCCACCATTTCTGCTAGGAATCCTAAGGAGAGAGAGACACATAGCTCCTCCTTCTCCTCGCTTGAAGATCGAAGAAGTCCTTACCAGGTGGAAACTAGCTCGGATAATGGGACAGCTGACTCCATCTGCTCGGGGAGTACGAACAAAAAGTAAGCACCCTTTGAGCGGTGCGACAAAGAACAGGCACCATTCGACAAAATAGAGCATAGTAAAAGAAAAGATAGAACCACTCCCCTTGGGATGGGAGTGGGGAGATGCTCGAGAGGGGACGAAGTGCAAGCGTCGACGGGCTGGTGCTCGATGCCATCCAAACCTGTGGGTTTGGATTCTATTGAATAGTACCTTTCGCACCGTGTCTCCGTGCGGCAGTAGCTAGCCCTCCCCTTCCCTTGAGCCCGACAGCAACCCAGAAGTTGAGAGGGAGCATGTTCCCACGTGTCGACCCTTCTTCTGCGTTTCCCGCATTCATTGACCCTTCTTCAATGCCAGAGTAGTAGGAACACCCCTACAACCACTAGTGTCTTCATCTTTAGAGTCACCTTCCATGCTTCACCAAAGACGATCGCAGTAGATAGCCGCTTCGTGAAAATAAAAAGAGGAAGCGAAAGAGTGCAAGGGAAGGCTAACGTGGCGTGAAGGGGAGGAGGTGCCCTTTGGGACCTTTTGTAGGCCGAAGGGGGAGACCCCTGCCTTAATTGAACCTCCCCTCAAAAAAATGCAAAAAGGTAGATGTACTTCCCCAAGGAGCAGTCACGCTACCTCCCCCCACAAACCCCTGTTGGAATACGCAAAAATGGTAAGTCAATTAAAGCATGGAAGAATGAAAAGACACCAGCCCTATAGTCGGTCACCATGCAAGCCTACTTTTTTAGCCTCGAATCACGTGAAATCTCTGACTCTCTAGCAATCGCCGATACGGTAAGATCCACTCAGTCAAAGGCGCCAACATGCAGTCAATTATGCTCTTAATACTGCTACCATTATATAGAAAAAAGCTATTACATTGCCAAGTTTAAAGAAAAAAATATGGCAAGTACAGATTTCCCTAATCTACGGAGATGGGGGAATCCTAAGAAGTGCGTGGCCCCACGCGAAGCTCGATGGGAGAAGGACCCTTGGTGCTCGGAGGATTACCCCCGGTATCCTCGGTGACAGCCGGCCCAGGCACTATCCCCATTTGTATGGGACCTACCCCGTCTGTGTGCCCTCTCGTAGCACCCAGAGTTGGCAATCCTTCCTCCACCGGGGTAGAGGCACCTTCGCTCCGCTCTTCACCGCTCGACGTCAATGAAGGAGAATCTAAGCCATCCTTAGCGGAGTCGTAGCGCTGCCTGGGAGGAAAGAGGAGTTTGTTAGAAGCTTGCTCTTGAGCCATTATGACTGCCCACCTATGGCCTTGGGCAAAACCCTTCCACAGCCCCTGACGGTAGCCCGGCTCATAGCACGTGAAGGCAGCCTGCTTTAGGGCTTCTTGATACTCCTTCGAGCTCCGATATTGCTTGATCGCCTTCGCCTCGGCTCTCGCAACCCTCTCCTCAAGCTCGGCCACTCTTACCTCAGGCATGACCAGCTTTGCCTCAACCTCGCCCAGCCTTGCCTCAACTTGGGCCCGCACAGCCTCAGCCTCCTCCCTGGCCCGCTCAGTCTCACTGTAGCACCCCTGGAAATTTAAAGGATTAAAATTCCTAAATAAATTAAAACTTTTGCATCGAAATAATGAGCCTTGACACATGAATCATAATAAATAGTCAAAAATAGATAACCCAACTGAATTAGTGTCCACAATAATGGATGCTATTCAAATATAGTGCCCGACAGAACGGACGCTATTTATTACTAATCAGAACATTTAAAGGATCATTTAAAATAAAATGGCGCCCTCTTGGATGAACGTTAATTCTTATCAGCGCCCTATGAAATGGACGCCAATATCCCAACAATAAACTACCCTATATAACTCACGTGAGTTCTCTCCAACCCGACCCTAATGTGCATGTCTTGTGTCGAACGATTTTAGGGTTTTGGGGACAAAATAGGACAGTCGGCGGTATTATCTGCAGGTGATTAACCTAATAGAGTAATGCTCAAACGTGCACGGTATTTGGTTTTAGGGTTTGCATGCAAATGGTGGCAAGCGGCTGCTAATCGGGAAGGAGAAAACAATCGGGGAAGGCATTCAAAAGCTTACTCCCGAATGGTTTTAGAACTCTCTAGAATCCCTGCGTCCGGAGGATACAAGCGATGGGAATGGGGAAGAAGGAAGAAAGAAAGAAAAGAATGGGGAGTCGAGGTTGAGCAGGGGCCATGGCCCCGTACTCTTCCCCCACCCACGTTACATACTCTCATACCCTCTCTCCCTATCTCTTACTCTCTCTTTGGGTCATCGTTAGAGAAGAACCTCACGGCGGAGCTCTCTTCTTCCTTTTTTCTTCTTCTTCTTCTCTTTTCTTCTTCTTCTCTTCCTCTCTGTCTGCCTTTGCGCTCTGTCTCTCTGTGTTGCTTGTCTCTGTGTCTGTGTGTGTCTTCGTGGTCTCTGTCGTTCGCCGAAGAAGAGGGGGTTTTTATACCCCAACGGCAGCAAGCTTGGTGCAATGCAGGAAGCGATGGGCCTTCAATGTGGATTTGACTTTGGCCGTCCTCGGTGGCAGGGGCTAGCTCGCGTGCCGCTTCCTCCATTCGACACCTCAGCACACTCACTATGCGCCAAGGATTTGTAGGGGATGGGTGCCATGTCCGTTTTGCCGGTGGTGCCGGTGAAGAGGACGCTTGGGCTTGCCGTGGGATGCCACAACCAACGTGCCATTGAAGGGATGGTAGGGTGTGTCACTGGACGGCCACCCTAGGCGTGCTACTGAAAGGGCCTGTAGGGGCATGCTGGCGAAAACACCCAACTGGGTGTACCGGTGAAGGTGCAGGCAAAGTGTGCCGCTGAGGAGACCAGCAGGGGCGTGCTGGCGAAGGGGGGCACATAGGGAATGTGCCGCTGAGGGCATCCCTGGGGGTATGCCGGGGAAAACCCATCGGGGGTGTGCCGCGGAAGCGACACCGCGGGTGTGTCAGGGAAGCGACACCGCAGGTGTGCCGGGGAAGCGACATCACGGGTGTGCCAGGGAAGCTAGGCACCGAGCGTGCCGGAGAGGCACCACTAGGGAGGGGTGTGTCGGGGAAGACCTTTGATCGTGCTATTGAAGGCTGATAGTCATGCCGTTAAGGGCACGTCCATGCCCGTCAAGAGCATGACTTGAGACCCGTCTGATTTTCTTCGGGGCCTACGAATCGTGAGCTCACTGGGGGTTGGTTCCTCTTCGCTGCTGTGACTCCAGAGACGGCTTCACAGTAGTGTGTGTTTATTCGGAGGGTCCAGATTTGACGCGTTCTCTGCATTTTCTTCAATGGAAGTTGTTGTTGATGTTGGACTGGTCGGGACATGCGGACGTGCGATTTTACACGTCCACACCACTTCAGTCACAACAGTGCCCCCGACACCCGACTGTCAGCCACTTCAGTCACAACGGTGCCCCTGGCATCCGACTGTCAAGCATTCCAGTCACAACGGTGCCCCCAGCACCCGACTGTCAGCCACTTCAGTCATAACGATGCCCCCAGCACCCGACTGTCATCAACTCTAGTCACAATGGTTCCCTCGACACCCGACTACCAGCCACTTCATTCATAACGGTGCCACCGGCACCCGACTATTGGGCACTCCAGTCACAACGGTGCCCCCGGCACCCGACTGCCAGGCACTCCAGCCACAACGGTGCCCTCGGCACCCGACTGTCAAGCACCCCAGCCACAACCGTGCCCTCGGCACCTAACTGCCAGGCACTCCAGCCACAACGGTGCCCCCGGCACCCGACTATCAACTACACCAATTACATCAGGATTTGCAATGCCTGATCGCTCAACAACTCCAGTCCCACCGGGGCCCACGACACCCAATAATCCTGAGCTCAACGACTTTTAGTCGCTCCAGTCATGGCGATGCTCACGCCGTTTGACCACTCAAGTCTCAACAGCGCCCGACCGCTCCAGTGACAAGTGGTGCCTACGTCATTCGGTCACCTCGGTCGTGGTGACACCTAACTACCCCAGCACAATGGTGCCTATGGCACCCTACTACTCTGACCTCGACATTGTCTCATGATAGGAAGACATTGTGGTGCCTCTCGAGCGGCACCCAGCTGAGTCACAGGTCCTCTTACGGACTCTACGTGTGAATACGGAATTACCCGCACAATAACGCAATGACCCGGGGACTGTCACAAATGACGGAATTATCCTGTGGCCTGCAAGCACTTGTAATCGGGCTCTCACGCCCCCATATAAATACCCTTCATGGCATCTAAGTCATGTAATCCAGTTAGTGGGCGCTGCTCGACCTGATCCCCAACGCCGTCATCGGCATCATCATCGTCCTGGGCGCGATCGCGGTCAGCACCCGCTCGCTGACCCTCGGCGGCCTGGTCCATCACTGCTTCATCGACGGCAAGGTGTTCAAGGATCCAGGCGACCTCGACGGCCAGGCCCTGATCATCGTGCCTATCACCATCCTCGCGCCCTGAAGGATCTCCCCATGGTTGACCAAACCCAGCCGGCCCCCGCCGCCGGCGAAGCTCCCGCACGCCCAGATCATGCGCGCATCGACCATGCGATCGAGGTCTGGTTCCACGAGCACATCGACAAGTCGCCCGTCGCCTGCGCGGGCGAGGCCTACGCCCACCTCGTCAGCGTGCTCGGCCACCTGAAGGCCAAGCTCATCTCGGAGGCCTGACCCTTGACCCAGCGACATTACAATTTCGGCACCGGCAATCTCTATGCGACCCCGGTCGGCGGCGGGGATCCCCTCCCGCTCGGCGCCTTGCAGGACGTCTCGGTCGACTTTTCCGGCGACGTGAAGCAGCTCTACGGCCAGAACCAGTTCGCCCTGGACGTGGCCCGCGGCAAGATCAAGATCGACGGCAAGGCCAAGGCCGGCCTGATCGACCTCAACCTCTACAACGCCTTCTTCTTCGGCCAGACCGTCACCACCGGCGAGACCCTGGCCGCCTTCAACGAGGCCGCCACTGTTCCGGCGGCCGCCGCCTATGCGGTCACCGCCGCCAACGCCGCCAGCTTCAAGACCAATCTCGGTGTCTTTTACGCCGCCACAGGCCAGAAGCTGACCCAGGTTACAGCCGGTTCGGAAGCCGCCGGCAAGTACTCGGTCAACGCCGGCGTCTACACGTTCGCCGCCGCCGACGCCTCCAAGGCTGTCGCCCTGAACTACACTTACGGCTCGGCCAGCACTGGCTACAATCTCGCCGGCGCCAACCTGCTGATGGGCGTGCTGCCGACCTTCCAGATCGTCCTGGCCAACCAGTTCAAGGGCAAGACCCAGACTCTGACCCTGTTCTGCTGCGTTTCCTCCAAGCTGTCCCTGCCGTTCAAGCAGGACGACTACGAGGTGGTCGAACTGGACTTCATGGCCCAGGACAATGGGGCCGGCCAGGTGTTCGCCTGGACCGCGACGGGAGGCTGACCCATGGCCAAGGTGGTTGTGGGCGGCGAGACCCTCGAGGTCAGCCTGCCTAACTTCAAGGTGCTCAAGGCCGCCTGGCGTTACATCGCCGCCGGTCAGGCGGCGACCGACCCCATGGCCGGCGTCGAGGCGATCCTGGGCGTCATCTCGGTCGGCGCGGATCGGCCGATCGACCTGGAGACGCTGGAAGAACGTCTGAAGCCCTCGGAAATGCCGGGGCTGCGGCCGTTCATGAACGCGCTCCTGATCGAGATCGGCTTGGCGCAAGCCCCGGGGGAGGCCCCGCCGGCGGAGGAGACGGCGAGCCCTTCGACGGCGACTTCGACGCCATCATCGTCGCCATCCTCGCCGGAACCGGCTCCGCCGACTGGGACCTAGTCGAGCGCAGCTGGAACCTCGGCCGCTACGCCGCTCTCCAGCGGCACTGGCTGGACTATGGGCCGCCGGTCCATGCCAGCGTCGCGGCCTACCTCGGCCTGGGCCAGGCCCGCTCGCGCGCCCGGCCCGCCGACGACTTCGAACAGTTCATGCAGAGCCTCGCCCCCGGCGGCGTCGGCTGACCCTTGTTGAGGACCCGGCGCGATGGCGGACAATGACCTGCAGATCACCTTCGGCGGCGACGCCTCCGACTTGAAGGCGGCCGCTGGCGATGCGGCGACGGCGATCGGGCTGGTGGCAGCGGCGCTGGCCCCGGTCAACACCGCCCTCGGTCAATTCCAGGCCCAGGTCGCCGCCGCCTTCCTGCCGCCGTCCGTCAACGGGATCGCCACCGCGACCGCCCAGGCCGCCGACAACAGCAACGCCGCCACCAAAGCCTATGCCGATCTCGCGGCGGTGTTCGACGCGGCTCAGGGAACCCAGCTCACGGCGGCCAAGGCCCTGACCGCCGCCCTGGCCCTCGAAGGCCAGAAACGGGACGCCAGCGATGAGCAGATGGCGCGTCAGATGAAGCAGCGCTGGAACAGCACCGTCACCCCGATCATCAGCCGCTTCGGCATGGGCCTGGTGCAGATGGCCGAGGGGACCAAGTCCTTCAGCCAGGTCATGGCCAGCGTCGGGCAGGAGATCCTGGACAAATGGGTGCAGAATATCGCCAAGGGCGTGTCCGGCTGGCTTGAGGCCGAGACCCAGAAAACGGTCGCCACCCAGGCCGGCGCCGCCCAGCGCACGACCGCCGAGCAGTCCGGCGCCTTGCAGTCCCGCCTCCTGTCCTTCGAGACAGCCGAGAAGGATATCATGAACTCGGCGGCAAAGGCGGCGGGGGCCGCCTTCAACGCCTTCGCCTCCAACCCTTTTACCTTGCCCTTCGCCCCGGTCGCGGCGGCCGCGGCCTTCACCGCCGTCGAAGCCTTCGGCAATCTGACCTCGGCGGCTGGCGGCTACGATATCCCCAGCGGCGTCAATCCCCTGGTCCAGGCCCACGCCGAGGAAATGATCCTGCCGGCGCGCATCGCCAACCCACTACGCTCCGTCCTCTCCGACGTCTCGCGGCCCCAGCCCACCGCTTTTGGCGGCGACCAGGGCGGCGGCGGAGCGGTTCACTTCACCGCCCAGGTCAACGCCCTCGACGGCAAGAGCGTGCAGCAGTTCTTCGACAAGCACAGCGACCACCTGGTCCGGACCCTCAGGGGCGCTCATCGCCGCGGGGCCCTGACGGGAGTGTTCGGATGAGCCTGACGCCCTATCTCGACGCCTATTTTGCGGGCGGCCAGGTCTGGTCCAACCAGAACCCCAATTTCGCCGACTACGAGATCCCATTGGGCGCCAGCGGCGCGCCCAATGGCTGGTTCGTCAACACCGGCGCGGCTGGTGCAGTCAAAGTCGGCGGCACGGCTTCGGCCAGCGCGATGCAGGTCGCCGCCGCCGCCGGCGCTACTGCGATCATGGAGTGCTCGCCGTTCAGCGGCGCGGGCGCCGGCTGGTATGTGATGGACATTCAAGCCACCTTGGTCAGCGGCGCCCTGATCGGCGCCGGCGCGGTGGCCAACTTCGCTACTGACACCACCATCGCCGACATCGTCGCTTCCGAACTGGTCAGCTTCGCCACAACGCCCGACGTGGCCGGCGTGGTTCAGGGCGCCGGCGTTCCTGGCCAGGGCTATCATTGGCGGGTCCTGTTCCAGGTCAGCGCCACCAACGCAGCGGCCTGCGCAGTCTACGCCTGCGCCCACTACGCCTCCCTGGGCTCGATCGCAGCCGCCAACAGCATCGCCTTCGAGCAGCTGGCCATCCGCCCCGCCACCCCCGCTGAGATCGCCGCTGGCAATCAGGTCCAGGGACTGCCGCTCTTCCCGTTGCTGCCCGGCGTGACGCCCGATGTGGAAAAGGCTCCAGTCTGGTCGACAAAGGTGCTGCGGGCTTCGGCCGGCAACGAGCGCCGCACGGCTCTCTGGCCCTATCCGATCTGGAATTTCAGCCTCAAGCACGAGGTGATCCGCGACGACGTCATCCGCAGCGGCGCCTTTCTCGACGAGGTGAAAGGCGTCTGGGAGCTGTTCAACACCGTCCAGGGTCAGTTCGGGACCTTCCTGTTCCTCGACGAAAGCGCCTATCGCGTCACCAATGACCCGGTGGCTGTCGGGGACGGCTCGACCACCCAGTTCCAGCTCTGCCGCCACATCCGCAACTGGTTCGAACCGGTGCTGGCTCCCTTCGGCGTCAGCCTGTCTGTCGGCGGATCGTCCGCGCCCTTCACCCTGGGCGCCGGCGGGGTCGTCAGCCTGGCCTCACCGCCCGCCAGCGGATCGGTGCTGACCTGGTCGGGGAACTACTTCTTCCCCTGCCGCTTCGCCCAGGACGACCTGACCCTCAAGCGCATCGCCCACCAGCTCTGGTCGAACGAAGGCCTCAAGTTCAGCTCGGTCAGGAGCATCACGTGAGAACACCGACCGACGCCACCGGCCGTCCTGGCGCCACGGTCGCCCTGCTGAACGGCGGGGCCGATTTCGTCATGGCCGACCTATACACCCTGACCCTGAACGGGGGCGTAGTGATCCGCTGGAGCGGGGCAGGGGTCCCGATCATCTTCAACGGTGTCACTTGGCCGCTCGGGCCGCTGCTGAACCGCGGCAAGATCTCGACCAAGCTCGGGGTCGAGGTCTCGACGCTCGAGATCACCCTGATCGCCAACCCCTCGGACCTGATCAACGGCGTGCCCGCTATCGCCTTCATTCGCGGCGCGGGCCTCGACGGCGCCACGCTCAAGCTGGAGCGCGCCTTCCTGCCTGACTGGCAGAGCCCCGTGACCGGGACCCTGATCGACTTCTCCGGCCGGGTGACCTCGATCAAGAACCTCAGCCGCAGCCAGTGCACCATCACCGTCAGCTCCTGGCTGGTGCTGGCCAATGTCAACATGGGGCCGGACCTGTTCCAGGCGCCGTGCCTGAACACGCTCTATGACGGGGCTTGCACCCTGAACGCCGCCAGCTACGCCGTCGGCGGCGCGGTGACCGGCGCCGTGGCGCCCAGCACGACCACGATGTCCACCAACCTCACCGCGGTCGACGGCGAATATACCCAGGGCAAGATCGTCTTCACCTCAGGCGCCAACGCAGGCCTCGCCCGGGCGGTCAAAAGCTATGTCCAGGCCAACGGCCAGGTCTGGTTCGCCTATCCGCTGCCCCAGCCCTGCGCCGCTGGCGACACCTTCTAAATTAGATGAATATAAAATCGTTCCACCAGGTTGGCACGCCCGGTGGGACCCGAGTCTCCCTTCATCTCTTTGCCAAGATAGGATGCCTTCCAGGGCTCCCCCCAAGAATGCTGACTATTTGTCTATTTATTGCCAGAAACAATGGTGTCATCAGGACTTGCTGCTCTTACCTTCGGCCCTGCAGTCATTGCTACCCATGCTACGCACGGGTACCTGGCGGTACCCACCATGTTCGGCTCATTCCCACCTGTTGTTGGTTCCCCAACTTTTCGGGACTGGCCTTTGCGGATTTGCTGCAAGTAGAATCCCCGAAGCCCAGTGGGGAGAAGACTGTCAAGAAGGTCAAGGTCCCAGAGGCCCGACATCGTGCAGGCCCACTAAAGAGCCCAATTCAGGTCGCCAGCTACCTGGTGGACCACATCGCCCACGAGGCTCGCCCCATCTACAACCAGAAGCCCAGAGGGTGTCCACAAAGGAGTTTCCAGAGGAATACTGCCACCACTATCATTGGGCGCCTCTCCGCGTCTGGGAAATTTGTGCTCATCAGGGGCGTCCGAGTGTTCCTGAACGGCCACGACGCCCAAGCTATTCTGGACCGGGTGGTCCCTGCTGTTCCAACACACAATTCCTTCCAGGCTCTTTCTGGGAGGAGAGGTGAAAGAGAAGAAGAAGTCTGTCAAAGCCGAAAAGAGTTGGCCCCAAGGCCAAAGAAGTTCAAACAGGTATGGGTCCCTAAGAGGGTCCAGCCCATTCGCCAAGAGGTGCCTGTTCGCCACCACCCCAAGCCTACTGAGGCGAGGAAGAAGAATGAGAGGGGCTTGGCCCCAAGAAGAGATGAAATGATCGTGGATCCTCCACATCGCGTGAGTTTTAGGGCATGCGCCCGACAAGTAGATGTCCCCATAGTAGGGAGAAGATTTGGCCAACTTGCCAGAAGAGCCCGGCTAGCTTACATCTTTCCAGTAGGAGGCCGATAGCTATCCCCAGTCCTACATCAGGGACTAGGGCAAGAAGAGATGACCAGCATAGTCAGAAACTTTTTCAGGGGCATGGGCAACCCCTCGTTGGGCCAACAATGGCTCCTGCAAGCGGCTGTGGCCGAAGAAGATAACTGCCCACCAATGGCAGTAGAAGAAGAAGAAGAAGAAAGAAGAAGAATGACATCGGTTGTTGATGACAATGGATACGAAGGCGGCTTGGAGTTCAAAGCTGATGAAGTTGCTTCCCGACAGAGGGAGAGAAGAGTCTCCGTATTCGAGAGACTAACATTCCCGGATCATGCAAGAAGGAAGGTTCATAGACAAAGGAGGTGCATGTGGGTTTTTACCTATAATATGGCTGGATTGGCCGATAAATATGGAGGTCGGCCTGGGCACCCCCAGGAATTGGCTCAACTAGCCGAGAGGCCAGGGTCGAACACCCGAAGAGCAGAAGCCGCAAGAAAAATGTTGAAAGCGGCAAAAGGAAAACAAGTCCTACATGATGAAGTCACCACCTTAACTGCCAACGTGGTGACGGCAGAAGAAGATGTATTGCTCGACATCCTGCCTGAAGGTACATCAGGGGAAACAATAGAAGCCATCCCCAACGCAGCGGCTATGGATCCATCAGTGCTAATGATACTCCGAAGATATCAGCAAGAGATAGAGCTTCTCAAGAAGCAGCTGATGGAGAAGACGGAGCAAGCCTCGGCCTCTAAGCAACCCGAGATGCAAGCTAAGTCGTCACGGGGAGCCATCAACCCGAGCGACTTCCCACCACTATATACCTTGCCCCAGTCGACAGAGCCCAGCCTGGCAGCTACCTAGCAGCACCCACCGCAGTCATTGATGCCACCAGTACTACCACAGGTGCACCAAACACCTCCTGATGTGACACAGGTGGTGGGTGAATGCAGCAAGTAGTGCGTTCCCTCGGACCTAATTCGCAAACACAATTGCAAGACTGAGATTGCCGGAAATCGCCGATCCACCGCGCGCACTCGCTTCCTGTGGTGACTCGGTGATGCCAAGTAGAGGTGGTGAGGCAAGACCCTTGTTGGTAGAGGGCTAGCAGGACTGTGGTTTTCCCTCCCAAAGGTACGGTGCCCACAATCAAGGGGCTGGCTAGGTGCCTAGGGGGCACTGGGTCACTCTCTACTACACGTTCCGCTGCTATCGGTTCGGGGCATGACAGGACGACCTAGCGGTCCTTCCAGTGACCGCTAAGGAGTCAAGCAATCTTATAGGGGACCACTAGGGTCCCCGTATGTCGGTTTGAGCTTGCGGTCACGCGATTGACTGCTAGGCTCTGCCTTGCAGTCCGCGGGGTGACTATTTGACCGTGTTTTGGTCTATGAGAGGTCGGTGGGGTAGCGATCTTACGACTGACCGCTAGGCATCGCCTAGCAGTCAGGCAAAAGACCGCTACTTTATCTAGCGATCCGAGAAGTGACTGCTGGGTGTTTGCGAGTTCCTGGAGCTTAGCGGTCCAAGGGTAGACCGCTAGGCTGGCCTTAGCGGTCCAAGGGTAGACTACTAGGCTCCCTAACAGTCCAGGGGTAGACCGCTAGGCAGTTTTCATACTTGCCGTGTCCGTTTCGCGTTGTGTAGATCTCCGGTTGGTCCGGTTGTGACCCAATGACCGACCTGCGACCATGTGAGTGTCCCGGACACCGTGGGTTTCGTGTTCATGTTTTAGGGGTGTCCAAAGATGCCGTGTTACCTCGGTTAGTGTCACGTCCCGACGCGGAATATCAGAACATGGCAATAGATAGAGTTAATGATAATATGTTGATTTTCAGACATGCTATGCTTTAAGCTAGAGAATCTATATATTCGGCACAATAATGAGGCAAGAAATAATTTCATCATAACTATTAATACCAATTAAATCAACATACCCAGTATCATCATATCCAACCTACAAAATATCTAAGAACTTTCATATCTACCAACTTGACATAATTACATAACCAACGACTCAACAAATACAACTCTATCGACACATATAACACTGAAACAATGACTATCTTGACTAGAACTTTCTAAGGACATCTCAGCAAGGCTCTCTAGCTGGCTCGCTCCAGGAACTTCACTCCTGCCCCTCCCCATCAGTTGGAGAATCCTCACCTGAGCTACCTGAAAAAGGGAGAACAACCGGGTGAGCGAACGCTCAGTAGGTAATAGCAGGCAAGTTTAAGTAATTAACTAATCACATTAATGTTATGCAATAAAGAGGAAGGAATGACTATGTGATAAATAAAAGAATGTGAGTACAGAGAACGTGAATATAGTATATGAGGGAACTGGCCGAACAAGCATGAAAAAAAACAAGTCATGTAGATAATTCCAGGGAAACCTTGAATTTAAGAGAAGGAATCATGCAAAGGAACATGTCGTAGACATCACGCTAGTCATGCACTCAGTGGAATGTCTCACCATGTCATTACAACTCCCCGGGACACTAGTACTTTTCAGGCGCTCCTCCCAGGACCAGACCAGGCCCTTATTATACGTTGGCATTGATTTGGTGGATCCAAGATCCCAAGTTATGTCTAGACATTTACTGGTTTTTGGCCAGGAACATAAGCTTTCAAGATGTAACCTGGAATAATTAATTAAAAATAATCTGGGCCTTTAATAGTACAACCATTCATGGCCCAAATATCGCGGCACATATGAAAATACGAAAAATCAAGCTCAGGGATTTAAGCAGTCATAGTTGTCCACTTAGAATAGGAACAGTCTCATACTGGACCGCACTAAAGGGAATAGGCCGAAGAGCATGCCTAGCTAAAGCCAAGGGGGGTACACGGTCCACTATGGCCCGCTCCAAATACAGAACGGTCTCCATTGGGCCGTTCATAAGAATGAGGAATTGAAGCCTATAACGGGCTAGAAATGGGCCACTCAAAGACTCGACGGTCAGTCGATGGTCCATTCTAGACATGGGATGGTCCATGATCATCCGTCCAACGGTTGGGCCGAATGAGAGCTAGAATAATCTCCCTTAATGGGCTTCTAGGCTGCCTAGGCATGGTGGAACCGAACCAGGGTTCAGCCCACTATCTTTAAGTCAGCCTAGCGGCTTCCTGGGTCGATTTAACATCGCCAGGTCGAAGAAAGATCAAGGATAATCGACCTATGAACTGGGCACTTAGCCAGCAAATACACGATCTTATTTGGGCCACTCTAGGGTTAAACAGTCCTGATCATTCCGTGAATTAAAACAGAGAGAATCTCACAATTCGATCAAGTTAGACAGGTACAGGTTTCGAGGTACAACCTGCCCGACATGAAGGTATAGGGTTTATTCAGCCTTTCCATCTTCGGCTACTCTCGGGTGCCAGGATGTGCATGCCACATGATCGTTCTTTTTCTTCTTCTTCCTTTTTTGAAGTCTACAAGTGCATATGATTCACTACTCAGCTAATGTGATTCACACAATGACCGCATTTTCCCTCTGCGATGTTGAAATAGAGGAGCCCAGCTGATGTGGCATAGCCCAAGGGTGATGTGGGATGACTCGACATGCCGTGGACCTTGACTCGCAAGCATACAATGGAGAATATCGGACTCACACTAACGGGCACACTCACACACTATCTCCCGAGGGCAAACCGGGGATGGTGGCAAGGGTCTGGGGTGGGACCTTGTCGTTTTGGGGACTTGGCTTTGCTTGGGCTGAACCCTTAAAGGGCTAGGATTCCCAACTTCGTGGATGGCCTACACGCTGTGGGCACGGGTTGTAGGGTAGCTCTCACGACTCACTCCGCAATGGGCTCACAAATGATGGAATATGGGGGTGGGCGCTCACCTCACCGTTTGACGGGCAACAAGATGCGATACTAAGCAAGCAAAAGTAAACCAGTAAGGGAGAACCAGATACTCACATGATCTGTGTGAAGACACCAATCCCGACTAGAGACGAGGGCGAGCAGGGAAGCGTGGCCATGCACCCGCACACTGCGTCGATGTCGCTGGACCTGAAATTATAAGATTACACCACTACATCTCTCGCAGGAGGGTTGAACAAGGGGTAGGGGATATTTAATTACAGTCAAACACTACCTCCACGTAGGGAGGGGCTTTCAGCTGGCCAGGCGAGGGGCGAGGGATATGTAGAATTTGATTATACTGGGGCTGGTCCTGCGGGGACAGTAAGCCGAAGTCAGGATTGCCGTGGATGCCTCTGGGTGCTACAGGGAGCGGGGCCTGTGTCGAATTGACCTAGGACAAGGTGGTAGTTTGCTGCAGGCATCGAGAGTCATCTAGAGGCCGGGCTGGGGCACTGTAAGCCCATCTTGATGAACTATTCTAGTTTTGTCTAGTCTAGATCTGAATGACAGTGTGCTAGTGTTGGGGCGATCGTGAACTCCTCCGATCGCTGCTGGTAGCGGGACCCATGTTGGAATGACCTGGGTTGGCCTAGGAATGCACCGTAGGTCTTGGGGGCCGATCGGGGACCGACTGGGGCCACTGCATCCCAGGGATCCAGAGCGACCCTGCCTGGCTCAGGACAGCAGCAGTTTGATGAAGAGGTCACCACGGGCTCCTCCAAACTTTGATGGAGACGGGACTAGCATCGACGCAGCCGCGGGCAAGTCTGCTACGCATAGAGACCGATAGCGTCCCAAACCGAGGACGGAGAAGAACGTAGTGAGCAAGGAAGTAGGAAGTGGTCCAACTTGAGTTAGGCAAAGGCGGTCTACATATGCCGAGGAAGATGGCCAGAACGGGGCACTCCGATGGGCAAATGGCCTCCTTCATTTAGGGACTTGTAGAGGACTTGATGTAGTTATTCTCCACCAAAGGTCACGCTAGGAACCTCGCAGAGCTGGTCGTGGGAGCTTCTGCAATCTACCTCTGGTTGCCTGCCGGAGGCATACTGTGCAGGTCAACGAGATTCGATCCTCCAGGCAGCTCCGATGTTGTTTGACGGTGAGGAAGAACTTGTCACGAAGCTAACTAGAAGACAAAGCCGCCAGTGTTTGGTGGGCTACCTGTAACTTTGTGGAACAGTTGAGGGTGGCTCTGTAACGTGCTGATGCTTCTGCTACTATAATCTGCACTGAGGTCTAGTGGTGGGCGGGAGAAAGGAGCCAAGGGGAGGGCAGAGGAACAGCTGGGGATGGCTGGGAGATGGCTATTGGAAGGGGAGGGGAGGTGATGGGAAGAGGGAGGGTGACTGAGGAGAAGGGAAAGGGGGGAGGAGTTGGGCAGGTGCAAGGGGGAGTGGAGGTGTAGGGTTGAGGGGGGTTCTAACTGGCCAAAGGGGAGGGGAGGGAGGTGGGTTCATCCAGCCAAGGGGGAGATGGATGAGGGAGGAGGGGGTGTAGCTAGCCTAGGGGTTGGGGAGGTTTCTCCTTGATGGGTGGTCTAGGGAGTGCCAAAGGGTGTCTTGGGGAGGTGGAGAGGTGCTTGGGCCAAAGTCCAAAAAATGTCACGCTCAAGAGGGAGACTCCAGATGGTCTCCAAGTCACAGGGATGACTGCAAAGCTCGAGTGGTGCTGCGTGTCCGGTATCGACGGCCCGCCAAATCATGCTTGTCGCTAGCTCTGATATCCGCACCAATTCTCCCCAGGTGGGAGAAGCTCAACCCCGTCGAGTAGGGGTCTGGATCGCTCTGGTATCGCTCCAGTAGATCAGGATCTATCCTCTGTAACTCTGCCCGGGTGATCCATGTGTCATCGGACGTGGGTCGTTCTCTCCATCACACCAGATAGCGTGTGTAAGCTCCACTCCTAGTAATGGTCACCCGCTCATCTAGTATGTGTTCTATTTGCTCATGTTGTTGCTAGAATGAGGCTGGTGGTTGACACTCAGGGTTGGGGTCACTCGCAATGGGAGGAGACGGCTCAAAAAGCTCGCTAGGAATCACCGCTGGGTCCCTATAGGCAACCAGATCTGACACATTGAAAGTAGAGCTGATGCCATATTCCTCAGGCAAGTCCACAACGTACGCATTGGACTCGACTTGCCTCAACACTCAAAAGGGACCGGCACCACTAGCATGTAGTTTATTCACGGTTCCAGAGGGAAATCGTTCAGGTCTAACCCTGATCATGACATAATTGCCCTCTTGGAACTCACGGTGGTGCCGATGTGCATCAGCCAACTCCTTGTACCCCGCATTGCTGGCCTCAATGTGACGACGAATGTCATCATACAGACTCCTAACCTGCTTAGCAAATGACTCAGGTGACTCTGACACTCGAGCATGAATTGGTAGGGGAACAAGATCCATTGGCTTCCTAGGCCTACGACCTGTGACAATCTCAAATGGACTCATACTTGTAGACCTATTGACCGAATCATTCTATGCAAACTCAGCCAGTGGTAACATTAAGTCCTAATCCTCTACACAGTCCCTAACAAGACACCTCAACAAGTCACCCAGACTCCTATTGACCACCTCGGTCTAACCATCTATTTGGGGATGATATGCAGTGGAGAACTTGAGGTGAGTACATAACATATGCCACAGTGTCTTCCAAAAATAACTAGAGGCCCTAACATCACGGTCAGACGCTATGGTACGAGGCAAACCGAACTTACACACCACATGGGAAAGAAACATGCGGGCCACCCTTAAAGCATCCAAAGTCTTAGAGCAAGGAATGAAGAGTGCCATCTTTGAGAATCAGTCCACTACCACAAAGATAGAGTCATGCTTCCTAGAGGTTTGTGACAATCCCAAAATAAAGTCCATGCTAACGTCCTGCCACGAAGCATCAGGCATGGGAAGAGGCGTATAAAGACCTGAGCTTTGCTTCTTCATTTTAATCATAGCACATGTATGGCACTGAGCCACGATGTGAGCAACATCATGTTTCAAGCTCGGTCAATAGAATCGGTGCTCAACAGTCTCGATAGTCTTATTCCGAAAGAAATGGCCAGCTAGACATCCCGCATGAAGTTTCCATACGAAGAAATCATGAACCGAAGTTCAGGGAACACAATGCCTGCCCCCTCGAATGACGTAACCCTCCTGAAGCACATAATCACTATGATCCCTCGAGGGTCCAACCTGGAGAGTGGTAAAGATCTGACCAAAGTTAGGTCAATTAGCATAAGCCTCTCTCATGTTCTCAAGCCCTATAACCTCGGTACTCATAGTGGTCAACAAACTGACACGCCAACTCAAGGCATCAGCCACCTTATTCTCCACTCCAGCCTTGTGCCTGAGTACAAAGGTGAACTCCTGGAGGTACTCCACCCACCTACTGTGATGCGCATTTAGTTTTTTCTGAGCATGGAGGAATTTAAGAGCTTCAGGATCTGAATACAATACAAACTCTTGATGCAACAAATAGTGCCTCCAATGCTTAAAGTCTAAACAACTGCATAGAACTTTTTGTCGTAAGTGGAATATCTCAGCATCTTTATGTTGTGTTTCATCCCTCTTTGTTATGTTTTGTTCATCTTTGTTGTGTTATATTTCTCGTTTATATTCATTCATGTTCATGTCATTGTCATGTTTGTGTCTTATATTGAAAATCCCATAAAAATCTAAAATTTTAAAAAAATCTAAAAAAATACCATTTCACTTGGCAGGTAAGTCAGGTATGACTTTCGGGTGACCCATCCGACAATGCTACTGATAAGAGGTCTCCAATGCAGACAATGCCTGAGACGTCAGAAGAGATTGATCAACATTGAGATAATAGAGACCACTAGATTCATGTCCGCCACCAATCTTCTTTTTCGTCCGGAGGTCCTGAGAGGTGCAGTAAGATGAATAGAAGGTTACTAAACAACTCATAGAACGAGTTAGTTTGCTAATGGATAAGAGATGAACTGGGAATTTAGGAACATAAAGCACATCATCCAAGGTAAGAGTAGAAGAATAAACAATGCCTTTTCCTGCAACAGATGAGTGTGAGCCATCGGCTATGGATACATGGGCATAAGAATTAGAAAGGTCAAGGGAATAGAAAAGGGAACGTTCACTAGTCATGTGACAGGAAGCTCTAGAATCCAGAATCCAGGAGGGACGGTGAACAACCATGACACTACCTGAGGACGGAACCGCATGGAAAGAGGATGACGATGCACGACCTTTGAGAAGTCGTTGCAATGTCTCGTATTCCTCCCGTGATAAATTCACTCCTCCCTCTTGTTGCAGGATAGACAAAGACGGTGCATTAATCGGCTGCGACTGCAACTGCAACGTTGGAATCTCTGCAGCAGTATCAGATTTAACTCCAAGGTTGGCGGTAGGGTTGAACTTGTTGCCTCCTTTGCCATAGTTCTTCCAACAAAAGTCTGACTGATGATTTGTCCTCCCGCAGTGTGAGCACGACAACCTACGCCGGCCACGACCACATCCGTGTCTGTTTGCAGCAAGGGTGGAAGCACCTCCAACATCAATCGTGGCGACCAGAGAACTAGGAACGGAGGGGCCAACATCAGCGTGAGGTGTTGTACTAGCGCGTAGGACACGGGAAAAAGATCAACCAAGTGTGGGATAGCCGTATCTGCTAACAAGTTATCCCGGACATGTCTTAGGTTGTCATCAAGGGCAAAAAGGAACTTGGCAACAATGAACTCCTCCTGCTGTTTTTGAAAGTCGCAACAACGGGAGCGGCAAGGTGATACAGTTGGAGTTCATTTCACAAGTCTTGGACCTCAGCAAAATATTACGACACATGGCACCCATCCTACTTCATGGCAAATAATCTGGAATACAAATTGTAGATGTGGGAAATATTTTTGTCACCTGAGTAGGTGCACTTCAGGGAGTCCCACATCTCCTTTCCTGTGTCCAGAAATAAAACATTGTGAAAAATATGAGGTTCACAACTATTGCCGAGAACAGAGATCACGATCTCGTCATCCGCTTGCCAGGCTTTGTAGACTTTAAGATCTGATTTAGCAGGAGGATTGTCGTCAAGATGATGAAGTTTCCGCATAGCCATCACCAAGAACCGAAATGCCCTCGACCACTGATTATAGTTGGCTCCATTCAATTTTACGGAGGTAAGCATCATGTGAGATGTCTTCCCTTCACCGGAAGGAAACATTACTGAAGAAGGAGCGTGAGGTGACAGATTCTCCATCTCGGACAACAGGATAATAGAAGAAGTATTCTAGCGTAAGAGAGGCCAGCACATGAGGGAAGAGAGAACTAGACGAATATCCCTATGTGCTGGCCATCTTCAAGGAAGAAAAAAGGGTAGATGGAGAGGCCAGGGATGCAAGATGTCAATGGCTGGCCGAGTGGAGTGGCCAGGAAAAGAATTCTTGCCGTCTGCCGGTCCTGCACTGGTCTGCGTGCAGGGATGCAGGGGCGTGGCGAGGGCAGGGGCGAACAGTGACGACAGACTGCTCGGGGAAGGCAGGGATGCTGGTAGGAGGGGTGGCACGGGATGGAGGGTGACGGAGGAGGTGGGGCGTGGCGGCGGCAGCGGCCCAGAGCCCTAGTGCTCTGATACCATGTTGATGAGGGAAATTAGTCAATCTAATCTCTGATTAATGAGAAAACAAGAGGTTATATACATGGACATACACAATACATTGTGCCCTAGGAACACTATAAGCTAAAACTAATACTCTTAACTCTAACACTCCCCCTCAAGTTGGAGCATATATGTTAAACATGCCCAACTTGTTACAAAGAGCATTGAATCGAGACACCCCACGAGACTTAGTAAACAAATCAGTTAGCTGATCATCTGTAGTGGTATATGGGGTACTGATCTTGTGAGACATAACCAGAGTTTGGGAGAGGTCAACTATTACAGCGGCGTTTCAAACACGCCACTTGCGAGGTCGAATTCTCCTTCCATAGAATGATCTAGAAGGTGCCTAATATTATCTTGTTGGTCGAATCAAATCGATCCTAACGGACAGGGACTGTGGTCCTCTGCTTGGGAAGCACTGATCAAACGGCTTGAAGAGGAGATTTCTGTCCCCCGCTCGGCCACATCGACGTGGCCGGACGTCGTCGACCCAGCAAGCAGATGCCCCGCGGTGCTCCGCCTCCAAACTGCCGCTCTCTGCTGCACCGCCATTGCCAGACCTTGGAGCAACTCCTGCAGCTCCACGCCCAGGCCATAACCCAGGGCCTCCTCCCCCATCACCAGCCCCTCTCATGCAGCCTCCTCAACGCCTACGCCCGGTTCGGCCGCTCGGCGGACGCCCGCCGACTCTTCGGCCAGATTCCCGCCCCGGACCTGGTCTCCCGGACCAGCCTCATGTCGCTTCTCTTGCAGGACCACCGCCCACGGCAGGCCGCCCACGTCTTCGCCCAGGTCCTCCTCTCCGGCATGAAGCCGGACGGCTTCTCCGCCGTCGGCGCGCTCTCGGCGTGCACTCAGATGGGAGACGTTGGTCTGGGGAGAGCCGTTCACGGGTTGATCTACCGTCATGGGTTGAACGAGGAAACGGTGGTTAGTAACGCGCTGATAGACATGTACTGCAGAAACGGGAAGATCCGCGCCGCCAGACGGGTGTTCGACCAAATGCCGATGAGGGATGGTGCTTCATGGAGTAGCTTGTTGTATGGGTACGCCAAGCTGGAGGGCCTCGTAGTGGCGCAGCGTTTGTTTGAGGAAATGCGTGAGAGAGACGCGGTCTCGTGGACCGTGATGATCACGGCTTATGTTCGAGGCGGGCATCCAGTCGGAGCTTTGCAGCTCTTCCAGGAGATGAACTTGGAGGCCTGTCGCCCTACTTCGATCACGATCGTCGGTGTCCTCTCTGCTTGTGCCGATATTGGTGCACTGGATGTGGGTTGCTCTGTTCACGGCCTCATCAGCAAGACGATGGCGAATTTGGATGCTACTATCCACAATGCTCTGATAGACATGTATTCGAAGAGCGGGAGTGTTGAAACCGCAGATGTCATCTTTAATCGGATGAGGTACAAAGATGTCTATACTTGGACGACTATGATCTCTGGGTTTTCAGTGAATGGCGATGGGCATCGAGCTCTTGTGGTGTTCTTGGATATGCTGACATCCGGGGCATGCCCAAATGACGTTACATTCGTATCTGTTCTATCTGCTTGCTCACATGCCGGCCTGATCCATGAGGGTCGGTTATGGTTTGATGTTATGTGCAAGCATTATAATTTCAAACCACAAATCAAACATCTTGGCTGCATGGTTGATCTATTGAGTCGAGCTGGACTTCTAAGTGATGCAGCAGATTTAATAGATGGAATGGGAATTGAACCAGATGCTGTCATTTGGAGATCACTGTTAAGCGCCTGTCTGGTCCATGGTGATGCAAAGTTGGCAGAAACTGCAGGATGGCAGATCATCAAACTTGAACCAGATGACGATGGCGTTTATGTGCTTCTTTGGAACATGTATGCTAGTTCAAACAGATGGGATGAAGCCCGAGAAATGAGAAAGATGATGAGAAATAGAAGGATTACCAAGACACCAGGGTGTAGCTGGATAGAATTGAACGGCGTGGTGCATGAATTTTTAGTTGAGGATAAGACACATTTTCTGCACAGTAAAGTTTACTCGGTTTTAAAAGGGATAGATAAGCAACTGAGAAGTTATTGTGAGATACCCCAGAACACGATCATGAACATGCCTATGCATCACCAAGATGGAAGCTGAGGTGAAAAAAGAACCATTCGGATGTCCTATCGAGAAATCAATGTAGAAAACTGCAGCCAATCAGTATGGGTCTCATGGAATATTAGGAGTCTTAACTAGCATTTCTGATTTCCTATGAGTGACATCAACAAGCTGTCCTCGTGAACAATCCTAGTAGCAGTATTCTAAAGACATTGGACAAGTTCTCAGGTGTGTAATATCCCTTCACAGTTGTATCATTCCTACAATTTGCTGACTCTTTTCTTGGTTGATGATAATTTCCAAAACATTATATGATTGAAGATCGAGACGGCGAGGCGGCATCGAGCTCGGTGGCGATCTGCTCAACCTCGGAGGTCCTTGTTCTGCCAGCATAGTCGGCTAACTGTAATGCATAAAGCCTCGCTGGTAGCTTCCGACCACTGACCATAACCGGAGAATTTTTCAAGCACATAAGAGTAGACATAAAATCACCAGATGGTAACTCCACGAGCATATCACAGAAAATTTCATTCACCGGTCTCTCGATATGGGCAATAAAATCTTCGGAGATGAAAGAATGCATCGCACCTGAATCAAAAAGAACATGAGCTGTGTGATCATAAATCGAAACCGTACCTTCGATCAGATTAGACGCCAATGCCTCCGCATGAGTGATATGCGTAACTCTGGCTCTCGACAGATGAGTAGTGGCAAACGACTGTTGAGAAGGTGCAGGAACAGGCGGTTGAAACAGTTGAATCGGTTGAGATGGCTGAGGCGGCGGCGGAAGATGGAACTGCAGCTGCTGCGATTGCGAAGTCTGCGAAAACTGCACCGTCTGCTGCCTCAACGGACAGTTACGAAAAATATGCACCGGCTGATCACAACGGTAACACACAACTGGCAGAGAGCACGACACACCCAGATGACTACCACTACATCTGGAACACAACCTTGGCTGAAAAGTAGCAAAATCTGGACGCGGCCGAACAAACGAACCAGACTGCTGACTCGGCTCAGAAAACGAGAGCTGATCAAACCTCTTCCTCTTCTTCTTGTGACGGAAACCTCTGCCCTGAGATTGCTGAAAGGAAGCACTATCGACGGGAGAGAAGGAGGGAGAAACTCCTGAAGTAGATGACTGGTGGGGCGGCTGATGTGGCACGGTCGACGGAACCATCCCAGTCTGAGCAAAACCTCGAGTCCTCGCCAACTCCAACTCCAATGCGACAGCGGCTTGATACGCGAAATCCAACTTAGACACTCGTGTAGCGAACAGCGGCAGGCTTAAGTCTGCTCTCAGTCTGCGCAAAAATTACCGAGTCCTCATAGTCTCATCGGTAAAGATATGAGGTGCATACCGACCCAACTCAATGAATTTATCGCGATATTATAGCACAAACATCTCGCCTTGTGTCAGCTCCAGAAACTGATACATCTTGGCTAACTTAAGACAGGCTGGAGTATAGACACGTTCAAATGCAGCAACAAACTCAGCCCAAGTGATCTGTCGAAGCGGACGGGAATGGAAGGCAACTTCCCAATCTGAAGTCCACCACGTGCGTGCAGTACGTTGAAGTTGATAAGAAGCCAGCATAACCTGTTCATCCTCAGTGCATTCCATGCATTGGAAGACATGCTCGGTACCATCCAACCACTCCCTCGCTACTTCGGGATCCGATTGACCCTCGAAATTCGGTGGATGGAACAGCAAGAATTCTTTTAGTGCTCGTCCACGACTACCAAGTAACTCCACAGGCAGAATAGGAATAGGTACAGCTTGGGCAGGAACCGGTATAGTAGGAGCAGGTGAAACACTAGCCTCATTCCGAGGAGCTGGGGCTGTTCGCCTTCGAGGCGACATCTTGAATCTAGGAAAACACGACAACGGAAAACACGTTAGCATCGCAAGAAACACCCTAAGCCAGTGACGAACGACACAAAAGGGACTTGCTCTGGACCAATGTAGATTTCAATTCCTGATACAATTTCCCAACCTAGCTCTGATACCAACTGTAATGACCGAGAGCCCATGGCACCGATAACCTGATACAAGTACCAAATTACAGCTACCATGAACTGGGGACGCCACCCAGGAGGCTGATGAGGCCCCCGAAGGGTTAGTGGGGCTTGTTGAGGGATTGCATTAGAAATTAGAATTCGCAGCGCGCATTGTTAATTTTTTTCAACGAATAATTAAAAATTAAGGTGGAAGTAATTTAAAATATCAGAGTGATATAAATATAAACTAGTCTAGATTTACAACATCCACAAATGTACAAGTCCCACAGAAAGAAAAGACAAGACGACAACTACATGGGGCATACCCCGGCACAAACTATAAAAGAAAGGACTGACAGACGCTGCTGGCACTCTAAGTGCGGTCTCCAAAAGCTCGAGAACCACTGGTCGACGGCTGAGACGGCTCACCTGCAAGAAGGAAGGGTGAGTCACAGCCCATTCGAAGACAGGCCGGACTGTAAGTGCGCTCGAAGGTAGTCACGAACTCTGTCCAGGTGATCTGACGAAGTGGTAGGGAACGGAAAGTAACTTCCCACTCTGAACTCCACCACATCAATGTTGCACCTTGAAGTTGAAAAGTAACAAGCATGACCTTCTCATCCTCTGTGCATTCCATTGATCGGAACACACACTCAGTCGCTTGCCTTTACGGCTATGACGTTGCTTCTTCTGGGGAGCCGAAGATGACTCTGCCCCAAGGTGGTAGGCTGAGAAAACCCAGCTTGCGGGTGCTAGTGGCACAGGGCCGTTCATCGGCAATACCGAGATAGGCCCCCAAGACGCGAAGTCTGTAGTGAAGGCCAGCGACTGGGTGGCTCGAGTGTAGGCTTTCGCCCGAGCCGACAATAGTGTTGCGGATGCTCGCCGCGATGTGTCTGCGCCTGAAGTTGTCACTGCAGGGGTTACCGAGATGCCGATGACCCAAGGCCTTGAGCCTGAACTGGGAGCCGGTAGGACCGAAAGGCGCGACAGAGGGTGCTCAGTCCGTACCGAGCTCACCACGTCCCACAAAGGCTGACCCGTGCTGGGGATCGATGTTGTCAGATTACGGGAGGAATGCCCCCGAGGTAGAGCCGAGGGATCCGGGACCTGATGCAGACCACTCGTAATAGACGTCGTTCGCGGGAAACCCTAGAGATGTACGTTTGGTCTGGATGCTAGGACGCCTCATGCCAGGGATTGGGGACCCGAGCGAGGTGGTTGAGCTTCTGCTGTTTGGGTCGGGAGGCCCAAACGGGGTGTTGGGGAGCCCTGCCCCCGGGCTTGGAGGCCCGTGTGGGGGGCTGGCTCGGTGGGTGGTCGGGGTTGACAGCCCGAGCTGAGTGCTGAGGAGCCAAACACCCTGGGGTGGAGACCCACACTGGAAGTCAGCTTGGCTGGGGCTCGGGGCTAGAGGCTCGAGCGAACTGTAGGACTGGAGACTGGAACCTGGGACGCAAGGCTTGCGTAGGAAGCCGGTCGAGACTGGGCCCGAGGACTAATGCTTGCCCGGGCTGCGGCTGGTCTGGAACCCCTACAGGCACCAGTGGCAGGAGAGCCGAGCCTGATGCTCGGCCTGGCTGTCAGGACTAGTAGCTGGCGTGGCACCCTGGTGGCACCAGAGGAAATAGGAGTTGGGGGTGGCGGTGGAGCTGCCACGGGGACCACACCCAGGAAGTAGGGTGATCCAGCGACTGGGGTAAAGCTGTCGAAAGTGATCGGCACCGCTAAGTAGCCCACCCATGCGTGGGTAGCAATGACGATGGGACCGTAGGTGACGGCCGCCATAGTTGTTAAAGTCCTGGATGAGCAGAGGCGACGGCCGGGAGTAGTCATTGAACACGATCTGGCAATTGGGAGACGAACTGGAAGCCGCTGGGAAGTGCAAACAGGTGCTCTTCTGCTACATCTCCTGTAAGGATGAGAAAAGGGAACCCGGACTTCAAGACTTGCCTGGACTTTCGCTTCAGCAAAAAGAAGGAAGGCGGGAGACGTCCCACTGGGCGTCCCATCCTTTTTGTTCCACCCCGGGAGGTCCGCCAGGGTGGTGTGGGCGGTGACTAGAGTGAGGGGTAGGGTACAGCCACGGGAGAGATGCCAGAAGTTAATGGGCCTCGGGCACCCCCTCTCATGACCATATCCGCCTCAAGGCGGCACAGTGCACTCGCCTTGTACAGAGAGTTGAGGGGAGACCAAGTGACATGGGAGGTTTTTCGGTTTAACAGGAAACGTGGCTAGGATGCGGGTGTGCCAGTCGATTTCTCGACAATCACCTGTGGAACCGTACGTTTAACTAGGGACGCGCCGCCAGGGCGCTGCACGTGGACTCAGGGGGTGAGCGACACGTGGAGAGAAGGACGGTTCCATGGGTGCGAGTGCATAGGTGACTGTGGGGAGTCGTGTACAGGATGTCTTTCCCCACCAACCGCACGCAGTCAGTGTTTATTTACATCAGATTGAATCCGAAGACCTTCATTCCATGCCGAAACGGAGTCTGTATTCCTAAAGCCTGGGATGAGGACCCGAGAGCACTTTGTAGCTGTAGGTTCGTCTCAGACTGGGTCATGTTGGCTGGGGGTGAAGGGTGCTGGGGGTTATCAGATGCCTTAGACAAAGGCATGGTGTCGGGCACAATCCCAATGATAAAATCAATCTCCCTCTGTAGAGGTAACCCTGGCAACTCCTCAGGAAAGACATCAGGAAACTCACATACAATAGGAATGTCCTCTACACCCTGTCGCTGCTGATCGACCATTACCACAGAAGCAAGAAACCCCTCACACCCAGCATCAAGTAATATGCGGGCTTTAATAGCTAAAATAAGGAAGTGGGAGGAAGAAGACTAAATACCTTGGAAGTAGAAAGCGGGTCTATGGGGATGCTAAAAATAGACCCTCTTCGAACTACAATCTACCACAGCACCATGGGCCTGGAGTCAATCCATTCCCAAAATCACATCAAAATCTCAAAGCTGCAATGCATGAAGCCAAGATTGCAAATTCTACCCCTCAATCCACACGGGCACCTTCTCAAGGTAACAAGGGGTGAACATGAAATCACCAGTGGGCAACTCTACTACCAAATCACAAGACATCTCGGTAGCGGACTCCTCGGCACAATGAACGAAATCCTCGGATATGAAAGAAAGTGAAGCACCGGAATCAAATAAAACTCGAGCCACACAACCCAAAATCACGACTGTACCTTCCACTAACTATGATGCCTCTGCCTCAGCTCAGGTCATATGCATCACTCGACGTCGACACCTCTGCCTCCCTATGATGGCCGACTGTGGTAGTGGTGGAAACTAACCTTACTGTTGAGGTCGCTACTATTGTGACGGTGGTGGCTGTTGGAGCTGGAATTGCTGCTACTAGAATTGGTGTGGCTGGCGTGGCCTCTGAGGACAGTCACGTGCCATGTGCCCACCTGGTCATACCTGAAGCACGTCACGGGCATTGAGCAAGGTCTGCCTGGGTGAAAGTCGTCACACTAGGAACACGCCCCCTACTAACCACTGACTGAACCCTGGCGCTGGAGTGGTGATGGCTGCCACACACTGCCCACTGATGCCTGCCTTTACTCTCTATGCTCCCGGAGCCTCCTACCAAGATCGGCCCTTCTAAACATCTTCTTGAGCCTCGATCTAAAGGATGAAGAACTGGTGGCTGATGATGCTGACGGTGATGCTCCTGTTCTGCCTGGGGAGTGCTAGAAGGCACTCTGCTGTTGCACAAACAACTACTGACCACTGTCCGACTGTTACTGCCCCACACCAGTCTGCTCTCCAGTCCTATGCAAATCCTCCTCTAAATCTGCTACTGCCTGATATGTTGCCTTTAAGTCTGTAACACGAGTCACAATTACAACATGTCTGAGCTCTACCCTCAAACCTCTAATAAACTGCCGAGCTTTCATCCTCTCATGTGTCATAATGTGAGGAACATAACGACCCAACTCTATAAACCTGGACCTGTACTGCATCACTGACATGTCACCTGGGTCAGCTCCATGAACTGATACATCTTCTTTCCCTTGACATGCTATGGGCTGAAGACACGCTCAAAAGCTTCAAGAAATTCCTACCACTGAATCTGCCAAAGGGGGCGAGAATGAAATGCTGATTCCAACACGATCGTCCACCAAGCCAAAGTAGAACCCTGCAACTGATAGGTAGCCAACACCACTCTCTCATCATCTGCATACTCCATGGAACAGAACACCCTCTCCATGGCATCTGTCCATGCCCTCGTTGCATCTGGATATGGCTGCCCGTCAAACTGAGGTGGGTGGAACTATAAGAACTCCTTCAGCGCACGCCCACGGCTTCCTAGAGATGACGAGCCCTCGCCGACTTCACCACCATGCTGCCAAAGATAAAATTGGTACATGCCCTCTATGAACTCCTCACGCCCCTGAACTCTAGCTACTCTTGCTGCTCCTACTGCAGCCGACACTCAACTCTACCCCTCCTTATCCTCAGTCGACAGCCCCAGTGATTGCACAAACACTAGTCATTGAAAAATAATGTCATGCTCAATTTTAAAATACCTAGCCGCACTCACTCACTAAAAAGATTTTAAATCAAAGTAGAGTGATGAATGCGGGTCGATCCCACGAGGAGGAAAAATTCTCTTTTTAAACAAGTTGAAAACCTCTTGTGTCTTTAAAATCAAAATTGTGAAGTGAGTTTGAAAAGGAAAGAAACTCAAGTTTGCATGAAGAATAAATCTACCCTGCCTAATTTTTCTCCTCTCCAAGGGCATCACGTCCCTCCTTATTCTATTCCTCTGGAATCTCCAGATCTCCCTCCCTTCTTTCCTCTCCTTTGATTTATCTTCCTACTCCTCCGAGACATCACATCCTTTGTTCTTTCCATTATGTTCAATCACTTTTTTCCATACTTCTCACCAGGGCATCGCATCCCTTGGTATTCTATTCCTCCGAAACCTCCAGACTCTTCCTCCCATCATGATTCTCCTCCACTGCCTCTGGATCCTCCGGATCCACCTCTCTCTATCTACCAATTTCTTCTTTTGATTCCTCCCGATTTTGGGTCTGACCCAATTTCTTCTGTATCCACTGCTTTGGGCATCTGCCCATTCTCCCACTACTTCCGAGACTTTAGTCCTCACTCCTCCACTTGGTTTCCCTTTTATTCTGTAGACCTTTTATGTGATCAAGATCTCTGTGCCTTAGTGAGAGAGTTCTAGCTCTCACCTCTCTTCCTTTTCTCCTTATTCGTCTAAGTCTGGTCCAGACAACCATTCTTTCTTGTTAAGTCACTTTTAAAACTTTGCTATCTTTCTTACCTGTCAAAAGAGGACAATAAATCCCATCATCGCCTCCGACAGTTGCTTCTACAAAGATCGTAAGGTAACAAATGACGGAAGGTTGCTATTTAAGAATCAAATTTGTATACCGGATCATGTTGATACTAAGAAACTGATCTTGGAAGAAGCTCATAAGTCCAAGTACACCATTCACCCTGGTGCTACTAAAATGTATCAAGACCTCATGAGAAATTCCTGGTGGCCCAATATGAAGAGAGAAATAGCAGAATTCGTGTCCCGTTGTCTCACTTGTCAGCAAGTAAAGGTAGAGCATTTAAAACCCACAAGTAAATTACACCCGTTAAATATTTTCGAATGGAAATGGGAAAGTGTAGGGATGGATTTCATCATAGGTTTACCAAAAATAAGAGGTGGACACGATGGTACATGGGTAATCATAGACCGATTAACTAAGTCTGTAAATTTCCTACCAATCAAAAGTCGATGGCCTATGGATATCCTAGCAGTATTATACATAAGGGAAATTGTCAAGTTACATGGTGTCCCTGTCACTATAATATCTGACAGAGATCCTAGATTCACATCGCAGTTTTGGAAGGGTCTACAACATTCATTAGGGACCAGACTCAATTTTAGCACGGCATTCCATCCACAAACTGATGGCCAAACTGAAAGAACAAATCAGGTGGTGGAAGATATGCTTAGGGCTTGTGCTATTGACTTTGGAGGAAGTTGGCATGATCACTTACCTCTAGTGTAATTTGCATACAACAATAGTTATCAAACCAGTATACGATTGGCACCATTCGAAGCTCTGTATGGGAGAAGCTGTCGATCACCGATATGTTGGAATGAAGTAGGGGAAATGCAGTTTTTAGGCCCTGATATTATCAGGGATACTACAGAGAAGGTAAAGGTTATTCAAGAAAGACTCAAGATGGCACAAGACATGCAGAAATCTTATGTTGATAATCGAAAGCGCGACTTGGAGTTCCAAGTGGGAGATCATGTGTATCTTAAGGTTTCTCCGGGTCGTGGTATTCGAAGATTTGGCATTAAAGGCAAGCTTACTCCAAGATTCATTGGCCCATTTGAAATTCTGAAAAGGGTTGGTGAAGTGGCATATCGATTAGCTTTGCCCCCACAATTAGCAGGAGTTTGTGACATATTCCATGTCTCTATGTTAAAGAAATATGTGTATGATCCTTATCATGTTATCACCTATGATAATCTAGAGAATCAGAAGAATATGACGTATCAAGATCCTTGAACGTGAAGTGCGTCAACTAAGGAATAAAGTCATTCTGATGGTCAAAATTTAATGGAAGAAATTATGACCTTTTGAAGCAACATGGGAGACAGAGGAAGGTATGCGCAAAAGATATCCGGAGTTATTTAATCGTAAGTACACTCTCCATAAAAATCATGCATTGAATTTGGCAATTAAATTCTCTTAAGTGGGGGAGGGTGTAATGCCTCAGAAAATTTTATGAATTATTTCTGGCATAATGAAGAATTTTTGAAAATTTATTGAGAATTTATAAAGGCCTAAAGGAATACATAAATGAATTACAGGTTAAACACACCCCACCTCCCACACATCCTCCTTGCTGCCCATCCCCACCACCACACCCATCTTCATCCACAAGCTGATCCCAGCTCACAGGCAGTAGTGTACCAGTGGTTTGCCAAGGCTGCATCATCATCATCGTGAGTCTTCAGGGGGTGTACCATATACCGACGGATTTGTCTTCCTGTCAGCTTCACAACGAGCATAGTCCCACCTTCTTCTGATCTCGGGGCTATCTGCAGAAGTAATTCTCGACAACCTACGCAGTTTCTCCCAGGAAGACAACCAGAGGCTCAGGGCAGAAGATCCCTCGACCTCCCCCTTGTGATTCCTAGAGTGAAACTTGGCTGAGACATACTTCTACAAGTCCCCCATCACCTCCAGGAAGAAGGAGGTCAATCACCCTCCAGAGCACCCAGTTCTAGCCGACGGTGTCGAAGCGCGTAGACTGGTCCAGCCAGGCCCAGGTTGGACAGGCCCTCACTCTTTTGATCAGAGATTTCTCCTCTGACCTCTGTTCGTGGTACCATTTGTTCTGCATCAAATCTACCTCGACCACGGTTGTGTCAATGCCAACCCCACCTCGATCGGAGTCTGGGAGCACCCGGAGCAGCATCTGCAACAGCCATCCATGACTCTATTCCAGACAGGGGCAGTCTGGACTAGGCCTGAACTCTAAGCTTCTGTGACCCCCATTGACCACCGAGCGGTGCCAGCCTTCTAATATCAGTTACCTGGTCAGCCCCGGGTGATCCAGCATTGGTCCCGCATCTAGCAACCTCCGTAAGAGCTCGTGGCTATCCCGACACCGACACTCTATCCTGCAGTCCTAGACAGGGCAGAACCGAATAGCTTGAGAAGACGAAGGCGCAGCACCTCGTCTCGGCCTCCGGATGACCACCAGCTCCTTCGGCCAATGGCTACCTTGCCCCTAGGTGACTCAGCATCGGTCCTGCCTTCCAGAAGCATCGGGTGATGCCCGCCCTACTTCTAGTTTCTACCTTTGCTGGTCACAGCAGGACAGAACCGGCCTCTTCAGTTATTCCCCTCCCATCGCTTGGCCGGCTAAAGGCCCCTCCCTGCGTGGAGGTAGTTTTTACTGTAAATCACTTAACCCTCACCCTGAGAACCCCCTCCTACGTGAAGTGTAGTGGTGTAACATTTTAAATTTTTGGTCAAAGCGACACCATCGTGGTGTACAAGTGCGTACCCACGCCTCCCCGCTCACCCTCGTCTTCAGCCGGGATCGGTGTCTTCACACCGATCAGTTGAGCGTTCGGTTGCCCTCCTTGCTGGTTTTTACTTTGCTGGTTTAGTATCACTTTAGTGCCGTCAGACGGTGAGGTGAGCACCCGGTCTAAAATTCCATCGAGTTGAGCGACCATCGCGGAGTGAGTTGAGAGAGCGACCCTAGAACTCACACCCTTGGCGTGCTGGCCACCCACGGACTTGGGTATCCCAGCCTCTTAGGTGTTCAATCTTAGGCTAGCCAACCCCCCTAGAGCAGTGAGGTTCTGTCCCGGACCCTCACCACCATCACCAGGTTGCCTTCTGATACGAGAGTGCACTTAGCGGGTGAGTCCGCTTGAGTGAAGTCACCGGTCCGTGCATTGCTTGCTTGCTAGGTCCGAGGGGTCTTCAGACTTGTGACTGCCACCCCCATAGTGGTGTCACATCAAGTGGTATCAGAGAAAGTTCACAACTTGTCTCTATCAAGTTGGTCCTAGGGCACATTTGTATTCATCACCCGATGCATCAACCTTGCCCACTAGCCTGGCTACTTCATATTGGTCACATCTGTCCCACTCGGCCCTCCACAAGGGTTCGATCGACACCCCTTTGGACATAATCCTATTTGAGGACCTTATATTTGACGGATACCATCCTAGTGCATATCTAGAGTCGGTGAAAAACATGGACATAAGAGGAATCCAATGACTGAACCTATGAGAGTCTACCTTGCCAAGAGTCAGCTTGTGCGCCATACCAAGGATAGGTGGCAGCTCATTGAACGCTTAAGGAAGGTTATGAGGCAAGAGCCTATTAACACATGAGAAAACATGAAAGCCGAACTTAGAAAAGTCTACATTCCCCACCAAAGCCCAAGGAGCACTTCAACTTCACCAACCCCAACCAACCAACCCAAGACTCCATGTTTGAACCTGATCGCCAGGCAGTCGAGGATGAAGGGCTCCTCCCTGTAGCCCCACTTCAACGGGGCCAGAAACAGGCCATAGCGGTGCTGCTCGCCATGGACGCGCCCCGCAGCATTGTCCCACTTGACGAGGGTGAAGCCTGGGGCCCTCATCAGCTTGTCTTCCACCGGCAGCACTGTCTCTAACCCCAACACGGGCTCCCACTCGCGAGCCTCGCTTATCAAATATGCAGGCACGCTCCTCGGGACAACGTGTGACAGGCTGTCCCGACCCTACAGAATGGCACATTCCACTTGCTTCGCAGTCCATGGCTCCCGTCGGTCACGAGTCCGAGGTGCTTCAGATGACGAATAAGATGCTTATCCTTTGGAAAATCTGCAGGATAATCTCCCGTGGCACGGTCGAAGCTGAAGCCCTTCTCGGCCTTGGCCAGTCTTCGAACATCCATGGTTTCGGTATCCGAGCCTGAAGAATCAGCCAATGCTGCAATCTCCGCATGGTCCCGGTCCAAGTCTTCCACGTTGAACCACGTGACGACTGGCACTGGAGGCAGTTGGGTACGGCGGGCACCAGCAGCGGGAGCAGAGGAACCACTGGGAGCAGCCATTTGTCTGCAAAATTACAACGAACAAAGGTCAGAATAAACCCAATACAGAAGAAAGAAGGAAGCCATAAAGTAAAAATAATAATAAACCCTTCACTAAGAGAGAAGGAAGAGGAACGTCCCACCACAGGCAAAGGGTAGGGAGGAGAGAAGAAAAAGAAAAGGGGAAGAAAGAGGAAAGGCAGGTCAAGCATCCCTCTGCCGGTACGCCCGCTAGGGCCTTCACCGGCACACCCCGAGCCCTCTTCCCCGGCACGCTTGGTGCGAACCTTCACCGGCACACCCGCCGAAGGCTTCCCCGGCACACCCTGAAGGAGGCTTCGCCGGTACACCGCCCAAGCCCTTCACTGGCACGCTGTTGGTTTCCTTCCTCAGTGCACACTGAATGTGGCCTTCACCGGCGCGCTTATTAGAGGTCTTCGCCGGCACGTCCCTTGGCGTCGCTCCCCGGCACGCCCACGAAGCCCTGACCACATGACCTTAGTGGAGGTTTACTATGTGACGCAAGCCCAAGAGACAGACAAATAAAGAATAGAAGAAGGGCGGTGGACGTGACGAGGAATAGTGGAGTCAGTGAGGGAACCACTGTCAGAGTAATTAAGACCGCCAACTTCTAACGAAATGTCGACAGAGTCTCCCCTAGGCCAGAGACGTAAGGGGAAACACGGGTGCACGCCCACAAGGAGTGACGGCCCCAACAAAGTAGTGGTGGGCCCCGCAGGACAACACCATAAGTCTTCTGCTTGAAAATGCCTCATAACTCTTTAGCGGTACGCCCCTGTCGAGAGCTTCATCGGCACGCTCGGAAGAAGCCTTCGCTGGCACGGTCCCCAACGCGCTCACCGGCATGCCCATTGAAGCGCTCAGCGGCACACTCGTGCACTCGCTCACCGGCACACTTGTGCACTCCCCTCACCGGCACGCTAGTGCCTCGCCCTCTCCCGGTACACCCCTAACGGAAACCCTCACCAGCACGCCCCGACGTCCCGTCTGCGGTACACTCCTTCCGGCGGCCATCCCCGACGCCGGAGAAGAGGAAGAAGGAGAAGAAAGAGAGGGAAGGAAAAGGAGAGGGAGAAAGAGAGGAAATGGGGGAGAGGAGGGGAGCCCTAGGGCTCCGTCCCTCCGTCGAGCAAGGAAGAGGAGAAGGAGGGGAAAGAGAGATCGGGAAGGGGAAGAGAGGAAGAAGAAAGAGGGGAGGGGAAGCCCCTCCGTGGCGGCCTCCTCACCCCGGTGATGAGGACGACGGCGGTAGAGATCCTAGCGGCGGTGCTCGGTGAACGGAGAGGAAGAAGAAGAGAGGGAAGGAAGGAGACGGGTGCCCCGCTCGGTCGACGACGAAAGAGAAAGGGGGAGAGAGGGGGGAGTTTGAATGGTGTGAACCGTTCGAGCTCCCCCGTCTCCCTATTTATAGGAAACAAAATAAAAGAAGAAGAAAAGAAGAAGAAAAGGAGAAAAGAGATGAAAAGGAGAAAATAAAAAATGAAGAGATAGGAAATAAAAAGAAAAAAAGGGAAAGAAAAGAAAGGAAGTAAATGCTGACGCACTATTGTGATGCAGGTTTGGGCCTATGTGTACCTACGGGCACTAGGTAGAGGGGAGGAGGCCCACCCTGGGCTTCTCCCGATAGCACGGAGGTGAGTAGCACCTCGAGAGACCGGCTCCTTGAGACGATAGGTCAGGGAGTTGCAGGATGACATTGACGCTCTGTCGTATGCCTCGGTATGATCCTAAACTCAGACTCTCTAATTAAATACATTCCTATATGATCATGATGCTGATGTAGTTTTCTCATTTTTGTAGGTGCGGTGAACGCCTTATAGAGAGGAGGGCCAGGCGGACCAGCCATGGGTGGTCGGCGCCCTCGCCATCGCCGGCTGAGACGTATGGCTTCACTGCATGAATGTGGTGGAGCCACTGCACTATAGATTGGTGATGAGGACCGTCAGGGTTCACCACCCCATGGTGGAGTTCCCGACGCCAGAGAAGGTGGGGGAGCAGATTTCGAGGTCAGTGAGAGGCCTAACCGCGGTGTTCGATTGGACTTTGAGGAATGCCACGCAGGTCACTGACTGGACAGCCCTTGGGCGAGCAGTGACTGCCGGGGCAGAGAGTGACGTGGCGTACTACACCGCGTATGCACGACACTATCGGGGCAAGGTGTTCCGGGGTGCCCACCGACCGGTACGACTTCTTACCCTTGGACTCTTTTTAATTATGATTATGATTTTTACTCAATGATGTGCTAACACTTGGACTTTTAAATGCAGACCAATCCTGAGGGACGCCTTGTAGAGCTGACAGGGCTCCTTACGGTGACGATTCGGGAGCGGGACGAGGCCCGACAGGCCTTAGCCCTTTTGGTGAGTTTTTTTTCTTTTCGAATAATGCATTACTATTATGCTAGGATGCGACTAACCTGGAGTTTTGATTTCAGTGGGGGGAGGAGGCCCAGCGACAGGGGACCGACACTCCGTCTTCCTCTATCGCACAGAGTCCTACCGACCGGGCAGAGCGGGAGGAGGAGTTCCGACGGATGGTGGATCAGGCCCAGGTGGCCGAGGCAACGCTTGCCGAGCGGGTATGTCCTACACTTCCCTTTGTGAATTATGTTCTTATATTAAAATACAGTTGACTAATGGTGAATGCATGTGTGCAGGTGACAGAGCTGACTGCCTCCATCGGTGAGGGTGACCAATTACGAGAGGAGCTCGTCCTGGCGCAGGACGAGGCCGCCCGCCTGCGTGAGAAGCTGGTGCAGAGCCTCCACTCGGGGGAGGAGACGACCCTCCTACGGAGAGAGCTGGAGCAGAGTGTCGGGTTGAGGGAGTTGACGGAGTGTGGCCGTGCTGAGGCGCAGGAGGAGGTAGCCCACCTGCGTAAGCGGTTAGCACAGGTTAGACCATCGGACACGGTGGAGATGGCGGTCCTCCGAGCGGAGGTGGAGCGACTCCGGACCACGACCTCGGAGCTGGAGCATTATCGACAGGAGGCGTTTGAGCTACGTGGCGAGGTGCGGGCCTATAGAGAGATTAGCCACTCCTGCAGCGGGATGAGTGGTAGCCGTGCGGCCCCGAGCGGCAGTCAGGCTACCCATGGCTCCATCGGGCATTTTCTCACAACTTCCTCTCAGCGGCAAAGAAATGAGGAGGAGGACTAGCGCCGATGGAGAGAGAGAGAGGAGGGAGTGACCTCTACGATGGGTGCGCCATCGAAGAGGCAGGAGGGAGGCGGTGACAATGACAGGCCAGAGGGGGCGGCCTGATTTTTGCTTTGTACTCCTACACTTGTACATGATGTGATGTGATAGTAACCTAGCTTGTCTTTTTCCTTATTGTTGATTTTCTTATGTGATGCATGTATGTATGAAAAATATGCAAATTCAGACCGTGGATGACTTACAGGTGAGACACATGGGAGGGGTGAGGCACGCCGACTCTACGAGAGAGATGACACTAGAGGAGAGAAGTACGCTGACCCTACGAGAGAGACGACGCGAGAGGAGAGAGGTATGCCGACTCTACGAGAGAGACGACGCGAGGGGAGAGAGGTACGCCGACTCTACGAGAGAGACGACGTGAGAGGAGAGAGGTATGCCAACTCTACGAGAGAGACGAAGCGAGAGGAGAGAGATACGCCGACTCTACGAGAGAGACGACGCGAGGGGAGAGATTACTTTTTAATGAACAGTTTAAATTAACAATTATATATTAGAGTCCAATCCAAAGGATGACAACAAGTCTAATAGTACAGTCGACAGAAAAGAAAGATGTACCAAGAAAGTTGGGGGAAGCCCGATGAAGGTACCAGCTGGCAACTACAAACTCGCACAGCAGGAACCGCGGAAGCAGAACGAACAATGACTCACCTGAAAAGTAGGGGTGAGCCTCGTGTCACTAGCTCAGTAGGGGTCACATGGATCCCCACTGGAAAACATGCAGTAATATGGAACAATAGCAAAAATGACAGGTGTAGCAAAGTTGGAAAATTACACTACAAAGCTGTAAAGCTGTAAAGCTACGCTAGAAAGTTGTAAAATAAGAGACATGGAGCAGGAGTAGGCAGCAAGCTAAGGAAGAGGGGAAGAACTCATACCAGACATGCGGCTGCTGAACTAACCTCGGCACCCCAAATTACTCCAAGCAGCAACAGGAAGGCAACTCTGAGCAGACGAAGTCAGGAGTTGCTGATCTGTCGACACTGCAAGGGACCTACAAAATAGACAAATAAACCTATGAAAAACCTAGACAGATGAAGACCCAGACGACATGACTAGAACGTTGTGTGCACTATCCCATACATGACTAGAACGTCATGCATATGATAGGACACTGACCTCAAGTGCAGCCACGAGAGGGCTAATCCGGAGGTCACGACGCATAAGAAACGCAAAGAGAACAGCAAAGAGCCACGTGCCACGTGACTAGAGTGTCTCTCACTAGAAGAACAGCCAGTAGCATCCACTGACGTCTTATACTGCACCTACTAGTGTCTTGTCCACGTACCCTACCGCAAGGACTAGGCTGAGACCAAGACACTATCAGAACCAGAACCAAAGCACCATCGTGAGTGACTAGTCAGGTTCACGCCTGTCGACGTGAGTCCAAAGCCCCTGACCACATGTGTACACACTGGCCCACTACCTAAGCCAGGCCTCTAACTAGTATTCCCCCACCAAAGGATGCTACGGTTGGACCGGGGGCCCACAGAACTAGCTTAAGAACCATAAATCAGGAAAGTACCCCGCTACAAGAGCCATCACGTCGTAACTTGACATAAGGCTACGACTAGTGAAGGCTCACAAGACACAGAGACTCAAAACACGAGTGTAGAGGTACAGACAGGCAAGAGAGCACTATCACACGTACTTCGAAGCACCAATGGCAGCACAGCCACTACCGATAAACTCAGGACAAGGCAACGAGATCTGCTCACGTAACGATCCTTGAGTCAAATGACTCGGAGGCAAGATCATCACTAACAGTGGAATAAGCCGCCAATCGGTCTAAACCTAAGCCAGAGAAAATGACGCTGGCAAAGAAAATGATACGCAGAGACCTGAGGGATCACCGAAAACTCTCAACACACCTGGACATGTAGAACAAGGTAAGACAACACCTCACTGCAGCCAGAACCATGTCTCGAATTGGACAGAACTGTCGAGACACACACATGGTTACGTGTCAACCATTGGGTGACCCCGGGTAGATTGGAACCAGACAATGATGACTCTATAGTAGGGAAGAGAACTCCACTACAAGCAAGAAGACTCCTGGCTACCTTATAACATAGTCTTAGCCCTCATAGGATGTCAGGAGACATCCACGGGAAAATGAGCAGACCACAAGGATAAGCCAAGACAAGCAGAAATGAAAACACTGGAGGATAATGCTCTGGGCAAGGTGAACCGTCACTCAACCTCTAGGCAGACCCGACAGTCAAGGAATAGTCGCTACGCGACCAGAGATAAGGACACTGGCAGTTCTAGATAGAGTCGTTAGGGAACTGTGGCAGTCAGGGAAGAGACCGCACTCAGTCACCTGAACCGACCTATCTAGAAACCGCTGACACACAGACACCGCCCTAGAACACAAACTTAAGACAGATGGACATGAGACAAGCCATCACGGCCAACATATAGGATGGTGGACTCAACTGGATGGGCGGTCACAATGTGGCCGCTCAAGGGGATGAACGGTCTAGAATTGACCACACAACCTAGGATGAATAGTCCGGACTGGACCACACAACCCAAGCAGAGATGAATGGTCACAAAGGGACCACACAAGAGGATATGTGGTCTATCAGGCGAAATAATCGCAGAACTACACTATTTATAAGAATATGTAGGAATTAATAATCAACATTAAGCTAATTACATTGTCCACAATATAACGATAATTTAAAATATAACAGTAGTCCACAACTAGCACAGTCCATAAAGTAAAGTACAACTACACGGGGCATACCTTGACTCTGGCAACAGGCAACTAACCCTGATCACTAGAACCACGTGGAGCCTCAGAAGCACTCCCCCGGAGCCTCGCCTCACCTGAAACCACGGGAAACGCAGGGAATGAGCCTTATAACAAAAGGCTCAATAGAGATCACTCGGACCCCTACCTCACAAAATGAGAAACTACAAAGCAAAGTAGCTAAAGGCGAGAACTACACAAGACGTAGAATAGAGTACAATAGGAAGAAATAAATAGAAAAGTCCTGCTACGTCTGACACCGATCTCACAGTGTGAAAACTGAGACACACGTCACAGCGATAAAACCAAGAGTCACTACCTGATAAAGATAGGAGTGCCACCCAATAGAAGCAAGGCCGGATGCATCCCCTGACATCTTAGACCACGCCTTAGGTGTCCCCCTCGTCACCCCTGGCGGAACGGGGACACCGTACTAGTAACCACAGAATAAGGACTGGTCGGGGTCGCACTCGTCAGTGCAGATCTGTCGCCACTGACCATGTGTGCACACACAAACCATGCGTCCTAGGTCAGGCCCTCTGACTGGTTTTCCCCTCAACCGGACTCTGGCTGCAAGACGTGGGGCCCTACGGTAACCAGTCTAAAAATCGTCTCTCTCGAGGTAGCCTCACCACCATTCCCTGGTGGGACCACAGGTGTGTCGGAAGGCTACGACTAGTGGAGGGTCGCTGATGGAGTAGACTCTCTAGCCAACGTAAAACAACACCTGAATCGCACAAAGTGCGAGGACCGCTCCTCGTACCGACACTGACTCACGATGACACTAACAGAGAACACACCACTTCCTGAGACCCCACGGCACCCACACACAGCCCTGATACCACAGGTCAGCACGGGAATCGAGGTCTACTCACCTAGGATTGAAATCGGCAAGAAAGAAACTCCGATCGGACAGAACACGGGTGGTGGTCCACTCTGGACCGTCCCTGGCATAGGCGGTCAAATGCTGGATCGCAAGATGAGTAGAGGCGGTCCCCTATGGGCCGCCACTCAAAGGAGAGACACGGTCTCCTGCGGACCGTTTAAAACAGAAGCGGTCCACTCTGGGCCGCTTCAGATGTGAAATGGTTCCCTTGGGGCCGCCACACCACTGGACTACGAGAAAGGTAAAACAGTCACCTTGTGACCATTAGGGATTAAAAATGGTCTTCTTAAGACCGCAAAGCAAGGTGAGATGGCCATCTCATGACTGCCAGCCCCAAAACCTTTTTTAACAGTTGAAATGTAACGGTCAAAACACCTCGGGAGTCACACTGGCCCCACGAGTAAAACAGTCGGCTACTTGGCCGTCGTAGGAGGTAGCGGCCAGTCGCATGACCGCATACCCTGTTGACGCTCCCTGGTCAGCTAGCGGTCACCAGGTGGGCTGTTTACCTTAGAAACGATTCTTGGTAGGACCGTTTTCATTTCAGAAACTCGAGAATAGCAGGAATGGTCCAAAAACACCATTCTGCACCCCATTCACCCCCAGGTGAAGGGGAAACAAAGGGGAAACCCTTCCCCATGTCCTAAGGCATCGTTTGATGCCGTCAAACCACAAAATAACACATTGAAACGCTAGATTTGGTGCTCGATCCCCAAAACATGGTTTTCCCTTCCTGGCGAGAAATAACCCTCTCTCGACCTCCCCTCGGCCTAGGAATCGCGGGAAAGGTAACAAACGAGCTAAGGATCTGTCACCCTACCTCAAGGTCACTCAAAATGTAACGGATCACCGTCGATCCACAAAAAATCACTTGAAACCCACAAGCTCCCACAAGCTCCCACGAACCACACACTGCCACAATCTCCTTACCGCCGCCATCGCCGCCACGCCGTCGTCTCACCGCCGTCTGCAGTCAGAGGGGAGCATGCCTCAGTCACCGTCAGAAGAGGGGGAGAGGTCACAGCAGGTTCTCACGGGGGGAAAGGAGAAGAAGAAAGAAGAAGAATGGGAAAAAGAAAAAGAAATCAGCTGAGTGGAATCATCTTCAGCTCCCCAGAAGAAGCAGCGTCGCAGCCGTAAGGGCAAGCGACCCGCTGCTGCCACCAGTAACTTCAGCAAGACCATTCTTGTCGGGGACTTACGGATTCGCCTGGACGAGGGCGAACCCATTATACCTCCAGAATGGATCATCTCTACAGTCCCTGCTACCAACCGCTTTAGCCTCTTGCGTCGAACGTGAGAAGACAAGGTGGAACTCACAAGGGTCAATGCTTCGGCAATGACCCAGAGCCGCCAATGCTGGTTTGGCGTCCCAGCTCCCAAGTCCCGTTGGAGAAATAGGGACAAGGGGGACTAGCAGTCTGACTTGAGAAGGATCTGGGTTACCCCAGAGGAAGCTCAAGTTGTCCGAGAGGCACGTCTCAGCAACCCCTTGCGGGCGCTAGGACGTCGCGCCAAGCAAGGTGCGACTGGCCCTACATCTGCATCATCCGATGACGCCTAGCCCCTCATCGCCTCTCGCTCAGATAGGCAGAAACAGAGACGGGCTCGTTTCGGACCCCACCAATATCCAGTCCTGAGTTCTCCTCAGGTAGATGCCACAGTGGAGACTCCTCCGTAACGCACCTCGGTCTTTGATAGGCTGGGGACACCCGTCCGCCCCAAGAGGAGTTCTCAGAAGAGGCGGACGGTCTGGCTCCTCAATGACTTGGTCAGGGTGTTCGCGTGCTACACTGCCGGGCACCAGCCTGAGGTTCAGACTGATAATCTGAACTAGCCCATATCTCACTTCAGGAGACCTCGTCACCCGACTAAGCCACCGGCTCTGATCGGCCATGTCGACACTTCTGTCGGGCCTCAGACATCGACACTAGCGGAAGAAGTTCCCGTTGAGGAACGTGCCGCCCCCATCAACACAGAGCCAGTCAACAATGACCCCCTGGCTAGTGAAGTCCAAGAGGTAAATCTTGAGACTCTTGTGAAGGAGAACCAGCACTTGAAGGCCCTCCTGTAAGACTTGCTCTAGGAACGTGACCTTCATCCATAGCCGCCCACTGGACCTTCGACGGAAGCGCCGATCCCGCCAGGCGGCCAAAATGGTGTTAACGCCTCAGTAGCAGCTACTCAAACCCCTACCATTGCTGGGTTCGGCATGCCCTTGGCCAAGGCTCAACCATAGCCATCCAACACGCCGGTGCTAAAAAGTCTCATGGCACAGCGCCAGATGATCGAGCGGATCGTCAAGACCAAGCTCACCCAGTTTGGAGAGGGGATCGCTACCGTAGATCTCTACAGCATCCCCTATCTGCTCCACCATCAACTCAAGAAACTTCCCCCAGAGTACGCCAAACTGCCAAAGTTGTAGAAGTTCGACGGTCAAGGGTCTCCGCATGAACACTTGGCCTACTATGTCACGGCCATGGGCGAACTCACGTTGGATGAGTCTTACCTCCTCCGCTACTTCGCCACCTCACTTACGGGAACAGCCTTCCAATGGTATGCTCGCCTGAAGCCCAACTCAGTCATTTATTGGGCGGATCTCCAGAAGAAGTTCCTCGACCATTTCCAAACGACCGAGCGAAAGGTCTCTTTAGCCGAGCTGTGCTCCCTTCGACAGAAGAAGGGCGAGAGTGCCCTCGACTTCATCAAGAAATGGCGAGACCTCAGCATGAGGTGTATCAACTCGCCAGTCCAGGAGGATGCCATCACTATCTGTCACCGAGGCTTGGCGGTCGAGGTTAGCGAAAAGCTTCTCGGCACCAACGTCAAGGGCTTCGACTAGCTCAATTTGGCAGTCGCCGAGATAGAGATGTTCTTCGCTGATAACCTGAGCTACACTTCAGAAAAGGGTAAGTAGATGTAAGAATGCCAGTTTGGCAAGGAGGTGAACATCATCAAATTCACCCCCACCGCTAAAGCCAGCAAGGGAGCCGGGACGAGTGATTCTGACAAAAGGCCAGCTGATAAGTTGGCTGCTCCCTCCTTCTCAGAGCGTATGAAGACACCTTTCCCTTTCAAGAAGGAACATACAAAGATGCTCTTTGACCTCTGCATGGCCCAGAAGATCGTCGAATTACCGAAAGTCCGCAAGCCAGACGAAGCCCATAAAATCGATGATCCCAACTACTGCTCATACCACTGCATGTTAGGCCACTCTCTCGAAGATTGCTATCCTTCCCTCATTTCCCTCCCTAATCCTAGGGAATCTAGCAACCTTCCCCCCTTTCTCTCTTATCCCTTCCCTAATCTTCCTCCAATCAAATCTCCATCCCACCAAATCCTCCCACATATCCCTCCTAGGGATATTAATCTCCTACAATCCCTCCACCCAAATATGAAAATAAAGAAAACAACCTAAATAAGAAAATTCCCTCCTCTACTAAGGCCGCCCCTTCCCTTCTCCTTCTCCCACAACCAGCGCGCCCCTCCATCAACCCTAAACCCGGCCAGCCCACCAGCATCCCACGCCCTGCCCTCTCTCCCTCTGCATCCCAGGCTCGCCGCCCCGTGCATCCATAGCTAGCCCGGAGTCGCCCTGTGGCCGCTACGCCCTCCCGTGTTTCGAGAAGTCCTGCCTGCTGCTCTCTGCAACCAGCTTGCTGCAGAGAATGAGCTTGCAGAGGCTACCACAGCATCCACTGCACGAACCAGACAAATTTGTCTTCTATGGAGTCATTCTTCGTCAAGCCAGCTTCACTCCAGAAGTCATCCCGCCGCAATCCGACCTCAGCTCCGTTCGCGTCATCCATTCTCGTGCAACTGTGCTAGATTCAGGTCTGAACCTGAGTACCTTTTGGTAGTAGCTCCACCGCCTGACCGTGTGCAAATCAGTCAGAGCTCTCTTCATGAGAGTTCTTCTTCTCCAAAGCACCGACAAACCAGAGGTGGTCCCGCCTGGTTTTGACAACGCCTCCATCCGGGGTGTCCAATCTCCCTCAGTCATGCTAGATCCTGAGCCCCCTGCTTGCCAAGGACAGATTGCTGCCAAGTCAGCCACGACACCCCCTCCTCCTCTCTGTTTCAGGTCATGCTATCTTCACCAACGTTGTGGACTTAGACGAATCGAAACCAACGCAAGTGGTTTTGTCTCGTTCTGACATCAGCCCTGGAAGTTCCACCATGACCATCGGCATCCTGTCCTACTGTTGGCCCAGGAACCTGACGTCAGCCATTCCTACGACCACGTCCAGCCAGGTGATCAGAAGGCCGCCATCTTCTGAGGGTTCGTAGATCTCTCTGTCAGCAACATCCACAACTTGGTCCCGTCGTGTTTGGAGTTCGACAGCGCCCGTACCGGCCGACACACCACGACCGCGCCAACTAGTCCTGCTTGGCAGAACTGCACAGGCCCACAGCTATGGCCACCATCTGCATCCAGTGACATCAGCTCGGCGCCAGACCTTCAGGCATCCTTCGGCATCCCTCGGGCTTCGTCCAGGAGTTGGCTGCACCTCGATCGGACGCCCGAGCTTGGCGTACGGTCGACCGCTCGTTTCCCCACCCCGCGATCCCCCCTCCTACGCACGGGTAGTGCATGTAACTATTTTCCCACCCCCGTGATCCCCCTCCCTACGTGGAGCATAGTAAATGTAATAGCAGGGACTTCGCCAAGCCTCCTCGACGTAGCGTGACCATCGGGTGTGCACGCTCCCCAGCGCGCCTTCGTCTCCGATCAGTGCCAGTCTCTTCAGACTCGGTAAGGTATATATCTGACCTTGCTCCTTGGCTGTGCTTTCGTAGTATCTATTCAACGTTCACGCCGAAGGTGAGGAGAGCTCGTTCCAAATTTCCTGAATGTTGAGTGCTGATCGTTGCCGTGTGAGAGAGTGTCGTCATACCCGCCCTCAGGCACCAGTTCTGCCTCGGTTGAGTCGGGCAACCTTCAAACCTTAGATCTGTCCTCACCCATATAACTCTTAGCGGCTCTGACCGTTTAGGCTACTCGTGGGTAATCGTCCACCCCTCCACTATCGGGTCACCACCCGAATTTGAGTGACGGGTGTGGTCAGTCCGCTATTGTTCAGGTCCGTGGTTCAAGTTGTGCTTGCTGTCACATAGGTCCTAGGGTGTCCCTTAGGTCATCCCGTGTCAAATTTGGTATCAGAGCAAGTCGTCTGATTTGTTCTACCCAAATCGGGGTCCTAGGAATCTAATGCCCGCTATGTTCTTCAGTTTCAAAGTAGTCCTACTGCATGATAAACTCACCACCGTGTTTCTCAATGAAGGCCAATCGAGGAATTATATCTCCCAAGTTCTTGCGAATTCCTTGTCACAAGAGGGAAAAATTATTATCCATGGGGAATGGATCTTTCCAGTCACATGTTGCTCAATAATGTTGGTAATAAAATGAGAAGCGTCACTGGGCTCTACTTTATCCCTGCAATTACAAACGTTAAAATGATAGCCAATAATTATATAGAGAGTTGATAGATAGATAACGAATATAATTCATGAGTTTAAATATTTATCCAGAGACCTAACATAGCTTGCGTCCCTCTTGCAACACCACCTGCTCGTCCTCGTGATGGTGTGGACGTGTAAAATCGCACGTCCATGCGTCCCTACCAGTCCAACATTAACAACACTTTCAACCGAAGAGATCATGGAGAGTACGTCCCGTCCGGACCCTCCGAACAAATGACGTGCTGCCATGGAGCCGTCCCTGGAATCACGACCGTGAAGAGAAACCAACCCCTAGGAGACTCACTACTTGTGGGCCCCAAAGAGAATTAAGTGGGTCGTCAATCGGGCGCTAAACGGGCCCAGGTCCACTCCAAAAGTACGCCCTTATGCCCCTTCAACGGCACACCCAGCGGAAGCTTCGTTGGCACGCCCAGCAGCTCCCTCGTCGGCACACCCTGGAAGCCCCTCAGTGGCACACTCCTGCGTCATCTTCAGCGGCCCACAACGTTCAGTGACACACCCTCGCGCGACACTCGCCGGCACACCCCCCTGGGTCCTTCGCCGGCACGCCCCTGTAAGCCCTCTCAGTGGCACACCTGGGGTGGCCCCTCGGCACACCCACCAGCTCCCTTCACCGGCACGACCCTTGGCCGGTGCACCCATGGTGCCTTCTTCAATGGCACACCCTTGTGCCTTCTTCAACGGCACGTCAACTGCCCCTTCAGTGACACACTTCACCTACTCTTTCAACGGCACAACTGCCATAGCCTTTTCAGCAGCACGGCCCGCTTCTGCAACGGCACACCTCTAACGGCGCAGACCAAATCTCATGGCCACGTCCTAGAGATCTTTGGCGCGCAATGGCCCATCCGAGGTGTCAAGCGGAGAGCATGGCACGCTGCCTACTCCCCCCTGCCGCCAAGGACGCCCGGGTCAAGTCTCCATTAATGAACACGTTCCCGTCTCGTCGCTCAGCGATTCAAAGCACAGTGGCGCTGGGAGCATAAAAAGGGCCTCTCCACCGGTGAACAAAGATAGACACATACAAATAGACACACACAGAAAGCACAAACAACAGAGGCACAAGCCAGAAAAGAAGAGAAGAAGGAGGAGAGGGGAAGAAGAAGGAAGCTCGGCCGTGAGGTTCCTCTCCGACGACCACCCAAAGAGAGCGTAAGAGAGAGGGAGAGAGATGTAACGGGGGAGGTGGGGGCAAGCAAGAAGTAGTCATCCCTTCTCGACCCCAACGCCCCTACCATTCCTTTCTTTTCTTTCCTTCTTTTTTCTTCTCCTTCCCATCACTTGTATCCTCCCCTCTGGTGTTTTGAAATGCGCATGGTCGGTCATGGCCCTTATCATTTCACGAACAAGTTTCCTTTCTTGTGGTTTTCTTCACCGTCTCCGATTGTTTGGGTTCTCAAAAGTGTTTGATGGCTTCTTTCACTCCTTCCTCGGGGACTTCCCCCCTCTATAGCCTAAGCCTTCTCCGGCCCTCCGAAAACACTACACTACATTCTGGCCCTCAGTCCAACTTCTCTAACCCTCCAATGACGTACCCCCCCCTCCGAGTACCCTCCAACGACACACACTGCATATGCCTTCAGCGGTACACCTTCTGGCCAGCCCATCACCGGTATGCCCCCTGGTCGATACACCCTCAATCCCAGCTCGACCTCACCGGTGCACCCTCCATGCGCTTTCAACGGCACGCCTCTGGCTCACCCGCTCACCGGCACGGCCTCCTTGCCCCCTCGCCCAGTACACCCTATGCCCCTCAACTCCCTTCACCGGCACGACCCCTGGCCGGTGCACCCTCAACGCCTCAGGGCCTTCCCTGACACAGCTCTTTGGTTAGCCCTTCACTGGCACACCAGTCCTTGTCCCCCACCCTCAGTATCCATAGCTAGCCTTAGAGTTCTCCCTCTCGCTACTCCCTCCGAGTTTTTTGAGTTCCACCCAAGGTGTTACCGTCTTCGAATGCCCACCTCCAATTGTTGGGTTCCGCCACTCCATGTGGGCGCGTTCTCCGTATCTCCCTTACACCTGGGATTTCTTAAACAGTCACCTAGAGACCGCCAAACCTTCAAACGGTCTCAAGGATGATCATTCAACAATTTTCTACACGCCTTGACTTCTGGTATTTGAGCACCCCTAGAGAGACCATTCCATACTCCCCACGGTCCACGTTGGACCATTCTATTCCGTTGAACGGACAATCATAGACCGTTTAGTTGCTTCGTTATGTTTTACCTTTAGCGGCCCAGCTTGGGCCGTATGGGGCCTAGAGCGGCCACTCATACGACCGTTCATTTCCCTGCTACACTGAGTCGGCACGTCGCTTTCCTCTCCACTCTAATATAACATGTCGCTCTCCTCTCCACTCTAAGTCGGTACCCCTCTCTCCTCCCCCGCACTCCCGTGTCTCCCTAGGGTCAGTCGTGAGTTAGCTAGCATTTCGCATCCGTACATTCATACACACATATTCATTCATTTGCACAAAAGGAAAACTAACTAAAAACAAGTCATATCGTAACCATAATCACGCCCATGTACAAAAGTCATGTTCGAGTACCTTTGGCCCCTCCCTCTGGCCTGTCACTATCACCACCCCCCTCCCGCCTCTTCGATGGCGGGGCCATCACAGAGCTGGTGTCCTCCTTATGCCGCCGTCGGCGATGCTCCTCCTCCTCATTCCTCCGGCGGCTGGAGGAACCCATGAAGTAGCTGTGGAAGAAGCCATAGGTGCCGTGGGTGCTACCACTCGGTGCCACTCTACTCCATTTCCGGCTCATCTCCTTGTAAGCCCGCAGCTCTCCTCTTAGCTCCGACACCTCGGTACGAGCACGCTCAGCCTCGGCTCAGACTCAGACCAGCTCCTCCGCCCTCACCCAGAGCCACTCAAGCTCTGCTCATAGGAGCGTTGTCTCGACTGCGTCTGTCGGTCGGCTCCGTGTTGGCTCCTCCCAGAGGTGAGTCGTCTCCTCTCGAGCCTCGACTCGACTATGCTTGAGCTCCTCTCGTAGTCGGGTACTCTCACCCAACACAGCTGTCAGCTCGGTCGTCTGCATACATGCATCATGGTTAGTCAATTGCATTTAAATATAAGCATAATCAACAGGGAAAGCGTAGTGTACTCACTCTCTCGGAGATCGTCGCCTTGACTGCCTCGGCCCGAGCCACCATCCGGGTGAACTCTACATCTCGCTCGGCCTGATCCGCGGGAGTCTGGGAAGAAGAAGGAGCATCGGTCCCTTGTTGCTAAGCTCCCTCGGCTCGCTACATTTAGAAACTCTAGGGTCAGTCAATTCATAAGCATAATCATAAGCAAATGCATAATTAAGTTTAAGGGTTAAGGAAACTCACTAGTAAGGCCAGGGCCTGTCGGGCCTCATCCCGCTCCCGGATGGTCGAATGGAAGAGTCCATGTAGCTCCGGAATCCTGCCCTGTGGGTCAATCTGCATTTAGAATGTCCAAGAGTCAGTGCACAATCATATAGAAAGCATAAGCATAATTAAAGAGTGCTAGGGTTAGAAGTCGTGCCGGTCGGCGGGACCCACGGAACACCTGGTCCTGGTAGTGCCTAGCGTACGCTGTGTAGTATGCCGCTTCGCTCTTTGCTCGGGGGGACACGACCCGCCCGAGTGCTGTCAAGTCCGCGATCTGCTCTGTAGCTCACGCTATCTAGTCTAGGACCGTCGCCAGGCCCCGTGGGTGTCACCCAACATGCCCCCCCGACTTCTCTGGCACCGGGAACTCTACTGTCGACTGGTGGATGCTAATCGTCCTCATCACCAGCCTAAAGTGGAGTGGCTCCACTACGTTTATGCAGTGAAGCCACACATCGTGCTCGGAGAAGGTGAGCCCCCCCACTACCCAGGGTTGGCCCTCGTTCCCCTCATATGCATAGGGTGTCCACCGAACCTGTCAAAATAGGAAAGTTACATTAGCATCACAAGCATACAGATTGCATCTAATTAAAGAGTTTGAGTTTAGAATCTCACCGAGGCATAGGGCAGGGCGTCCAGGTCATCCCGAATCCCTCGTACCTGTCTCCAAAGGCCTCCAGTCTCTTGCGGGGCTGTCCACCTCCTGGCAATGGGAAGTAGCTCGGGGTGGGTCTCCTCGCCCCTCCCTAGCCCACGCAGTCTCACGTAGGCACACACCTGCATTGTATTTTACCAAACATCGATTTCCCAATATGGAATCGGGCCAGGCCTCTACCTCGGCCCATCAATTTCAGGACAAGGGGAAGGCCCAGATCCCCACACCCTCTTATTCGGATCCCTACACCACCATCTCTCCAGCACCGCAGGCCCTTGTGGCCCCGGCTGATTTTACTCACCTACGGCCAGGGGTAGCCCAGCTTGCCTATTCTGATATGGGCCCTTCCCTGGCCCATTATCCATCTTACGGGCTTCCCCCTCCATCGGTTCATCCGTCTGCTCCTTATCTAGGTTCTGCTCCTCCTACCTTGACTCCTCCATCCCGGGAACAGGAAATTCTTAACAAGTGGGCTGCCATGCAGCAACAGATTGATCTCCTCCATAAGTGGGTCAGCCCACAATCCCTCGCTGATATCCCCATTCCCAACTTCAAGGACATTCACTTTCCTCCCCAGTCTGAGCTCCCCATATATCGAAAGTACGACGAGAATGGCAACCCGTTTATTCATGTCAGGGAGTTTCTTTATGAATCGGCACAGTTTCAGCATGACGATCGCCTGATGGCGTATTTGTTCCGCCGATCCCTGGATGGGGTGGCACTTGAATGGTTCTATACCTTGCCTCTGGAGGAGGCAAAAAGTTTCAAAACCGTGAAGGAGAAGTTTATTCAGAGATTCCAAGATCGGGTTGGTCCCGAGTATTCTTTTATAGACTTAGTTGTAGAAAAGATAAAGGCAGACGAGGACTTTGCTACGTATGCAGATCGATGGAGGCAGATGGCCTCGCGTGTGCGCGGGCAGATCTCGGAAGAAGAAAAAGTTAAATTGTTGATTTCTAATGCCACTCCGATGTTCCGAAACATTTTGATAATGAATGATATTTCAAATATGCATTAGTTGTATAGCCGGGCCCGGTTTATCCAAATCCAATTTAAAGACTTCCCCATCCATTCTTTGTTCGAAGCCCAGAAGCCTAAGTCTTATAAGAAATCCCAAGGCCCAGTAACTGAGGGAGTACAAACAAATGAGCAGGTACAGGCTGTTAACCAGTCCACCCGCCCCGTTTCCAGCAGTAATCCCAACACAATACCCAGTTCTCTGCTCTGCCAGCTCCACGACCCTCATTTCCTGCACCTCAGCCACCATAACAACTACCACCACCACAACAGCTACAACAGCCACCTCAGTACCATAATGTTCCACCACCTGCTGCTTATGCACCTGCTCGGCCGGGTCCGAAGAGAACCAACTATCCACCCCTTCCGAAAACCCTCCCGGATATTTTCTTGGCCTTGATGTACACTGGTGACATACAGTTGCCTCCGGAACTTCAGAATTGGAATCCGACAGCCGATCAGTCAAGGTATTACGTATACCATCGGTAACCCGGGCACACGATAGGGAGATGCTACCAGTTCAGGGACCTGGTTTATGATTTGCATAAGGGCCAAAGGATTGATTGGGCCCAAATGCACAAATTGATCGAGGATATAAAAGAGAGAAGAAGACAAGTCAGGTCGCAGTAGGCGGCACCTCAACAGTAATTTCAGCAACCTTCTCAACAACAACCTCCTCTACAGTAGCAACAACAACAAGACCTCGAGATTCATCAGAATCCCATGCCAGAACATCCGCCCGCTCCTCAGCAACAGCAACAGCCACCGGCACCGCCTCAGGTCAACATAGTCCACCACCCAGCCCCCAACGCTGGGTGGTCTTTTGATGACGAGACTCCTGCACACCTCCTGGCCTTCCACCACACCTATACAAACTCCCCCACGTCCTCCATTCCTTCCATTCTCCGGCCCCTTACCTTGACCACCACTCTGCCCGTCATTCCTTCTACCATGTTTCCCACCATTCCACCAACCCTCGCGCCACTACCTGCCATACCTTCCATCATTACTCCACCACTTCACCATTCACCAGTCACCACCCTTCCTCCTAGCCCTTCACCAATCACCCCTCCACCAGCACCCATCAAGCCTTCCACCCCCATTATTTCCCCCATTTTCACTCCATCCACCTACCCCACCGGGCCAATTGGGAGTCCGTCAGTCACCGTGCCAGCGTAAAACCTAGCCCTCAGGAGTGGGTGACTATTCCAGATAAGTTACCCTTCCACCGGTGCACCTGCACTAATTCCTCCAATTCCTTCCTCAACCGGGTTTAGAGCTTAAGGACCCCTTCCCCGTCACCCCGTCTCATCCCGCATCAACTTTGGCATCAGAGCGAGGGGTTCTAGGGAAGTCCTCGCATTGATTAGTGGCTACTTTGAGTGTCATCCTTTGCATCTTGGTTGTGTCGCATGCCCACCGGTAGAGGAATTGAGTTCCAGCGACCAGCACCTATGGCAGATCCCCGAGCCCACGTCCCAGCTGAGTTATCCACGGTCGACATCTTGCAAACCATTTTAGCCATGTTAGATGACCTATCAAGCCGAATGATGGCAAATGAGGATAGGGTTGTGGCCTCCAACCGATCTATCCAAGGACTGGTTGGGTGTATTGCTACACTTGAGACGGTCCCAGTTGAGTTGAACCACGGGCCAACAAATGTGCCGCATGGGCCGGTACCGAGCCCTGTAGCCCCCAAGGCTGATGATAGGCAATATGGGACCTCGGATATGGATGATTATGGGTTAAAAAATGGGTTCGATGGGCATGGCCGAGGCTGTCAAGGCCAAAGGCGTAACTGGGATGATGATGATGAGCGCATTCTTCAGAATGTGCATGTAGAGCCCCCGACACCCTAGACCCAAAGATCTACCTAGATTGGGAGGCCAGTATGGATCGCTACTTTGAGTGGTTTGAGATGACGGACCACCGGCGAGTACGTTTCGCAAAGATAAAACTGATGGGGCAAGCCCAAACCTATTGGGTGAACATTGAGAGCCTACTCATGCAGTGCCTCCAGCACCCCATCGAGACCTGGGATGACATGAAGGACAAGCTTTGAGAGAAGTACCTTCCTACCACAAACCGTCAATGCCTTATTGATAGGTGGCAGAGTATCTCCCAGGGGGATAGACCCATGTCTGAGTACATCGCTGAATTTGATGAATACCTTTTGCGATGTGGGGTTAGGGAAGAGGGCGCCATGACCATATCCCGATTTCGGAAGGGTCTGTCGCGGCACTGCCAGTATGAACTTTTTCGCCGCAACATGACCACTCTGGAGTGTGCTTATCAGGTTGCCCTCAAATTGGAGTAGTTCGAGTACGAATTTGCTTCAGTCCAGTGCCCGAGACTGACCTACCAGTGTAGGACCAATCCTCGTACTATGCCTGGATCCTACTCACGTCCGGTGGCTCACCCACAGGAGCCCTTTCACTAGGACGCCACTGCTCCTCGGCCTCGCCTTCCCCCTCCAAGGGACACTCTCCCTCGCCCTCAGGCTCCTACCACTACCGCGGGCCCCAGCCGCCCACCTTCCCAACCCAACCCCAACTTCCACCACCCCCAGTCTATCATGATGACAAGGGAAAGGGACCGATGATAGGTGGACTATCCCTTGGTAGTGGGTTGCACTAGGATTGCTATAGATGTGGTGGGTCCGGCCATTTCACTACCCGATGTTCCACCCGTGAGACTCTTGTCATTAGGGGCACATCGACTGGAGACCACCCATTGGGATTAGTGGCGGTTAGTTATGAGACTGACCAAGATTTAGCAGAAGAGTTCTTCGATGAGCTACTGGATGAGGAGCACGTAGACATTCGGGACACCCCACTCCAAGACAACACCCATTTGAGTGTTGTTAGGTGTGTCCTGACCCAGCCCCAAGTGAGCGACGACTGGCGTCGGACCACCATTTTTCACACCTGTTGTTGGTTGGACGGGAAAGCCTGCAAGGTGATCATCGATAGCGGGAGCTATGTCAATGCTATCTCCACGAGCACCGTTACACACTTGGGCCTAGCCCCCGTGGACCATCCCTCCCCTTATCGTGTATCTTGGATGGACTCCACCTCCATCCCGGTTAGGTTGCGGTGTCTGGTGCCACTGTAATTCCACACCTACCTATGAAAGTGGGTTACATTATTCTAGGTAGGCTGTGGTTGTTCGACCGGGATGCCACTCTTCATGGCCGGTCAAACACTTGCACATTCGACCATGATGGCCATCAGATTACCCTCCAACCATCTCAGCCAAGGAGCCCAACCATTCACTGCCCTGCGGGCCCTAGTACTCCTGGGCCCACCCATCAGGGGCCTGCTGGGCCTAGCACCTGTTGGGGGAACAGAACAGCTCTGATACCAGATGTTAGGTTTCGGAACAGAACTGGTCTGATACCAAGTGTTGGCTCCACAAATCATGGCCCTCCACCATCGCTACCCTTCACCTTCCCCCGCTTCCACTATCCTTACACCCGCACACCAAGCCTCTCCTCCGCCTGCTACGCCATTCATCCTCCCATTTACTATCCCATATACTCCCATGCCAACACCCATCTCTGCGCCTCCATCTCGCCCATTGCTCATCACTCCCGCTACCATCACTACACCATCACCCAACCTACCGCTTAACACCCCTCTGCTAGTCCTTACACCTCCATCTCCCCCTACACCCATAATCACCACAGCTATCATTAACCCATCACCTGTTACCCCTTCTCCGCAACCTATCATTATTTCCACCAACCCAATTATCTCTTCCACACCCTCCACCACACCACTTATCCACCCAACTGGGCCTTCTCTATCATCATCATATGTCATGCTGGCACAAAATCTTGCCTTGCGGAGTGGGCATTTATTCCAAAGGAATTATGCTTCTACTTCGAATCCCCAGTCTTCTCAGCCAGCTACTGATCAATAGGAAGAGGCTGAGCCATTATCGGGTACTCAATATGACCTGCTACATCATCTAGACAGAGTGCCGGCCAAGATATTTCTGCTGGAACTTATTAAGAGATCTACCCTTCACCAAGCTGCATTAAGGAATCTTCTTCAAAAGATGATGGTTAATGAAGACGTGACAGTTGATAGTCTTCTGACAACACTAGTAACAATCTCCAAAGGACCAATAATTACATTCTCTAAAATCGAGCTAGCACCTCTAGAAGCTCGACAAATGCCGCTTTGTATTTCTATTATTTGAACAAAGTCAGTGTGGGCGCAGCATTAGTTGACATAGGGGCATCTATCAATGTTTGCCCGCTGAGCACCCTCATGGCCTGTAATCTCTCAGAAGAACTTCTACGGCCCACCCTGACTACTATTGCTGCATATGATAATTCAAGAAGAGCATGTCACGGGGTTGTTACTATTCAAGCTGAACTTGGGCCTCTCACCATGCCCATTGAATTTTATGTGCTGGATATCGACCCTATGTTCAAGGCAATCTTGGGTCGTCCGTGGATTGATACTCTCAGTGCCGTACCATCCACCGCGCATCAGTGTCTCAAATTTCCTTTCCAAGGGAGGGTCGTCAAAGTGAAAAGCTTATCTACGGCCCAGTCTGTCAAAGCTATCTTAGAAAAGATTTTGCCCACACTATGGCCCAGCAGTTGACCTGTTCTCTCAGTTTTGGATCTGGACTTTTCTTGAGCTTATGCACCCCGCAAGCCTATTGTTGCACCTATTAACATAAAAGAGAAGCCCAAGATCCGAGATTCTAAAGGCTGGTCCATTATTCTAAAGTTAGGCTACCAACCTGGGAGAGGCCTCGGGGTGCAACTCCAAGGGCGAACTAAGCTCATGCCCAAAGGTAGAAAGATGAGTAGACGAGGTCTCGACTACCGAGAGTCCGCATTATCAATGATGGGTGACTCAGGACCACTTACTTGGGACTACTGCCAACATTTTGTTAAGGGCCCTCTACAGCTAGGAACATTACAGCCGCAGTCAGGTTAGTCAGAAAAAGAAAGCACAGCTTGTACAGTTGCTGGTCCGCCTCTATTACCAAAAGGGCCTGTTGATGACATGCTCGATTTCAGCCAGGTGTTTGCTAGATTATTCACAGAGCCAGAAGGTTGCCAGAAGGATCAGGAGATTCGGCTTGTGCAATGGAAGCCGAAGAAGCCAGTTTACCGCCTACGGGAAAGGGTGAGCTCACCTGTTCTTTTTACTTGGTCTCCTTCCCGAGTAAAAAATCTCCTTCAACAACTCAGCTTCATTTCCCGTTCGCCACCCCTTCTCCTTGATCCTTCAGCATTCCAGTCTCCCCTTCGGCCTGAGTAGCTGATTGAATTTTTGATTGTTAATTGTCCATGCGGGCACTGCTCGCCGATTGATTTAATGTCCAAGTGGTCACCTGATTCACCTACTGATCTTTCCAATATGTGATTTCGATCCTCTGATCCTTTCTTCGATGTTATCTTTCCAACTCTCTGCCCTCGGGCGCTTCCTCCCCCTCCTTCCTCCTCATCTTGTTGTGTGATTTTCACTGATCTCCAAAAAAAATGTCAATTTTGAAATGGAGATTTCTGTGGAAGATTACGCGGTTGCCCAACCCACGGGTATCATGCAGCCAGTTGTATGAGCCCATTGGACACTTGGGAACTACACTTTGGACATACTGACCCAGACAGACAAGACACGTACGTAGGAATGTAGACTTGACCCATATACGGTACGCGGCGGAGAAACCAATCCGAAGACCTTCTCACGCAAGGAGGTTACCTTCCAAATAGGCTTAACCTAGATGTCCAATAACACCTTTTGATATACCGTGTATTGCGGATGCAATGCAATGTTAAAACACATTTTTTTTTGAAAATAAGGATGATTCTAGACTCGACTTAGACCATGCAAGACTTAGGAAATGACTACCCTAGACTCAACCTTTGGCTCTGATACCAAACTGATGCGGGACGGACTTGTGCCCTAGGACTCTAGCTCACGGGTGTCCCTAGCGAGGGATGCGGGGGACTGTGCGCGGTTGAGAAACTGGCAATGACTCGGGTAGTCGGCTCTTTCGTGCTCGGATCGAGTCATGGCACGAGTCACTCACTCACTCTCGCAGCGGTGATAAAAAAATATACGAGCTAGATTACTCTATCACATGTAGCGGCATAAGAAAACATACGAGTAAAGCCAAAATGCTGAGAGAGGAGTGGACACGATACCTCCATGCTCTGGGCATGGGGAAGGTGATCCCGGCCAAGTATGGTAACTCCCGGTATCAAAATATTACAATAATTACAATGGTGAATTATCGCCCACTCCACACAGGGAGGTAAAGGGCTACAATGTGGGCCTAGGAGGACCGATCTTGGGTTGACAGGCAGCACTTTGATCACCCTGTCGGTGCGGTTCAGACGATGCAAGCTACTGGATGTGGGGCCCACTTGCTGGTCGATGGGTCCGAGTGGGTCCAGAGTGGTACCACTATGATGGTGGCTCTTAGAGAGGTACTTTCCTGGAAGGCGGTCGGACTGGAACGCCGGGTGGAGGCCGGGCGGCTCCGGTCACCTAGTGGGAAGCTTGCTGCCCACGGGCTGCAGCTTCTGTTTTACAGTGCGCGACCTGACGAGATCAGCTGCTGCGATCATTCCTGACGTCGGATCGACGCGAAACCAGCGCCGTTGGAAAGCTCTCTTGAAATCCTTCGACCTTCTGTGACTCCAGGAATTTTAACAGGGCCGAAATATTGATGGCAGAATTTTGAACAAGGCTGTTTGTAGTCTCAGATCTGGTCTGGCAGACTGAGATCTGACTGAGAGCAGCCGTTGACCGCGATGTAGACCCCCGATCTGGATGTTGAGGTCTTCATGAAAGTTATAGAGGGGGGAGAGAGGAAGACGGGGATATTTTTTATGAAAAGTTTTGTGGAGATTTGGTTAGAGAAAAGTATTTTCTACTGCTGGGTGATCGGATCTGGACAGTGGCAGACAGAACCGAGTTGGGATCTGAAAAGGATTTTTAGAAAATACAAACGGGATTCTAAATTCAAAAGAAAATTTGTGGAAGAAGGATTAGGTGGACAGAAACTCCAGTAAAAATTTCAGTTCATTCTGACATGGGGAAGGTGGGTTCATGGGCGGACTATCAGGTTGCTGTGACAGAAGATAGAGTGTAGGCAGATCTGGAAGGAGAGGGTGCATGAAAATGGGAAAATAGAAAACGAAGACTAGAGGTTGGAAAACGTTTTGTAGGATGTGGGATGGACCTCAGGAACTCACCCTCAAAATTTGGAATCCACCAGATCAAGAGGTTGAGAACTAAAAATTTGGGAAGAGCTTGTTGTCCTGATTTGGACAGAACTCCGATGATGGTGGTGGCGGCCCGATGGCTACACGAACGGAAGGTGACAGTGGAGCTTTACACCAACTGAAGATAGAGCACTTGGAATTCACCAAGTATAGCAGGGAATCCACCCTAGAAGACAGCAATCCAACTTCAAGAGGAGAGGGAGAGAGGGGTGCCCAATGGCCAAGAATAATTCTTGAATTTTCTTCTCATTAATTCATCAACTCTTTACATGACACTATACATGGGTTTATATAGAGGGGAGCAAGGGGGAGGGGGTTGGAATATCCCATGGGGAGGGGAAGAGAGAGAGGGGTCACCCTTGGGGTGGAAAGATACAATTTTGCCTCATTTTCCCTTTTTTTTTAAACCCTTACACCTACCTTCACCTCCTGCAATCCCCAATTCCCCACTCCATAAAATCCCCAACCCATTTTCTCCACTCTAAAGAACACACAGCCTACCTTCCCCACTCCACAAAATGCCTTAGCCTCTCCGCAACAGCCACAACAACCCTCACAATACCACAATGTCCCTCCACCCATTGGCTTTATCAATAAACGCCCAGCTCCAAAAAGAGCGCAATATCCTCCTCTGGCTGAATCTCTCACGGACATATTCTCGGCCCTTATGTCCATCAGCGCAATCCAACTCCCTCTGGAACGGCCTAAGTGGAACCCGGTCGTCGATCAGTCAAAATACTACATGTTCCATAGGCAACCCGGGCACACTATCAAAGGATGCTTCCAATTCCGAGATCTAATGTATGACTTACATGAAGGGCACCGTATCGATTGGGCCGAGATGCATAAGGCCATCATTGAAATAAAAGAGAAAAGAAGACAAGCACCGAGACAGCAAGTGCAGCAACAACAAGCACCGCAACCACAGCAGTAGCCACCACAGCAGCAACAGCCTGTTTAAGACTTGGGGATCCACCAGAACCCCATGTCAAACCATCCTCCCGCTCCGCAGCCCCAGCTGTCGACACCGGCTCAAGTCAATCTTGTCCAGCCCCCGACTCCTGACGCCGGGTGGTCTTATGATGATGACAATTCAGTTCAGCAGCTTATGGCCCTTCATCACGACTACCGCAACCCTTCTTCATCCTCTGCTCCCGTCATTCTCTCGCCTAACCATCAAACCTCGCCATTATCCACCAGACCTCTCATCCTCCCATCTGCTTCCCTCATTATTCCACCTACCTTCACTCCATCACCAACACCTATACCCATCATTTCCACGCCTCCATCCAACCCTTCACCCGTCATCCTCCCTCCACGGCCCATTACTCCCGTCACCCCCATTATCTCCACTATACCCACCACCACGCCATTCATCCACCCCGCCAAGCCCATTAAGCCGCCATCTAATGTCGTGCCGGTCCAAAACCTTGCCCTACGGAGCGCGCATTTGTTCCATAGGAACTATCCCTCCACTGGTGCACATACACCCAATCCCCAGTCTTCGCAACCGGCTGCTGATCAAGAAGAGGCAGACCCACTGCCAGGTACCCAATATGATCTGTTACATCACTTGGACAGGGTGCCCGCTAAAATCTCTATGCTAGAGTTGATTAAAAGGTCCACACTTCACCAGGATGCACTTCGAAACTTTCTTCAAAAGGTGATTGTTAATGAAGACATGGCAGTAGATAGTCTACCAACAGCCCTCGCAGCTATCTCTAGAGGGCCCGCATTTATTTTTTTCGAGACTGAACTAGCACCTCCTGAAGCTTGGCAGATGCCATTATGTATTTTCATCATTTTAAATAAAGTAAGCATAGATGCGGCATTGGTAGACACAGGAGCATCTATAAATGTCTGCCCTCTCAGCACTTCAGAGCCTGCAATCTTTCAGAAGAACTACTAAGGCCAACCCCGACTACTATTGCAGCATATGACAATTCAAGAAGAGCATGTCACGGGGTAGTCATTGTTTAGGCTGAGCTTGTGCCTCTCACGATGCCCATTGAATTTTATGTACTGGACATCGACCCTATGTTCAAGGCTATCTTAGGTCGCTCGTGGATTGACAATCTCAGCGCTGTACCATCCACTGCTCTTCAGTGTCTCAAATTCCCTTTCCAAGGGAGGCTGGTCAAGGTAAAAAGTATATCCATAGTCTAGTCTGTCAAGGCCATCTCAGAGAAAATTCTGCCAACATTATGGCCCAGTAGTCGGCCGGTCATCTCCATGCTAGATCTAGACTTTCCATGGGCTTATGCGCCACGCAAGCCCGTCACTGCACCAGTGAATATCAAGGAGAAGCCAAAGATCCAATATTCAAAGGACTGATCCATCATATTGAAGTTGGGCTATCAACTGGGGAGGGGCCTCGGTGCACAATTACAAAGGCGGACCAAACTGGTCCCCAAAGGTAGGAAGATGAGCAGGATGGGTCTCGGTTACCGAGAATCCTCATTGGCAATTTTGGGTGATTCAGGACCACTCACCTGTGTTGTGCCCCTGTAGTCAGTTGTATCTCATGGTTTTGATAATGGCTAACACTATAAGTCATTGTTGTTTTCCATGATGATTTGGGTAAGGTTAGCAAGCTTTTCAAGGCCTAAAATAGGGGTTTAGTGTGAGTTGCGAATTTAGGGTCCCCCCTACTTATAGGGCCCAGATTCTTGGCCTAATCCCACTAGGATTGAGGTATGGTAGCCCCAAATCGGGTTAGGATAAGCTTTAGCATAGATTAGGACTCCTTGCCCATGGTTTGGGACTCTCCAAGAGAGTCCTGATCGGAGGTAACAGGGTTTCCTAATCTGTGGTCTATCGAGTGACCGCAACAGTTCACAGCGGTCACCAAAGGGCCGTTTCTCTCCTCTTCTACACTCTTTGTCTCTCTGATGGCCTAAACGGTCTTGGGGAGACCATTTCTCAATACAAACGGTCAATGGGAGACCGTCTTTTCATGATATGCGATCTAAGAAGGACTTTTTCTGACCTTCCTTGAGCTCATGGCCGGTCGACCTTCGACGGTCTACTGTGAGACCGCCAGGTTCTGGTAGTGGCTTGTTGGGTGACCGCCTCTCTCTCCTGCCTTAGTTTTTTTTCTTTTGAGTCATTCTACTTGAGTCCCCCCGGCCCCTCTCTCTTGCTCTCCCGTGTCAGTCGTAGGATTCGGTGTCAGTCAGTCAGCATCAGCATGCACACATTTGTCTTTTGCAAAGTCAAAAATAGGTCATGTCATAGCATTCACGTCAAAAGTACATGTGTCTCATATAGTACATCAGGCTGGTCCATCTCTTGGACTTCCACTGTCACCAGTGCCCTCACGCCTCTTCGATGGCGGGGCCATGGCGGAGCTCGCCTCCTCGCGGTGCCATCGGCGTCGCTCCTCCTCCTCGTTCCTCCAAAGGCCGGAGGAACTAGTGAAGTATCCCCTATAAGAGCTGTGTGTGCCACTCGGAGCCCCTCTGTGCTCCGACCTCCGGCTCATCCGCTCGTACGCCCCCACGGCACCACTCAGCTCAGCTACCTACAGTCAGAACTGCTCTAGCTCCGCACAGACGCGGTCCGTCTCCGCCGCCCCGGCACGGAGTCTCTCCAGCTCTGCATGGAGGAGCGCCAGCTCTGTCCCATCTGCACGACAGTGCTCTGCCTCCTTTCTCGGTCAAGTGACCTCGCTCAGTGCCACTGCTAGCTCGGTCGTCTACATATACACACATCATGATCAGCTAGTTGAATTCATAAATCATAATCAACAAGGGGAAGTACAGCTATTTACTTACCCTCTCGGCAAGAGCGGCCTCGGCCTCCTCAGCTCGTGCCACTGCCCTCGTGAAGTCTGCATCCTGCTCGGCCTGATTTACTGGTGGCTGGGAAGAAGAGGGTGGTGCGTCAGCTCCCTGACGTTGGGCTCCCTCGGCACGCTACATATTGGGGCATGTCAGTCTCATGAGCATGGCATGGCATTTTAGGTCTAAGGGTAAGAGAAGCTTACCAGGAGGTCCAAGGATAGCCAGAGCTCATCCCGCTGCTGGATTGTAGAGTGGAGCAACCCCTGGAGCTCCGCAATCCATCCCTGTGGATCAAGCTACATACACAAAGTCGACCATTAGTGCATTATAATCATAAGCATAGTAGAAGGAATGAGGTTAGGAGTTGTACCAGTCATCGTGAGCCGCGGAAGACATGGTCCTTGTGGTGTCAGGCATAGGTGGTCAAGTAAGCCTCGTCGCTGGCAGCTCGGGCCCGTACCACTCGCCCTCGCTCGGTCTAGTCCCAGATCTGGTCCGCTACCCGAGTGGTCCAGTCTATCTCCACCGCAAGCCCGCACGAGTGGAGTCCCACGCGCTCCTCTGGCTTCTCACGTGCCAGGAACTCCACCTCTGGCTGATGGATGCCTACGGTCCTCATGATCAGCCGGTAGTGCAATGGCTTGATCACGTTCATACAGTGTAGCCAGATGTCGTGCCCCGCATAGCCCAGCGCTGCTACCACCCATGGCTGACCCTTATGATCCTCACCCTGGTGCGGTGTGATGTGATCGGTGCGATAGATTCAGAGGGGGGGTGAATGAATCCCCTTATAAAATTTTGCCCAATTAAAACTGATAACTAGTGAACAGATGCGGAATTAGAGACATTCACTTAGTTTACTGGGATGCTTCCTGAGTATCGGATAGATGACTTAGAGAACAATGACAGAAGGGCTCTTGATGAATTATAGCCCAGAGTCAAGTCCAAAGGAAAAGCAGCAAGTGCCAAGTACAGTCGACAGAAAAGAAAGAACGTACCAAAAAGTCGGGGGAAGCCCGACGAGGGTACCAGCTGGCCACACTAGACGCTACGAGCACGCACCCCAGGGACTCACAGAAGCTGAACGAATGATCACCACCTGAAAAGCAGGGGTGAGCCTCGTGTCATTGGCTTAGTAGGGGTCACGCAGATCCCCTCTGAGGAAAACACGCAGTAACACGCTAAAACAGCAGGCAACAACTGTAGCAGCAAAGAAGGAAAGCTAAACTACAAAGCGGCAAAGGGAACAGAACAAGGATCAAGAGTAGGGAACATGCTAAGGGAGAGGGGACAGGATGAACCCGTGCCACATGTCGGCTACCGAACTAACCTCGGCACCTAACTACTCCAAACAAAGACGGAAGGGCGGTCCTAAACTGAAGAAGTCAGAGACCGACCGAACTGTCTACAAGATGCCAGGCTCCAAAAGGAGACCTACAAAGACAACACAGAAAGCCTAGGAAAACCTAGACAAACAACCGACGCAGATGACAGACAACACGATGAGGACGCCGTGCACACTGCCACGTGCATGACAAGAGTGTCACACATGCGGCAGGATGCCGACCTCGAGCACAGCCACTAGAAGGGCTAACTCTAAGGCCATGACGCATGAGAAACACCGAGAGTCACACAGCACATGACTCCAAAGAGGAGCGGCCAACTGCGTCCACTGACGTCTTACGCTGCACCACAACTCACTCTACAAGTGCCTCGACAACCAGCCAGTAGTGGTCCACCCACCGAGAAAAGGCCAAGTCACAGGTCCACGTGGAAACCACCACTGCAAGGTCCAGTCAGGGTCACGCCCATCGAGGTGAGTCCAATGCCCCTGACTCCGTGTGCACACACTGGCTCTTGACCATAAGCTAGGCCTCTAACTAGTATTCTCCCCCCCGCAGACGCTGCGGCGTAGTCGGAGGAGCCCTCAGAACTAGCTTAAAAATCGGGTCAGGGAGAAAGTGCCCCGCTGTAAAAGCCGTCACGCCTCAGGCGCGCTGTAAGGCACCAACCAAATAAGAGCCACAAAACTCGAGGACTATGAAACACGAGCGTCGAAGTACAACAGTCAGTACTCTGCGCACCGAGGCAGCACAGAACACTGCCGACCCCACTGGGTAAGGCAACTAGACCTACAACGACAACGGTCCCTGAGTCCCACGACTCTGAGTCAGGATCGTCGCACTCGGCAGAACAAGCCGCCAATCGGTCTAATCCTAAGCCAGGGAAAACAGCGCTCCGTGAGAACCAAAACATGGAGACCTGAGGGAACACTAAGAACCCTCAGCACACCTGGACACACAGATCGAGGTAGAACGATACCTTGAGGTATCCAGAACTAACGTCTCGAACCCGATAAGGCAACGGAGACAAGACAAGGCCTCCTGTAAACCACCAAGCCAACTCGGGTTGACGGGAACCAGACATGACACGGACAGACTCAGACGCAAACACATTAATACATCCACCGCTGTCGCAACACAAGCAACCAGAACCACCAAGAACATAGGCAGCGGAGGACGACAACACTCTGGGCAAAGCAACTCATCATTCAACTGCTTGGGGAAAACCCACCAGTTAAGAGATAGCCACTACACGACCAGAGACAAGGACAGTGGTAGCTCCTAGATAAAATCGTTAAGGTACTGTCGCAGTCTAGGAAAAGACCACACCCAGTCACCTAACCGACCAATCCAGACAGCCACCGACAAGCACACACCGCCCTAAACAGGGACCTAGAACAAACAGATGCACCACACACAGGCACACGGCCAATACGGCCAACAAGGCCATAACGCACCAACAGAGGAGCGCTATACCCACATGACGCATCGCAGGAGGAGCGCCATGCCAACCAGACAGAAACTACGATAAGCAGCATAACGCGCCAGCACAGGGGCGTTACACAAGCATAACGCACTGCCAAAGGGGCGTCATGTACAACAAACCAGAAATCACACTCAGACGATATAATGCGCCTACTCAGGGGCGTCATACACACATAATGCACCGAACATGTAGCGTTATGCTCCACAGACCCACACAACGTATAATGGACTACCTATATATATATTGCCTCTGTTCGAAGACGCCCTAGGCGTGTGGATAAAACACGCCATCTGGAAGGTTCAGGAGACCCTTGCCATGTGTTAGAATCTCCCAGCTTGACTATCCACGTGGCAACTTCTATGAAGAGGGATCTACCTTGGATCACGTGCTTATCTAATTTTTCACGAAACATTATCTGTCAATCACAGAACAATTCTTAGTTCAATTGAAAGTATATGAGACAAAAGAAAGATGCACGGGGTATGCAGGGGGTATGTTTAGAGTATTTAGACTAACTGCTAAGGAGTCTGCACGGACTTACTGCAGCTAAGGCAGTCACAGTACAGACCTGTACGGACTTTGCTAGCTTAGCTACAGCATGTGTTCTGACTTCAAGACATGCACGAACTAACTCCACGGCTTATAGCAGGTAGAGCATGCAAGGAGTTTGATGAGAGGGCTATGCACGGGGTATAATGTGCACGGACTTGCTCGCCAAGTTGATGGAATTTGTGAGGCAAGAAAAACATGCACGGATGCATGTTCTAAGAAGCTGAGACAGAAATGTACACAGATGCAGGTTTAGATGAAACATGCACGGATGTAGTTTCCAGAAAAACATACACGGACTTCTACACAAGTTGCACACAACAAGAGATATGCACGGGGTTTGACATGCACGGACATGGTGAAGGTGTGCACGGACTTGGCATACGGCCCAACCAACAATATACTAAGTCCAGGATGTGCACGGGGTTTGACTTCCACGGACCCTGTGAAGACATGCAAGGACTTTGTATAAAACACAAAAGCCTGCACGGGGTTTTGCTTCCACGGACCATTACAGAGGTAAAATCTGCACGGACTTTAGATGCAAGACGTCCACGGACTTTAACAAACAATCCAACAGAGTTTCGTCTAAGTCCAAAATGTGCACGGACTTTGATCATTGAGATACGGTGTAATGTGCACGGACTTAACAAACGAGCAAACTCGAATATGCATGGACTTCAGGAAATGTGCACGGACTTAAGGAAACGTGCACGGACTTGATATGCCATGGAACAAAGAGTGTGCTCAGACTTATGTATGCACAGACTTATCTATGACTAAGGCATGCATGGACTTAGAATACAAAAACCTCCACGGACTACGGATGCTTGGACTTTGTTTAGCACATGAGACAAAAACTGAGATGCACAAGTGAGTGTGCAAGAGACGCAGGAGAGAGAGAGATGCTAAAACATGGACTGTTCATGCACGGACTTGAACATGCCTAAGGGAGATATGCATGGACTAACCAAGATATGCATTGACTCTGTTGCCAAACAGATGTGCACTGTTCATGCACGGACTTGAACATGCTCGAACTTGGTTTAGTAAAATGTAGATGGGCACTATTCATGCACGGACTCAATGACATGCATGGACTCACATATATGCATGGACTTGAGTGTGCAATAGCAAGAAACCTGCTCAGACTTTGGCGACCCAAAATGTGCATGTACTTACATCGTGCTCGGACCTGTTCTGAGCAAGACAACATGTACAGACTTTGCAAACCTAAACCTGCACGGACTTATGTTCAGACCTAAGACATATATGCACGGACTTAATGTAAGACGTGTAACATTTGCACGGACTATGCACGGAGTCAATGTAACTTACTATCAGCATGCATGGACTGCAAAAAACCTGTATGAACTTTATGTTGTCGAGGCATGAAATCTGCATGGACTCATAATGCAAGGCAAGGCCAGACAGATTGTGAACGTGCACAGACTTTAAACAACTAACATGGACTTCATGCATGACTAACACAGACCTCATGTATAGCTAACACAGACCTTATGTATAGCTAACATAGGCCTTATGTATAGATAACATGGACCTGAAATGTGCACTGATTTTGCCTCAGACCTAATGTAGATTTGCATGGACACTGAAACTTGCATGGACTTATATGATGCATGAACTCAACAATGCAAGGAACAAAAATATGCATGGACTGTGATTTGAACTAAACCTAAAACATGCACGAACATATGTCATCATGAGCACAAACATAAACATGCAGACTGAGTACCAACGATCAAAGACAAGGAGCTTTTGTGAGTACTTACCAACTGAAGTGTGCATTTGCTTTGCCCTACCTTGCTGATATCCCCCAGGGCTTTATAGATCAGGCAGAGGGCGGCCGGACACAGGGATAGCTTGATCCCCCACGCCATCTGGCACGCGGGGTAGATTGCGTCCGGCCGTATCACCATTTCGTCCCCATACGGCATAGCAAAAGAGCACAGCCAGTACGTCAGATAGGCCACGCAGTGTGTCATTGGGTCGACAGCCATCGGGTTGGGCCCACCCAGACGCCCCTTGGAAGGGATCTTCATGTCCATCTTCAGCTTGGCGCACTTCTTCCGGGCGACAACCGTCCCGAGGCAAGGAAAATCTGCATACTCCTTCGGGCCATCATAAAAATATTACAGTCACAGATTCATCCGGACCCTCTTCTGGTCTCCACGGCGGGGTTGCTTTTCACCGTGCGCGATTTGATATAGCTCCCGGTAGGCCTTCATTAGGTACCGGTATGAGTACCCCAAGGAATAATAATCGTCTCCGTCGGTTTCGTCCTTGATTAAATCCGGGAGTCAGACCTCTTCATAGGGCTCCCCGTCGATGGGCAAGCCACTCAGTTGGCTCAGACTCCATAGGTCCAACGAGGTCTCGCCCACTGCTGTGTAGAAAGTGTTCGTCTCCGCACAGAAGACCTCGATCATTCCGCAACAGAGACCCTTAGAGATCGGGTACCCGTACCGAGAGGCATATACGCTATGGTAGATGTCGGCCCGGATCAATATGGGAGCATAATTGAACAACACGTATTCCATGAATTCTACTGCCCCCTCCCTGAAGCTGTGCGCATCTTGAAGCTTCAGCTCCCTAAACTAGCCCAGCGACAGCTCGTGTTTGAATCTGATTGCTAAGCAATCGAGGATAAAGGGCTCTTCTCTGTAGCCCCACTTCAATGGAGCCAGGAATAAATCGTGGCGGTGCTGCTCGCACTGAACGCACCCCACGGCCATGTCCCATTTGGCAGGAGTGAAACCCAGGGTCCTTACTAGCTTGTCCTCCACCGGCAGCACAACTTCCACCCCCAGCACGGGTTCCTACTCACGGGTCTCGCCTACCAGGTATGTGGGCACGCTTCTAGGGATGACATGTGATAGACTGTCCCGAGCTTGTAAAAAGGCGCGCTCCGTCGACTTCACGACCCATGGCTCTTCCCTCCTCTGAGACCGCAGATGCTTAAGGTAACGAATCAGGTGCCGGTCCTTGGGAAAGTCATCCCTATAGCTACCGGTGACACGATCGAATGTGAAACCCTTTGCAGCCTTTGCAAGCCTTGAGGTGTCTACACTTTCAGTGTCTGAGCCCGAAGAATCGGCCAGCGCTGCTATCTCAGCATGGTCTCGGTCCAAGTCTTCCACATTGTACCACGTGACCACGGGTACCGACGCTGAGGGCACAGCTCTGGCGCTGGGAGTAGCAGCAGCGGGAGCAGAGGAACCACTTGGAGCGGCCAATTATCTGCAGAGTGCAATAAACAAAGATCAGAACCAACTGCAGACAATGAGAAAGTAAGCTACAAGGGAAGAGGAACATCCCACTATAAGCAAAGGGTAGGAGAGAAAGAAAAGGGGAAGAAAAGAAGGAAAGGAAAGGGAAGGAGAAGTAGATCAAGCCCCAGGCGCCCCCCTTCGTCGGCACGCCCTGAGGAGGGGGCCTTCGCCGACACGCCCTGGGCGGCCCCTCCCAGGCATGCCCTGAGGGGACTTCCCCAGTGCAGCCCAAGCGGCCCTCCCCGGTACGCCCTATGGCAGCCTTTCCCCGGCACATGCTGGATGCCCTCTCCCCAGCACACTCATTAAGGGCCTTCGCCGGCACGCTCTAGTGCGAAGTCTCTCATGCACAGTCTGAAGCAGTCCTCACTAGCACGCTCCTAAGGGCGTTCCCCGGTACACCCCATGGTGCCCTTCCCCGGCACGCTTGGCCAGACACGGCCTTGACAAATGCCACTGAGTACCGTTGGCTCAAGGACCAAGGATGAACGATGAGCCAAAGGGAAATAGGAACAAGATAACGAACAGATATAAAAGGGGGGCTCCGCTATTGGGATAATTAAGACTGTCAATTTCTAACAAAATTTTGGGGTGACTAAGACTGTCAATTTCTGACAAAATCGGGGTATAGTGATTACAAGCCAAGCTTCAACAACAAGAAGCGACCAGGGAAGAAAGAAATATCAGCTCGAGACAGTTAGACATGTAATAAAGACTTGAAAGAACTGCACGGAGTCAGTAGATAGTTCGGCCAGATGTGCACAGACTCAATGTGATGTTTGCACAATTATGCCTGAGCTTAGTATTGCCACACAAGCGTATGCACAGACTAGTTTTTGCAGCGCGCAAGGATTGCACAGACTCAACGTGCCTTGATCAATGGTGCACAGACTTACAAAACTTTTACGCACCATCTTTGCCTAAGAAGAAATGCACTTACTCTATGTGTAAACGACGATAGCTATTACACAGACTCAAGAGAGTGCATAAGCAAACATGCACAAACTCGACATCCCTGGTGCAAGTGTTACACCATCTCAATGGAATGCAAGTGACTACGGTTATTGCACCGACTCAAACGAATGCATGAGACTACAGTTATTACACCGACTCAAATGTGCATGCAGGAACTTACGCACATGAGATGCAACCAATGCATAGACTCTACAAGGACTTAGTTTATTACACCAACTACAGATGCACCGACTCAATGCTAACTAGACTGAGAAATGCACCGACTCAATCGTCTGAAACAACTAAGTAAAATCATGCAATCGACCCTTGTATAATTCTCTAACAAGTAAAATACATCAAAATGCATGCTGTTGCTTGTCCTCAAAGCTGCTGTTGCCAATCATCAAAATCAATCAGCACAAGGCTGCTACTCGTCAGACCAGACTTTTTCTCTCGAAGCTCCCTTTCTTTTCTGCTCTCTCTGTGTCTTCCTTTTCTCACTGGATCGTGCAGGCGCTTACTCACTCTGCAATTTGCTCTTCTGGCATATTATGCATGATCAGTCTTCTCTCGAAGGAGAAGCTTCCTATTTATATGAGCAGCAGATAGGTGGGCCGTGTGCTCTCCACAATTCCCACCCTAACGCCTTGGCCACGTGACAGTATCCCATCATATAGCTTTACACGTGTCACGATCCTGGCACCTCCTCCAATCTTAGATCACGTGCCATTCTTATTCTCCACGAAGAATATCTGTCGTAATGTCAGAAAGAAATATCAGCTCGAGACAGTTAGACATGTAATAAAGACTTGAAAGAACTGCACGGAGTCAGTAGATAGTTCAGCCAGATGTGCACAGACTCAATGTGATGTTTGCACAATTATGCCCGAGCTCAGTATTGCCACAGAAGCATATGCACAAACTAGTTTTTGTAGCATGTAAGCATTGCACAGACTCAACGTGCCTTGATCAATGGTGCACAGACTTACAAAACTTTTACACATCGTCTTCGCCTAAGAAGAAATGCACTAACTCTATGTGTAAATGACGATAGCTATTGCAAAGACTCAAGAGAGTGCATAAGTAAACATGCATGAACTTGACGTCCCCGGTGCAAGTGTTACACCGTCTCAATGGAATGCAAGCGACTACAGTTATTGCACCGACTCAAACGAATGCATGCAACTACGGTTATTGCACCGACTCAAATGTGCATGCAGGAACTTACGCGCATGAGATGCAACTAATCCACAGACTCTATAAGGACTTAGTTTATTACAGCAACTACGGATGCACCAACTCAATGCAAACTAGACTGAGAAATGCACCGACTCATTCTTCTGCAACAACTAAGCAAAAGTGTGCAATCGACCCTTGTATATTTCTCTGACAAGTGAAATACATCAAAATGCATGTTGTTGCTTGTCCTCAAAGCTGCTGTTGCCAATCATCAAAACCAATCAGCACAAGGCTACTACTCGTCAGACCAGAGGAGTCCCAACATCTGCCATAGTACCGTACCTCGATGTTTGGCTGATTGTTAACTGCAATTATCTACTATGTCTTGATACTACTAAATTTCATTCATCTCTTACTACATTTGAAGATTCTTTTCTTACAGTCTGCCATTCTTCATTTGAATTGCCTTATCTGCATACTAGTTGGTGTGATAATTTGCTCAAGTGTTTACTGCATTTGAAAGACCTATAGCTGTTTGTTTTAATTCTGCATTGTCATTAACAGTTGTAGTTTTTAAGTTAGGGGTAGATCTATTCACCCCCCCTCTAGATTTGTTGTTATCCATTCCAACATGCGGTATCAGAGCCTAACTCACCCTTAGGGCTTTACATCCCGGAGACTTCCGAGGATCACAGAGGTAATTTTTTCGTATGTTTTTAAATTTCTTGAATTATCAAATTTTTCCCTATATAAACCCCTTAACCCTCTCTCCCCTCTCATTTCTCACCCTCCCTTTCTCTCTCTCATTCTCTCCTGTCTCTCGACCTCTCGGCGCGGGGCGTGCGACCGTGTGGAGCTGGCCGAGGCGGGGATGCGTTGGGGAGATCGAAACGTGGGATGGAGAGGCAGTTCGAGCGTGGCATGGCGCGATCCCTCGGTGGATTTCGAGAATCGGCGCAGTTCGTGTTTTGGCAATTTCGACGTGGTTTAGTCGCTTCGGCGCGCGAGATCTTCGGTGGAGGTAGGGGGATGGATCCCTGACGTGTGCACTTTATTTTCCCGTGGTTTTGTGATTTGCGGTGCAAGAACGAGCGAGTTCTAGCTCGTTGTAGTTTTTTGGGGTTCGTAGGCTTCGCTGAAAAACGGTGATGGTTTTGCGATCGATTGGAGTCAATGGACTCCTGGGAACGTCAGCATTCCATTGAAACCCATTTTGCTTTGATTGGCGGTCCTGTTTGACCGTGGGGAGCCCGGGAAGCCCGGTGACCCTTTTGGGTGATTTCATTAGAATCGCCCGTTTCTTGCAATCCGTGCGTCATTTTGACGCCGGTCGGAGTCTAGATGCTTGCTAGGGTGTTTGCCGCTGTGTCCCCTTCGTCTCGGTACAAATGGGGTGCGGGAAGGCCTCCATTGGGCCGATCCCGTGAGTTGCACGTCGTGACGATTGTGCGGTTGAACCAGAGACTGCACATCCCTTGTGCGGCCCTATCTGGACCGCACATCGGCTCGACGCGCTGCGCTGTGGCTTGGCGCGCAGTGGAGGTTATGCGGTCTATCGTGCGACCGCATAACCCAGGTGCGGCCAAGGTCCAGTCGCCCTTTCCCTCCCGATTTCGTCTGGTTTTCTGTGCACTGAGATGTGCAGCCATGAGCTAACCGCATATCCCCTTGTGCGGCCAAGGGTTGACCGCACATCTCTTGGTGCCGTCGAGGGCGAGCAGCCCAGGTGGGACCGTGCATGCCTTGTGCGGCCGAGCTCTAGCCGCCCTTCCCCAGGTGCGGCTAGGGACCAGCCGTTCATGTGTTTCACCGTTGGGGTGATGAACGGCCGAGCTGGAACCGTTCATCTCCCTGTGCGGCTAAGTGTTAGCCGCTCACCGTTTGTGCGGCCTGGTTGTGACCGCATGTCTCTGGGGTGGTGCGGCCCGTGCATGACCGCCCATCTCTTGGTGCGGCCTTTGTCTAGCCGCATGTCTCTGAGCGGCCCAGTGTGGACCGTTCAAGGGACTGGTTGAGCCAATATTTCTGTTTTAGCCGATTCAAGTCCCGGGTGAGCGGATCTCGATTCAGGTGCTGACTTGTGGTCTAACTGATGTTGGGCATCAGGTGGGGACTAGGTGTGGGACGTCGTAAGGGGTCCTGAGATGTGGCGACGTCAGTTTGTGTCACTGTGAGACAGTGTTGGTACAAGGGGTGGTCCCCTGTACCCCATCCGATTCAGACGCTACTTTTCGTTGGCTAGAGAGTCTACCTCCCAGCGACCATTTGAGTGTCATGTTGAACTCCGGTCGACCCGGTCGTGACCTAGTGATCGACTTTCGGTCTTGTGAGTGCCCCGGACACCCCGGAGGTTCCATGGCCATGTTTGAGGTGTCCGTGGATTCCGTGTTACCGTGATTTGGACCTAGGAATTAGGCCATATTGATGGCTTAGTGTTGTCGCGTGCAACGATCTTGACCCCGAGTCTTGTGACTCACGGACTGTTGAGTGTAGTAGGTCTAGTGGACCGTCCCGAGTCAGGTGGCCTCGAGTCACCTGTTACTTCATGTTACTCGCAATACGTGCATGCCTGATTTTCTAAGTCCACGTTTTGTGACCCATCCACTAGTCGTAGCTTCCACGGCACGCATGTGTCGGCACACCGGGAGCACTGGTGTGGCGTACCCGAGAGAGATGGTGAGTGAGCTAGTAACCGTAGGGCCCCCGCATACCACCGGGTCCGAGCTTGGTGGGGGAATTACTAGCTAGAGGACAGACCTAGGACGTATGGTCTGAGTGTGCACACGAGGCTGAGGACTCGGACTCGCGCTGACGAGCGCGGGCCCAAACTAGGATACAAAAGCCCAATTAATACAAACAAGGGAAATTGGACTCATGACGACATGACTCAAGAAAATACCTAAATAAGACTTAGTAAAAAAAGGAAAATAACATGTGATCATATAGTCGGACCTCCTCAAAGTGATGCAGGCGATCTGAGCCAAAGAGATCGTTGTGAGATGCCCTCATCAAAGAGAGGCCAGGGTGTGCTGGGCTGAGGGGCACCAAGTGTGCCGGGCAAAGAAGGCACGGGTGTGCCGGGCAAAGTAGGCACGGGTGTGCCGGGCTAAGGGTGAGGTCTGGTGGGGATAAGGGAGAGAGGGTGCAGGCGTGTCGGAGAATGAAGGCACGGGTGTGCCGATGGAGAGGGGCACGAGTGTGTCGGGCTGGGACGGCAGCGAGTGTGCCGGGGAAGAGCAGCATAGGGTGTGCCGGGGAAGAGCGCTGAGATTGTGCCGGGGTAGAACGCAACGAGCATGCCGGGGAAGAAAGGGGGCTAATGCACCGATGAAGAGATCAAAGGGTGTACCAGACAAGAAAAAGGGGGGAGAGTGCACCGGGCTAAGCGGGCAGAGGGTGCTGGGCTAAGGGTTTGAACGGGGAATCATGGAGAGGGCCAATGGAGTTGCTAGGCGTGGACGTTCAGAGGTACAGGAAGGGCATGAATGGAGATCCACGGCCCTGTAGGGAGGCTAAAATGCTGGGGGAGGAAGAGCACGATCAAACATGAATGTAATGACACACATCAAACACAAAGATGGCGAGAAAACCAAAAGGGGGGAACTTTTATTCATGAAGAGGAGGGGCCGTGACCGGCCATGTACACTTCAAACATCAGAGTGGAAGATACAAAACAATGGGAGGGGGAAGAAAGGGTAAGGAGAAGGAGAAATGGGGAGCTGGGGTTGACCAGGGGCAATGGCTCCCCGTTCTTCCCCCTCCCTTACAGCAAAACTCTTTCCCTGTCTCTCTCTCTTTCTCTTCTTACTCTCTCTCTGATCGGTGGTCGTCGAAGGGGGGGATCCCACGGTGGAGCTCCTTTCCTCTTCTCTTCTTCTTCTTCTCTTGCTCTTCTTTCTTTCTGTGTGGGGGGTGCTTCTTGTCTATGGAGTGCTCCTCCGTGTGTCCGCTGGTGAAGACGGGTCTTTATACTCCTGGTGGTGGGAGCCTTCGAACGTGAACGGCGGACACGGGAGCGTGAAGGCATTAACAGGGATTTGACTTGGGCATCCTTGGTGGCAGGAGGTAGGTAATGTGCCTTCATCCCCAGTCGACACCTCAGCTAACCCGTTGCGCGCTAAGAATCCATAGGGGGTGGGTACAAGATCTTGTCTGCCGGACGTGCGGGATGGCATGGTCCAGGGCGTGCCGTCGAAGGCCATTCGCAGGTGTGCCACTGGTGCGATTACAAGCGTGCCACTTAAGACGCTCAGGGTGCACGTGCCGGGGAAGGCCACCAGGGGTGCGCCAGCGAAGGGCAGCCAGGGTGTGCCGCTGAAGGCGCCTGGGGGCATACCGTTGAAGGTGCCCAGGGTGCGCCGTTGAAGGGCCTCAGGGCGTGCCACTGAAGGCGCTGGAGGGGTGTGCCGTTGAAGGCGCTCAGGGTGTGCCGTTGAAGGGCCTGGGGGCGTGCCGCTGAAGGCGTTCAGAGGGCATGCCAGCGAACGGCCCTAGGAGCGTGCCACTGAAGCGAGGTGTGCTACTGAGCAGGGCGTGCCGTTGGAGGCAGCAAGAGTGTGCCGTTGAGGTAGACTTGGACCTGTTTCGAGCCCAACCAATGGTCCACTTAGTTTTCTTCTGGGCCCACAAGTTGTGGGATTCCTGGGGGTTAGTTTCTCTTCACTGACGTGACTCCGGGGGCGGCTTCATGACAGTGTATTGTTTGTTCGGAGAGTGCGGATGGCCCACCCTTTCCATAATTTCTCCAGTTGAAGTTGTTTGTTGGTGCTGGCCTGGTCGAGACATGCGGACGTGCAATCTTACAAGTTCACAAATGCCTCCCACCCATGGGTAGCGCGGGCGAAGGATGAGTCGGGCGGTGCATGTGGGTGCATTGGGTCTTCAGGGCTAGACCTAAGGCCTCGACGTCCGGGGAAGATGATGACCCCAGCCCATGCCTTCGTGCTCATACTTGCGTATTGTTGAATGCACTACGCTCTGATTGACATGAACGTTATAGACATCGTCACGCCACTTCCGAGTAATCTTCCGCGCTCAGGGGGTGACAGCTCATGACTACTCTAAATGAGTATTTTGATGAAATCGGAGAGAAAGTCTCATTATAGTCAAGACCTTACTTTTGAGTGAAACCCTCGGCCACAAGTCTGGCTTTATACTTTTCAATTCGACCGTTGGAGTCTCTTTTTGTCTTGAATACCCATTTGCATCCAATTGGTTTGACTCCCTTGGGTACAACAGTAAAGTCCTAGACATGGCTCTTTTCTATAGGGATAAACTCTTCATTCATGGCTTCAAACCATTGTGAAGAGTTTTCACTCTTTATAGCGTGTGAGAATGACATGGGGTCATCAGTTGTATCCATGTCATTACCTAACTCTTAAAGATACACCTCGTAATCTGAAGGAATCATAGACTTTCTTACTCTTGTAGATTTTCTGAGTGTTACCCCTTGATCTAATATAGGTGATAGTTGGGTAACAATCTCATCAGTTGTTGATTCCTCATGGGGTGCTGCATGATCAACTGATTGTTCCACTTGATTGTTACATTGTGGTGTAATTATAGGAACCACCAATCATGCATTCCCTTCAGACATGAGAATTTGATCATGAAGTTCCTCAGAGACAATGTCTCGAGGTTCTACACTCCCACTAACACAACCATCTTCAAGAAATTTAGCTTTACCACTTTCCACGATTCGTAATGAATGAGATGGACAATAAACTCTATACCCTTTTAACCTATCTGGATAACCAATGAAGAAGCCACTGATTGTTCTTGGGTCATGTGATGTCCCGGATCCTTCTGGATCCTTATTTTCGGGTCTCGGACCTGCTTTTCTAGAGCATCCAGCTCTGTCGTATCCGTAATTTTATTTCACCACACCAGAGGGAAACAATCACTTGCTAACCAGAGGTCACAGACCTCTCTTCCTCTAAACCAGAGGGAATCCACAAGTGACACTCAGCCACTTGTAAATCGGAGAACAATTCTCCCTTCTCCTGAAACCACAGGAGGGACCCCGACCTCAAGCCTGAGGATCGGAAAGGTACTGAAGAAAATATGAAAAGAACAAAATGAAAAACAAACAAGAGAACCAAAGAAAGTATAGCTCCAAGGAGCACAATGACTGTGGATTTGATCCACGAGTCAATTCATGATCAGATCTTCAGAATGCACTGGCTGCACACTCTTTCTCCTTCTCACGATCTTCTTCTCTCTCACTCTGGCTCACAGGCTTCTTCTTCTCTCTATCTGCTATCACCTCTGCTCTACTGCTACTCTCTTTTTCTTGCTCTATCTTCTCTGCTCTTTCTTTTCTGCTCACTCTCTCTCTGATGATCCTTCTTCAGTTTCTGCCAGAGAGTTGTATATGTTTTTGAATGCAGAAGGATCCTATATATATTCCTCTTTTTGAAGACACCCTAGGCATGTGGATAAAACAAGTCACCTGGAAGGTTCAAGAGACCCTTGCCATGTGATAGAATCTCCCAGCTTGACTATCCACGTGGCAGTTTATGCGAACATAGATCTACCTTGGATCACGTGCTTATCCAATTTTCCATAAAACATTACCTGTTAAGATAGAAACAACATTAGTTCAGTTGAAAAATATACTAGCTAGAAAAAGATGCACGAGGTATGAATATGCACGAGGTTGTTATGTACTCTGACATCAAAAGGACATACACTGACTCTGCAACAGTGTATGTTCCAACTTCGATGAACAGCAAATAGGAGGTGCACGGCTTTATTGCAGACAAAAACGTGCGAGGCTAAAGATGTGCACGGGGTTCAGGTGTATATAAGAAAAGATGCACAGACTTGTGCTAATGACCACGGCCTTGTTGGACACAAAAAAATGTGCACAAGGTTTTACAAGCACGAACCCTATGTGATGAAAACCCGTATGGACGCCTAGAGACGAAGTCCTACAGATTGAGTGTCTATAGGAGATCCAGAAAGGGGGAATTGAATGGATCTATTACCAAATTAAAATTTTGGAGACAAGCAGAGTCTAATACGGAATATAAACTTAGACCGAATAGGTTCTGTAACCTGGAACTCACAATTCGTTTATCAAACACCTACTGAGCGAAATACCCAATTTAATTACTTTTATACTTTAACTAATTCATTTAAATGCCCAAAAATAGCCCAAAAATTCGTAAAAATCGCCTGAAATCACCGGAATAAATTCTAGACTCGGCCCGCTAAGGATCCACTAAATCACGAGCGCTACATCTAGGGTCCTCATCAACTATGGCGCAACAAGCTATGAGCAGCCCATTGTGTACAGAGACCCCCCCCACACTACTACAGTGCGTGCAAACGCCTCGGCCACCTGGCTGCCAAATGTAAAAGGCCACTTGTTGGACCTCCTGCATACCCGCCACCCCGGCCAGGCCGCGATGGTCACCCCCCCACGATGGGCTCTGAAGCTCGCACACCCAATTCTTAGGTGGGTCCCCCACCAGAGGTTGAGGTTGCACCAACTCCTATTGAAGACCCCCCTGTTCTCTTGCGGCCGCCTACTACTGCCCATGCCAGGTCACCTTCTCCAGACCAAGACTTCTCAACCTGCCACGGAGCTCTCTCCGCATATGGCCCCGTCACCTATGGAGCACCCCCTGTCGTTGCCTCAGCAATGACCCACAACTGCCCCAACTCTACAAGACAACCCCCTACAGGCCCCTGGTGGGCTGCCCCCATCACCTGACGCTACTGGCCCTAGGCACCCCTGTCTGCCTGGTTGCACAGAGCCCCATTCTGGCTTGGGTGGCTCTGCTGCTGTAGGCATCCCTGGCGGTACTGCTGATCCTGGAGGAGTCGACCCCCATCCTCCAAGGGTCGACCCCCCCTACTGTCCCACTAGCATCGGACGATTCACCTCAATTGGGTGCCCCTCTCAGCCTGGGCCTGAACTCACCTCCAACTGGCATTGGGCTCTACCTTGATCAGGGCATCCACTCTCCTTCTACTTCCTCCACATAGCAACCCCCATCTTTTGCTGCTGCATCACCTCCGGATGAGGTCACCTCCCCCACCTCCTCTAAAGGGGAATCCACTGAATTCAACTCCCCCATTATTCAGACCCTTGTTGTCCCCGAGATGGAACCTACGTCCCTTGGATCGTTCTCCACGGTAGCTCATACCAACTTCGTCGGGAGAAGTCACTCCACCCTTGCTGATGGGCCTGGTGTCACTACTCGGGGCAGCCATCATCGGAATGCCTCAAGAGGTGTGGAGCTTCCTGTGCCCCATGAAAGCCCTTCTATGGAACATTAGAGGGCTGGGCAATGCTCAGTCCATCAGCCGGCTGAAGTTCCTCATCCACCAGTTCAGCCTGCAATTTGTTTCCATCCTTGAGCCCAAATTGCCCACGTCTATGCTAGATAGATATCGTCGGAAGCTGCGTATGAAGCATTGTATGGCCAACTCCACCGACATGGGCCACATTTGGGTCTTCTGGCAAACCCCGCTTGATATCTCCCTGGTGAGCTCATCCGAATAGCACATCACCTTGGCTGTCTCTTCGGCCGTGGACTGCACTGCCTTCTTCACTATTGTGCACGCTAGCTGATCCATACTAGAGCGTCACATCCTCTGGGACCACTTGGTCAACTTTGTAGGTTCATATGACAAACCTTGGGGGGTCGGAGGGGATTTCAACAGCATTCTCATTCATTCAGAGAAGTGAGGGGGGAGGCAAGCCTTCTCCCGATCCATGTCTGATTTTCAAGCGTGTGTAGCAGCTGCTGGCGTTGAAGATGCCGGCTACGGTGGCGATCCGTTCACCTGGTACAATGGGCAGCGTGGCAATGGCATCTGGGCCAGACTTGACCAGGTGCTTCTTAATGGGGACTGGGCCATCTCTTGCCCCTTCATTACCATTCGGCACTTGGCCCAGGCATGTAGTAATCATCGGCCGTTGCTTCTCATTGTGGAGCAGCCACCTTTAAGGCGACCCTCCAGGTTCTGTTTTCAGCACATGTGGAAGACCCATTCCCTTTTCCAGGAGAGCTCCCGGTCAGCATGGTGTTGTGTCCCTGGTTTTGATGATGACAAATTCTTTATCTTATGATTTTGATGATGACAAATTCATTATCTTAATGCTGTCAACTTATACCTGATTTCATCTTAATTAACAGCTGAAGAAGAAGTTGATGCAGCAAAGGTGCTGCGTATGCGTCAACGCAGTGAATGCACTGCGTAGACGCATCTACAGAACAAGGTCTAAGGGCAATACATGTCAACAAAGAAAATTAAATGAAAATATAGTAAATATGTGAGGGGTAGAGAGAGATAGGGAGAGGTGAGAGGGAGTAATTAACAATACTAATATATATCTATATATTATATAGAGGGAGGAAGAGAGATAGAGAGAGAAAATGGGGTAGAGAGAGATAGGGAGAGGGGAGGAGGTGGGTACCAATAATACTAATATATATATGTATATATATATATATATTATAGGGAGAGGGAGAGAGATGGAGAGAGGACGGGACAGAGAGAGATAGGGAAGGGGGGTTATTACTAACAAAGTATATATGTATATATATATTATATAGAAAGAGAAAGAGAGAGAGAGAGAGAGGAAGAGAGGGAGAAGAGAGAGAGAGGGCTCCCGCGGGGAGAGAGAGAGAGAGGGAGAGAGAGAGGAAGAGAGAGATAGAGAGAAGGGAAGGGAGAGAGGGGTTCCCGCGATGGGGAGAGAGAGAGAGAGGAAGAGAGAGACAGAGAGAAGGAGAGAGATCGAGAGAGGGAGAGAGAGAGGGAGAGAGAGATAGTGAGAGAGGGAGAGAGAGGAGCTCGACGGGGATAGAGAGAAGGAGAGAGAGAGAGAGGAGGAGAGAGATTGAGAGAATGGAAGGGAGAGAACGAGAGAGAGACCGGTGCAGTGAGGGGGGATGGTGTTCGTCCAGTGGATGGCCGGCGGCAACGTGGGGTGGGGAAGGTGGCGGCGGCTGGTGGAGTGGCCGGTGGAGTGGTTGACGGGGGACGCCGGCGGTGACCACGGGGTCGGAGGGGAGACGCCGGCGACGGGGCGTTCGTCGGTCTGGTCGGGAAGCGGCGACGGTCTACAGGTGGTGGCAGTGGGAGGGGGTGCTTGCGGCGGTGGCTGGGGAGTTGGGTGGCGACGGTGGTTGGGTGAGCATGGAGGGAGTAGCAGAGGGACGGGGGGTGTGTGCGGTCTTGCATGCAGGGAGAAGAGGTGGGGTGGAGAGGGAGGCGGTCGGCGGGTGAAGGGAGTGGTGGTGAGGTGGTGGCCGGCGTGGCCGGTGGTCGGGTGAGCAGGGAGGGGTGCGAAGGAGGAGGTGGACGTGGGGTGGGATGGGAGAGAGATGGAGGGGGGTGTGTGGGTTGTGGTGGTCGACGGGGGGTGGGGACGGTGTGGAGACGGCGGACGCGGACGGTGGCGGAGGTCGACGTCGGGTCGTCTGCAAGGGGAGGGGAAGTGGGTGGCTTGGTGGGGGTGTTAGCAGAGGGAGATGAGTGTGTTCACGGAGGAGGGTGGTGCGTGGTGGTTGCGGCAGTGGGTTAGTGAGAGGGGGTTGGCCGCGGTGAGTGTGCACGGGGATGGGGGGTGGCCGGAGGTGGTCGACGGGAGAGGGGGAGTTAGCAGGTGTGCACGCGTGGGTTGGCCGGAGGTCTGCTGGGGGTGGCTGCGTGGGTCTACCGGTAGTGGCAGTGGGGGGTGAGAGGAGAAAGAGAGGGAGACGGGGGAGTAGCCGGGCGATGCCGGCCTCGACGGCGACGGGGCTCGGAGTGGGTCGCGGTGGTCGAGGGGGAGTGGGGAGGAGTTGAAGGAGAACAGAGCGGGGGGTTCACGGGGAGTGCACCGGCGGTGAGGCGGAGTGGAGTAGATGGGGAATGGGAGTGGCGTCCGGGAGAGAGAGAGGGTGGAGGGAGGGTGCAGACAGGGGGGTCCGGCAGGGGGGTGGCCGACGGTGGGGAGGTGGGAGACGTAGAGAAGAGTGGGGGAGGGACGGTCGCGACGTGGGTGGCTTGCGATGGGGAAGGAGGGTGGCCGGGTTCACGTCGGAGGGGTCGGGTAGCTCGCCGGTGGTGGAGTCGGTCGCGGACGGGAGGCGGTGGTGGCAGGGGGGTGTTCGCGGTGGTGAGAGTGGAAGCGGAGGTGGTGGGAGCGGTGGTTAGACGGAGACGTGGGTGATGGTGGAGGGTGGCGTGAGGGTCGCCGGAGGGATGGGGGCGCAGGCGGTGGTCGGAGGCGGGTGACGGGGGGAGTAGAGAGAAAGAGAGAGGCAGTGGAGGGGTGGAGCGTGGTTTCACGGGAGAGGGGGGGTTAGCAGGTCGACGGGGGACGCCGGCAGTGGCTTCCGTGGGGCGTGTTAGCAGAGGGGGTGGTCTGTATGTATCCTGGCCAGAGATGTGCACAGGCCTGGAATGAAGGTACGGAGTGCCAACATGAGTGGCCATGGATTGGTTGTGGCGGGATGGCCTGACCTGGGTGTCGTGGCCAATTGGTCGACCAATCTCCCGATACGAGGCAACACTATGGGTGTACATGGGGTCAGCGGGATGGGGGAAACCGACCACCTGGTCTAACTAGACCAATTATGCGGTTTAGGAGACTAGACCACATACAACCGATGCAAGGGGAGATGCAAGGGAATGGAAGTTGGCCTAGGACTCGACATGCAAGGGCAAGTCGAAAACTTGCTCTGATACCAAATCTGACGCGGGACGAACCCAGTCGAGACACTGGGACCTAAAGCCAGCAAACAACGAGCACAAATTGTCGAAGCGACAAGGCAAACACTTACGCATGTAGCGGACTCCACACGGGACTCGTAGTGATGGTTCGGTGAGTTGTGGCTCGCGAGGAGGTCGGACACGGTCCGAGCAGCGAGGAGGGTGGTGGGCAACCACCCGGGGGACAACGTAGTAGGCATCGGACTCAACTGGGCGGACCGATACCGAGGGGATCGGTTCAAATGGACGCTCACTCACCGGTAGCAATTACTCATGAAAAGTGGAAGTTTGGATCAGGAACTCCTCTCGTAGGTGCTACAGTTGGAACCAATATTAAGCAAGCAAACTAGGAGCGACAGTCGCACGTACCTAGCCGTCTGATGGACCGGCTCCGATCGGAGACGTGGGCGAGCCGGGGAGCCTACGCACTCAGCGGACACGCTGCGTCGGTATAGCTCGGCGTCGGATCCTGCTAATACAATCACTACACTCCACACAGGGAGGGGAACATGGGGATGGGCAATTATTGCATGAACTACCCTCACGTAGGATGGGGGGAGCAAGGGGGAGGGAATCTGGTCGGCCGATCTGTGCACCGCCTTGTCGGGATGAAGCCTACTTGTTTCGTATCGTGCGCCCAGCTCCGATGTCCGAATGAGGTGCCGTCAATGCCTGGACGAAGCCAAGTGGATGCCGAAGATCTCTTAAGATCCTGACGTCGACCCGAGATCACTGGAGGGTAGGGATGGTCGCAGTCAAGGGTCTGCACTGTTTTGTCCCGCCGGACAGGTGTGCGCAGTCAAGGTGCGATGACTGGTACACCTGCTGTAGAACTCCGAACGTGATGGGACCAATGCAGTTTGGTAGAAGACAGAGAGCACTATGACCCTCAGAAGCTGGCCACCTTTGGATCACCCTGTCGGTCATGGTCGCCGAAATGGTCAGCTTCTGGTTCCTGGGCGAGCAACTAGATAGGTCAATGATGGCCATGGTGGAACTTCCGGTGCTGATGTCGGAATGAGACGAAACCACTTGGGTTGGTTTCGTATCGTCAAGGGGCACAACTTATGAGAGGAAAGGTCAATCCAAAACTGAGAGGAAGGGGACATGCTGGGGTTGATGAAGTTGCAGTCTACCCTGGATGGACAGAAACTTCCGGGACTGGTGCAGTCTCAGAAAATTGGACGCCCCGGGTAGAGGCGTTGTCTAAAGATGGCGGGACCACCTCTGAATCATTGGAGACTCGAAGACGAAGAACTCTTGTGAAGGGAGTTCTGGCCGATTCGCACAGGGGAAGATGGTACCGCTGTTGCAAAATGGTACTCAGAAATTGGTGCAGTTCTGGCGCGGTTGCACAGAATCACCTGTCGCGGTTGATGCCGAGGACGAAATGATGCGGGACCACTTCAGGAGCGTTTCAGACTTGAAGGAGGATGACTTTACAGAAGATCCCTCTAGCCAATTCTCACTGTGGACATCGAGCGAATGCCTCCCAATCGAGCCTCGGGTTCTGCCTGGGGTTTGCAAGTAGTGGAGTGGAGGGAACTCCCAAAGCCAAGGATGGGGCGATGCCGTGGATCCTAGGAGTCACCGTGGATGAGTCTGGGAGAGGGGGTGATGTGACACACCCTTGGACTTAGACAACAAGCACAATTCGCAACCGAACGGGCCGAAGTCGGCAGCCAACTCACACGGCACTCACCCCAAACCCGTGGGTGACTCGACGATGCCGAGTGGAGGATATGGGGGCTGGTCCCTTGCTGGTAGAGGGCCAGCAAGGCCAGAGGGTCTCCCAAAGGGGGAGACCACTCTCACACCCCTCCCAGCCTCTACACCCTCCCCTGGTTGCACACCCCACCTCCCACACATCCTCCTTGCCGCCTATCCCCACCACCACACCCATCTTCAACCACAAGCTGATCCCAGTTCACAGGCAACAGGTGTTATACCTGGTTACAATGTCGCCATTGATTGCTCCCCGAGTCTTCTTGTGACATATCCTATACCAGTGGAAAGCTCGTCCAAGTGACTTCACAAACGAGGTGGTCTCGCATCCATCCGAGCTCGGAGCTACCCGGAGGAATAGATCTCGCCAGACTGTGCTTCTAGCCTCTGGCTGGCAACCTAAGACCAACTTCAGAGGCTCCCACGACTAGCTCGGTGAGGTTCTTGGCACGATATTCAGAGGGGAAGAACCACAACTAGTCCTCTTTCAGCTCCAAGAAGAAGGAGTCCATTCGCCCGCCCGAGCACCCAGTTTCAGCGATCCTCGTCAAAGTGCGCAAAATGGTCTTGTCTGTCCCAGTTTCTATTTGAAGCAACCTCAACCACGGTCGCGTCGACTCAAGTCTCGCCCCCATCGGAGTCCAGTACAGCCCAGGATAGCTTCTAAAATAGCACCCTATCATTCTGCACCAGATAGTGGCAGTTTGGACCAGCTCTGAACTCTGAGCTGCAACGGCCACCATTGACCACCAAGCAGCATCGAACTTCTACAGTATGTTCCCTGGTCAGTCCCAGTCATTTCAGTACTAGTCCTGCTTCCATCAGCATCCGGACGAGCTCGTGGTCGTCTCAACTCTAGCACCCTGTCTTGCTGACCCTACAAAACTCTCCTCGACCATGTTGGGTTTCTTTGTTGCTCTTCGGCTATCCCCGCCCCTTCGCCTTGCTGGCTGACAGCCCCTCCCTACGTGGAGGTAGTTTGGTGGTAATCTATTAATCCCCACCCCGAGATCCCCCTCCTGTGAGAGGTGTAGTCTTGTACCATCTAATTTTCAGGTTAGAGCTACACCGACGTAGTGTGTAGGGTATACCCACGCTTCCCTGCTCGCCTCGTCTCCGGTTGGGATCAGTGTCTTCACACCGATCAGGTGAGCACTTGGTTACACCCTTTCTGGTTTACTTTTTCTTAGTTTAGTATCACTTTTAAGTTGTCCATCGGACAGTGAGGTGAGTGCCCGGTCTCAAATTTTCATCAAATTGAGCGACCATCGTGGAGTAAGTTGAGAGAGCGACCCTACAACCCACGCCCTCGGCGTGCTGGCCGCCCACAAAAATTGAGAATCTGAGGCCCTAGGTGTTCAGTCCCAGCTAAGCCAAACCCCTAGAAAGGTAAGATCCCACCTCGGACCCTCTCCACCATCACCGACTTGTCTATGGGTAATCGTGAGCGCTATGCGAGTGAGCTCACCCAAGTGAGTCTGGTACTCGTTCTTTGCTTGCTTGCGAGTATAGGTCTTAGGATCATTGTGTCATCCCATGGCATCCTTTCCTGTGCCACATCACATTAGGCTACAGTCATTCATGGAATGCCCAAATTGCCCATAATAATGATAGGAAATAACATGCCTTGATTTCTTATTATGCGCATGATCATTAGACTGGAATTTATTTACATGTGCATAATAGTTTCTAGTTTTATCATGGATGTTGTTCCTTTTATTTTTGCCACTCACATTCTCCCTAATATGGTATCTACCATATTTGAAATTCACATTTCTATCTTGGAGATGCCAGCAGTCCTTGACTATATGGCCATGCTTTCCACAGTGAGGGCACTTAGGATAATTTCTTTTAAGAAAGCCTGACCCACATTCAGTGGCTTTGTGACCAGCCTTGTTATAGTTAAAGCATGTGATATGCTGGTTCACTTAAACAGATTTGTTTTTATTAAAAATATGATGGTTTGCAGGGAACTTAGCATGAAATGGTTGTTGGGGATGCGAGGAATGAGCAGTAAACGGATCCAGAGGGGGGTGAATGGATCTATTGACAGTATTTAAAAATTGTTCCTATCCGATAGAGAAAACCTGATTGATCGGCCAGAGATAAACAGAACTACCAACCAGTTCTGATCTGGGCAGTTCGACGAGATCCTATTCAAGCATCTATCGAATGAACGAAAGCTGGAAAGAACACAAATGCAAACCACAGAAACACCTGTCAAAGGCAATGTTGGAGTTTAGACTACTTCAATGAAATACAAATAGCAAACACTTACCCTTGATGTTGAGTTTATTGAATCTTCCATCTCGCCAGATCATTTTGTTATTACCGCTTCCAAACTCATTGAATAACCTCATTTTCAGCTTACAAGTATTCATTTAGTCATCATCAAAATAAATCAGATATGAAACATGAAGAGGGGGTTCAACAGAAAACACGACTTGGTCTCTCATCGGGGGATCAACCAAGTCACGCGCCCAACACACGACCCAGTCTCCCATCGGGGGACAACCAAGTCACGCACCTGACATCTCGATTCTACGATCAAGAGACTACCAGACACGAACCATCCTAGCCACAATACCAGGAAACGACACGACACCTCGATCGCGGAGACCTACCATCACTGTAGGGCCTGAGCCGAAACCACATGGTCCGAAAACATAGTCACAACCTCACTATCGTGAACTCTACGCTGTCTAGGGAAAGCTCTCGGTGACACTCACCGAAAACCCTAGACCTCGACTATGGGAACACTCCCGAAAATAACACCCGCGACCTCGTCTCGCATACGAGAATGGAAACCTGGGACATGACAACTCACGTCACGTGACGGGAGCACCGCCCACCAGAAGAACGACCGGATGTGTCCCCTAACGTCTTACACTGCATCACAAGTGTCCAGCTACCCCGCCCCAGGCGGAGACAAGGGCACACCAAGTAACCAGAAGTACCATAAAATAAGGACTAGCTGAGGTCGCGCGCGTCAGCATGGGTCTAAACCCTCAATCTCGTGTGCACACTCAGACCATACGCCCTAGGCCTATCCTCTAGCCGGTATTTCCCCCTAAGCCTAGACTAGACTGTACGTGGGGGCCCTACGGTAACCAACCTACTCACCGTCTAACTCGGGTATGTCGCTCCACCACTCCCGGGTGGGTCAGCACGCGCGTGCCGTAAGAAGGCTGTGACTAGTGGAGGGACATTGACGTGAACACAGAAAGCCACACACATGCACCCATCGTGAGTAACGCGAAGTAACAGGTGGCTCGAGGCCACCAAACTCTGGATAGCCCAATAAACCTATTAACCTAACAGTCCTTGAGTCACGAGACTCGGGGTCAAGACCGTTATACGTGACGGCACAGTGTCGTCAATCTAGCCTAATCCCTAGGTCTGAACCCACGGTGACACGATTATCAAGGTAGCTCACAAACTGCCAAGTTAATCCCTCATTCAGGGGAGACACAGAAAACCTCTAGCCCCAGGCTGGTTGACTGAACTTATAGTTCAAGGCCACACACATGGCCCACGTGGAAACGCTTCTCAAAGAGACCCACGACATGCGGGGAGGGCCCACCACACTCGTACCGATTCACAATGACTCGGTCTAACGCAACCATGAAACTCAGAACACTCGCAGGGTCACCCGGACCCTCGAGACCCATGACACACTAATCGCGGTAGCACGATACCTCTGAACATCCCCGAAATCACAGTCACAGAACCCACGGGATGTCCGGGACACTTACGAGACCGAAGGTCGATCGTCGGGTCACAACCGGGTCGACCGGAGATCTACATAACACAACCGGGGCACGAGAGGGTTGCCCAGACCCTCAAGCCCACAAGGACACTATTCGAGGTAAAACGACACCTTCGGACCCCCAAAAATACAATCACGTTACTCACAGGGTGTCCCAGGACACACACTGGCCAAGGAAGGCACGCCAGGCTGCCCTCCCACCCTCCGGCCCGTAAAATTGGTCACCCTCATGAACGCGCCGCCCGCTCTGGGCGCGTTCATGAACGCGGCCTCCACCCCGAGTGCGATCAGAGAAGAACGCGCCCATCACGAGGGGCATGACCTACAGAACGCGGCGGGTCCCCCGGGCCCGTCAACACGTTGACACGGCAGGGTCAGTGAGCGAGATCTTGGTCACCGTCGGTCCCACCACCGTGACCCCAACCACCATATTGTTCATCTTTCTCAATGAACACGATTGATCAAGGCGATGCGTTATCAAGAGCGCGCCCACCTGACCGAGCGCGTTCTCAGTCCGCGCTCAAAAATGGTGAAAAACACAGAAAAATCTATTCCACGTCCCAATCACCCCCAGGTGAAGGGGAAACTCTATGAGGTTAGTTTAATGGGTCAGGCGGTGAGAGCCGAGGCGGTGGCTCCAGCCATCTCGTCGATGGTGATGGTAGTGAGGCAGCGGCGATTCTCAATGATGCAGGTTTCGAGGTTGCAGCCGTAGCAACTGACCTGGTGGTAGATGACATGGTGGTTGGGGCCGGTGGGATACCAGACGCCGGGCAGCCCTCGGGCGGCGAAGGCAATGACGCAGGGAACGCCGGCGCATGCGGCGAGGTGCATGGGGCCGGAGTCAGGGCCGAGGAAGACGGGCTGACCGGCAGCGGAGGCGAGCTCGAAGACAGCGGCAGTTTCGCGTGGGCTGAGGCGGCCGCAGAGATTGACTTTGAGGCCGGGCCAAGCGGCTGAGGCGAAGTCTGAGACTTCGGCATCCTCTTTGGCACCTATGAGCGCGAGGCCGTGGGCTGGGTACTGAGGGGCGAGACGGTCGAGGAGAGCGCGCCAGTTTTCCTGGCCCCAGTCCTTGGCCTGCATCTTGGTGCCGGGGCCACAGACGATGAGCGGGCGGCCGGCGAGGGGTCCTAGGGCGAGACGGGCGGCTTCTTTTTCCTGGGGGGTGAGGCGAAGGTTCCAGTTGGCGAGGTTGCCGATCTCGGCGTCGCCGAGGGCGCCAATGGTGCGGGCAAGGCGCTGGGCTTCGGCTTCATAGAGGCCAGTTTCTGGGTTTTGTTCGCGGGCGAGCTGGTCAGTGAGGGGCAGGCCGACAATACGATCGATGCCGCAGGCGAGCTTGAAGAACCACTTGTCGCGCTGGACGGCTTTGGGGGCGCGGACGGGCATGAGATAGACAAGGATCTCGGGTTTGAAGCGGCGAATCTCGCGTGCGAGGCGGAGGAGCTCGATGGGGTTGCGGGTGCCGACGGTGTAGCGCATGTAGCCGTGGATGAAGTCAGGCTGGCCGGGGCCGGAGCCTCCCAGGACGGCGGCTGAGGCCGGGGCCTTGGCGTGGATGGGGAAGTTGGTGAGAAGGCGGCGCTCGGCGTTGGGGTAGGCGCGCTGAATGAGATGGAAGCAGGGGATAGCGACGGCGGTGTCTCCGAGGGAGCCGAGACGGTAGATGAGGACTCTCTTGACGGCCGGGTGGGTGGGCAAAGGCTCTCCTGGGGGTGGGAGTGGCTTGTGGGGGGACTGAAGGCGATGGGCTATGACCCTACCTCAATGATAGCGGGTTGGGGAAACAGTGAACAGGGGAACCAAAGACCATTCGCGCCTCGTAGATTAGGCGGATGCGGCGACTTCCTCGACGGATGCGGCCGGACTGCCATCGTCCAGCCGATTGGAGGTCCAGACCCGCATGCCGGCTGCGTCAATTTCCACCTGCGGTCCCTCGACGAAACTGCGCCCGCCGCGCCCGATCGTGGTGCGGTGGACAAAGGGAATGTGGGCGACGTCCAGCTGGTTTTCGATGGCACGGGTGTAGTGCACCGGGGCCTCGATGAGACTGGTGGTGTAGTGCCAGCCGCTGGCCAATTCCGGGAATGACGGCGGACGACGCCCATTGGGGGGCTCCGAGCCCCACCACAGCCAGATGAATCCTCCTGCCTCCTCGACGGGATAGCTGCCGGCGCGTATCCCTTCCGGGATTCGCCCCCCGCGACCCAGAGCCGGGATGTGCTGACAACGCCCGTCACCATCAAAGTGAAAGCCATGAAACGGACACACCAGCTGATCGCCCTCAATGGTGCCGGCCGATAGCGCTGCCCCCAGGTGCGGACAGCGCTCATCCAGGACATGGGCGGTGCCGGTTGCCGAGCGCCAGAACACCAGCCGCCGCCCCAGGCGCGTCACTCCCAAAGGACGGCGCTTGAGCTCGCGGCTCTCCAACAGCGGGTACCAGAGTTCACCAGGCACTTGCATCGGAGGATTGTAGCCGGCCCCACCCTGTGCGGCCGCAGCAATCCAACCGCGTCAGCACCTTTCGCGAAATGACACAGCCCTTGGGGGTAGGCTTCACGCATTGGGAACGCATTCTAAGGAGCCACTCGCATGAAGGTCGCATTCATCGGTATCGGCGTCATGGGCAAGCCCATGGCCGCGAACATCGCCAAGGCTGGCCACGAGCTGTACGTGTTCGATGCAGACAGCAAGCGCACCTCGGCAGTGGCCGATGAGATCGGTGCCAAACCCTTGGCAAAGCTCAGCGACATCAAGGTCGCCGAGGTGATTGTCACCATGCTGCCGGACGCCTATGCCGTACGGGATGTGGCCTTGGGGGACAGCGGCATCGCCGCCTCTTCTGCACCGGGTACCGTCCTGGTGGACATGAGTTCCAGTCAGCCCCTGGTGACGCGCGAAACCGGTGCGGCCCTGGCCGCCAAGGGCATCACACTTATCGATGCACCGGTCTCGGGCGGCGAAGCCCGGGCCATCCAGGGCACTTTGACCATCATGATCGGCAGCGATTCCCGAGCGGCCGTCCAGAAGGCCAAACCCGTGCTTGAGTGCATGGGCAACACCTTCTTCGAGGTGGGCGGCCTGGGATCAGGGCATGCGGCCAAGGCCCTGAACAATGTGGTTGCCGCGAGCAACTACGCGGCACTCGCCGAGGCAGTACTGGCTGCCGAGCGCTATGGCATCGAACCAAAGCAACTGATCGACATCATCAACACCGCCACCGGGCAGTCCTTCATCTCCACGGTGGTGATGAAGCAGTTCGTGATACCCGAGACTTATGGCTCTGGCTTCAAGATCGGCCTGCTGGCCAAGGATGCGGCCATCGCCGGCGAACTGTGCGCCAAGCTGGGCTGCGAAGCCCCGGTGATCCAGCTGACCGTGCAACGCTGGGCGGAGGCCCGCGACGCGCTGGGGCCGGCCGAGGATCACTCCAGAGCCATCACCGTGTGGCGCCGGCAAGAATGAGTCCGGCGCCCCTTCCGGGGCACCTTGAGCAAAAAACAAGCGGGTGGGCTGCGGCGCAGGCGCGCCGGATTACCCGACGCCCGGAGCAGGCCCCGGCGTCAGCGGAAAATGCAGCAGCGCAAAGGAATGCTGCAATACCTGTTCCGGCGTATATCTTGTCATGCAATGATTGTCCCCGTACCGGCATACGGCACCCATGCAGCTCCCGCAGGGAAGATCGGAAGAGTCGAAAAAAAAGCTGTGTGGTCCCAGGGGTCTCGACCAATCACTGCGGCTGCTGCCGAACAACGCGAGGGTAGGAATACCCGAAACCCAGGCCATATGCATGAGACCGGAATCCTCCGAAAGCACCATTGTCGCCCGCTGCAGGATGCCGAAGGCTTCCAGCGGCGTGGTCTGCCCCACAAGATCGATCAACTGATCCCCCAACGCTCCCTTTAAGCGTTCGCTTTTTTTATCGATAAAACCGGTGCCGAGCATCAGGAACCGCGTTGCCGGCTTCTCCTCCAGGGAACGACGCTCCTGGCCGCGGCCACGGTCGGCCAGAAGGCCATCGGCGTTGAGCTCGATGAGGCGTACTGCGAGATCGCAGCCACCCGCCTCTCAACCAGACAGCCGGTGTTCGCATGACTCGGCAGACATCCATCCGTAATCAGTCAGGAGAACACGCATGAACGGCAACGGTTGGTCGCCGGCCATTCTCGGCCCGGAGACATGCGACTACGCGATCTCGATGCCAGACGGCAAGCCGGATCTGCATTGCGTGAATCCGCGCGGTCACGGCGGACTGGGGCACATGGTCACGCCTGAGTTCGAGGCTGCCCCCGTCTACCCATGGACCCCCTCCCCTAACACCCAAGGAGACGAACAATGAGCACTTGCGCCTTCGTGAGCTCCAGCGGCATCCGATGCATGCTCAACGAGGCCGGCCATCAGATCAGCGGCTGGCACGTCGCGTGGGAGGGCAGCAGGCCCACCATGAAGATTTCCGGCGACTTCGTGCCAGAACCAGCCGATAGCGGTGAGAAATGAGCGTGTGTGTCGAGTGCGGCGCGAAAGGCACCGGCAAGTACTCGGGACCCTGCGCAAGCTGCGGAAACCCCACCTGTCCCCGGCACACCTACTTCTACGTAGCCGAATCCAACATCGCGATCACGAAGAACGCCCTACCGATGTGTTGGCTGCACCGCGACCGTGAGCCCGGGGTCCTTGCCGCCAACAACCTTCTGAGCTCCGGAGACCACGAGAACCGGTTGGCGGATCGGGCACGGTTCATGGTGGTCCGCACCGCCCACGGGTCGCGCGTCGCCGCGACCTCAGCCCAAGAACGAACGGGTTCTGGGTCATGAGCCCAACTCTCTGCACCGTGACGCCAAGAAGATGCAGATCAGTGCCGAGACGGTCGCGAAGTTCGCCCGAATCGTTCGCGCCGCTGTACCTGGGCCATCAGATTCACGGCTGGGCGGTGCATCGTCACCGTCTTCCGCCCCCATCGCGAACGACGAGGCCCCGTGGTGACCATGGATGACCGCTGGCTCATCCAAGCCGCACGAGCCTGGCCCGCCGACCGGGTCATTATCGACGACCTGATCGACGCCCTCGAGGCACACCAACCAGATGTCTGGGTTGACCCGACACCCGGGATGACCCTCGTCGAGCGCGGCGCAGCGGCAGTCCGAGCTATCGACGCCGCACACGAACCTTCCGAGCCCGACAAGAACCCATCCATTCCCAGCGAGATTCAGGACAGGAAGTGACCCAAACAAATAGCAAAGAACCAAATCTCTCCATTCATAGGGATACGTAAACAGTCATAAACATCATAAGAGAGGGAGCGGGTGTACTAACTCTCTAGCTCTCACCATCACCTTCACGCTCGTCCCTCCGAACGTCCCTCTCCTCTCCCCTGGGGCAAAAGTCCCTAGCGGGTCTACTGGAGCTCTGCGAGGCAATGCTCGCTTCACCCCGCAATGCCCATTCAACCCCGGTAGCTCGTTGCTGCTCTCCTGGAATGGCAAAGAAGCTACCTACAGAGAGGTAGCTAGACTGACGAAGGCGCGCTCTGAACTCTCGTGCCCTCTTGTAGCGCTCCTCCATGTCCTTCAGCCTCTGCTCCATAACTCGAAGGCTTCGCTGGAGCTCCACCACTTGGGCCTCAAGAGCCTTTCTCTCATCCTAATCACACTGTCACTTTGTCCTCCTTTCCTCTCTCTCCTTCTCTTTCTCCGCTCTCTCACTCTCTCTCTGCCTCTTTCCTTACCACCTGGAGGAGGACCCTTACCTCCCGGATGTCTCGAGGCAGTGCCTCCCCATCGGGATGCCGCAACTCCGCTACTGCGACTGCCCAGGCGTCACGCTCCTCCTCAGCCCAGACTGCATGAGCCAGCGCTCCCTAGATCTCCAATGCCTACCAGAGCCAAAAATATTTCACAAGGTCAGTGAAAGAGCAATAAATAGTTAACATCCAAGCAAGGCAAGTACTCACCCGAGCGGCAAGCTCGCACTCTGCCTCCTCGGTGCGGGCCACCACACTGGCAAGTTGCTCCCGGAGGAAGGTGATCTCCAGATGAGGCGCCTGGGAGCTAGAAGAAGCCCCGCCAGCCATCCTTGCCATCACTGCTTGCTAGGTGCGCTAGAACAAACAACAGTCGTGCCAGGTCGAGGGTTCCTGGCCGTGCGATGACGCCGCCGCCGTGCTCCGTGCGCTCGGGATCGAGGAGGGGGCATGACCACCCACAAGCCCGGCGCGAGCGTCAACGGCAACAACCCACCCATCCAAGGGCGGAGGACCACGCCGAAGGACACCAGCGAGCCCCAGTCTCCGGGTGCATCCCGTCGTGTACCTGCGCTCGCGCCGACCACGCTTCACGGAATAGGTCGACGCGTACCTGTGGACATCTCGAATCCCGAGCAGAGTCCAAGAAAGTCGCCGATTCCCGCGCCGCCCACAGGTTTCCGCGGACTTCCCACACCTATTCCGGCGCAATCCACAGGCCCTGGGGAAAACCGTGTTTGCGGCCGGTCGGTCCTCAAGCGCACCATCCGCGACATGGATTCGAACACCGAATCGAACAACGAGCCGGCGCACATCTCGACCTGCGTCATCGACGTGGTGGCGACCGTCCTGCTGCGCGAACACGACCACGAGGAAGGAAGCCTCTGATGCCCCGCAAGTTCGGCTCGGTGAACGTCGAAATCTGGAACGACCCGGAGTTCAGGAAGCTCCCGCCGGCCGCCCAGCACCTGTACCTACTGCTGTGGACGGCGCCCAACCTGTCGTTCTGCGGGGTCCACGAGTGGCGTCCGGCGCGGCTGACGAAGCTCTCCCTCGGGTTCACCGAGCAGCACACTCGGACGGTCGCTGCCTGCCTTGTTGCACGCCACTTCCTGGTCATCGACGAGGAGACCGAGGAGGTGCTCGTGAGGTCGTGGGCGCGCTTCGACGAGCTCCTCAAGCAGCCCCGCCTTGCCGTCTCCTACAGCGCCGCCTACGCCGCGGTGTACTCCCCAGTGCTCCGGATGGTGCTCGTCAACGAGACCAAGAAGATGCGTCAGATGTGGCCGGATCTGGCCTGCTGGAAGGACCAGCGGGTCGCCTCGATCCTCGACCACGAAGGCATCTCAGCCAAGGATTTGCCCCCGGTTGAGGACCCCTTTGGGCCTGGGTTTGACCATGAGGTTGACCCTGGGTTTGGGCTCGGTTTGGCCCAAACGTCGGTCAACGTTTGGCCTTCGGTTTGGGCACCCCCTACACCAGCACCTACACCTACACCTAACACCTATAGGGCCGACGACGCCGCTGACGCGACGTCCACCACCCCGAAGAAGAAGCGGGCCAAGCCCCTGCCCGAGTCGTGGGCACCGAACGACAAGCACCGGCTGATCGCCGAGGAGAACTTCATCCGCATCGACGACGAGGCCGAACGCTTCCGTGACCACGCCGCTGCGAACGACCGGAGGCAAGCCGACTGGGACGCGGCATTCCGCACGTGGCTCCGCAACGCCGTCAAGTTCCGGGGGGAGACCTCCAGGAACCCCGCCAGTCGTCCGCCGAACGTCCACGACCTCGAGCTGCCGCCCGATGGCCTCACGCCCGAGCAGTACGCCTCCTGGGAGTTCGAGCAGCGGCAGAAGCGGGGTCTCGCGTGACTGAGATGCACGACAACCCGCTCACGGCCAACGACGCCGAGGCCAGCCTCCTGGGCGCCGTCCTGTCTGGGTTCGCCGTCGACGAACTCGCGGACATCGTCCAGGCCGCCGACTTCTACCACCCGGCGAACGGGGCCATCTGGGACGCCGTCCTGCGTGTGCACCAAGCCGGCGGGAAACCTGACCCCATCTCGGTTCGCCTCGCGCTCGACGACTCCGGGGCACGGCACGACCCGACCCGCCTGCTAGACCTGACGTCCCTAGTTCCATTCGTCGGCCAAGCCCCGTTCTACGCCCAGCAGGTCGCCGCCGCCGCGGGTCTGCGGCACATCCAGGAGGCCGCCCACAAGGTGCACCAGCTCGCTTCGGTGCCAGGTGACCTCGATGACATCCGGGAGCGGGCCCGCGCCTACATCGACGACGCCACCCGCGGACGGTCGGTCACGGCGGCCCGAACCATCGCCGACATCCTGCCGGGTGTCATCGACACCGCCCAGCACGGTCAGACCTCGGTCCTGGGGACCGGCTGGACCGACCTGGACCGGCTCATCGGCGGACTCGCTCCGGGCCGTCTCGTGCTCGTCGGCGCCCGCCCAGGCGTCGGCAAGTCCGTCATGGGCACGAACCTCGCTCTGCACTTCGCGTGCCCCCTGGCGATCGTCAGCTGACATGACCGCCCTGGCGACCCTGGCGGACCTGACCGCCCGTGGCATCACCGTGGCCGACGAGGCGCTCGCCGGGCTCTATCTCGACGTCGCCTCGGCTGCAGTACGGGACGCCGCGGGCTGCCAGATCGGTCAGGCCACCTCGACCGTGACCCTGTACCCGTCCGGCGGCAGCGCGTACCTGCCGCTCCCGGGCGGCCCTGTCACCGCGGTCACCGCGGTCACCCTGGACGACGCCGAGCTGACCCAGGGCCTGGACTACGTGCTGTGGGACGGCGCCCTGTACCGGCCCTGCGGGTGGCTGACCGCCACCGCGGCGGGCCTGCCCGCACCAGTCACGGTCACCTACACCCACGGCCTGCCGACCGTCCCGGCGGACATCGTCGACCTCGTCCTCAAGGTGCGGGCGCAGTGCTACTCGGTCGAGGCGGCGAACCGCTACGCCCTGACCGGCGAGCGGCCCGGGCGGGAGGAGATCGAGGCCCTCGTCCGCCAGAAGGGCGGCCCCGGCTTCGAGGGTGTCGACGACGAGGCGCGGGCTGAGTTAGCGTGTTTGCTCGATAATCGCGAAGCTTTCGGACAAAGCGAGCCGCTTACGCTGGTTCATGCTATGGCGGTCGATAGTGCTCTAGCTGCGCGCATGGCAGCGTTGAATGTGTCAATGGTGTGGTCCCCGCGTAGCAACATGTTCTTATACGACGCCACGGCGCCGATCGATATCTTGCTGCGGGCGGGCGTATCGATCAGTCTTGGGACGGATTGGTTGCTGAGCGGCTCGCCCACGTTACTGGACGAAGCCCGCTACGCACAGAGCCTTTCGCTCACCGGAAGCGAGCTTTCTGACGATCGGAGTATTTCGACGACTGATGAGCCTCTATCTGATGATCTGCTAATGGACATGATGACCACACACCCGGCAGAAGCCATCGGCATGCGCGGCCGATTGGGGGAGCTTAAGGTGGGTGCTTACGCGGATATGGTGGGTTACAAGCTGCACGATATCGAACACGCAAAGCGGAACATTCTGTCGTCGCACAGCCGTGATGTGTCCTTTGTGCTAGTGGGCGGAAAGCTGAAGTTTGTTGGTGAAAGTGCTTCGGTGGCACTGGATAGATTTGTGCAGAAGACCGACTGCGCGGCGATACCCGACACGCAATGTGCTCCTCATGGCTATGCTTGCGGAGCCCATTTTCTCAAGCACGCGCTAAAGCGTTCCGACGCGGCTGAGGTGTTGTGCCCAGCGAGTGCCACCAATACGGATTTTCAATTGGACAAGGCGCGCCTTCGCTCATCGCCATGAAGATTCATTCCTTTGGCTAAGAATTGGAGCGCATCGCGGGAATAGCGCAACGAATATTAAAGGTATAGAGAATGAACATAGGGCAAAAAGCAAAGGTTGTACTCGCAGCGATCACGGTCAGTGTCGTAGTTGGATCGATGACCGGTTGTGCGTCGTCTTCGAAGGAAGTGAAGCCATCGACAGCCATGCCTGTTTTGGCCGGAAAGGTTTTATCGGAAACGCTTATGCACCCAGACGGTGATCGAAGGGTGCCGGTTACCGTGGTGCGGGACAAGGGAATGGTGGGTGCTTTTGTCCACACCGTGCTTCTAATCGATCGGCAGGAAGTGGCGATCATGGATCGTAAGCAAAAAGTGGACTTATACCTGACACCCGGCGACCACATTTTTACTGTGACTTATCCCAAGCATCTGCACGGGCGTCCGCTTGGTGAGAGCGTTCTTACGGTAGACGACCACACGCCGAACCTGTTTCGCATCAGGCTGGTACTGAAGGATGCTCCACGGGTGGAGGCTTATGGACAGCCGCCCGTCGTGACGGGCAAGCCACGATGGCACGACCGCGAAGACTTAGAAGAGTACGCAGCACCGGATGATGTCGCGAACATCGTTGACGCCGCCATCGCACACGCAACCACATGGGATTGGTTGAAGGATCAATCTGGCCGAGGCATGAATGAAGAAACTCGCTACGTCTATACCCGCAAAGCAGGATGGGTAGATCTCAAACACGTCATTTCCACGGCGAGCAACCCGGGCTGTTATATCCCAGGTGCATCCGTGCTCGGAGGTTATGACGTAGAAATGATGCAGGTCTTCAGTTTAGAAGTGGATGGCACCACAAATTTATTAAATATGAAAAGAAAAGAATATACAAGCACAATTTCTATATGCCCTGGACAAAACCCTTGTACAAAAGATGCAGCCACATCAAGTTGGTGTGCAGTCTACTACCTCACCAAAAAATCCAAGAAAGAAGGTTGATTTTCTTCCACAAGATATAAAAGCTTTGCTCACTCTCTCCCCTTTTCAAAAATGAAAGTTACCACCTCTTTGGATCCTTGCTTTCCCGCTTGAAAAATTTTCCACTTTGCAAATCCCAAAATAGTCCAAAGGTAATGTATTATCAGTAACCATACTTCGCAATCACCTTTGGTGGGCCACCTATGATTCCAACCCAAAAAAGATCTCACCATTTTAAATGAGAGCTGTTGAACACGATTGATCTTCCAAAGAAGGAGAAAGAAAAATAGAGGAGATCCTGCTCTAAGGTGTAGAGAATCCAGTGAACAAATAATCTAGGGTCTCATATTCCTTTCCACAAAGACAAGTTGTCATGATCTCCTTCATAAAAGGAGCCAGCCCATCACATGAACAAATAATCTAAGATCTTTCTCATTAAGGAGAAGAAGATGGAAAAAGAGAGGAGATCCTGCTCAAAGGTGGAGAGAATCCTGTGAACAAATAATCTAGAATCTCATATTCCTTTCTACAAAGACAAGTCGTCATGATCTCCTTCATAAAAGGAGCCAGCCCATCACATGTTGGAAACTTCCCACGTGGAATTCTCCATATGAGAATCTTCATTTTGGGAGACTCCTCAGTAGCAACACATGCTTGTCCAAAGGGAAGTAGGTCCCTCCACCTGCAATATGGCAATAACCTGACTTGACTCTTAACAAACAAGGTAGAAGAAATCAAGTGATCTCTTGAACAGATTGGTGGAAGAGATCCTGCCTGACCTGATATCGAGAAAAGAACTGGAGTGCATGATTGTTAGATGCACTTCTGCTGTTTTGCAGGAGGTGAGTGACAGTTTGTCGTTTGCAGTTCTTCTGAGATACAGAAACAATTTGGAGCATAAAGAATTGGCCAAATCTTTTAGCTAGCCAGAAGCAGCCTGATTGGATGTCAGGGAGCACACAAATTTTACCACACCAAAGAATTGAGTAGAAACTAATTGCCAGTCAAAGTGGTGCTTCTATATAGCATGTTTTTTTCCCACACAGTTGCCACATTCATTGGAGACCATCCAATAGATGGCTCTCATCACTGTTGGCACAAATTTAAAACATCGTTTCTACAACTGACACATTTAACAGCAATCATCTGATCGAATTACAGATGGTTTCCAGAGTGTGCAAAAGATATGATAAAATGTATAGTACCATAGCATTACTCTCCTTAGTAATACTTGTGTGTGCTCTGTTCTTTCAACTTGTTAGAACTTAGAACAGATGGCACATGTGCATTCATGACCAGAGAGCCAGCCTTAACTACCTCAATTGCACAACTTTGGTAATGGGATAGCACATGATAGAAGGATACTTGTTCTTCATGGAACATGTGTTTCAGTCCTTATTTCTATTTTTAATTTAGTCAGAAATATGCTATTCTATAGCAAACAGGGACTATTATTCTTCAACAACAATGTTTACTTTGGAGTTTATGGCTGGACAGGAAGGGAGTAAGAAGTAGAATAAGTGGTAAAATGTTACAAATTAGCAGTCAAGATGGATGGTTATCGAAAAAGACAGTTTTCTACCCATCTGCTAGCCTAATGGAATTTTCAACATAACTAAGTCTCTAGTGTCCAAGGTTAATTTGACAATGGTGCACCATCTTGTGAGGATCTGATGTCAGGCATGCAACTAGTCATACATTTCCCAATGAAGCAAGAAATGGAAATATGGAATCTGAGTCTTCCTGCAATGCTACGGGCTTTTTGGAAAGAGAGATACAACAGGACCTTCAGAAATGAGTTTAGACATCCGGCTGAAGTCATTCGAAGCTGAACCAACTTTATCCAAGAATGGAACTTTTGCAGATCTGGGATTAGAGCTAGGGGTTCCATCCTGTTAAGGAAATTGTACCATTGGAGGAAGTTTACCTGGTAATTTGGGATGTGCTGTGTATCTGGGTCTCTATTGTCTTGATAAAGACTTTCCTTCTTTTCTTAACAGAGGGCAATTGCATGAGGGCTCCAGGGAGGATTTTGAGGAGAAAGGCAAGAATCGCTAGGTTTCATTAGTTTTCTTCTTCCCCTTCTAGTTCAACTCAAAAGGTAGGTGTTCTCTAGGCCTAACCTTAATTCCTTATATCAAAATGTTCATCTTTGTGTCTATTTTCATTTGGTATAATTTTCCCAAAATTTTGTTTACCATATCGCACATAATTTTAGTTTGAATCGAGGTGTGTCTGTTTCATCGGAAGGTTCAGTTTTTGTTTATGAATGTGGCACTAACAAGGACCGCATTTATGATCGTGGTCCCATGATAGACTGTGACTAAATATATGAATGCGTCAGAAGTACGGGACATGTCTTTATGAAAGCGTCACCTTCCCATGACATGTTTATGCATTAAAGAATTTTATTTAATTGAAAGAAATAATATGATTGTGGTTCTCCATCCAACTATGTTCCTGGACGCGGCCAGTTTACAGACCACATTTAGACAGAATGTTCTTCTTGCCTGACACCAAATTTCTTGCTTTTGTATCAACCTATTGACAGAAAAAGTAAGTTCATGAACAATGATAATAATTCTGCATAAATGATTCGTGTTATGAGCATGCCCTAGTTCTTCTTCTAAGTTCCATCTATTTGTGATCTCTTGAATCTCTATGTTCTCGTTCTAGCACTCTAATTGTTCCCTGGAAAATTTTCAGCATGTTAAAATATGGAATATGCCAAGCTAGTTTTCTCTTAATAGTCATGTTTTAAATGGCATGGATTGTTTTAAGAATGACATGTATAGCTTATTGAATGCTTGTTTGAAGACCATGTCACCCTAGTGAAATAGGTCTACCGCTCACTAGTTTATGATGTTTTTCCACACCAAATTGTTAGTGAAGTTAGAACCCTCCACCGGATACTCCTTCCGTCGGACTGCAATTTTTTCATCAAGGTCTCCGTAAGTCTCTGCGAGCCTTGGATTCCCACAAGGACGTCGAGTTGGTTGTACCATAAAAACCCTAAAAATCTCCTTAGAACCACATTTATAGGCTAAATTTTTGGTTTTACTGACCTTTGGAAACCCTGAGTGAGGTTCTATTCAGTTATGTCTAGTCAGATTTGAACATGGCCCTCCTAGAGACCGCGTTCAGCCTCTGTTTCCAGAAGGCAGCTATCCTTGAGAGCACATTTTGATGAACCTAGTTTGACTCTCCGTGATCAGCTTTAGATGTGTCTGGGATGTAGGATGCCTTCTTTAAATGTGTTATCATGACTGGATGCGTTCTTAGCATCATTCAACTTTTGCACCAACTATTCTTGATCGCAGCCATCATGATGACCATATTTCTTTATGAATGTGGTACTAGGATTGACCATGTTTATCTCAGATTCCATGCAAGTCCCTGCTCGATTTGCCTTGGGTTATCATGGTTTTATACATCTAAAGTTGGCATTTAGTGCATTTTGTCATGTCTATCAGCATGATAATTACCCTTATAAGCTTGTATTCTTCTGGAAGTTAAGATTGTTCCCTTAAGCATACCCTAAAGTTGTACTTGGTTACTGTGATAATGACTAGTGCTTATGGGGCTTTAGGCCCATATATAAATCATTGCTAATAGGACAGAATTCCAAAACTATACAAAACTCATGAGAAAAGACCACTAGCTCATGAGATAAATTAAATTATGCTAAACTCATGTGGAAAGACCACTGGCTCATGAGGTAAATTGAATTGTGCTAAACTCATGAGGAAAGACCACTGGCTCATGAGGTAAATTGAAATATGCTAAAACCCATGTGAAAAGACCACTAACTCATGAGGTAAATTAAATTATACTGAACTCATGAGGAAGACCACTAGCTCATGAGGTAAAGCGCTGGACTGATGTGAGTGCTTGATATTAACGTTCCCAGTCCAAGAAAGGGAATATTATTCTCTTGACCTTTGTCTATCAATTATATCCACTGATTTCATTATTGCATAATCTTGCTATTCGTGAATGACTCATGTTGATTTCTATATGAATTTCCTATGTTAAGTTCTTGCTAATGAATGTTCCAATTATAAATGTCCTATTACTAGCACTTTTATCCTGTTCTTACTTTTGACCAGTTATACTTGAATCTGGTTCATGTTTTGTACCCCCACACGCCGTGGCGGTGTCGCTTGACCTGTCCAAACCACTTACAAAACTACTCCTCACGCAGGAGGGGGATCTTGGGGTAGGGGTTAAGATGGTACACTCAAACACTACCACCACGCAGGGTGGGGCCTTCAGCCGGCCAAGCGGGGAGGGGTTGGTGGATCGAAACGATGAGAAATGAAAACAAGGGAAGTTGCAGCTTCAATCTGGGATTCTGGACAGGGAGTCGCTGTGATGACTGTGCCGGGCTTGTCCGGACTCCAAATTGAGCGAGACCAGCTCCTAAAGCTTCCTGACTTGAAGAGGTGGGCTCCAGAATTTTTGGGGATGCTCAGATGGTCGGAGGTGGCCGCACCAGGAACAGGAAGGAGCCTCCTCTGTCTGACCGCAGGTACTGTCTGGACTGTAACAGAAAGTTGCAGAGGTGACTGGGCGCCCTCCCGAGCTCCGATCAGCACGAAACCAGCGGCATCATCTTCGTGGGTGAGGTAGCTTTCAGAAGAAGGTGACGGAGCTGCATTCAGAGATCGGGGGAGGCCGGTGTACCCTAAGGAGTGGGTACTGGTCGGAGTAGACAGCAGGGGGGTAGAACTTGATAGATCGGGGGAGAAAATTCGTATCTTCTTCCTCCGGTAGCCAAACGGGGTTCTGTTTCTTGAGCTTGGAAGATGACTGGCAGAGGAAGAACTTTGATGAAGGGACTTCAGTCTGAATCCGCTGGGGTTCGTCGTGGCAGAGTGATCTCTCAGGCTCTGGTCCAGGATGAAGACCTCTCTGCGCAGTCGTGGGAGAACGGCTGCTACGGCTGGCCCCGACCTCAGAACGAGTTGATTCCACCTCGCTTACAAAGTAGACTGGCAGCCCTTTCCAGAAAGGTAGGCCACGCCTTCAGGAACAATCGGAGGAAGCCGTGGTCGACACTGCAACTTGGGGCTGATCTGAAGATCTGCACAGCTCCAACCTGAAAATGAAAAGAGAGGGAGAGGTGGCTTCTTTGGTGGAGGGAAAAGGTAGAAACGACCTAAGGGAGAGTGGGGGCTCTTGTGGGGTGGAGAAGGGAGCAAATGGTGATGGGGAATGAGGTGGGGAATGGCTGGAAGCAAGTGCTAGCAGGTGGAGGGGGGAGAGCTACGAATTTGGGAAGGTGGGTGAGAGGAGAAGGTGAGGGGGGGGGCACAAGTGAGTGGAGGGAAGGGTGGATTTCAAATTCAAAAGGTCTTGGAAGGTGGGTGATTATGTGGGGAAGTGGAGTGCTTGCATTGGAATGGGGTAGATTTGGTTGGAAGGTGGGGAAAGGTGTTGGAATGGGGAGACTTCTACCTAGGAACTAGGGAGTGGAGTAATGGAGGCCATGGGGAAGTGGAGGGCATTAAAGGAGGTGGTTGGAGGTTGGAAGTGGATGGGAGGAGGGAGGAGAGAGAAGGAAATTCGGATTTGGGGTTGGAGGAGAGAGAAAGAGGGGTGAAATAGATGGATTAAGAGGGGAAATGGGTGGGGAATCTCTCCCCTAGGGTCTCTCACCCAAAAAAGGTTGGAATCACTCCACTAAACTAAACTTTGGACTCTCAAATGACATTTTTTTATTGATTCATTCATTCCTTCAAATGAGGGGAGTGGGGTCCTATATATAGGCAACCCACTCTTTACAATAAGTCCCTGACAAAATAAACAACTACAAATAACCAAGGGGGGGTGGGAGTGCTAATGGGCCTAGTCCAACGAATGGGGCCCAATAGCTACATTAGACGTCATGATGATACCAAAACATAGGAAAATAAGTGCTAGACCTAGGGAAATGACTCAAATAAAAAGAAATACATCAAAATGACTCAAAGGAAAGCTACAAAATGGATAAGGGGCCTTAATAGAGTGAGGCCCAAACTCAACCAGCTCCCGAATGTGAAGAAGTGGACCCGAGCCAAAGGGAGCCGTTGGTGATGTCTCCATCAAGGAGGCACTGGAACTGACGCTGACGGATCCCCGTGGGGATACTGTCAAGCCAATGAGTTTACAGGATGAGGTCGGTGACTCTTCTTTGCCCGGATCTCAATCCAGGCACCTTCCGATTGTTGTAGTTGGAAGGTGGCGTTGATCGCCTATTCAATGACCTCGAGTGACAGTTCTTGGTAAGCTGGGATGCTGAGGCTGGCGTCCGGGGAAGTGGGCACGGTTTGATGCCTTAGCCACGGTGGCTGTGGGAATTTACAATGAACCGGCTAACTTGTACTAGCATTCGAGGACGTGTGTGCGATTTGATGCCTTAGCCGCGATGGCAAGGGAGGCTTCTCCTGTTGAGCTGATGTACTGGTACTGGCATTCGAAGACGTGTGCGCGGTTTGATGCCTTAGCCGCGGTGGTAATGGCTTCTGCTGAGAAGTGGCCCGAGGAGCGTGAGTGACATCCTACTTCCAGGCCTGACCCCTGTGGTCTGACTGAGGGTAGGGTCGGGCGCCACCCAATGAAGTCTTGGGGCCTTGCTACCCCGGTTGGCTATCTTGATCTTGCACTTCGGATGGCCTTTGTGATGGCAGACCCGACTTGCGAACTATTGGGGGGACCTGGTCCAGTCGAACCGAAACCTCACCCAGCTTCTGTTTTCCCTTCCTATCCTCAAGCAACGGAGACAGAAGTGGAATAGGGGGAGGGTGAGAAGAGATTGAGGAGCCCATCATAACCTCGCCCACCAGGATATCCTCTCGGCTAAGAAGGACTCGAAGGAGTCTAGCAGTGTCTTCTCTGGAAAAGGGCAGAGACTCTAACTCCTGCCAGGGTCGCCCTTGCGCGACTGGAGTGGCAAGGGCCAGTTGACCGGCCTGTGGTGTCGAGGAATCAGGAGAGACCGGGGGAGCAGGAGGATGAATGACATTGGCTGAGAAGGTACTCGGCCCCGTCTCTTGGCTGGCATCTTGCTCCCTGCGCCTCCACAGCCGCTCGAGAGCTTCCCGATTGTCGGTCCGAAACTCGAGCCATTTTGGAGTGTGCTGGTAAGGCAGCCCATGCCCATTTTCCTGGGGAGGATCAGGCTGCTCTGACATATTTCTGGCAGTGCTCAGAGTTTCTTCGACAGCTTACCGCAGTCGAACAAGTGCCATGGAATTCCCCTCAGCATTGATCTGCTCCCACTAGATCTGTTCCTAGATGAGGTACTGGACTTCCTCACAGGACTCGATCGCATGGCAGATTCGCGCATGGAAGGGACAGTACTGGGGGTGGCTAAAGTCCCAATGAGTGTAGTCTGTCGACGAGTCGCGGGGCAAGATTTGCCCCCTCTCGACGAGGACATCGAAAAGCCACCGGGTTCTTTCTCTGGGGAAGGAGAGGGGTCAGCGATCGTGCCAAGGTCTCCACCTTGGATACCAGGCCGAACGCTCTCTTTGACTAGTGTCGGGCTCCTCTGGCTCATCATCAGAAAGGAAAAATGCGGCCATCATGTGGATCACATTAGCCGGATGGTGAACCACTCGCGCTGCCTTAGCTGGCCTAGACCACGCGTGTGGTTGTGGAGGATCGACGAGACCACTCTTCATTTGAATAAGGCTGCCTCGGATCATCTTTTGTGCCTGGGTCTTCAAGATGTAGCAATCTTCAAGGGAGTGACCCAGCATGTGGTGGTATAAGCAGTAGTTGGGATCGTCGATTTTCTGAGCTTCATCCGGCTTGCGGACTTCAGGTAGCTCGACGATCTTCTGGGCCATACAGAGGTCGAAGAGCATCTTCGTGTGCTCCCTCTTGAAAGAAATGGGAGTCTTCATGCGCTCTGAGAAGGAGAGAGCGGCCGGCTTATCAGCTGGCCGTTTGTCGAAACTGCTTGTCCCGGCACCCTTGCTGGCCTTAGCAGTGGGGGTGAATTCGATGATGTTCACCTCCTTGTCAGACTGGCGTTCCTGCGCTTGTTTACCCTTCGCTGAGATGTAGCTCGGGTTGTCGATGAAGAACATCTCTATTTCAGTGACTGCCGAATTGAGTTGATCAAAACCCTTGACGTTGGTGCCGAGAAGCTTTTTGCTGACCTCGACCACCAAGCCTCGGTGACAAATAGTGATGGCATCCTCCTGGACAGGTGGATTGACACACCTCATGCTGAGGTCTCGCCATTTCTTGATGAAGTCGAGGGTGCTCTCACCTTTCCTCTATCGGAGAGAGTAGAGCTCAGCTAAAGAGACCTTTTGCTCGGCCGTTTGGAAACGGTCGAGGAACTTCTTCTGGAGATCCACCCAATCAATGATTGAGTTGGGCTTCAGGCGAGAATACCATGGGAAGGCCGTTCCCGTAAGTGACGTGGCGAAATAGCGGAGGAGGTAAGACTCATCCAACGCGAGCTCGCCCATGGCCATAATGTAGTAGGCCAAGTGTTCGTTCGAAGATCCCTGACCGTCAAATTTCTGCAGCTTCGGTGGCTTGGCATACTCCAGAGGAAGCTTCTTGAGCTGGTGATGCAGCGGGTAGGGGACACTGTAGAGGTCCACAGTCGCAATTCCTTCTCCAAACTGGGCGAGCTTAGTCTGAACGATCTGCTTGATCATCTGGCGCTGTGCCATGAGGTTTTCTGGCACCGACATGTTGGATGGCCATGGTTGAGCTTCGACCAAGGGCGTGCCGAAGCCGGTTACTGTAGGGGTTTGGACGGCTGCAGCTGAGGTGTTGGTGCCATTTTGCCCACTTGGCGGGGCTGGCGTCTTTGTCGAAGGCCCGCTAGGTAGCTGAGGGTGGAGGTCACGCTCCTGCAACAGGTCTTGTAGGAGGGCCTTCAAGTGTTGATTCTCTTTCATAAGAGTCTCAAGAGTCACCTCTTGGACTTCATTGCCTTCTTTCCACTTCTGTATATTGTGTTGGTGGGTCATGCACCATTATCTGACCCTCTTTAAGAAAAGTATCGAATATTTTCTTAGTGTATTCCTTCAAAAAGGAGCATTGATGAGAGGGCCGCCAGTCTGGGTACCACATGGTGGGTTTGACCTCGCTTGAGCCCGCTTCTTCTGCCCCCGGCTCGGAGAGTGTAAAGACTGCCACCATGTGAACCACATTGGCCAATTGATTAGGCCGTCTTTAGGCATGAGGCTTTAGAGGGTTAACCCGATGATCTAGCATTGTAATTGTGCCATCTTAGATAAGCTTCTCAACTTCATTTTTGAAGATGTAGCAATCCTCAACAACATGACCCAACATATGGTGATACACACAATAGTTGGGTTCATTTGATTTTGTTCACATCTACCGGCTTCCTCGATTCTAGTAGGGTTATTAGCCCATTCTTGGGGCAAAGATTGAAGAGCCTCTTTGTGTGCTTTTCTTAAAGGAATAAGGCATCTTCATATGTTCTGCCAATGTTGTAATTGGCGTCTTTCCTTAGGAATTCTTGCCAATGCCACTTGAAGCACATGTCCCATTGTTCTCATTTACAAGGGAAAAGTTCACGGCATTCACCTCTTTTCCGGTGGCATTACACCTCTTAGAGGGAGTGAATGTTGGGTTATCATCGAAGAACATTTTAATCTCTATCACCACTGAATTTAACTGATTGAAGCCTTTAATGTTTATGCTGAGGAGCTTTTTACTAACCTCCACTGACAAGCCTATCCAACATATAGTTATGGCATCTTCCTGAGTAGGACAGTTGCCACACCTCATGCTGAAGTCCCTCCAGTGTTTAATTAAGTCTAAAGCCGTTTCCCCTCTTTGCTGCTTAAGAGAGCACAGCTTGGTCAAGGACACCTTCCTTTTGGTTGTTTGAAACGGGTCGATAAATATCTTCTGCAAATCTTCCCAATCAACCAATGAGTTGCGCATCAGTCTTGAGTACCATTGGAAAGTGGTACCAATGGGGGAGGTTGAAAAGTAATGGAGAAGGTAAGACTCCTCGAGTGCTAATTCACCCATGGCCATTATGTAGTAGGCCAGATATTCATGTAGAGATCCTTAAGCATTGAACTTTTGCAACTTTGACACCTTGGGATAATCTGGCGAAAGCTTCTTAAATTGGTGATGTATTAGGTATGACACATTGTATAAATCAACAGTAGCGATACCCTCACCATGCTGAGCAAACTTGTCTTCCACAATTTTCTCAATCATGCGATATTGGGTGATATCCTCAGTTGTCAGAGTCCGGGAAAACTGGCCATTGAGTGGGGAGAGAGGTAACTCGGACCTTGCCTTGGGGCGAAATTATTAGGCACAACAGTTTTTCGGTTGACCATAGGAGGGTTGGCAGCTCGTTGCTCTCTCCGGGCATTTTGATTATGTGCTGGTGTCGTAGGACGCCGAGCATTCATATCCATCTTCCGCTTGACTTTGAGTCCTTAGATTTTATATGATTCGTGGACTTGTCTAGTTAGTTTGATTTCAGCTTCAGCACGATTCCTTCGTATCTGAGTCATTTTCTTAAGTACATGGCACATATTCTGGTATGATGTTATTAGTTACACACTTCGCACTTAAGCACACCATCTTGGACTTATGATCCTCTTCATTAGATATTCCTTCTACCGGACTAAGTGATATTATTTGAAGGCCTCCGTAAGTCTCGTGAGCTTGGGATTCCCACTAGGACGCCGAGCTGGTTTTACCCTTAAAGCCCAATTTGTCTAGAAAGCACTTACACCATCATTATTTTCTGATTTCTGAGTTTCAAATGGCCTTCATGCTGACCACTAAGGGTTGCCTTATAGTCGTCACCTTGACCGCTTGCCTTGTCAGACGGTCTTCCATATGACCGCATGTCTTTCTGAGTCAAGTTTCTTTGTTCTGGCATGACTCGTCACAAACGGCCCAGTAAAAGACCGCTTGAGTCCCTAAACCGTCCAGTACATGACCGCATAGTCCCTGACCTTGTCTAACCCAAGGTTTGACCTTTGGGATGATTTTCCTAAGTTGCTAGTTGATCCTTGGATCATAAAGGGCCCCAAACTTTATGAAAATAGACACATAATAAATTATAAAAGATGAAGAGAGGGTAGAGAGGGAGCCAGAGAAGGGTAAGCAAAGTCCCAGGAAGAGAGCAAACAGGAAACAGTTGGCAAAAGGTTATAGATTACTTCACATATTCTCCTATCTTCATCTATGTTATCAAAGGCACTTGTGGCGCTTGCCTAGGTGATGAGGCGAGGTGAGGCGCCAACAGTTCGCCTCGCACCAGCCAATCTCTTCTCTTCGATTAGACAGGGCCATGGACGCTTTGGGCCGACCCCACTTGGGCCACCTAGCCCATTCCTATAACCCAGCCCATCCTATAGCACATGTGCATGTATAAATTAAGTATTTTTATAGGTTGTATGTGTTGGTGGCATATTTAATGAAATATGTACATATCTGACCTATTTGTAGTTTTAATGAAATGTTGCCTCGAACGCCCTAGGCCATTTGCCTAGGCATTTGAGGCTTGAGGTGACCCTTGGTCACCTCGGTTGCCTCTCGCCTCTGACTACATTGATCTGCATAGAATAATATCTCTAGCAGCAAGCGGCAATCTGTTCAGCATCAAGGAATCTGCCTTCATCACTCTTTGATCATCTTTCCAATGAGTCATCACCAAAAAGCACAAGCCTAGTTTCCATTCATTCTCTATCAGTTCATGTACCAGTCTTCTTGGCTGCTCAACCTGACCATTTACATCCCAATAATCTGACTCTATGTCCACACCTGGGAGATGGGCTTCCACCTTATCACTCCAACCCCCCCTCCCAGCGCTTCAGCATGGTCCTCACAGCTGCTTTCGTCGTCGTTCAGTCAACAATCTCAGTGGTTAATCCCCTTTTAATTTCAGCCGTTTCCCTTGAAGGTGTCTGGCATCTAAATTCAGGTGTAGTGAGCATTCATCCATTTGGGTGACATTTCCTACAAGCACATTCTGCCGCTGCCGCTTAATTTTTTCTTCTTTTTTGGGTAATGTGCTTCTGTTTTTTGATCTCATAATCGTCGGTTGTCTCAGCATTTCCCACCTTGCGTTATCACTTTCATCACAGGTGACTTGCATCTAGGTTGACAGGTCTTCTGCTGTCATTTCTCTGTAACGACATCTATTATGTTCCTTCTTTACCTCTAACCAAATTTCTCTTTTAGTTCCGATTCCATAACCTTTCTCTTTGTTATCATGACATGAGTCCAGTTATGACTTGTCTCCCTTTTGTTGTTGGGGTTTCCAAATCCATTCTTCTTGATACCCTATTTTTACCTTCTTGAAAACTAAGCCAATGTTTGGCGGGTGAATAGTTGGCTGAACCCTGGTCATCGGGGCTATGACGCTGAGAGTCTGTTAGAAGCCAAAATATTCAGGGGATAGAATATTAAGTAAAAGTTAGAATAATTGGCTGTTTTTAATCTGAGTTTTCTCTGTAGTAGAGAAAGAGGTCAATTCTTCCTCCCTAGTTTCATAAACTCACTGCATTGTAAGCCTTCTTGTCAAATAGAATTTTATTGGAAGATGGAATATTCTGTATCCTATCCATGATCAGCCAAGCAAAAGTTCATTAGTAGATCGAATAATCTTACCCAAGATTGAATCTTCTTCACTTTTATCTCATCGTTAGGTGGGGACCAAGGGAAGAAGTAACATGAAAGTAAAATTTGCAGCAAACAGTATGAAGATTCGAACGTCCTGTTCATCTCCACGGTGTCCTAGACAAAAGTTATCACGTATCTTTGTTCTTCCCGTACTTATTTCTAGTTCTAAGCAGCCAAAATTGGCTCAAAGGTTTGACTGATAGAAACTGCTGCCGTATAACACCATCTATAAGCAACCGTGTGATGGAAAAAACACGAATGTCAGGCTGGCTTCATTGTCTCTTGAGCAATATTTTTGAAAAAAACGATCGGATTTTTTACGGAGGAGAAATTAAACTGGTAAGAGTTTCTGCTTCTATGGTCCAATCTACTTTTTCTTCCGGGTTTCATGTGTTTTTGCCTGACTTATATAAGCTGACCAATGAAGGGAAAGCCAACATCTTGCCGGTCCAACCAGCGGTTTGGTTTCTAAAACACTTGCGTTTATGGTTGGTCCTTCCTCGCTTCAAATAAAGGAGACTTAAAAACTATATTTGCTGTTCATTTTGGGAAGAATTCCCTATGAATCTGATTTAGCACTGTGTAAGCTTAGTTTCTTCTTTCCCTCCTCCTACAAATCAATTGGATGGTCAAGATGTTCATTCAATTGGTAAATTAGGTTGGTAATAAGGAGGCTTAAGTACTTTAGCCATCTGTCAAGGTGACTTAACATGAATGTTTAAGTGTTCTATTCAGAGGGGTTTGTTTTGCAAGGTTTCAGAGCTTAGTTCATAGAGCTCGCTGTTCAAGAAGTCGCAGGTGCAGTTTGTTTCAGAGGCTTCAGACACATGTTGTTTTTTGTCCCCAGAGAGTGGCTTGTTCGTTTGTTCTTGTGTGTTCTTGGCCCTGATGAAAATTGGGCAGCATCTCCCCCGGACCAAGACTTGCCATAGAAAATGGAAGATTACCAAACGGATTGCTCCAGGGTAGTCCTCAGAATTCGGAGTGGCCTCACGGCGGTCCGATAACCCGAAGGTGAGTGTAGAGGCTCGAGGGCTAGCCTTCAAGAGATCCCACAGCTCACGAGTGATAATCTTATGGAGCGGGACAACTGTGTGCCGTTAGAGGCCATAAATGTTCATCCATTTGATGGGTTCATTTGAAGGCCATGCTATGGGAAAGCAGGCTTCGAAACGCCCCGGATGAGTAGAAGATAAGAGGGGGAAAACAAAAGCTAAGAACAAAGATCCATGCTCACCAAGAGATTTTCTTTTTTATTCATCCACCGAAGAAAGGGGGGAAGATTCGAATACAAGGTAGTTCATCATAAAGTAGAAGAGGGATACATTGAGGGGAAAAGGAAGAGATAGCAGGAACTACAGTGAAAGGGGAGAAAATGAATACATCAGCGAGGGGGGAAGGTGAGAGCACAAGCTCCTCCCCCCTAGCTCACCTCGCTTCTCTCGCACTCACCCTCCTTCTTTCTTCACCTCCTCGGCGCTAGGGACGGAGCTTCTTGTGCAGCACTCTGGAAATCCTCTCTGGCCTCTCTATTCTCTTCCTTTCTCTCATGCTTTTTCTCCTCTTCTACTTCCTACTTCTCCTTCTTCTTTCGTCTCGGGTTTGTTACATATCTCTCTTTGGAAATGGGGAAAAGAAGCCTCAATTTTATATGGGGGAGGAGAAAGCTGCCTCTAAACCCTCCTTCCCTTTCATTCCATTCTTTTCCTTGCATGTGTCCGACGCTATCGAGTGGCCTACAGATGGAGGGGTTGATAGAATAGGCACGGTGCCATCCCAAGATTGGCCAACGGCGACCAGTGGCGACGTGATGCTCAGTGCAGTGTTCGAAGACTCTAATTTTGGGGGGCTTGAGCGGTGCAGACGATTGTCTGTTAGTCAGGTGTGGGTGTCCCTTCCATTCCAGGGGAAGACTACCCTCGTTCACCGGTCCGTTCAGGGAAAAATAGGATATCGGATCTAAGATGAGATAGCCCTTGGCCTGAACCGATGTGGGGGGTAACATTGGGTTAGGCCAGTGCGGCTAGGGGGTGCGCCGGTTTAACCCATACACAATTAGCGCGATGGACAACAAGGAGTGATAGGGGGCGCACCGGTTTAAGCATGCTTGGAGGGGCGCACCGATTTAAGTGTTGAGAGACTCGATTTCAGCTTTGTGCGACTCAGATGAACACTTACACTCTTGCAATGCTTTAGTTGTAAGGCACCACCTCCGAGGTGTTTAAATTAAAGCTTCTAAGCCCCGATTAAAGACTTCGAGTGATTTTTGGCACAACCCGAACCCCCAAGTTTTCTCTCGATTCAGCTTTCAGCATAGCCAGTTGGGGAGTTGTGGCCACATCTTCTGCTTGGGGGGCTTCCTTATCGGGTAGCGGACCACCAAGCGCGTTCTTGTCCTGATCGGGTGAGATGCATGGTTTATTCGGCATTTCCATCTTCAACTCGCTCTCAGATGTGGAGATGTACGTGCCGTATGATCATCATCATCATTTTTTGACATCCACATCGACTCACTGAGAATCCTAGGTGAATGCATTAGTTTGAGTATTTGCTCTCATCACCTTTGTTGTTGTTCTTGAGCATCAATGGACTAGGTTGCACTCTCATCTTCTTAAACATGATCTTCACTCTCATTCCATGGGTTGGTCCTTCTAAAATTGCACCGAGTCCACAATTTCTAACTGTGTAAATTTCTTCTTCATTTCCCTGCATCTGTTCAGGGGGAGACTGGAATATTACATTTCACCGGATAAATCAGGCCACGATTTCTCCTATCACTTCCCTTAGGGCTATAGCTTCAGCCTAGTGGGAAAAATAGTCTTTTATTGCCAGGATATACTTGCATCCCGTAGAGGATAGGGGCAATGGACCCACAATATCTATTCCCTATTGGGTGAATGACCAACTGGATGCTGTTGAATGTAGCTTTGTTGGAGGTCCCCTGGGGACCGTTGCATGCTCTTGGCACTTTTGACATGACTTGGTGTACTTGCAGCAGTCGTCGAACATTGTTGGCCAATAATAGCCCAACGTTTTAATTTTAATCTTCATTTTTGGCCTGGCTTGGTGTGCTCCAACTGACCCGGCATGAATTTCTTTCATGACTATCCAAGCTTCCTCTATGGAGAGGCATCGAAGGAGTATTTTTTTCTTAGCATCTGCCGTAATTCAGAATAGAACTCCATTTCTAATTTCATAAGAGTCTTTCATTTAGATCAGTTTGATCTTCTCTTCCCTTTGCTTGGGTAATTATTGGTGTTTAAACCATTACATGAGGGGCTCGTGCTAGTCGGGTAAGCCGACCACTTCCACCTTTGCTACTTCAGGCTCTTCTCCACCTTGCTCTTCTTCTATCATGCTGGAGACCTACCGTCGGTTGATTACCCGTATATTAATTGAGTCATCAGGTCGGATTGCTAGTGAGCTTGCTAGGTTTCCTAATGCATCGGCTTGTGCATTTTGACCTCGACCAACGTGACTTATTTCAATAAAGTAGAAGCCTTAGTGTGGTAGGGGAGTAATTCGGGCTTTCAAAGTTCAAAATGTCCCTAAATTTGTTTGACGGTCAGCATTGAAACATCAAACACTTGCAACATGTGGATCGCCATGTAGAGAGCAACCTGGAGACCGATGATCAGAGCTTTATATTCTGCTTCATTATTCATGAAGGCTTTGTTGATTGAGCAAGAGGTATGCAGCACCTCTCCTTCAGGGGATTTGAGGATGACTCCTACCCCCGCTCTTATTCTGGTTTGTCCCAATGGGGATGTCACTGTTCTTGATGCTAAGTCGAAGTATAGCTGCCACCTGGCATGCTGGAGTTGGTCCACTTCCAAGGTCTCATCTTCGGGCAGCTTCATAATCAAAGGAGAGTCTTCAGGCACGAGGTGTGTTGCAAAGAAATCTGCAATGGCTTGGCCTTTAATAGCCTTTTATGGCACATAAATAATGTCAATCTCCATGAGGATGACAGCCCATTTGCCCAATCATCCTTTGAGGACTGGCCAAGAGAGTATATATTTAACCAGGTCGGCCCTGGATATCAGCTTGACTTCATGTGATAGCATGTAATGCCTCATCTTCTTGGCTACAAAGACCAGCATGAGACAGACCTTTTCAATAGGTGTATATTTTGCTTCAGCCATGACCAGCCTTCGACCGAGGTAGTAGAGGGCTTGTTCTTTTCCTTCTTCATCATTTTAGGCCAGTATTGCCCCCAGCCCTATGATAGGTGCCCCCAGCACTGGCGAGGTCTTCAAGTACTCCTTCAGCTAATCAAGAGCTTTTTGACATTCTACGCCCCACTAGAATGAGGTATCCTTCATCATTAATTTATGGAATGGTTGACACCACCCAGACAAGTTGGAGATGAACCTACGAATGTAGGCTAGCCGACCTTGCAATGACTGTAACTCTGTCAGGTTTCTAGGAAGAGGCATCTCCTGAATAGATTTGACTTTTGCAGGGTCTATTTCAATTCTACAGTATTTGATGACGAAGCCCAGGAATTTTTCACTAGAGACGCCAACAGCGCACTTCATCATGTTCATCTTTAGCTCATGCAGCTGCAGCCTTTCAAATATAATTCTGAGGACTCCTAGGTGATCCTCTCTCTTCTTTGTTTTGATGACTAAGTCATCAATATAACATTCGACTTTATCATAGAGCAACTCGTCGAATATCTTTGTCACTGCCCTTTGATAAGTGGCGCCAGCGTTCTTAAGGCCGAAGGGCATCCGCTTGTAATAGAATATCCATTTAGGCGACTAGAAATCCATGTGGATTCGATCATGCTCTACTATATAGATTTGGTTGTAGCCGGATGATCCATCCATCAATGACAAGGCCTCATGGCCAGTAGTGGCATGAAAATATTTAGAGAAGCAATTGGTTCATTTGCGAGCCCTAATACTGATGCCAGCCGTAACAGACTTGATGCAGGTAATTTATATGTATAAGGTTGATGCTTTCAATTCGGGCACATCACTACATCTCACTTTATATTATTTCTTGGCCCTTACTTACAATTGAGTGATGGCTCAATTACAGCACGAGCGCACCGACATTGAGAAAGATTGCAATGAAAGTGTTATCCCAAACATCATCCTCGAGTGACTGCAAGCGGAATTGGTCAACATTTTCCTTCCTATAGACCAAGTTGAGAAATAGGTTAACACAAAGAAGGTCAGACAAAATGGTGTATGTTCATTACAACATGAGGTTAAAGGTTAAACATGTACAGTTGAATGCAAAGAGGGGAGAGGGAGACTATGATCTCGCAGATGCTATCTACCTACGAGACGATGATGACCTTATGGTAACATGGGTTGCAAGAATAACAACCGAACGTGGAGAGGCAGAACTTGATGAGGAGGGCGAAGAATCAAGAGAGACACCGTGGCCAAATACTTTTCTAGCAACAGCTGTGCAACAAGCAATGGAGGAGAGAGATGATGTAGATGCGCATATGGTTGGAGACGAGTCAGTGCTGATACATGATGAAAAAGTGAACTTAGATGAAGACCTCATTATTGAGGGCAGAAACACATCATATGCGTATGATGATGCAGCATGGGAGCGATCAATGCAGTCTCCAATAAACTCGTGACCACCAGCCTCTCAGGTAGCATAACACACACCTATTGAATAGCATATTTGATTTAAAAACGTAGGCATATATTTATGTACTCCGGTGTAAGAAAAAAAATGCAGGTCGATTTAACACCTCAACAATGGCTTGGGGTTGCTACACCGCGACATTCAATATCTACAAATCCTAAAAGGACATCTATTTCGCATGAGGTTGCACAACAACGACAATCTGTGTTTAGGAGGAGTTCTTCATTTAGAGAGGTGAAATTATATCTAACGAGACGATACATATGTTAATTTATATTTCATTACTAATTGAATCTGTTGGGCATGAAATTATGTATCCTTCTACAACATCTAAACAACCATCTCAATTTGTTGCGCCACGGCACTCTATGTCTAGGGATCCTAGAGCAACCACTCAGTCGTCTCAGGTATATTCATACCTATTGAGTTACACAACACGAAATTACTTGAAGTTCTTATTGGACATGACCTCTGTATCTCAGGCATCTGGAGAGAGGCAACATACGACAGAGAAACCGCCTGCTCCACAGAAGAAGAAATCAACATGGACGTCATTATTCAAAAGCAAAAAAGACAAGCAAGCACCAGTAAATCATTTGGACATTGCAGACTTAGAGACGTTAGATCCCTTAAGTCATCCGTAGAGCCCTGCATTAGTGGGAGTCATGACTCCGATGACGACAGTACACCGGCACCTTGTTCTTCCCACGGTGGTTGCAATTCTCATAGTGGTCAACACAATGGTCGTGGGGATACTAGTGCTGGTGGCCAAAAGCATAGCATTGATCAAGGCAGAGGTCATAGAGGCCACAACAATAGTGGTCACGGTGGTGGAGACATGGTATGGATAGATAAGCAGTACTACACATGCCACACAGGATGCTAACCACGGTGCTCCACCGCCAGGGGTGAGACATTCAACTGACTATTGGGATAATTATAATGGAAGTTCTGTTGCAGACAGTAGTAACTACCAAGACATGTTATCTGATTTTGAGAGGATGAGCACACATGACTCTCAGAGTTCTGACTATGACTATAGAAGATCATGGCAACAGAACAGATATCATGACGATTCAGAAAGCAGCAATGCACTATTCCCACCGTACCCATACCCTCAGAATTATCCTTTGATATCGCCATATGACTATGGATACGGTTAGCTCTCAGTCGTGTGGCCACAGTTGGTCGTGTACAGTCAGGGTTCCCGAGAGTATTAAGTACTACTCACGGATATATGTCGAGAACCTTTCAAGTTCCATGTCATATGTAGACTTTTTATCCTACCTAAAGACCACGTATAATATCCGGTTGTTTGGAGATGCGAGTTGGCCAATTTTGAGCCAATATAATTAGAAGTAGATATCTTTTACATATATTATGGGCTTTCCACCCCGGGTGGCCCACCCCTAACTCACCCCGGGTGACTTATTCCACCCTTTTGGTTGGAGTGAAAAAACCTAAGTTTATCCCTAACCGACCCCGGTTATGAAAAAAGGAGCCAAATAAGCTGAAGTCATCCCACCTCTGGTAACCCACCCTAACCCGGCTTACCCTTTTATCAAAGTGGCCCTTAATGCTGAAACATTTTGGGGGGATGGGATGGGGTAGGAAGGAAGATGGGGCCACGGGGCACCTTACCTTTGTTTTGCACCAGATAAGATCCCTTTGGAAAGTGGTATGAACCTTTTCTCATACTCTTGAATGCAAGGATGAATCTCTAGGGATCTGTTTTGGGTTGATTAATACAAGAATCTACAAGAATCTCATCTTTCTGCGTTAGTAACCAATAGATTGTACAGTTTCTGCACCAATTATGTAGTACATTTTCTTCAGGTTTTGTCAGTTTCCATGACACTGTGGTTGCTTAATGTGCTCTTATTGTATTCCATTCAGTTCCCCGAAGGAAGATGAAGATGATGGCATTATGGAATTTAGAGCATGCATTAGGGTTCTTGCAGACAAAGTGATCTTTCTGTCTCGGCAGCGCACTGAACTTCTAGATCATTCTTCAAGGTTAGAGGCTACAAGCAGACATCTTACAAAGGAGTTGGAGGAAAAGAAAGAGTTTGTCAAAAATTTATATACGAAGCTTCAACTTGAGAAGCAGGTCAGCTATGCAATCTCCATCTGATTTTGCATGCCAATATTCTTTCCATTATTTGCTGGATCATAGCAAAATAAAAAATAATGCTTAGTTTTTTTAAAGTGGGTAGTACCACTAATGTATAAAATGAAAAGAGTATGTACGAGTATAGGTTGTCACAACCCCAACAAATGCTAACTCCAAAAAATCCCATTCAAGAAAAGGCCACACAAAGGCGGTGTGGAACAACCTAGGCCCCCAGACAGCCAAAAAGAGAAGGGAATTCACATTACACAGAATAGCATACCCAAAAAATGGTGCTTAGTTGTCCAGGGCATTCTATTTTCTCCAGTTGTATTTCATACATTTTGAATAATGTGATATTTTTCTAGCATCTGGTGCAGAAAAAGCTGGGACTCACGAGTATAACACTCTCGTAGAATACGTTACAACATGTACTTGTGTAGAGTAGGTTACAACATTTACTTGGTTTTAATATTGTTATTTCACAACGTTATACTACCCAAAGACATGCTTTCTTCTCTAGCTGGTTGGCCTAGATTTTCTTTTCTTTTTTTTTCTTGGTTCAGCGCTGCTAACTTTCTTCATTGTGGGTGTACCACCAAAACATTGTTTCATATGGAAGGGTCATCTCTTCCCCCTTCACTACTCCAGCTTTACAAAGAATGTTCATGCTGAACTTGCCCGTTATCTTTTTCAGTTTGAATTTATTACTAATACTAATGATCCTCTTTTCAAGCTGTAATGATATATAGGAAATTTCACTTTGGAGATATATAGCCTTCATAATGCAACTAGATATCCAATCTTGTCATCCAGATATCTGCTTTTTGTACAACCTAAAACTCATCCTGGAGTGTTGTCAGGACAAAAATCCTCCCTCCATTGTTAAACTTCCTGTTCTTGATTTTGCTGTCACCTGTATCTCTGCAATTGACTAGTGATTCTCTAACAGGCGAATAAGGAAAAGATCTCGTTCGGTCGTCTTGAAGTTCATGAGCTAGCTGCCTTTGTTCTAAACACTGCCGGGCATTATGTAGCCATAAACAGGAACTGCTCAAACTACTACCTTTCCACAGAATCCGTCGCTCTATTTGTGGAGCACCTTCCAACAAGACCCACTTACATAATTGGCCAGATTGTGCACATCGAACGGCGAATTGTGAAGCCGCTGGCCTCCACCCGAAGCGAGCATCCTGATCAAATGGACCTCCTGGGCTCCGACACGGGTAGCGGCTGTTTGGTACCTGCACAGGTTTCTTCATCCAACCCCTACAATCTTCCATTCGGATGTGAATATTTCATGGTGACAGTTGCTATGTTACCTGACAACATTCATTCGACCCCTTCCTGATCCTGCCTGCGGCTGAAATGAAGGAAGAACTAACTCTTCATGTAAGATAGAACTTTTGGTGGGGGGAGCAAAAAGAGTATAGACACAAAATATGTCTTCATCGGGGAATCTCATAAGCAGGTGATTATAGGATTTTGAGGATTGTTAATTATTTCAAATCTGGAGAGAGATACATTTGTACGGTTCGAAGATTTTTGTGAGGAGGAGTAAGCTGGGTGCTTTCTCAAACACAGCCTCATAGAGAATGGAGAAAGAAGATTTGGTAAAGACAAATCAAGCAATGATGCGAAGAGCAGCCCCATATCTACACCCTGTATTAGTTGGAGAGATGAAGAAAGAAAAAGATTGTAGCCTGTGAGATCCTCCAACATCCCACCCACCCCCATATAACAGAAGCTGCTGCTGCCTTTCCAAGTTATCGCAGGAGTGGGAGAGGAATTGGTGGTCTCCCGTGCATGTAAGCGGGGAGGAGACTCTGAGCTGCAATCTTCTTCTTGCTCTGTCTCTCCAACTCATTTTAGAGAGAGGGTGTAGGGTTGTTCAAGGTGTTTCCTTCACCATACATAAAGGGTAAGGGGAGTGATATCAGGCTGGGAGGGGCATAATGGACGCCATCTATAATCTTTTGGCCTCCATCCACTGGTTGGTGGTTTCCCGTGTTGATTTGGGGTGTGGGTAAGTGGCTTTGTGCCGCCCAGATGTTGGACAAAATACCTGTGTGTTAAAAACACATAGATTTTCTGTAAATAATTCTACCCGACGGCATCCGAGGGCGCTTAAACTACTCGTACGTATGACGACCAAGTTTCACGCCAACGCCTGTCGTCATACGATGAATTATTTTTATTTGATAATATCCAAAAATTATTATAAACTTTGTGGGTTCCAACATTCTCCGAAAATCACTGGAACCTGTTTTAGGTAACATAACGTGCAACACCAACTATCCATGCAGAGTCACATGGCAAGTCGGCTGTATAGATTCCGATACTTTTGTCAATGAAATCACTGTCTGCCCACTGACATTCTCTGTAAACCTTTAGAAGAAATCAAACATACAAGATGACCAAAGAAGTGGTTGCAAACGCTTTAGATATCTTTCCCAGAGGTTATTTAAGTAAAAATCCAGGAAACGCTTGTAACCAAGGAAGATTACACTTGGAACGAATGTGGTTAAGCTGGTCGATCACCACAAGAGAGAGCGGGATTTGCGACAAAATGTGGCTCAACTGTAGTTATATCACATGCACAGAATGTAGCTCAACTGTAGTTTATGTCACATGCTTCTACAACCCATGGACCCATAGAAGTCATCATGTCAAATCTTAGAGGCAGGCATGACATAAATTATCCATGAGAATCACTACCAAGAGCAGATTGAAAAGGCGTGTGTGTGCACATACATGATGGGAGAACCACGTTTCCACTAATTAAGCCTGTGCTTCACCAGAACTATTTTACAGAAAAGGGGGAGCATCACATGCATCGTTTGTTGACTTGTTACTGACTGACAAGCTGTGAAGCACATAAACAAAGCCCAAATTTTAATCACCGTTTGTTTTGGAAGGTGGAATAAAACCACTTTCATTGAAAAGCGTGTGTAATATTGATTTTGATGGGAGAGCAGAAACATCAAAACTGAAAGGTGGCGCATGTCAAGAGCCCGTGAACATGATGCCTACCGAAGAAAGACATGACGAGTCCTCATGGATGAATTTTCAAAAGATGTGTGTGCATGAAAATATACACCAAGATTTTGCGACTAATAGAATGAATTTCATAATCTTATCACAAAATCAAGATTTTATGAGCAGTTCTTTTTTAGGACACTCACAATGGTGTCACTCATTGTTGCACAAGTCAAGACACCTTAACTATCATGTCAATCTGGTAAACCATGATACATGCTTACTGCTGATAAAATGTATTCAGCAAAAAGTTGGTTGGTGCCACATTTATAGCCAACCAGTATGCTTATCAATCCTCTTTAGGATCACCAATCTTGGGCGACCGGAGTCACCAGAGGTGCTTGGGCAATGCTTATGACTGATTGAATTGCAACATTGGTGCACTTTTCTGCTTCCAAAAGCGAGTTTACCAGAAGGTTTTGCTACTGTAAAATAATTGAAAGTTATCTAGGTGAATCGGTGATGGAACGAATCATTCTTAATTGTCCACTATGTGAATTGGTGATGAAAAAAAATCATTCTTAATGGTCCAAGTTAAAAATACATAATAGAAACTGTGATTGTCACATAGGAAGCAAACTTTAAGACATTTTACACCTGCAAATGTGCCTTACATATTTCATTTGCATTGTGGTTCTCCAACATAAAAGTTGACGATAAGCCCTATTACTAATACGAGTATACGTCCATTTGTAAACTACTACATTTTCTTAAACCACTTGTACTCACAATGCTTATATGGATCCTGATCAAAGTTAAACAAGATGTATAAAATAAGAGAATGGAATTAGCCTCTTCAATAAATGTTTACCTCGTCAGAATGCAACAAAGTGCACAAAGGACCTACTGATACATTGAACCAAAAAATGTGAAAAATTATTGCTGGTCAACAATATGCCACAGAATAGACATGGCCATCCATTCAATGGTTAAACATGCGAAGTCATGTTCCAGGAAGAACAATGTCAAACTGATCTTTCAAACATGAATTCAACCAAAAAGAGAGACATAATTAAATCCAACATTTCAGAGAGAAACAAAAACTGTATATTTATTAGAGGAGTATGTGGAAAGTCATAAATACATGCACTTGATTAGGGGCTCATGTTAGGTGGATGGAATGGATGATCATCATGGTCACCAAGCCCTCCTATTGGCCCAAGCTGGGTGGTTCCATTATCAAGCTGATATCTCCAACATCAGTAGGGCTTTTCTCCCCAGCTGGACCAATGAGAGGACTTGGTGATCAGGATTTCTTCCTCCTTCATTCGCCACCTAATAGTAGCAAAAGCATTCCATGGAGAGCAGGATGCTAATATTCTGTATGAAATGTAAAAGCCCTATCATAATAAACCACACACTATCGAAGTTATCTGTATATGTAAAGCCCCATCAGAGTAAATCGCACTCTAACAAAGTCCTTTGTTATAATTAACCTATTCGTATCGCATTAACAACCCTTTCTAACGAAGTCCTTCGTAATATTCAAGCATTGCCGAGAAACCCATGGCATCTCGAAACCAGGACCTCAGCAGCAAAAAGGATGATCAAGGCAGCCCAGTTGACATATTTTTTGAAGACGAGGTCAAAATTCTGTAACTCTATTTTTCAGTAGCACATCATTTATCAGCCGAATTGACCGAAGAACCTGAAGAACGCGGAGATCGGACAAGACCCACAGGGAAAGCCAGAATTTCCTCATAAAAACGTAGAACAACCACATCATAGACCAAATCGAACAAAACGACCATACAAGGACAGTAATAAGAACTCACCGGAGTCCTCACCACAACGACCTCAGTCACCTCCTCGGTGACCTGACCGTTATCACCGGTGGAGAACCGGTGGTAATCGTCCGGGGAGATAAAAGGGGGCCTCGCCGACGGGAACGGCAGGTGCCGCCTCAGTGGGTGGAGGATCTTCCCCGGTGGCTGCCCCGAGCGGTTGTTCGCGACTGCTCGGTTGCCACCGCCGGACATATCCGCCCTTACAAATCCCGAGCGCCGGGAGATAACACCAGAAAAATCACCAACACAACTCGATCCTCCGGCGGAGAACACCGGCAGTGGACGAGAGCAGAGCTAGTATCGCGGCCGAAACCCTTCGACCAGTTAGCCGGCGCGGAACCTCCAAGGCAGCGAGACGGGAAGGCGATCCCGGAGGCCTGTACCAATCGGAGGTGGCGGCGGCGGCGACCCAGGCCCCGATCGGACGATCGGGCGAGGGTTTTGGTGGGAATGGCGGAGGAGGGAAGGAGGAGAGAGAGAAGAGAGAGGGAGAAAGCGCGGAAGCGAGTGGGAGGAAGATGTTAAAAAAGGCAGAGGGGGAGTGAGGGAGAGAGAGCAGAAAACGAGGGAAGGGAGGGAAGTTATAGTTCGCACTCTCTCTTCAGATAGATATATATATATATATATGGAGAGAAGCCGCGGGAATTTTTAATGATTTCCGACGTGGCGTTGGCACAGCGTAGACCTCGTTGCCACCTCGACCGAGGACTATCCTACGTGTCACTTGCGAACCGTGACCTTAAGTGGAATCCCAGCAGGCCGACGGTCGTGATGCAGTCGGTCACCCCGGGAGATGGCTATTTTAAAAATCTTTTTTCCTGAAGTGGAATTATGTCAATTGGAGGGTTCTGATCTTTCTTTATATCTATTTGTTTTTTATTTTTATTTTGTTTGTGGGGTGGGGTTTCGAATCGGCGATTCGCGCCCTTTTTGGAGGCGTCGTCTCCTCGCCGAGTCGCCAATTATTTGCCGGGAAATAAACCCGAAGACCAGTTGACACGAGCGGCGATTCGCGCTGGCACGTGCCGAGTAGGGGCTGACGTACTTCGCCACGTCAGGAAAAGTCCATCTCGTCTTTTTTTTTTCTTCCATGTCTTCTCCGTGTTCCAAAATCCACCGTCCTTTTCTTTCCCGCGCTCGGCGCTGCGCACTGTAGTGTCGCCACGTTACGTCGTTGTCAACCAGCTGCATCAATCACCCAAGGTTAAAAAAGGGGTGGTATTTTTTTACATACGAAGGAAAAATTGTCGCAGCCGTGTTATTTTTTTACATAATACATATCTTGTGTGTGTATTTACTCTGTGAGTGTGAAGGTAGTTTTAGCATTTTGATTTGACTAGTATGTGTATTATTATCCGTGTTTGCATCTCAAGATTTGGTGTCGCTAGGGTGTGACAGCCACCTTCTCTGTCTCATATTCAACTCTTTCTGAGAGAATAAATATTTCAGGCTCTTATGATCAGAGTACACTATGAAAGTCTCTCCATAAAGGTAATGCCTCCAAATCTTTAGAGCAAAAATAATAGCTGCTAACTCCAAGTCATGAACAGGGTAATTCTCTTCGTGCTTCCTCAATTGTCTGGAAGAATAAGCTATCACCTTCCCTCGCTGCATCAACACACAGCCTAAGCCAATTCTTGAAGCATCGGTGTAGACTTCAAAATCTCCTTCTCCTAAAGGTAATGGCAATATCGGGGCAGTGGTAAAGTACTCCTTCAAGGTTTGAAAACTTTTCTCGCAATCCTCCGACCACTCGAATCGATTCTCCTTACAAGTTAATCTGGTCAAGGGTACTATAATCTTGGAGAAATCTTTAATGAACCTTCGGTAGTAACCTGCTAGGCCTAAGAAACTCTTGATCTCAGTTGCATTTACAGGCCTTTCCCAATTACGTACTGCCTCTACTTTAGAAGGGTCTACCGAAATTCCCTCTTTGGCAATAATATGCCCCAGAAAAGACACTTCTTGCAACCAGAACTCACATTTACTAAACTTGGCATATAACTGATGATCCTTTAGCACCTGTAATGTCATCTTCAAGTGCTCCTCATGCTCCTCCTTGCTCTTTGAGTATATAAGAATGTCACCAATAAATACCACAACCCATTGATCTAAGTAGGGTCGGAACACCTTGTTCATTAGCTGCATGAAGGCTGCAGGAGCATTTGTTAGTCCAAATGGCATTATTACAAATTCAAAATGCCCATACCCACTGCGGAACGCCTTTTTAAAAATATCCCCATCCTTTATCCTCAACTGGTGATACCCCGATCTGAGATCGATCTTCGAGAAATACTGGGCTCCAGATATCTAGTCAAATAGCTCGTCGATCCTTGGCAACGGACACTTGTTCTTCACAGTGAGCTGATTCAACTGGCGATAATCGATACATAGTCTCAACGAACCATCCTTCTTCCTTACAAAAAGTATAGGAGCACCCCACGGGAATGTGCTCGAGCGAATGAACCCTTTCTCAAGTAAGTCCAGCAATTGCTCCTTCAGTTCCCTTAACTCAACGGGGGACATACGGTACAGAGCTTTAGAAACAGGTGAAGCACCCGGATCTAAGTCAATGGAGAAAACCACCTCCCTTTCTGGGGGAAGACATGGTAGTGCCTTAGGAAATACTTCTAGAAAATCTCAGACAACTAGGATATCCCTCAACTCAACTTCCTTCTTATCGATCAAAGAGACCAAGGCCAAGAAGGCCTGACACCCTTTCCTTAACAACTTGTCTGCTCGGAGTGCCGAAATAAGTGGCACGGACTTAGATTGCCTAGAGCCAGAAAAGAAAAAACTCAGGGCATCCAGGGAAAGACACTGCACTTGATTTACAATGGACACTAGCTCCATGTCTAGCTAACCAATCCGCTCCTAGGATTACATCATAATCTTTCTCTTCATGCATACCAAAATAGTGGATAAATTACAATCATTAATCAAAACTTCACTAGAGGGAAAATAATATCTAATCTCTGACCCTGAACCAATGGCGGTTGATATCACAAGACAAGAATCCAATAATACCAATTTTGACAGATAAAGTTTTAGCAAATTTCTGAGATATAAATGAATGAGTAGCTCCCATGTCAAAAAGTACATATGATAGCTTGGAAAGTATAGTAAGGGTACCTTTGACAATACCTCCTTCCTCGGTAGCTTCGGTTTCAATTTTTGCATCTTGGAGGGCTTGGAGCCTGCCCTGCTGCTTTTGACTCCCTTGTGGCTTGCTAGAAGTCTCTTGCTCAGCGATGAGGGGACACTCAGGGATACGATGTTCTCTACTACCACATCGTAAATAGGCACCCAGCTTGCGCTAACACTCTTCCATCTTGTGACCTAGGCAGTCACAGTACCTACAGACTGCTTTGGATGTAGTAGTGCATCCTACCTTCTTATCACCTTCCTTCAATTTCTTGTCCTTTGAAAAACTCGACCCACTATTGGGCCTTTTCTTTCCATTAGTAGGTTTAAAATTCCTGGAGCTAGTAGTCTGCTCCTTGTCTTGACCTCTTATCTGGTCTGTCATCTCCATGGTGCACAAACATGTAGCAAAGAATCCAAAAATCCATGTAGTCTTTCATCTGATCTATACTTGTCTCTCACAAACTTTTCCCACTAGATATTGACTGTCTGCTAAACATGCATCATTCTAGCATCTATCCTTTCTACTATCATATTCAATTGCATAAAAGTGGCATTCATATTTCTGAACTGAGACATCAGAAGATTTACCAGTGAAGGGTGAATGTCAGAAACATTGGGAGCTGGTCCTTTAGATGTGGAGGCATAGAACTCAGGTGGAATTTGTGGCTCTTCAGGAGACAATGGTGTATGAATACCAAAAGCAGTCAAGGGTCCATGATAGGGTCCTTGATATGGCTCCTGTGCCACTGCAACCTCTACTCTTTGTTGTTCTTGCTGCTCATTTTGCTGCAGTTCTTCCAACCCTTGTTGCTCCTGGTGCTGCTTAACATGTGGCTGCTCCTCTGCATGCAGTTCTGCTTGCTCCTGTAGTTCTTCCTGCTCATGCATATCCAACTGCTTATTTTGCTGTTCTTGCAGCTATTCTTCCTCCATCTCTTCTTCTTGGTTTACATCATCTGTTTGTAGCTCTGGCTGCCCATCTACCTGCATCTCTGCCTGCTGTAAATCTAGTTGTTCTTCTTGCTGCTCTGATTGCAATTCAAGCTGTTGCTCTAGCTGTTCTACTAATTGATCAATTTGTTGTTCCAGCTGCTGCGCTGCTTCCATCTCAAATTATAGCTCTAGTTGTTCTGCCAGCTACTCTTCTTCCAGCTTCTTTAGCTGTTCTTCCAATTGTGGTTGTTCTTGTTGTTCAGTAGTCAGCTGTTCTTGATGTTCTTCTTGTTGTACACCTTGTTGCTGCTGTTGTGACTATTCAGACTCTTGTTGTTGTTCTTCTTCCTACTCTGGTTGTTGTTGCTGCACTGTCATTTGCTGTTCTAATTGTTCTGTTGACTCCTGATCTCGGGTTCTTACACCAGATGGCGTGAGCTTCATGAATTTTGTGATAAAATTATGTTATGCACATTCACTTTAGGGATTTCTTTAAAATTCTCATCCTCTAAAGGAACATTCCACTTCTTAAAAATTGCAGTGAGATGAGCTGTATAAGGCAAATGCCTTCTGGATTCCTTACAAGTCCCAATGATCTGAATCATCATTTCAGGTATACATACTTTGATTTCCTTAAACATGTAGTAGAAGATAAATCTCTATGATTCTGTCAACCTCACTCTACCTCCATCTTGTGGGGTGATTATCTTGGTGAGCATATGGTGCAGCAATCTCTTTAAAGGAGAGAACTTGTTTGTGTTGATGTTGGTTAGCCTAGTTTGTTTGTAATTATGTGGGTCACTTAGCTGATCTATTAGTATAGTGTAAGCTTCAAATTGATCATAATCAAAGTCCTTTTCAGACACACCCTCCTCCGGTATCCTAAAAATCTTATGAAGTGAGTGTTGAGACAATTCAATTTTGATTCCCTTAATACATGACCATATCCTAGATAGGTTTGAATGATATATCAAATTCTTGTAGAACTCAGTGACCAACCTAGGGTAGTAATATCTATGCTTACCTATGAACTTCTTCCAACCTTGGAATCTGATCAAACTCAATAACTCAGGATATTCATTAAGCATCTTCTGATCATGAAAGTCTACATGCGGAGGGAAGACAATCTTTGCAGACTCAACCACAGACTCTGCTTGCATAGATGAAGTATCAGAATCATTTTCCTCTTCAGCCAATCTGTGAGTGTCCTCCGCGACATAAGTCCGGCGCCTCTTTGCTGGTGCCTCAGACACCTTCTCTTTTCCTTTAATGAATTTCTCTACAATCTTGCCTGAAGCAGTCCCCTTATCATGCACTCGCTTGGATCTGCCTTCCTTGCAAGGTATTTCGATAGCTTTTTTCAATTGAACATCCATTGGTTGTTACTCCTTAGAAACCTTCCACTTCCCTTTGCTCTTGATAGCCGGAGAAGACATGGTTGATACGATAGAGGGAAACAGAGGCTAACAGCATGGATTAGAGGAAGATGGAGAGCAAGCATGGAGAAAGCAAGTTTACGTAAGGGATGAGAGAGCATGGACGACTCAGTTGCGTTGGTGCAAAGGGTTTTAAAAAAGAAGAAATCTCGACCTGGTGCGTTATAGGATCGATCCTTGACAAGCTATCTCAAATCTTGTGTTGCCATTTATCCTCCAGCATCCGGGAGCTCATGAAGTGGGCAGCTACGTACCTCAAATCTCACTCATTACGTTGTGAGAAACGGCTTTTTTCTCTTTCAAACATAGCATGATAGGAGGCACGATCCATGCATGTAAACTTCCATCTAATGAAGCTAATGTATATCGACTTTTCATGTGACGAAGACGGAGAGAGTACTTGATGGGGGTTGGTTAACTTAATTGGCTCACCTCGTCCTCGGTGCGTGGCGGCGTAGGGAGGGCCTGCCGGCTGAAGCGCTGCACGTTGTAGAGCTCCATGATGCGGTCGTAGTTCTCCCCCCACCATCTCTGTGCCTGCCACTTGTTGAACATCTCCCTACTGCACAAGCGTACGTGAACAGCACAGAAGTCTCCATGAAGAACAAGCTTTTGGGGGAGAGAGAGAGAGAGAGTGTGTGTGTGGTGGGGCATGAAGTACACTACCTGAACCGGATGCGCTTGAGGTCGTTGCCGCCGCTGGGGAGGGAGAGGAAGGTGATGTGGACGCCAGGCTCCACCTGGGCAACCCACTCTCTGGGCTCCCCGTCCTCCTCCAGCACCACATCGAACATCGCCCCCTCCTCCCCCGCCCTCTCCAGACCGGGGAACAACCGCCGCGCCCCGCTGGCGAACCGGGCGTCCGCCGACTCGGCGTCGACGCAGGTGAAGTCCCACCCGGGTGTGGAGTTGGTGCTGCCCCCCGCCCTCGTATACTGGTACTGGCCGGCCCCGCCCTCTCCCGCCTCCCACGCGGCGTCCATGCTTCCGCAGGGGCGGCTCTGCAGGCCGACCCCGACGCTCCCGCCCCTTCGGTAGTCGGCGGAGGAGGAGGAGGAGGAGGAGGCCCCTCCGGCGGAGGGCTTGCTCTGGCGGTAAGCACCGGAGAACTTGAGCACCATGTCCTTTATCTGTTGTTTGGCATCAAAGCAACGAGAGTTCATGGTGAGCAAGCAGAGAGGACCACCCCGTCGGTGCATGGCCACAGTTAGCCCCCTACGGCTTAATTTTTTTTTTAGTTACATCCTATAATTGTGTGCTTTGTTTCTTTCTAGGACCGGTCGATCGAGTATTTTTTATTTGGTCGAGCCAAAATCCGGACCCGGATAAAGTGCACAACGCGTAGGATTGTTGACCACTGGAAAAGGTACAGTTCAACATGTCGTCTTTTATCCTCTGTCAGCAAAACTTAAGCATCATGACTTAAAATTCGAATTTCGTATTTTTACAAAATCAACGTATTTCACATACAAAAATATATAGAGAGAGAGAGAAAAAAAACGATACAAAGTCAAAATAATTCGTCTGATTTAACAACATAATCATGATGTATGGAGTGTTACGTAGGCTGAACCTTAAACGCGGTATGATGCCTCTACAGATTCCATTTTTTTTTTCTGTTTTGGGGTTGTCACCCTGACTCGTGATCTGTACAAAACTGACAACAAGTGTTATGATGGGTCCCGTAACTCGTCACATCCAATATATCTCTTTTCACACGAGCGCTCCTTTTCAGGAAGACCCGATCCTCGTCTTATAATCAGCAATCCGCCCGCCCCCCCCCCCCCCCCCGGCTCCTCCCCCGGGCCACTGTCTCGAGTCTTGACCGCACCCAGCAGCAGAGGCAGCGCAGCAGCGAGGCCTTGCGGTTGCCAACCCACATTTATCTTTAACACGTTCAAATCGATCGGTGTGTCCCCCCGCCCCCTCCCCTCCTCTGCCTTGTTTAATTCGCCTGGTCTTCTCATATCCTAATCTGGGGAAGAGCCCCGGTACGGATGGTCCCCTACCACTCTCTCCCTCCCTCCCTTTCTCTCTTTCTCTCTGAGCCGCTGGCTGCTGCTTTCTGCATTAGCGAGGTGGGCTGTGAGAGACAGGTGTAGGGTGGGACAAGACGGGAGGCAATTATCAGGAGCAGCGCCAACCGGAATAGAAAAAAACCAGAGAATTATTGGCGGCGACGAGAGGGACACCGCGGAAGGGCAAGAAGGGCAGAGCAAAGCAAAAGAGACCGTGAAGAATTGCAAGCGCACGGCGCGCACTCGGCATGCAAAACGCAACAGCACGAAGAAGACGGTAGAAGGAGATCGCATCGATAGCATACAACCGGCAGGGAACACGGTACACCCGGATGACTGCCACCACATCTCGAACACGACCTCGACTGAGAAACAACAGAATCTGTAGACGGTTGATCAAATCTCTTTCGCTTTTTCTTATGACGAAAACCACTGCCTTGAGATTGCTGGAAGGGAGCACTACCGGCAGGAGAAAAAGTGGGAGAAAAAACTAAAGCAGATGGCTGGTGAGTCGGCTGATGTGGCACAATCGACGACACCATCCCAGTCTGAGTAAAACCACGAGTCCTCGCCAACTCTAACTCCAAAGTGACAGCAGCCTGATAAGCGGCATCTAGCTTAGCGACACGTGTAGCGAACAGTGGCAGGCTCAATTCTGCTCTGAGTCCGCGTAAAAACTGCTGAGTCCTCACAGTCTCATCGGCAAAGATATGCGGTGCATACCGGCCCAATTCAATGAATTTATCACGATATTTCAATACCAACATGTCACCCTGAGTCAGCTCTAGAAATTGATGCATCTTAGCTATCTTCAGGCAGGCTGGAGTGTAAGCACGCTCGAATGCAGTGGAACAAATATGCCCTTACACAGCAAATCTATAGCACGTCATCAGAGTCGATTTTGAGCAAGTTCAGTTCGGCTCGGTCCTCTACATCCTACCACATTTCAAAAATCTCCAATCACAAAAGCTAACGAGTACTAGCGAAGGCTGCAGATCCCTGCGCCTCTAAGGACTCAGTAACTGGTCGATGGTGTTCATTCCACTAAATCAAAATCACACATAAAGCGTACTGTCATCTGAATCTGCATACAATTCCCTTCAAACGCAGATAGGCACAACGTTTTCGGCGATGGGAAATCCTCAACCTACGAACTACGGTCTGCAGCAAATAACTCAAAAAGTTCTTAAGATACAAATAACTTCGACAAATATGAACTGTTCGTTACAAGCATTGTTATCGTCAATAAAACAAGGATGGAAGCATACACCATTAGCACATGTGATTCTCTGGCTAATGAACAGTGACTTATGGTCACCACTTTTTCCTGTCTGAACGTGACGATTATAAACCCAGGATCATCCCTCGCCATCCAACTCATTGCAGGAACCGTTACCTCACGTGTTCCATCTATGTGGATACGGTCACAAAACTGATGGGTGTGAGCACTGAACACTATCCTGCATAAAAGCAAAGCAACAGAGGAATCAGTCTTTCCTTTCTGGAGAATTTCTTTTTGGGGGGGCGGGAACGGAGCCTTCTAGATAAGTTTGATAAAACAAATAAACATGTGCAAAAGAGATATTAATGAAAAAGGACGATGTACGTTGACCAGGGTTAATAGAAAGTTTCCATGATGGAGGCCCGAGCTTAGCAGGTCGTGTACAACCCACCCCCCCAAAAGAAAAAGGTCAAAAAAAAACGAAGCAAAGAAGAAAGGTGTGGAAGTGCTCTGGACCAATTTCCAAGTTCATGTGGACGTTGTTCAAAGGGATAGAAACGGCGGAAGCATTTTGAGGACCAGGTTATATCATCCCCTGGACAGAGTTATTACTTCCTGATCAGCCAACCGATAACACCCCCAAAACAGGAGAGACATGATAAAAAGAAAGCTAAAACGACAGGATTGCATTATCCCTGATAGTCAAAATTAGTACTTCCTGATCAATCAACTGATAACAACAGAAACACAGGAGAGATACAAGTTTCATTTAGTGAGAACACCCAGGAACTATCAAATTGTTAATGACTAAATATAAGAAGATTCTTCGTCAGAGTTGAAGCCTTGCACATGGCCATTCGCTTACACAATTCATGAAACATGCAATGTATAGGTTGTAAAATAAGTTTCCTGGGGCAATGAATGACTTCTATAGATGATATATATCTAGCATGAACAGCAGGTATGAACAGTCAAGCATCCATCCTCGTCTACAGCTGTTCTACTTCATGAAGTCTGTCACGTAAGAAAAATGACCAGCTTCGGAAAAGTGAGATCCTTTGCCAAAGAGGTCAGCCTGGCTTGCATGTAACCTGCCTAGGAAATGAAGCTGCTTCAGCAAATGATGCAAAGATGGGAAGTTTCCCTTTTATCTTTCCTGAACCTTTAAAAAAAAAAATCTTTCCTGAACCCTTTATTATGTTTAACAGCTTGGCTTTCAAGATTTCTAAATGCTCTTCTAAATGCTGACTCGCTATTGTGATGTAACTCACCCCCCTCTCTCTCCTCTCACTCTCGCCATCTCACACACTCTCTCTCTCCTATTCTCTCTCGTTCTCTCACCCCTTCGGCTCCAGCTACAGACGGAGGCTACCGCGGGTGAGCTGACAACGTCGAGAGGCTGTTGAGATGCGTGCGGGTGTAACGAGCGGGGCGTGGCATTGGCGCGATCCCGAACGGTGGATTCAAAGCCGACGGTTGAGCTCGCGTTGTGGTTTTTGGCACAGTTTAGTCGCCTCGGTGCTCAATTTCTTCGGTGGAGATAGGGAGATGGATCCCCACTTCGTTTTGCACATTTACCCTATCTTTGTGAGTGGTTTGGTGCCCTATCGAGTAAGATAGGGCCAGTTTAGGGAAAACCATTATTTTTGGGGTTTGTAGGGTTCGTCGAAAAATGGTGACGATTTGCAGTATAATTACTGTCAAAATGACCATCGGGATGTCAGGATCCCGTACCCTCCAGTTTCGTGTCGATCGGTTGTCATTTGGGGCCGGTAGGAGTCCGAGAATCGCGGTGACCTGATTTGGGTAGATTCGTCGAAATTGCCCCGTTTTCACGATCGAATGTGTGCATGTGCCGTTTTTAGCTTCCATATGTCTTCTGTGGTCGTGTGCGACTATTTCCCCTGCGTTTCGATGTGAATGGGGCGTGGAATAGGCCAATTCGGCCATTCCACTGTTCTGCTCACCGATTTGGTGTACCGGTCGTTCCAGTGACCGTCACACATGTGACGATCCCACGATAGACCGTTACACTCGTTGCTCGTTTTGGGTTCTTCGAGGCTAGGTCAGTGTGATGGACTAGCATAGGATCATCACACGACTGTAACGCGCCAATGGAGGTGCGTTACGGTCTAGTCATCCTTGAAGACTGTGTCGATTGCTCCTCGTTGACCCTATCGGTCGCTCCTTGTAGACCATGTCGATCAGCTGGCCCTAGCGGACTGCTCCTTATGCATCAGAGTCTGGTGACGCACCTCACTGAGACCGTCATGTTTCGTTTGTCTGTGTTTGGACTAGCTATATCAGTTGGCCATAATGGACCAGCCTTCATATGCCAAGGTGTGTAACGTGCCTGGCTGGGTGTGTTACAGCATCTGGGTTTTAGTTTTAGGCCTGTTCGCCCTGATGCCCCTGCCTTGGTGTGTCAGAGCTGTGTAACACGCCTATAGTAGGTCGTTACATCGTTCGAGTGTAGGTTTTAGGTCTGTTTGCCTTGACGCCCTTGCCTTGCTGCATCAGAGCTGTGTAACGCGCCTATAGAGGTGCGTTACAGTCTTCTTATTGGTCGTGATGGCCGTTGTTCTGTTCTGTGTCTGTTGGTGAGTTGGTCTATCTTAGGTTTGTGTTCTAGGGCAGTGTCTGTGTGTCGGTGATTTTTGTATCGGTCGGTTCAGGTGACTGGGTGCGGTCCCTTCCCTGACTGCGATAGTCCCCTAACAACTCAATCTAGAACTGCCAGCATCCTTGTCTCTGGTCGCATAGCGGCTGTCCCTTGACTGTCAGGTTCACCTAGCGATTGAGTGGTGGTTCGCTTTTCCCAGAGTGTCATCTTCTCTGCTTGTGTATTACTGTGTGTGTGTTTGTGTGTGTGTGTGTGTGTTGTGTCTGGTTCTGGTCAGCCCGGTGAGACCAGGGGTTGACGGATGACCTTGTTTGTGTCTCGACGGTTCTGTCCAGCTCGAGACAGTGTTCTAGATGCCTAGGGGTACTGTCCTATCTCGGTTGCATATCCTGGTGTGCCGAGGGTTCTTGGTGTCCCCTCGGATCTCCGTGAGTCATTTCCTGTGAAGCGCTGTTTCCTCTGGCTTAAGATTAGACCCATTGGCGGCTTGTTCCACTATTAGTGATGATCTTGCCCTTGAGTCATCTGACTCAAGGATCGTTACGTGAGTAGGTCTAGTTGCCTTGTCCTGAGTAGTCGGCAGTGGATGTGCTGCCATTGGTGCTTCGGAGTACGCGCGACAGTGCTCTCTTGCCTGTCTATGCTTTTACACCTGTGTTTTGAGTCTCCGTGTCTTATGAGCCTTCACTAGTTGTAGCCTTACGTCACGTTACGGCGTGACAGCCTTTGCGGTAGGCGATGTACCTATCAAGCTGTGTTCATATAACTACAACCGTAGTCGAATCATCATCATGGGCGCATCAGATATTCAACATCTGGGTATCGGAACGGATCAGAGTATTTCGTTCATTGGAGCGTCTACTCCTGCAGCGAATACGTTTGATGCATCCGGGATCATGTTGTCATATGGTCCCGGATTGGTACTCACTACAGTTAGGGATCTTTGGGCTGTACAGCCTTTGCTTGCGCCAGTAAAGTATATTTCAGTCATTGAAGAATTCATGGCGCCGCAGGATAGGTAATGGCTAGCGAAGCAACGCAGCAACCGGTAAACCTGACGGTAACCGCTACAGGTGCGCCTATTCGGGCGGGATCGTATCCAGGACCATATCGGATCATTAACCAGTCGCTAAGCGCTACTATCTGGGTTTCTGATAACCCCTCGTGCGCTCCTAACGCTGGCACTAGCGTATCCCCTGGCACATCACTACAATGGGTCAAATCCGGGGACCTGTACATCATTCTGGGGAATGATGCCGAAACCCTGCTAGCAGGTAGCGCTGACGTAATCCTCAGCTATGACGTTAGCGATTGGCAACCTAATCCGGTAGCTATCGCAACCGCTGTCCTGAATAGCGGTATCATCGTTGTAGACAACCCAGCTATTCTAATGAATAACACTCTAGTTGCGGGAGGTTCGCACTCCCAAACGTTCGACGTTAGTAGATATAATAGTTTGTATGTACAGATAACAAGTAGCGGCGTTAATAGTGTATGTCAAATATGGTGGGACGCTACCCTCCCCTCAGGCACTAACTACATGGGTGCGATACCGTTAGTATTCGGCGGTCAAGTATCTACTTGGCGCGCACAAGTGCCTGTACAGGGTAAATACTTCACTGTCTACAGTCAATCGGGCGGTCCGTTAGACGTAACAGTAGTAGCGAGCTACCGACAGGTTGATGGATATAGACAGTATCCCGCTCAGGTGACCTATCAAGCCTCCGCATCTAACGTTAACGTGAATGCTGGTAGTACCATTAACGTACTGTATATCCCTCCGTGGATAGGCACAATGTGGCTAGACCTGTCATTAAGCGGCGTTGTTACTAATGCTGCAACACGAGTAAGTTTGGATACCGCTGTCACTGCGGTACGTATCTACTCATCCCCCCTACTAGTTACTGCTGACAATAGCGGTTTTACATTTGATGGTACTAATACCACTAAGCAATGGGAATTTCCTATGTGGGGTGAAGCAGTCAACGTCAATGTTCGTAACAGTGACGCTGCCGCAAGAAACGTAACATCACTCGCAACTCCAAGAAACACAGGACCATGACTACAGTAACATTCCATCCACGTTCCGAATCCGGTCTAGCTCCGGTACCGACTAGCAATAACGGCGGTCTTAGACCTAAGCTGCATTTGCCTTGCGAGTATGCGGCGGTTCACTATCAGGGAGTAGATCCGTATTTCTTCCCTAAGACAGACGCAGATGTAGTCAAGCATGTTAAGCGAGTGCAAGAGGTTGCGCTTGCTAGCGGTAAGAGCTATGAGTACAGCTATCTGATTCCGCCTAGGGTGGATGTAGCGCAAGTATGGGAGTATGCTGGTAAATATAGGTGTGCTGGTAGTGCGGGAGAAAATGATATTGCATTTAGTATCCAATTCTGCAATGGCGTGGGTCAGGCGCTTACTACCATGCAGATTGAAGCGTTCCGCTGGTTGATGGCCGCTCTGATCATGGATGGCGCATTGCCTACCGATATCGTCCCGACTAAGCATAGGCTTATGCCTGACGCAGCTACCGCTTGTCCCGGATTCGCTATTGAAGATGATTGGAATAAGCTACTCACTCCGTGGATTCCGCCGGAATACAAGCCTAACAAATGGAAGGATTCTAATATGATTGTCAATTTTGGTGAGGAAGGGAAGCCAGGATGGGCCGCTTGCGAGTCCACCGGTCCGCATACACGTTGGCTTAAGAATGGCAATACGTATGCCGCAATCAAGAGCGTAGGCGCACCTATCATCACACTGCCAGACGAGACACAGCAGCTTGCGTACCTGTCCACTACTCGCACGGTAGGCGAAGCGCCAACGGTCCTGAGCACGAAGGTGCGAGCCATCTGGACCGAACGCCAACAAAAATTTAGAAAGAAAACATAAATGCAAGGGAAAAGGAATTACTCAAATACTACTAATTTATTCATAAATGAGAAATAATGGTTTACAAGTACCAACTGACAACTTACATAATGACTCAAACTGAAAGCTAAATAAAAACAAAGATTTCAATACTGCAAGAACTAACAACAACAGACTCTTTTAAGGACAACATATAGCCATTACAAGACATCACTAATGCGAAGACCGCCACTAGGTCCATCCTCTAAATGGTTCACTCCAGGGTCTTCACTCTTGCCCATCCCTATCCATTTGCGTATCATCATCAGACTTACCTGAAAAGAGGGGACAACTAGGTGAGCGAAAGCTCAGTAGGCAATAGTAGGTAAAATTTAAGTAATTAACCAATTAATAGTGCCATGCGAATATAGAGTGATAAAATAAAGCTAACAACAGCAATGAGGGAAAATTCAAAGTGAACAGTAGAATTAAGGAGAATAGAGATGTATCCTTTCCATGTGTTGGCTGATCAAGCACGCAAGTAACAGGTCATGTGGAGATAGAATTCCATGTAGGAATCAAGTATCTTGTAGAAGTGAAAATGAATGTCATAGATAACATGCTAGCAAGCACTCGGTGCAATACCTCACCAAGTCATTACAACTCCTCGGGGCACTAGTATTTTTCGGGCACTCCTCCTAGGACCAGACCAGGCCCTTATGATATGTTGGCATTGATTTGGTGGATCCAAGATCTCAAGTAACCATCTTAGACATTCATTGGAATCGGCTAGGAATTCCAAGGTTAAGCTATGTAACTTACCATCTATAATCAAGTGAAGTTTCAATAATTTGGAAATGACATCAAGAGATCATGGCTTGCAAAAGAAGTACAATCAGGACTGGTTGCAGCACAAGCCATCCTTGACTTGGCCATTGAAGCACACAAGAAATCAAGAAAAACAAGCTCTAGACCGCTTGCAGTCACGCATGGGTCGTAAAAGGTCAAAATTAGTCTATGATGGACCGCCAGGGTCGATACTGGGCCAAAAGAAAAGAAGCCCAGTGTTGAAGAGTGAAAATGGTCCCTAATGGGCCGCATCAAGAGAAGAATGGTCCTCACTGGGCCGTTTCTTGGCAGAAAAGGTTTTTGGTGGGCCGCCTCTAGGTGGGGTGCAGAAGATTAAGGCAGTTGACTTATCGGGCTCCTAGTCTACCTGAGACATGATGGAACCAAACTGGGGTCCAGCTCATACATCCCAGATCGAACCCGAGACTTTAGGCCAATGCATGATGGGGCTAGGTCGACTGGAAATCAAGGGAAAGTCGACTAGCAAAAAGGCACACAGGCCAGGCAAAAATGGTCTCAATAGGGCCGCTTGAAATATACAGGCGGACCACATCTGGCCACAACTAGAGGGTAGCGGTCCCAGAAGGGCTGCATTTAACCAAACAGACCCAATTTCTGGCTATAAAAATAAGTGGTCTAATTGAGTCGATAGGTACAGGGTTTGGGGGTACAATCTGTCCGACATCCTAGTGGGAATCCCAAGCTCGCAGGGTCTTACAGAGATCTTATAATAGAGGTCCTAATCTGACGGAAGGAATATCTGGCAGAGAGTTCCAACTATTACATGATTAAAGGTTATGAAACATCAGAAAATGAGAGAATAGTGGTCAGCCAGCACCACCAGTGTGGAGTGACTATCAAAAAACCTAATAATTTTTTCCACAATATCAATTAATATTGAAGTAATAGTTTCATTGAAGTGTATTATATGTGACAACAGGAATAATAATTAAGATCTGATTGTGGACGATCACAGTTAAATCGAGCATCGCAATGTTCCATATAATCCACTTAGTTAGTGTGTTTCTACCCTACACATGCTGTCCAAACAAGGTGAACACAATTAATAAAATAGTTATTTGAATATAATCTGTGCGTAAAAGATGGTCTATCACGTAGCCGCTAGCATTTAGAAGCGATCAGGAACTGGCCGCAACCCATCCCTTCACAGTCTGTCGCGAGGCCGCCAGCATGTAACGAGTTTCAAAAGTTTAAAAGAGAGAAAAGGGTCTGTCGCGAGGCCGCCTAGGGTCAGAGGTGCTTCCTGGTGCGACTGCAACCAGGACGCCACGTCTGGCTTCCGGCGATAGAGCTAAAATGTTAATACTTAAATAGTGCCTTCATGTTGATGCGAAGATACCTACTGGGCAAGTGTGCTCATAACTTATTTCTAATCTTTTCCAGGAGATGAAAGTAATTCGAATTCGGATTCAGACTATACGAGTGGTGGGTCCGAGAGTGAATGAAAGTCATATCAATATGAGAGTAAAGACTTATGAGTCTTTATTATCTAGATTGAGTCTATGTACTTTTCTGATTTATTGAGTCTAGCAATTCTGTTAAAGGATGAATTAGTGATTGTAATTTGACTATTATGATTATCAATGGAATAGAAGTTGAATTTGAGTAAATACTTGTGCAATTGTATCTTATGTGTGTGATTGTTCTACGCTCTGATCATGCTCCCTTGCGTGAGGCTTACCATGCCGGCTGTTCACGTCTCCCCGAGCGAGTCTTCCGCTGTAAATAAAGGCTCGGGGCGTGACACCCAAGCATTAAAGAAGTGAAGCGGACCTACAGTCCACAGATTCCTAGGGAGACGAGTGTGATGAAGATCTGCTAGCGTCTTGTAAATCAAGCATAATGCGACAGGACAGAGAGATAGCTTCACGCCCCGCACCATCAAGCATGCTGGGTATATAGCCTCAGGGCAAATCACCGTCTCGCCCCCCTGCGGGAGAGCTAATGTACACAACCAATATGTCAGATAGGTTGCATAGTGCATGATAGGGTCTACTCCCACGGGGTTTGGGCCGCTTCGTCGCCCTTTTTGAAGAGAAGGGGACAGATGAGTCTTTCTGTGGGCCTGCTTCTTCAGCCCAATCAGAGTTGCTGCGATGGAGGGAAAGTCCTTGTACTTTTCATCTACTCTAAAAAAATACTCCAGCCACAGCCCCAATCGCACCCGCTTCCTTTTCTTGTGTGAACAGGTGTGGAAAGAAGAAGTTTTTGGGACTTCCTAAATGGACAACCACAAAGTCTGATACACTTTCATGAGGTATCGATATGCATACCCAAGATAATATCAGCCTTCACTATCAGTACGGTCTTTGAGCCAATCCGGCCAGCATACTTCTTCGTATGGTTCACCGTCAATAGGGAGACCGGACCGTTGATGCAAACTCCATAAGTCCAAAGAAGTCTCCCCTTCCATTGTGTAAAAGGTGTTGTACTTTGGGCAAAACACCTCCATCATGTCGTTGCACAAGACTTTTGAAATTGGGTACCCGAAGCGAGAACCATTAATACTTTGATATACTCTGGCTCTCATCAAAATGGGACCATAATACTGAAGCACGTATTCCGTAAACTCAACAGCTCCGTCCCGAAAGGCATGGACGTCAGTGGCTTTAAAGTCCGCGAACCAGCGAACATCGATCTGATGTTTGAACTTGAACGCTAAACAGTCCAAGAGGAATAGTTCTTCTCTGAACCACCACTTCGACGAGACCAAAAAAAGGCTGAACATGTGCTTCTCTTTGTGAAGATTTTCCACGGATAAATCCCACTTAGCGGGAGTAAATTTTGGGGCCCGAGTTAGCAATCCTTGAGCCAGAGTTAATTCCAGTACACCGGTGATGGCTCCCCACTCACAAGTTTCCCCTGGAAGATGAATCGGCTCGCTCCTTACTACCGAGTCAATCACGCTATCTCGACCCAAGAATTTACTGTGCTCTGCCACCCGAATAGCTAGAATGTCTCGCTTCCCTATGAGATTGAAGGGGTCAAGGAAAAGCATTAAGTGCTTATCTTTTGGAAAATCTATCTTATAGCCCTGGCCTCGTTCAAATGAAAACTGGCCTCTGTAAGAAAGAGTCAGCCATTCGACATCCATGGAGTCCGTCTCTGAGTCGGAAGATTCTGACGCCGGCCGAGTTATCTTCCGCACTCGTGGCGTGACAGTCAAGGTGAAGCTAAGGGAGATGGCAATGTTTAGAAGAGAAGGGGATGGTGATGAAGGAGATATTAACTAAGGCTACTTAGGTGAGATAGAAGAAGAAGAAGAAGAAGGCTTTAAAACGTAACTAGTAAAAATTAGAGATAGAGCATTGAAATGTTGAACATAACTTAAAAATCAAAAGGAATTAGAAGATGACAAAGAAGAAAAAATTGTAGAGGATAGAGAGATGAACAACTTTTATGAAAGGAGCAAGACAAGAAAAGGGACGAGACCTACATCCACCCCACACTCAAACCTGAGTGTGGCTTCTACTAACATATAGCTTGACTGCTGATCCATAGCTTTGGGGATGAATCTTGACAACCACTGACTAACAGCTTGATCCGCTGGGCCTCACAGCTTGCTAACAATTGAGCACCACAGCTTGTTGTCCGAGGAACAAATCCTCACCGCTGAGCGTCACAGCTTGCTCCACTGACTAACAGCTTGAAGGACAATGAAGGAAGAAAAATACAAAATGATTGAAAACAAGAAATTGATATAGCAATAAAAATAAGGTAGCTCAAAGATGAGCAAACGATTCTAGATTTGATCTAGAAATCGTGACTGCAGTAGCTCTCCCTTCTCCTCCTTTTTTGATGCTTTGTTTTGAACCTTCTTCACCAATCTTCAACTAACTCTCACACTCTTCACTTTTCTCTCAGACACTTCTCACTACACTCAATTTTGGCTTCGCTACTTTTCTCTTCTTCTGTCGTTTCTTTTCTTCTATCTGTCTCGATTGCTAGCGACTTCTCAGAGATCCTCCTTTTTATATCAGCGAGCCAGATGATGCGGACCATACACAGTTTTGCTCCGACACGTGGAGTGAGAATTCCCGCCAATGACATTCTCAGAAAAGTAGCTTGAGTTGGTCCACGTGTCAGATGTTGAGGATAGGGTGAGACCACATGGCTGATCAGTCTTGGAGAGCAAGCCGCCTTGGATCACGTGTTTCATTAACTTGAATCTTAGATCACGTGCCCACTTGAGTCTCTGCTATTCTCAGTCCATTAGGTGTTTGACTGAATCCTGTCAGTAAGAGATAAGACATTACATCAAACAACTTTTTCATCATCGTTGCTCAGGAGAGTGCATGCTTAGACAATTTTAGAGAAATTAGATGCTCAGACCAAAGTGGTTTATGATTATGCAAATCCCTTAAAGTATGGACTTGATGCATAGACTTGGTGACCTAAATCTACATGTGCATCGAGCCTGGTCTCTACATGTACACAGACCTAGATGCTTCATCTGCATAGAGCCTAGATATGCACAGACCTATATGTGCATAGACTCTACATGTGCATAGACATGCATATGCACCGACTCTATATATGCGTAGACCTTAGACTCTATATGTGCACAGACCAAGTACATCATACTAAAGAATATGCATCGACCTTGTAGAGTATGTTGTAATACGTGCATCGACTTGTAGAACATGCTGCAAAATATGCATCGACCTGAAGTGCATAAAACTAGCATGAGGGTTGGCCTTATAGAATGAGTGTAAGGATCTGCATCGACCTTGCCTTACACAAGATGCAATGTGCATCGACCTTGCCTTACACAAAGTACAATGTGCATTGACCTTACTTTACACAAGGTACAATGTGCATCGACCTTGCTTTACTTAAGGTACAATGTGCATCGACCTTACTTTACGCAAGATACAATGTGCATCAACCTGATACGCTATTGGTGTATATATGCATCAACCTGTGTGACTTCATGCAAGAACATACATCGACCTTATTTTCAATGTAGTATAAGGATGCCTCGACCTGAATGGATGAAGACATATGCATGCATCGACCTAACAGACATAATATGAAAATGTGCACTAACCAAATGTAAAGAAGGTGTGAATGTGCATCGACCTTATCTAATTACGACCTGAACAAGCATCGACCTTAATGACTAAGTGCCTATATGTGCATCGACCTGAGTTTTGACACTTAGACAAATAAATAGCTTGTTCAATGTGAGAGATTCTTATGCAGTTCAGTCCCAACATGATTCATAGAGTGTCAACATTAAAACCAGGGTTCCAACAGGTCCTCACTTGGACATCATGTCCGATTCTGATTCTCACGCTAACTCTACCCTCTCAGGGGAGCATAGTGAAACCAAACAGCAAGACTCCACAATCCTCAGTCCACATCAACTCTAGACTTTTACTTATAGTGAATTCCTCCCATGCTGCCCAGAAGGCCAAGATTCTCATTCGACGACATCACTCTTGGGACCTCCGTACCTAGGGATCGTCCATTATACAGTCTCATCGAATCCTTCATCTCAATTATTCCAATGAACGCCTGTCATTCCCAGCTCTACTCTCACCATAGAGCCACATTACATAACCTTAGCGAATCAGGGCACATATCTTCAAGGCAAACAAGTGTTGTATTTCTACCACAGAAGTCTGGTCAATGACGTGCCAATCTACATGGATCTTCAGACTTGCCCAACTACCAGACTCAACTAGGCCCCCTTCTAGGTGTTATCATAGCCGACCACTCAGCTAGCCTCATTAACCGCTCACCGATACCAACTGGGACCCACAAATCTTTCCTCTGAATTCACTTTTATTGGATCCCAATTCTATCTTGAGGACACAACTTCCAACACCAGTCGAGCACCTAGCTGACCGACTTTGATCACCGCGTGCTCGTCCTCTATCAGGCTATTTCCTTTCCAACCCCCAACTGGGTTCACCACCAAATACTGGGCATCGATTTCATTGGATGAATAGGGTACTCATCCGGCACACTTGCCGTTATATATTTCCCCAAGTCTCTATTCTGCCCGTGCCATAGACCACAATGCCTCAAGTAATGGCACGATAATCGACATGGCTTACACAACCAAAAATAATCTTATACCGAGGAAATAACCCTCTCTATTGGCCAGAATCCTACGACACTCTACCAAATCTTTGAAATCCTTCTGTTTCCTGTCATCACTACAATCCTGGACCTGTGGGTTAGGGGCCCACCACGCATTCGCTGCGCACTCTACACAAAACACACAATCATCACAAACAACTCGGGATCCGCCATCCTGACATTTCCCAACTCAACTGAGTAACTCCAAAAAATAGGGTGAGGAATGCTTAAATACCTCGAACCCAGAGCATCAACTCTCTCTCCTGATCTGGCAATCCTATTGCAACTCCGCAGGCTCTGATCCATAACGCATCAGAGATCACGACACCAGCCATGAATTCTTGCACACATAGCCCAGCTGGCACTCATCTTTCCATAATAATGCCAGCGCACCCTTACGCATCAAGGGGAGGGCATAACTTCACACAGGCAGCCATACTGCCAAGATGCAGAGCATAGCTCTTATGAATTCCTTGGGATACACGTGGAGACCAACCTGATGCGGGACGCTAGCGAGCTAAGACTCTACGTGACTATAAAGCTAATGGACAACTAAGACCAGCAATAACGTAATAGGTCGAATGGTGTAGACTTGACACCTACAACTCCCACAAGGAGTATCATGCCAAATAACAAGAAACTCAAGCTCACAGGCATCCCAAGAGTGGGAAGCGCGCCGAAATCGACAGGGTCTAGGGTGGTCAACTCCACACTCACGACTTGGACGAGTCACGGGACGGTCACACTCTCTCACTGTGGTAGTGATATAAATATGATAATGGGCTAAGGACCTAGCAAGCACACAAGCAGCAGCTTCAAGAGAATATACTAGACTAGCAAGCAAACTAGCAAGGAAAGCGGGCGTGTACCTCCATGCTTGGGGCATGGGGAAGAAGCTCGGCCAAGTCACACGATGCCCAATACAAAGCTAAATAGATACAACCCAAACAATGATGTAAAAGGCTACACAGTGATCCGGGGTCGTGAGATGTGGGGTGACGGGTCCCAGGTCGATGAAGCTCGTCGTCCATGTGTACCACTGCGAACTGATCATACAGAGCTGCAACCACAGACTAGAATAGATCTAGCAGTAAGGAAGGTGAGTCCCGGTCTCCAATGATGGAGCAACGGTCCCTAGAGGTGGGCAGCAGTGCACGACGACTGCTCTGGAAGAAGGTGGAAGCCGACGGCGCTGATGTGGTCATCTGGTGTGGTCTCGAACAGTGGGTAGACCACTGACCGATCGATGCTGGTATAGGTGAATAGCAGGAAGATGGGGCTGGAACGTGACCCTCTGCTCGTCCGTTGTTCACAAAATTTGGCGTGGACGCTGGTGGGGACATCCTAGGGATGCCCGTGGAATATCAGCTGCAGTCGAGCACCGGGGAGGTCGGGGTAAATTTTGGAGCAGACCACTGCGCATTCTGGCTTGTCTGCTGGCAGCAGGACAAAGGGCAGAAGAAAGGGGAGGAATCGGGGCTTCCGGGTGGCTTTTAGGGCAGGGTTTTCTCTGGTGAACAGGTGAGGGTCGTGGGAAGGTTGGGGAGAAGTGGCGGGATAGCATGCAGTGGGGTTTTTGGACGTGGGAGGTGAAGACAGAGGTGGCTTAGTTTTGTAGATCAGTGTAGATAGAACTAAGAGCACGAATGGAGGACAGGGTAAGCAGGCAAAATGGGCTCAGAAAAATGTAGGAAAATTATGGGGGAAGGGTTTGGACATGGAGAAGAAGTGTTCAAAATTTAAAGGCATTTGTGGAGGTTTTGGGGGACATCCCTTTGTAGGGGTTTGGGCTCTATCTCTGTAGACTTGCATAGAGATAGTCTGCATGGGTAAGAGGGCTAAGAAGGGATCTTCGGCCACAGTTCGAATTAAGGCGTGGGATTTTATGTGGACATGGGGGACATGTGGAGGAATAAAATCTCTGAAGGGGTGGAGGCAATCAGAGGATGGGAAGGGGGCGTGCCAACCTAATCTTCACAGCTCTATTCTGCAGATAGACAACCAGGGAGGCGCATAGGGCAGCAGGGATCTATCTCCTCCACGCTTGCAGCACGGCCACGATCCCTTCTTTTCACAGTGACATAGGGATTCACTAGGGAGACCCTTTGTCACCCCTCTTATTTCTCTTAGTGGCATAGATCAATCTTCAAAATGAATGTGAAGAAAGATAAAATAACAAGATACTCAAGAATAGTATTGCTAGACTGGAGAAATTAGGGTCAAGACACCATCTGCAATCACGGCGTGCGAGATAGAGCTATCGTCCCCAAGCTTTTCCAACCCAATGCCCTATCCAATGATTAAACATGTGCACTTAGATCATCCTCATTTTTATTTAGGGCAACATCAGATCCTAGAACACATGAATGACCAGCTGGTTCTCGAGATAATATGGCATAGATAACATATAGCAATGCATTAAGGGATAAGGGATCGAAATATAATACCTGACTTACCTATTTAGCAAGTGGATGACAATGTGATGATATTCATGATCTTGCTGAGAGGGTTAGCCCTCAATAATGATAAACAAGGATAACCATTCAAAAAATGTGCTTGATAAAATAAAGCTAGCAAGACATTCAAGCAAGCATTAAATGGACTCTCCAAGGGGCATTAGGAGAATATAACGGACTTATGTGGGTCCATTATGGTTCACCATTTCAAAATTTTTCAAATGAATGTCCCAGTTTCCTGACGGACTAGGGCTAGCGCGTTATGATAAAGGTAACAGACCAACGACAGACTGTTATAGTTTCTGGGTTGTTAAAAAAATAAACAGAGCCCTTAATACGCTCATTTGTTTAAGCCACATTCAAAACCCCAACATCATTCACCCTAAACCCTTCCCAAAATCGAGTGCCCAAAACCTCACCCGCCACTGGTGATGAGCTTATCCGGCCATCATGACACGAGAGAAAGGGGAGAAGAGGAAGGCTATTAGGAAGATGAAAGCTAAGTTGGATAGGGAGGAGACTCCCCCGACGGCGAGCTTACCGGAGGAAGGGGAGATGGCGGCGGCGGTGGCTCGAACGGAGGAAAGGGAGGCCCCATTGGCCACAGAGGAAACTAGAGGAGGAGAAGAGCATGCTGAAGAAGCCATCGGTGGCGAGGAGGAGCCCATTGTGCCAGAGAGGAAGAAGCGCGGCCAAGACCCGGAGGTAAGCCAACTCACCCCAAAACCCCATTTTTTCAATTTTAATCTTGATGCATGTGTGATTGAAGGGAAGGAAATGGGTCAGGGGACCGATTGGGGTGATTTGTAGGCCTTATTGGCCATTCCCAAGGGTTGAAGGATCGAAGAAGATGACACCGAACGCAGGGGAACATAATGGTCACTCCAGTGACCATTATGCTCCCTAACGTGCCAGTACCGATGCGTCAAGGGAACCAGAACAAGAAATGCAATTTTTTGGGTTTTGCTATTCAGATTTTTTTGTTGTTTTGTTTATGACAAATGCAATGCAACGTGACTAAAAGACTGACTTATGACTCTAAATGTGTGCAGGGGAAAAGGAGAACAAGAATCACGTGGCTCCAAGTACGGACGGTCTACTTGGCATTGCCAGAATATCAGCGGGAGAGATTGGCTGCCATGGGCTTTGGGGAAGTCCTTAGCATTGAAGTGACTAGAGTGGACACAGCCCTCTTGTATGCACTGCACATGAGGTGGGATCCTATTAGTCGGGTCTTCATCTTCCCATGGGGGCACATGATCCCGACACTAGAAGATATGGCATGGATTAGTGGCTTGAGAGTGCATGGGAAGGCAGTGATCGGATGGAGTTATGTTGACTCCACGGAGCTAGCCCAGGAGCTGCTAGGGCTGGACTTGATGAGGCCGGGGCATCCGTCATCCCAATTATCATGATCAGTGCTGCAAGAGAGCCTGGGACTTCAGGGGGCGGCAATAGCAGTCAGAGAACTACCCGAGCAGCATATCGACCGGGTGACCGAGCAGGTGCGCCCGAGCATGGCGGCAGAGGCAGGACCGGAGGGAGATAGAGTGATGCGCCGCTTCCTAATGCTGTTGTTTGGGAAGCTCTTGTTCGCGACTTGAGCCGATGTAATCAGCTGTAGGCTCCTACCATTGCTAGAGGATCTGAGCAGAGTGGGCAGATATGCATGGGGAGCGGCTGTCCTGGCCTTCCTATTTGATTCGCTCAGTGCTACTGATCGGGTAACCATGCTAGGTAGCCTCTCACCTTTTTTACAGGTAAATGCCATTAAATGCTTTTAAGTGCTATATGCTGACACATGATCTTTTTAATGCAGATTTGGGCCCACCCCCCACCTACACACACACACGAACCGGTGGCCGCCTCCTGCGGGCGCACGGCGGCCGGCGAGGCGGGATGGCCAGGGCCTCCAAGCTCCGCGTGCTACTCTCCACTCCGTTCCCCCGCCTGTGCCCGTGGGCTGCCTCCTCCTTCCGCGTCGGTCGGCCTCCCCAGTCTCCGATGACCTCGCTTCCCGAGGCCTTGGGCGCGCCGCGCCGCTTTCCGTCCTCTTGCTCCCAACCTTGGCATGGGCTTCCGCCGAGTGTGGGAAGGCAGATGCACAATCAAGCCAGCGTCAGGGTGGACTCTGGCGAATCGTCTGTCTCTCCCACGGGTCAGAAGTTGTCGTTCCATCCGTGGCCGGAGTGGTTGAAGCTGGTGGAGCATTTAACTGCCGGTGGCTATGTCGACCGATGGGTACCGCCTGCACACGGAGAAGACGGTGACTCGTTCTGGGTTGCGGAGGAGCTGCCAGAGGACTTCAGAAGGCTAGCCGGCGTATGCCTGCTGTTTGCTCGCGAAAGACCGGACCTTTTGAGGTGATTTTCGGATCATATGATGAATTTTATCCGGCGTAAAGATGTATTTTTGGTCTGTTTGTCCATTACTGGGAGTTGATTTATAGTAAAAGTTCTGTTCGTTTAAATTTTATCCAAATTAAATGTTTGCTCATGCTAAGCGCTCGTTCTTATTTTCCTGATAAAAAATTTGCAGATCTCTATCTAAGAGGGATATCGAGGTTCTTGTGGAGAACGGATTGCCATTTTTGTTCAAGAATGGGTTGAATACGGTCAGACGGATGAAATCATTTGTAGGCGCTGACGGAAGTGAGGTACGTTTATCAAGTAAACAATTATCTTGCATCACTGAAAAATTCTATATTTTTTTATTATTTCTTCATAGAAGCTACTTAATTCGTGAAACTTAAATTGTACCCTTGCTTTACCATAAGAAAGATGAAATTGAGGGCTAGAGTTATATTTCTGGTCTCTAGATGTGGGGACTATTGAAGCTCTCGATTTGTGGCATTCCTGGCTAAAGCCAAATTCTATTCGTCAAATTGACTTTAGAATGAATGTCTGTTTGTAAGTTCTTGAATGTTAATGTCAATGGGCATGTAGCCTTCTTTTGCTGGAGCTAGAATAAAGGTAAGTTGGCATTTCCAATGCCTGCAGCAGGGACACCATGCTAGGAGATGTTGCCATTGCGGCAGTGTGGTTGGTCATATAGAAATGGAAACCTGCACAGCAGAAAAGAGACGTGAGGGCTGTAATGAATTACCTGGCCAAATGAAACAAGATGGTGGATGCACTCTTAGTTGAGATAGTGGAAAGAGAGTGGTCAAGACTTCACTGGATTCTGAGGTGTCAGGGACATTGATTGTGAAAGAAATTACTTGATGAGGAAATCTCAAAAGGTTTATTGTAGAACTATGACCTGTTCAAGCTTCATGGGAAGATGGACCTTATCTAGAGAGGATCTTGTTCTTATCAAGGAAGAAAAACTTGGGATTGGCACCCAGATTGGTTGGCCCTAAATCTACATGATCGGTCAATCTTATTCTGATCCAGGCTGGTCCTGCCTTGAATTATTGACCTGCCAAAGTTACATCTTCTAGTGCAGTTACTTTCAAGAAGAAAATTCAAATGAAGGGAGTTTGATATGTAACAATTAGAGAGTGATCATAAATCCATCATTTTGAAGACCAGTTGGGTGTTTGATAGGAGCTACAATTTCAGACTTGAGCAGTTTTGGTTCAGAGAGGCTGACGTTATGGAGACTGTCACAGGTGCTTGGAATGCCTAGAATGTGGGATTTTCTGCTATGGCTACTTTGGTGAGAAGACTGAAGCATACTGTGGGGGTTCTTTAGGCTTGAGGAGTTGATAAAACCCTTCTAGAGAGGGTAGCAAAGGACAGGATTCTTCAGCAACTTGAGAGCCTTCACTGTTTGGAGGAGGCATGTCTTATGGATGATGCGGACAGGACCTTTAGGGATATCTTGAGGACTAGTCTTACTCTCTAGAGAGGAGATCTACTGGAGGCAAAGATCGAGAAGTAGATAGATTAAAGACGGAGACAGGAATGCAACTTAGTTTCAGTGTATTGCTACTGGGAGGAGGATGGTCAATTCCATCTCTTACAAACGGGAAGGTGAGTGGTCGAAAATCTCGGCCATCCTCCCTTCCCACCACCCCAGGTAATCACGTCACCATTACCCTTTGTGATAGTTTCATTTAGAACAAATACTATCTGTCACCGTGCTATTGGCCCTTTATTTTCTTCTATTTTCGTGAGCTTCATTGTTTGAAGGACTTTGGCGTCGTGGGACTTCATAGGGCTCTTTGCCCTTGGCCGACCGAGGACGAGGAAGATGGGACCCTGCATTCTCCCTACTTGAAATCATCTCCTCGCGATCTCTACATCCTGTGAGGTTCAGATAAGCACCTCTGGCGATCACACATATTCGTAATTTCTAAAACTGTGCACTGTAGGTGGCTACGGTTTAGTTCGGAAGATCTCGTCCAACCACCAATTTTTCGGCGCCTACATATGGAGTCAACTCCTCTTCTTCATTTTCAACCTTTAAGCTTTTTCTTTGTCCAGACTCGAACCTCTCTTCACATAGCTTCTGGATGTGTATGTATATAATATCATCATGAGTAAAATATCATCAAAACCATATGAATCATAGTGTTGACATCATCAAAATCACAGGGACACAACATTGTGGACACCCAAAATTTGACATCCATAGGTTTCACACGACACACCTACACTGGGAGTATGATCGTCCCCGAGATGCACTGCTATGGGACCCACCTAGACAGCTCAGTGAAGAGGGCTATCAAGCATCAAAAGGCACGTTGTTAGTCGACAACTCACGCCCAAGTGGGTGAATTAAAATGATAGGAGGTTAAGGCATGCCTGAATAAACACACTACTACGAGTTTAGCCATTAGCAGCGAAGAGTATGACAGAGGGCTCGGGATTTTCGAGTCCTGAAGAAGAATTAACAATCTCGACGGCGAGGGACGTGCCGTCAACTCACGTCCCAATGGATGAAGTCTGTCTTGAGCTGCGAGGGAGTGAGGCCACCCTCCAACGGTACGCCTTGGCTCATTCACGAATTGTTTAAACGGTGGCCCCAAAAGGGACTTAATCGGTGCCCTCCCATGCGCTTAACCGGTGGCCCATTCAGACGTTAACCGGTGGCTCCCTTGCCCCCCTTAACCGGTGGGGCAGTTTTCTCAGCACTTGACCGGTGGCCTTGTTAAGGCATGCCCTTCCAAGGCGCTTAACCGGTGGCCCAAAAGGGACTTAATCGGTACCCTCCCATGCGCTTAACCGGTGGCCCATTCAGACGTTAACTGGTGGCTCCCTTGCCCCCTTTAACTGGTGGTAGGTTTAACCGGTGGGGCAGTTTTCTCGACACTTGACCGGTGGCCTTGTTAAGGCATTTAACTGGCGGATGGCCAGTGCATTTAAACGGTGGCTCCATCTGGGACTTAACCGGCAGCAACTCGCGGGACTTAACCGGTAGCAGCGCTCGTGAGACTTAACCGGCGGCTCTTTAGCCCTTTAATCGGTGTCCCCCGGCCCGTTTAACTGGTGACTTCCCAGCCCCCTTTAACTGGTGGGTTGCCTAACCACTTAACCAATGGTCTTGTTAAGCCATGTAACCGGTGGGCTGCTTGACCATTTAACCGGTGGGTCCTTCAAAATATTTAAACGGCTGGGGCTGCTCGACCATTTAACCGGTGGGCTGCTCGACCATTTAACCGGTGGGCTGCTCGCTTATTTAAACGGTGGTTGCGGTCTACTTAGCCGGAAACGGCCATGGGTGACCTTCCTCCACGACCGCTGGGCTTTACCCTTGGCCAGGGGTTCTTGCTCGGCAACGGGTCCTCCGTCCAACGCGCAACGGACGTGACAAGCCAGTACGACGTTGACACTTTCCTCATCCGGACAAGTCTCCAGCGACCTCCGCCTGTTGCAACGGTCTACCCACCCCCAAACAAGGGAAGCCGGCAGGTGGTGTACTATTTAAATTAACAAAGTGACCTATTTATTAATATCTTTTAAAAATTATTAATATATTTTATTTTCCCAGTTGTGACTTGCAGCAACGATGGCATGGGCAATGCGGTTTGGCCGAGCACCAATGTGGGCCAAACAGTGGTGGGCACCTGCAGTGCTGGTTACTCTGGCTCTCCACAGCGCACATGCACGCAGCCAGAAGATGCTGGAGAGTGGTCTTCGGTGACCAATGCCTGCACTGCAGGGTCTTGCTAGTTATTACGGGATGTTCATTCAGGACTTTGCACGTATTACCGCGCCAATGACTAAGCTGACTCGAAAAAATGTGTATGGTCCGAAGAATGTGAACAGAGTTTCAATGAATTAAAAAGGGCACTCACTACTTCCCTAGTGCTTGTTTTGCCTTCTGATTCCGGTGGATTTGTTGTGTGCACGAATGGTTCTCGAGTGGGTTTGGGTGCAATGCTTATGCAGCATGGCAGAGTTGTGGCATATGCATCCCGACAATTGAAGAGGCATGAAGAAAATTATCCCACTCATGATTTAGAGCTGACAACAGTGATTTTTGCACTGACAATATGGAGGCATTACTTATATGGTGAGAGATTTGAGATCTTCACCGACCATCAAAGTCTGAAATATGTCTTTTCTCAAAAACACTTAAATCTTCGTCAGCATAGGTGGATGGAGTACATGAAAGACTATGATTTTACTCTGTCTTATCAACCTGGCAAGGTGAATGTTGTGGCCGATGCACTAAGCAGGAAGGTGCAGATCAGTCATTTGATGATGCGTGAGTGGAAGCTTTGGGAGCAAATTCCTTGTGAGACTTTCAGATTAAAGATTCCAAGAGATCCGATGACAGCTGTTCTTGCTAGTCTAGTGACGACTCTAGCCATATATTGGCAGATTAAAGAGGCACAACAAGCAGGTTCTGAGATGTCTCGCATTGTGATGACTCCTGGAGTGGAGTTGGGTGATGATGCAGTGGTGAGATTCAAGGGCAGAATCTATGTTCCAACCGAAGATTCATTGAGGCATGCTATATTGCATGAAGCACATGGATCCCGCTATACTGTGCACCCAGGAACCACTAAAATGTATAATAACATGAAAATGCAATTTTGGTGGCCAGACATGAAAGGAAATGTGGCAGACTTCATGGCTAAATGCTTGACATGTCAGCAAGTGAAAGCTGAGCATCAGAAACCCGGAGGTATTCTTCAACCTTTGGAAATTCCTATGTGGAAATGGGATTATGTGACTATTGATTTTGTTGTTGGGTTGCCCCAAACTCCTGAAGGTTATGATGGCATTTGGCTATTAGTTGATCGACTGACTAAGACAGCTATAATGTTGCTAATTAAGGTGAAATGGAGTGTTCAGAGATTGGCCAAGCTTTATATTGAGAAGATTGTACCTTTGCATGGAATTCTGATATCCATCGTGTCAGATTGTGACCCACGCTTTACCTCTGGCTTCTGGTGGAGTTTTCAAAAGGCGTTGGGCACAGATTTGGCATTCAGCTTGGCATATCATCCTTAATCAGATGGTCAGTCTGAGAGGACCATTCAGACATTAGAAGATATGTTGAGATCTTGTTGTTTGGATTGGTAGGGTTCGTGGAGCCAACATTTGTGATTGGTAGAATTTGCATATAATAATAGTTATCATTCCAGCATTGGTATGGCACCGTATAAAGCATTATATGGTCATCCTTGTCGTACACCATTATACTGGTTCGAAGTGGGTGACCGTCTTCTGACAGGGCTAGAATTGGTGCAACATTGTGTAGAAGTGGTTTGACAGATCAGGCAGTGATTGTTGACAGCTCAAAGTTGACAAAAGAGTTATGTTGATCAGCGGAGAAGACCATTATAGTTCGAACCAGGAGATTTTGTATTTGTGAGGATATCTCCGATGAAAGGTGTGATGAGGTCTGGCAAGTGTGGAAAGCTCAGTCCCCGATACATTGGTCCATTTCCTATTTTAGAGCGTGTGGGCCAAGTGGCTTATCGACTTCAGTTACCACCGGTGATGGGAGCGATCCACGATGTGTTTCATGTTTCTATGTTGAGGAAATATGTGCCAGATGAGTCACAGATTCTTGATAATTCAGTGTGGCCTGAAGTGGCAGTAGATCTCTCCATGCCAGAGTACCCAATTTGTATAGAGGATCGTCGTGAACAGTGGCTGAGGAATAAGGTGATCCCTCTTGTGAAAGTGGTGTGGCATCGCCACTCGGGTGATGAGGCTACTTGGAAACGTGAGGACGATATGCCCTGGCAGTTCCTGTATTTATTCAAATAGGTATGTCTCTCCTATTTTCTTCCTAATGTTTCCCTGAAATTTTTATTAGGGGGAGGGATTGTAAGACCCGTGAAGGGGATGTCCCAACATTTGGTGATAAGGACAGAAGCGTGGATCGTCTTTTCTTTTGGCATCGCCTGGTTTCTTCGGCTCTGGAAGTACCACTTTGACGTATTCATGGGCCCACTCAAAAAGAGCCCTAGTCTTCTCCTTCAGAAAGGAGTAAGGTTTCATCATTTTGCCCCTTAATGAGGGCCCTTGTTTTGCCAGCTCGGCGGAAGATGCCTCTTTTACTTTCTTCTTCTGTTGTTCGAAGGCTTTGAAATTTGTAGTGCAAACTTCTTCTTGTGCCAGATGTCTATCGGTTGGTTTATCCTTTTGGCTCGAGGCTGTAGAGGCCAAGCGAAGCCTTGCCAAAACTACTTCGGCATTGGCTGCGATATCACTTAGTTATTCAAAGGTCGTGACTTCAATGTCAATGACCCATCGTAGAATTTCGATTCTCAAATTTTCTTTACAGATTTGAACAGAGTCCCCATAGCTTGGCCGATGTTGACACTTTTCATGGAGATTTCTCCATCTTCTTATGTAGTCCATGATGAACTCATCATCCTTTTGTTTGGCTACTTGTAATTCGGCCTCGGTGACTTCCCCTTCTACCATCTTCGTAGTCATTGTTTGTTCTGCCCTTGGCTTGTCTGACTGCACACACGGTCTCATTGGCACCATCTTCGGAGATGCTTTAGTTGTCCCCTGACATGTCCGGGGGACTGTGTGTTGGAGTCGTTGAGGGAGGATGCCCCTCGTAAGATCATGTGCTATCCAGAGTATGACTGGCCATGCTGAAGCTTTAGGTGAGCTAGCACTACCTTGTGTCGCCTCATGTAGATGTTCTGTCGATTGCGGCATAGGTGGACTTAGATTCATTTCATTCAGCCGTCTTTGCAAGATTTCAATCTTCTGCTGCTTCTGGTATAGCAGTGCAACTATGGCCTGGTCTTGCCAGGAGGGACCGGGAGTGCTATCTTTCGCCTCTGATTTGAGTGGGGTGAGTGGCATCCCGTCATTGTTGCTGGACACGTCGAGTTCCTTTGAGATGAACTCCCTAGGTTTTATACCTCCAAGTCGAGAAGAACGTGGTATTGTGTCCCCTTGTTGGATGGCAGGTGTCTTGATATTCTCCTGGATCCGACAACATGGTGGGAGGCAGAAGCTTTAGCCTAACTTGCTTCTTTCAACATAAAGCAGATTTCTTCATCTTCCTCATTAGTAGCTTGAGCCACACTGGACAGTGCTGACAGCATATTGCAGGAGAGAGCAACATATTTTATTTTAGTCTCTATATTCTTCTTTTCCTTCTCCCTTATGGTTGACATCTGCCCCCACAGTGGGTTGCTTGGTGCATTAGACACCCTTGCCTTTTCTTTGGTTCTTTCTGTTAGTCAGTGAGGTCCATTGCGTCTTTAAGGGGCATGCTTCTCAAGCTGCATAGGCTGACCCTTGAGTTGCTCATGCTCATATAACCTGTCTGTAATGATTTGTAATCGTTCCACGACTGAGCTGATTTCTTCACACACCCACACCGGGACTTGTTTCTTTGTGCTGCCCATTGGCCTTCTGATAGCCACAAGAGGGGCTATTTGATGCCAGATAGGAGCTATAGGGGGCGGAGCGGGCCGGGCCATGGCTCCACAAATATGGACCTCCGGAGTCAGGAGGGATGCTGGTCTTGCTATTTTCTTTATGGACGATGCTTGCCAATTTTCTTATTTTTCTTCAGGCGCTAAGACATAGTCTTCATTGGTGTGCCGACTGCAAGCCTCTGACACTTCTTCGGGCGATTGTTGATATACTGATATCATATTGATTGATGTCCCCAGAGTAGGCATTTCATAAGGGCGCGGGGGATCAACATTATACTCTCCCATTCACAATTCTCTTCTTTTAATTAAGCCTTGGGTGATGTCCTTGAATATCTGGCAATCCTCAATAGGATGTCCAAGGATTTGATGATAAGGGCAGAAGTAAGGGTCATCTCTTCTCTCAAGATCATCAGGCCTTTTTAGTTTTGGAAGAGTAATCTTGTTATATTTGACAGCCCACTCGAATAATGCTCGAGTCCTATCCCTAGGGAAGTCATAGAGCTTCTTTTCTTTATTCTGTCAGGGATGTCTTTCTTGACATTCAGCAAACTCCTTGAGAGGAGAATTATGCGCCTTCTTTCTTCTTCTTTCTCTCCTCTCTCCCGTGAGAATTGCCACCTCTCCTTCTCTTCCTCCTCCAGCTTGACGACCGCGTCGGCGCTCCCCTCCGGCTACAGACGGCGGTGAGGCGACGGTGCAGCGGCGGTGAGGCGATCGGGGCGGCGTGCGGTTCATGGGAGCTCGTGAGAGTTTGAGGGTTTTCAACTGGGTTTTTGAAGATCGATAGTGATCCGTCTCGTTTAGAGCGACCTTGAGGTAGGGTGACGGATCCTTAGCTCGATATTTACCTCCCCCGCGATTTCTAGGCTGACGAGAGGTCGAGAGGGGTTTATTTCACGTCAAGAATGAAAAATCATATTCTTGGGATCGAGCGGCCGATCTAGTGTTTTACAGTGCCATTGGATGGTTTGTGGGCACCATTAAGTGCCTAGGGGCTTGAGGAAGTGTTTCCCCCTTGTTTCCACATCACCTGGGGGTGACCAGGGCGTGGAATGGCAATTTCCGCCATGATTCACAATTCTCAATTTTCTGGGAAGAAAATGGTCCTAACAGGAACCATTTTTAGCCTAGGCGGCCTTATGAAGGACCGCCTACCGACCAGGGAGCGTCGGAGGGGTACACAGTCTATCATCCGACCGTTTCACCCTTTAGTGGCCTAGAGGCCGACCGTTTTCCCCGTGGAACCAGCATGACTCCCGAGGTATTTTTGACTGTTGCATATTTGACTGTTGAATAGTCCATGGGATTGGCGGTCATAAGGATGACCATTTCACCCATCTTGGTGGTCTCAATGGAGGCCATTTGTGTTTCCAATGGTCACAAGGCGACCATTTTATCTTTTCCATAGTTTGTGGCGAGGTAGTCCCAAGGTGAACTGTTTCACTCCCTAAGCGGCCCAAAGTGGACCGCTTGGTTCTCAAATTATCTTGAGGAGACCATTTATCTTCTCTGAGTGGCGGCCCATGGGTGACTGCCTCTCTTCACCTTGCGGTCCATCATTTGACCATTTTTACCCTAGGACGGTCAAGAGTGGACTGCCACCTGGGTTCTATCCAACCGGAGTTCTATTCTTACCGATTTGAGTCCCAGATGAGTGGATCTTGATCCACGTGCTTACCTGTGGTCTGACTGATGCTGGGCATCGTGTGGAGGCCACGTGTTAGGGTGCCGTGGGGTCCTGAGAGGTGGCGTTCTCAGCTCTTGCCACCATGAGTCGGTGTCGGTACGAGGAGCACTCCTTGTACTTTGTCCAGTTTAGACGTCATTTTTCGTTGACTAGAGAGTCTACTCCTTCAGCGACCCCCCACTAGTCATAGCCTTCCGACATGCGTGTGGTCCCACCAAGGAGTGGTGGCAAGGCTACCACGAGAGATAATTTTTAGACTGGTTACCGTAGGACCCCACATCTTGCAGCCAGAGTCTGGCTGAGGGGAAAACCAATCAGAGGCCTGACTTAGGACTCATAGTCAGTGTGTGCACAAGTGGTGGGGGGCGGTTGGACCCATGCTAACGAGCGTGACCCTAGCTAGTTCTTGTTCTGTGGTTACTAGTATGGTGTTCCCGTTCCACCTGGGGTGACGAGGGGGACTCCTGAGGCACGGTCTAAGACGTTAGGGGATGCTTTCGGTCTTGCTTCTAGTGGTTGGTACTCCTATCTTTGTCATGTAGTGACTCATAGTTTTCACCGTGGTGTGTGTCTTGGTTTTTGCACTGTGAGATCGGTGTTAGGTGTAGCAGGGCTTTTCCATTTATTTATTTCGATTGTACTCGCCCTTAGCTACTTTGCGTTACAATTTCTCATTTTACGAGGTAGGGGTCCGAGTGATGCCTACTGAGCCATTTTGTTATGAGGCTCATTCCTTGCGCTTTTACCGCATTACAGGTGAGGCAAGGCTTCAGAGGAGCATGTCTGAGGCTCCATGTGGTTCTAGTGCCCAGGGTTAGTTGCCAGTTGACAGAGCCGGGGTATGCCCCACGTAATTGTACTTTCCTTTCTTGTCTGTACTAGTTGTGGACTACTGTTGTATTATGAACTATTGCTATATTGTGGACCATGTAATTTTCTTAATGTTAATTCTATTTCCTACTTATTAATATAAATTGTGTAATTCTATAATTATTTTTGATTCTTGTATATTTTCACACCATCCCTTCCAAGACAGGCTGTCCATAGTGTGCAGAGGGAGACTTCAATGCTGTGGTCTCAATGCAGGAGAGGTCAGGTGGCTCAGTGCCTATAAGGGAGATAGAAGTTTTCCAAGATTTTATCGCTGTTGTAACCTTAATTGATGTTCGCGCATCCAATGCCTAATCCACATGGTCTAACTTGAGAGCCAACCCAACAGAGTCTAGGCTCGACAAATTTCTAGTCTATGTTGATTGGGAGGATCATTTATGACATATGGAGGCCTTGGCTTTGGTCTGATCTATCTTTGATCACAAGCCTATCATGCTCAGGACCAGTTACTTGCATTTGAGGAAGGTGCAGTTTAGAATGGGGAGTATTTTGTCGTAGAATGTGACGGGGATTGGGGGGATGGAGAGGAGAAGGGTGGTGAAAGACCTTGTTAGAAGATGTATGATTGATATTTTATATCTTCAAGAGTTCAAATGCGAGGGTGATGGGGAAACTATTCTGAGGGAGATAGGGGGTACAAGATTGTCCAGAGGGGTGGCCTCTTCGGCATAGGGGAGAGCAAGGGGTGTTATGGTGATGTGAAACGAGTTTGAGGTGGAGGAGATGGAGTTCAAGCATGTTGGCAGAGGGGTTATCTCCCTCTCTTTCTGAAACATCAGGGATGGATTTATCTGGGACTTCTCTGGAGTCTATGGGCCACAGAATATGGAGGGAAAGAAAGCATTGTGGGATGAGCTACTACTTATAGCATGCCAAGATGGGCCGTCCATAGTGTGCAGAGGGAGACTTCAATGCTATGGTCTCAATGCAGGAGAGGTTAATTGGCTCGGTGCCTATAAGGGAGATAGAAGTTTTCCAGGATTTCATCGCTGTTGTAGTCTTAATTGATGTTCACGCATCCAATGCCTAATACACATGGTCTAACTTGAGAGCCAACCTGACCATGTCTAGACTTGACAGATTTCTAATCTATGTTGATTGGGAGGACCATTTACCACATATGGAGGCCTTGGCTTTGGTCTGATCCGTCTCTGCTCACACGCCTATCATGCTCAGGACCCGTTGCAGGCATTTGAGGAAGGTGCAGTTTAGAATGGAGAGGTATTGATTCAAAGAGAAAGACCTCATGGACATTGATAACAGAATTTGGAGGACTCAGAGGTAGGAGGGGTCTGCAATGGCCAAACGGATAGGCAAACTAAGGCAGTTAGCGCAAGGGTTGCCTAGGTGGGGCACTAACAAGACACTATTTGACAAAGTAGCGAAGGACAAGATTCTACTTAAATTGGAGGGATTGGATGCTCTGGAGAAAGTGGGGCTACTAGATGGGTCTGATTGAGGCCAGTGGGACCAGCTCAAGGTAGACTATGAAGAGATCCTCACCAAGGAAGAAATCAATTGGAAGTAGAGGTAGGGAAAGGTGGATCGAGGAGGGTGACAAGAACACTTCCTACTTTTAAAATATTGCATCAAGAAGAAAGCGGTTGAACTACGTCAAGTGCATCAGGGACGAGAGCTAACAACTTATCATACCGAAGGACATCATGAATAATTTAATGCCAGACAATCTTATTCGACGCTTTCTGTGAGGACGAGCCAGTGAGACCGTCCATTGCTGAGGACCTCTTTCCGTGGCTATTGGAAGTAGACATGAGTGCTCTCTCCCACCCATTTGACGAGGAGGACGTAAAGAAGGTTGTTTTCTCCTTTGCGGGGGATAAAGTCGTTGGCCGAACGGATTCCTTATGGCCTTCTTTCAACACAACTAGGCCATCATCAAAGCTGATCTTCTACTAGTCATATGGGAATTCCAAGAAGGGAGGGCCCATTTGGGAGGCATCAACAAGACCCTACTTGTCCTCATCGCAAGAAGCAAGGTGCTGATAGACTAAGGGACAATAGGCTCTTAAGTCTTTTGAACAGGACCTATAAAATAATCACTAAGCTCGTAGCTATGAGACTTGATTGAGTCATGGACAGGATTGTTAGTGGCTATTAGGGAGCCTTCATTAAAGGGCGTGCCATTCAAGATAATTTCTTAGTTGCCCACAAATGTCTACATGCAATCAAGTCACAAAAGGAAGAAATGGTTGGTACTCAACTTGATTTTTGAAAAAGTCTATGATCAGATCAGCTGGCAATGTTTGTTGGATGTGCCCAATGCAGTTGGGGCAATAGCAACTTTGCGCCCACAGGCCATCAGACGAGCTGGGTAAATCACCTTCGCCCGAAGAACTCCCTCCTCTCCATGAGGGATCATAAAACTAGCCAACCAGTAGGCTAAAAAAGCTGTCAAGTATGTCAGCGGCGGCAATCCCCTCGAATTCCACCCCTACGCGGGAGCAGGTAGGTGGCACGGATGTGAAGTAAATTTTAATGTGGCTTCCTTACACTGCTCCCAAGTGATGCTAGAGGAAGCAAACTCTTCATAGAAACAGTATGGGCCACTGTAAAAATGCATCACCTAGGCATTCAATGTCAGTCTTGGTGTGCGTGCAGTCTTCTCCTTACCCACTAGGGCTAAGTCCCTCCATGTCTTCATCAGATATCTGAAGCAATAGGGAAGAAGGTATCGACTAGCCCCATCTGAAGCATTAAGATGCAGATCATCTAAGGACAGTTCCTCATAGAGTTGTCCACAAACCCGGCCAGAGATCCTGTAAAAAGCCCACAGGTCCAGTGAAGTCTCCCCCTCTGCGATGACAAATGTGTTTCAGCGGCGGTTGAACCTCTCAGCTAATGCCTAAAGCAATCTTGTGTGGCAAGGATAGGAATATAATGCTGCGGTCACTGCATGGTGAATCTCAACCCTATTAAGGACTGTCCTATAAACAGTCAAGATGCCCCACAACCATTTCGTCGCACCCCGACGATAACAGTGAAAAGGAATAACAACCTACTTCCCATATCAGTTGGGAGTCTTCTGTGTTAATATCCTCTCCAATAAGCAGTCATGGTCGTAATCATCATGTGCAAAGGCGGCCCCAGAAGGAGTCAAAAATATCTCGTCCACTATGACATCTGCGGCCTTATGGTGCCCAGATAAATGCCAGATTGTTGGTGATGATGGCCCCACTCGGACTGTAAAGCTGTCAAACTGTCTAAAGAAGCCTAGACTTTTCTGATCAAGGTATTGTCTCTGCCAAACAAAACCCTCTAGAAAGCTCGGATAAGAGAATGTGTAAGTGTCCTGCATGTTGTCCCTCCCGAGCAATATGGCTCGTTCGAGACGACGCCTCTCCCTTGTCAAGAGAGGGTCATCATCCTTCATACTTGGAGGCACAAAGCTCTAGATGAAAGACAAAAGATGTCGGTCCAGCGGGAAGTGAGATGGATATCCCCCAGATCGGTCATACACATAGATTCCCTGTCTCCTCGTGATACGAGATATGTCAACGGTACCTTTGTCTGCACTAGCATTCTCAATTGGGGCCTCAACGACCCAAGAAAGACCGTGGTCCACAACGTCAAAATTTCCAAAGGTGATGTTGCGTGGAGGGAAAGGCAGCATGGGCCTATCTGTTCTTTGCACATAGTGATCATCAGAGCCCCTAACTCTCGGCCTCCGGGAATTCTCGCTACCTTTACCTTAGCGAGCCATGTCTGTAGAAGTTCCAAAGACCAAGGACAAAAGAGATCAGTGAGTGGGAAAGTTGAATCAAAAATCAAAATAAACATGAGGACAATAATAAGAATATTGAGGCGCAGTCCTACAAAGCTGCATTATGTCAATGAACTCGGGGACAAGTAAAAAGCTATAAAGGTACGGGCCATCTGCTCCCACGTCCGGCTTTGATGGATATCCCGTGGGGGGATTTGTTGCACCCACTATTTGTCTCGGATAAATTGAGACATTCCCCTCGAGTTGGTTGAGGTTTAATATCTGGTGTACCGCCACTCCGTGAAATATTTCCAAATGACGGGACTCCATGGCTTGTGTTTCATTTCAATTTTAAACCCCTCGCAGTAAATGAGGTGGTTGAGAATCAGACTAAATCCATAATGATTGTCAGGATCGTGTAGTTCCAGGCAAAACCCCGAGAGGCAAAGTTTTGCTCCTTTGGATGTTCGGGGTGATAAGAAACACTCGTAGCAAGAAAAGAGGATGCAAGAGATAGTGTACACAATGCTGAAGAAGTCAAACGCACGTGTATCGCACAGCTCGGACAAACACAAACCCTCTCCTCTTGGTCGATGACGCAGGGAAGACGACAAATGAACAAGAGGTGCGCTCTCTACTCCCTCCATGCTGCGTCCTGCGAGCAATAGACTCCAAAAAGCCTAAAGGAGGAGGCTTTAAACCACGCGGTCAGGAAATGCAGTCACAACCTTGCCTTCATGAACTCTATGCCGTCTAGGGAAAAGCCCTCGGTGACGCTCACCGGAAACTCTAGACTTCATCTTCGGGAGAATGCCCGGAACTACACACGAAAGTCCCATCTCACAGACGGGTAACGAAAACCCGCGACACTACAACTGACGTCACGTGATGGGAGTACCGCCCACCAAAAGTAAGGCCGGATGCGTCCACTGACGACTTAGCCCGCAGCCTCAAGTGTCTGCCTACAACGCCCCATGTGGAGACTGAGACACCGCACAGTAATCAGGAACACAGAACAAGGACTAGTTGAGGTCACGCTTGTCAACGTGGGTCCGTCGCCCTCAGCCAATTGTGCACACATAGACCATACGCCCTAGGTCAGATCCTCTAGCTGGTTCTTCCCCTGAAGCTCGGACTCAGGCTGCGCGTGGGGGCCCTATGGTAACCAGCCTAAAAATTATCTCTCTCGGGTACGTCGCTCCACCACTCCCAGGTGGGTCAGCACACGCATGCCGTAAGAAGGCTACGACTAGTCGGGGCTCACAGAGCGTAGGCACAGAAAATCACACATGCACCCATCTCGAGTAATGTGAAGGAACAAGTGGCTCGCGGCCACTAGACTCCGGACATCCCACTAGACCTATTAAATTCAACGGTCCTTGAGTCAAGACTCGGGTCAAGATCATCGCACGTGACGGCACTGCGCCGTCGATCAGGCCTAATCCCTAGGTCTGAAATCACGGTGACACAAGCTGAGAACACCACCTCCTGGGACCCCATGGCACCCTACACCGGGCCCCCACATGATGCCTGACATCAGTCAGACCATGGGTTAGCACGCAGATCGACGTCCACTTAGTCGAAACTCGAATCGGCAAGGAAAGAGCCTCCGGTAAACCACACACAGTAAACGGTCTATCATGGACCATTTTTGGGTAAACGGACGGTCGATAGGCCCCTTCAAGGAATAAAATGGTCCACCCTAAACTGTCTTAAGACATGGAATGGTCACCAACGAGCCATTCCACCACAGACCTACACGGTCAACCTTGGACCGTGGAGAACGTACACGGCCCCTCTTGGGACCGCTCAGACCGTGAATGGCCTCTCATGGACCGTCCAACTTCTGGACTGAGCGGGAAACCGCACGGTCGTCCTCAGACCGTTTAGAGCATAAACGGTCCGACGACAGGCCACTTGAGAATCTGAATGGTCTCTATTGGGGCCGTCCAGTCACCCAACGACACAAAATCCAAATGGTCCTCTTGGGACCATTGATGACTCAAACGGTCCAGCTTGGGACCGTTCAAAGGAACTGAATGGCCATACCCTGACCGTGTAGCCCCAACACTGTGCGACAGTCAAAACCCAATAGTCATAAACACCTCGGGGGTCACGCTAGCCCCACAGGGTAAACGGTAGGCTGATGGGCCGCCCAAGGGTGAAACGGTCGAGCGATAGACCGCTAAACCTACCGACAATACAGTGACCAAAATGACGTTCTCCAGATGGCTATTCAACCCATAGGCGGTCCCCAGCCACCTGGAACGGTCTGGCTCAGACCGCTTCACGAAGGTAGTGATCTATCGCTAGGCCGCCAACCTAAAAATGGCTCCTGTTAGGACCATTTTCATTCCGAAAAATTGAGAATGACAGGAAAGCCCCAAAAATGTCATTCCATGCCCCGTTCACTCCCAGGTGAAGGGGAAACAAAGAGGAAACTCATCCCCAAACCCCAGAGCATCATTTGATGCCGACAAACCATGATATCACGTGTTAAAATGCTAGATCTGGCTCAATCCCCAAAATCATGGTTTTTCCCCAAATCGCTCAAATAAGCCCGCTCAGCTCACCACAGCCTACCAAAATCACGGGAAAGGAAGTACAAGAGTCAAGGATCCATCCCCCTACCTCCACTGAAGATTTCGCGCACCGTGGACGCCGATCCATGAAGAAAACGCCGCACGAACTGTCGCGGCTCCCCGATCTCGCGACCGAGCTCGCCGCGCCTACACCGCCTCGATCCGTGCCCCATCCTCACGCTCCTCGACCTCTTGCCATCCCTACCTCGCCCACCATCACCCCCATCGGCCGCTTGGAGGAGAGGGGGAGAGAAAGATGATTTGCATTGGTTTTGGTCTTCTTTAATTTGCTCCATGGGACGATGTAACTTGTTGACCCGCCATAGGGCCTTGATTGTCTTTGTTTCCTCCTCAACGCTACTTGAGCCCAATTCTCTCTTCTTGATCTGTGGGAGGTGGGAGCCTTCTTCAAATAGATGGTGAGGAAGATCAAGTTGTGGGAGGCACCAGTGTGAGTTGTAGAGAGCAAGCTCGGAGGTGCCTATGAGCCACAATTCCACCCCGGTTGAGAGCCGTGCGTGAAGATCTTGAGTCTTGAGGATGCCCGGTGTGCACGTGAGCATGTTTTGAGGCATTACTCTTAGGTGCTCTCGCCACTCCACTCTTTTCTTTAGCTTTGGCACACGATTGGCCACTCTCTCACTTAAGCCGAGTATACTCATCATATAGTGAAGTGGGCTCTTGTGGAACATCCTAGAGGCATTTTGAGCTTCCTCGCATAGATCAAACTTTAGGTGAAGGTCCACCCAACTAGTGAATAGAATTATTGTCCCGTATAGGGGCCTTCCCATAGACGCCGAGGTGAGCCCACTATAGAGGTAGGCTAGGACCGCCGGCCCAATCCTCTTCCCTTCTCAAATTTTACATATCATCCTCAATTGTTCCTCCTCTAGAAAGTCATCTGCCAAGGGGAAGAGTAGTGCTCCCGCGAGGCATATCATGAATGCTTTCATGATGTTCTCTATGTCTTCCTCTTTGGCTTGTCCCGAGGCTTTGTAAACCCATGCCGCAAGCTTCATCAAATTGATTCCATTCTTGGCCCGGATTTTATCTATCATCTTTTGGCTTGGGATTAAGCTTGCTAACATTTCAATAGCACTTACTTGCTCATGCATAATTGCCATCTTCTCTTCCTCACCTTGCTTTAATCTCTTCAACCCGAGTAGCATCTCCGCTTCTTCTAGGAGTATGGTAGCCTCGAAGGTGGGAAATAAGAAAGTGTGTGTGTGCGGGTGCCAAATTTCTGTAAGGGATCCCATGGCGGCCCAATCAAGGTGTACATCATCATAATGTTTGGCATGTGTGGCTAAGCCTAGGAAATGCCATCTAGAGAGATATGATCTCATGTCTATAGTGATTTTGGAAAGAAGGAGAGAGAGCCATTTGATCTTTGTGTATCTCCTTGCTCCCGAAATATTTGGGTAGTCCTGAAAGTTTGAAACAGAAAGAGAGAAAGAGAAGAAAGAGCACTGTCAGAGCTTGAGAGGGTAGAAAGAGGTTAGAGAAGCTAAGGTTCCTCTTGATACTTACGTGATTTGTTGCTATCCTCCCACTTATATGTCCCTCAATTTCACTGATTCTTGCAAATCCCATCTTAGTTCTCTTCAGTGGCCATTGCATTAGGTTTTCCATCTTGTGAAGCTCCCTATTTTCCCTCGTTCTTTGTTGCGAACCGTGACCTGGGGCTGCCTTGTATCTCTGGATTGATGCTTGGAGGGGCTTGGAGGTGCATTTTATAGAAGGGAGATTCCAGTTCGTTGAATTAGGAGTTGAAGTTTGATTTGGGATGGAAGTGCAGTTTACGAGTAGGAGACGGGTTTCTAGAATTGCAGGAAAATGGCGACTGTTACAAGAGCCGCTCTTTCTTTAAATGGCGACCGCGTTGTTGACGCTAATTCTTATTTGGTGCCCTTTCGGATAGTCACCCATTATTGCAAAAGTACTATTTCTAAATCATTTTTGCAATGTTTGGTTTGATGCTGCATGAATGTTAGGATGCTGAATTCAAGTTATATATAAGTTGCTTGCTTGGATTTTATTGCATTGATAATCTGTGAGCGCAGGAAAGGCAAGGTTTCATGCAGATTATGAAGACGTTCAGAGTGGACCTGTGGTGACATCCTTCCACCCTGTATTCTCTTTTGTATGCATTTTTACTATATGTTACTTACGCTATTAGAGCATATCAAGGACCCTGTGGTCAAGATGAACCTGGAATTTGAGTTTCCCTTCAACAAAAATAGTGATAATTCCAGGGGAGTCTTAGTCGTACGGATAGGCCGTTGAGTTGTTTAAGGTTTGGAATGATGGTTCCACTTTCTAAGTTGATGCGCGGATAAGCGGGTTTCGACTTAGTGTCAGCTTTGAAAACTGGATTCCTGACCAAGTCTGAATAGCAATCTGTCGGCTGACTCTATAAGTGATCGGGCAGCTATGCAACGGAAGTTTCGAGAGCGGTTCTATGTTTATGAAACGAGGGTCACACTGGCTGAACTATATTCCTCCAGGCAGAAACATGATGAGACAGCCCTAGAGTACATCAAAAGATGGTGGAATCTCAGTATGAGATGCAAGCGACCGCCGCATCTGGAAGATGCAATGCAAATATGTAAGCAAAATCTGAGGCGGGAGATTCTCGGGAAGATGATCGAAATTGAAATTCGATCATTTGACCGACTGAATAATGTGGTGGTGGAAATTGAAGCCTTCATTTTCAGTTCTCCTTCTACCCCTACTGCCACAAGCTAAAAGGCTAAACTAGTTGACAAGCAGCTAGCGCCCAAGGAAGCCCATGCCGTCGACTTCAAGGTGATTGACCAACAAAAAGAAAAAGATAAAGGAGTGCCCAACCCTCCTCCCGCCAAGTCGACTGAACAACAAGAAGGCCCACCTTTGCGAGTCAAGATGATGAAGCCCTACTCTTTCCCCAAGGAAAGGACCTGTGCCCTATTTGAATGGGCCATTCAATTCGACAAGGTCACTCTCCCAGAGCCAAAGACACCGAGGGTCGCCAGAAGAAAGGATGACCCCCGCTTCTGCCCCTATCATCAGATGATTGGACACTCTATCGAAGACTGCTACGTCTTCAAAGATGCCATTGAAAGGATGATCAAGAAAGGGGAGCTTCAGATGGGCGAGCATAAGGTGAACCCTCCACGCCCTCATGAAATGCCCGATCTAAAAAGGACGGTCAATGCGGTGTCCCTATGCCCACAGAAGCTAGTTGCAAAGGGGAATAAAAAGAAGGAGCCAAAGAATAAGAGGGGGAACACCATTCTCTCCTGTCATACATTGTCAACCCTGTTCGGCACAAGCCAAGATGCGGAAGAAAAACATGAGGAAACATGCCCTCCATCGCCCAATGAGGAGGCGCACCACCATACCACTCCTCTTTGTGAGGGTATGGGGGCAGAAATGTCCACTTCTGAAGGACAGAACGCTTCCGGTGATGGTAATAAGATGCCGTCGGTCCCACCCAAGACCAAAATGGAGGGCATCATTCCCAGTTATTTCTGACCTAACCATGCTATGGTGGCGGAGCTATACCAAAAGCTGCAGGAAGTTGAAGAACTAAGAAGAAAATTGAATAGAATGGGCTTATACCTAGCCATACCCGGGTAGGGTGGGACCTCATCTGAGACTCTGCAAGGAGACATTAGGTCACTCGAAGCCTCACTATGGCCAGCTATGCCCCAAATAGCATCTGAGAATGCAGGGGGCACCCTCCTTCAACAACCACGACATGTACCTTCGACGCATCCTTCAGCTTCTCAGGCGCGTCAGGGGGCAGCTACAATACCTCGTGCATTGCCATTGACAGATTTGCTTCTACAGCCAGCCAACTCGCACCCAAGTATAATGGCTCCATCAGCGATGAACGAGCTAAAGGAGGAGTGAATGGCTGGAATGGATCTAGCTGGGATAGGAATCACCGAGGTAGAATTATATATGACCAAGTAGAAGAATGATGAGCCTGCTTCGGCTTATATTCAAAGATGGAGAAATCTCCGCGAAAGATGCAGACGTCCACCGACTTACAAGGATGCTGTTCAAATTTGCAAACGAAATCTAAAGGGGGATATTCTGCAAAGGGTGATTGGCATTGAGGTCAAAACCGTTGATCAATTTGATGGTCTGGTAGCCGATGTTGAGGCCTTCTGTCACGCCCCGAGATTTATGTACAGCGGAAGATATTCGAGAACCGTGAACAGTCAGCTAGAATGTCACAAGTGAGCAATATAGTCAGAGCGCAATCACATCCACACATAAAATGAATGCATAATAATTTAGATAAAAACTTTGACTTTTATTGAATAATAATCAAAAGTACATAATGTTGACTCTTTGACTAACTGGACTCAATAAATGAAAAATTATATAATTGACACTTGACTAGAACTAGCTATGGCTTGTCTCCTTCTTTATTCGCTCTCGGACCCATCACTTGAATAATCTGAGTCCGACCCGCTAGAATGTCCTGAAAGGATTGGAAAAGTAGGGAATGGGCACCCTTGCCTAGTAGGTATCTTTGTATCAACTGCCACCATCGTCCTCAGCTATAATTACATCGGCAATCAGGGCTACTGCAGCCTCCACTGGGCTTGTCATTTTGACGATGGTTCGAAGCACCTCGTTCCTTGCTTTCCATGTTCTTGTGAGAGGGCCTAGCCTCTCGGCAATCATGACAACTTCTTCGGGCTCCACAGGTAAAGCCCCATAACGGCCGGTCATTCCAGCCATATGGCAAGTGTAAACTTGAATGTTCCCATTTTCCTTGTCTCACATGTCTGGTCAGCTGACTAGGGAAGGTCAATCTTTGAAACACCGAGATTCTTGTTGTAGCTTTCTCACTGCGGGGAGGCCCATAGCACCCCGATTCTGCATCTTCTACTTCATCCGGGTCGGTTGGATATCCTTGACCCTCTTTAGCAGTGGTCACGACTTGCAGCAGTCGTTGCCTCCCTAGGGAGGTCATCCTGAGACCATGGAGGTATCCGCACATGGTCTGGGTAATATCTTCTTATTCAATAACAGGGTAAACCGCGAGTGATAGTACCCTTGCTCGTGCTGGGGGCCCATGGGTGGGCCGGCCCATTCTGGCGATCCTTCCATGGTTCTTAGCATGTAAAGGAATATTTGCCTGTCGTGCGCAGGCCTGTATAGTTGACTTACGAGATGCCCCTATCGACATCTCATTCTTCTTCTCTCTCTCCACCTCTTCTTTCCTGGGCCTGCCAGCCTTGACAGACCCCAACTGAGTTGGTAGTGGGACCCGAGTTGGCTTGGGTACCCAGACTTGTTTAGTTTTGACCGGCCTTAGGGCCAGCTCATTTTTCAGTCGACTAGCCGCTCAAGCATTCTTCCTCTAAATCCTCCCTAGTTCTTGGAAAGAATTATCCACTCGGACATTCGACACGATCTGCTCAGGGATTGCCTCGGCCTTTCAGCCATTCAGATGGACTTTGATGCCTCCAATCAGAATAGACCTGTCGGTATTAGATACCCGGCTCCTGGCAGTAGCAGTAGTGACATTTCTGTGACTCCTTCTTCGGTGGGATGCTGACTTCTTGCTGGTAAAGCCGGTGTCTAGCCGTGCATGATGGACCAAACAACTTACAACTTTGACCGTCGTATGGTCAACAATAATCGTTGGTGACCCGATAATAGCAGGCTTGACAGCAACAGTCCTTATGGCGAGGATGTTGGCTCTGGCGGGCTTGGATCCTTCTGCCAACAGGTCGACGAAGGCTACCCCCCAAAAGTTGGGGAAGCCTACCACGGGAGGGAAGCTCCCAAACTGCATTGGCAATGCCAGGTAACCATACCTGGCATGGCTTTCGATGACGAGTGGTCCAAAAGCAACGGCCATCATAGTTGTTAGAATGTGACCTGCAATTCCAAGTTGAATAGTTAAAATTTTAAGAGGAGGCCATAGGGCCCCTAATCCCGACAAGGAGATGAAAGGAGGTTTTAATCCCACCGGGCATGCCAGACTTGTGGACGCACTTTATTTTTTGCGTGTGTGTGTTGTTTGTTTACTTATTTTGTTTATTTAGTGCATGGGTGTGTCAGTCACAGTGTGACAATTTATTCGGGCTCCAAACTGGAGTGGTTCGGAACCACTGGTGCGTGCCATCTGACTTGTCAGACGATGGTGAACTTCGTGTCAGGACCAAAATCCATTGTGCCATAAAGGTCACGACGTTAATTACATCTCCCTGGAGGGGAGAAGACATTTGATTAGTTGCTGGGAAAAGGGGCCCTATGGCCTAAAGATTGACATTAATGATAGAGGCAATAAAAAACTAAATTGAAACAAAACATCCGCCATTGAAGGGTAGGCATTCAAACCATATTGGTCATTTATTGACTGCTTCATATTTGGACAATAGTCTGAGTTGAAAGCACGAGAAAGATAAAAACTATGAACGAATGTCTGCCAATGGCCTGGCAAGTTTTAATATTTGGGAATTTAGACTCAATAGGCTATTGGGTCAGGGCAGAGTCAAACCATGACCATAATGGGGATAGTCCCCAAGGTCCAAGCCCAACTCATGAGGACGTCATTGGTATTCCCTTCACATCGGGTCCGGGGAAGCAAGAGCTCCAGAATGGACATTGTTATGTTTGTCATCATTTTTTGTTATTTAATCTTATTTGGATGCATGCGTGCATTTTTAGATTTAAAAATAAAAAAAATAATATAACAAAAAAAAATTAAAACCCACCGCTGCCCTCTCTCTCTCCCCACTCATTTCTCTCTCTCTCCCTCGTTTCTCTCACTCTCCCTCACCCTCTCTCTCATTCTCTCTCCTCTGCCCCCCTTCTTGCTCGTTCTGGGCCGTGCCGACCCCGAATCGTGACGCAGGAGGTATCGTTGGACTCGGCTCGTCACGAGGGTCGCACCGGTGCCTTCCATTCCACGGTTCGTGGGGCGTGGGAACGGGACAGGTTGGGGAAGGTCGTGGAGCTCCGTCGTCTGCATGCACATTTTTTGAGGTTATCGTCGCGATCAAGGTAGGGGGATGGACTCCTTACTTCGCTAGGATCACTTTGGTACCACATGTACGTCCATGCGTAGGCATTTTTACCGTTTTCCATGCAAGTTGCATTTTTGGGGTTTTTAGGCTACAATGCTTGTAAAATTCACCATGGCCATTGTATTTCTATTCTGATGCATGCCGTAGTTGTAAAAAGTCATTATTTAGCTTTCTCTACCCCATTTTCTTTATTTTTCGTCGATCCGGCTCGCCCGGAGGGGAGTTCGGCTCCGAACTCATCCCTCCTGTTTCCCAGCTGGTATAACGCGCCTTCCAGAGGTCGTTATACCCATAACGGACCCTTGGGGGTGCGTTATGTTTAACATCACGGACCATCCTAGGACCGTTATGTGGCCGTTATTTCTATAGGTCTGTAGGTCATTTGGCACGACGGACCAAGTCTCGTCTGTCATAGCTAACATAACTCCCTTCTCAAGGTGCGTTATGTGGTGTAAAAATTGTGGATTTGTCAGAGGTTTTTATGCGTTCGGGTGACTTTAACAGACCAAGCCCGGTGCGTCATAGTCACATAACGCACCAGTCTTAGCGCGTGGTGCGTTATGTTTCGTGTGGTTTCAATGATTGTTTGGGTGAGTATAACGCGCAGGGGGAGGCGCGTCATACTGAGCATAACACCCCAATGATGGCGCGTCATGGTCTACATGTCTGTGTTCATCTTATTTGCTCGGGTGAGCAGAACGGCCTGGGGGAGGCGCGTTATGTTCACATAACGCCCCGGTCATGGTCCGTTATGTTCTGTTGTTTTTGAAATCTTGGAGAAGCATGCGAAAGCTCCGTCTATTATATTCCATGCTTTATTTGTGTTATTTTATGATCAATGGCTTGCTCCTAGAATCCCAATGGAGTGCTTCGACTTCCCATGTGATGGAACCACTAGTCGTAGTCCTAGACTTCACGGATCGTCGACCCACCCGGGAGAGGTGGAGGGGCAGTCCCATCAAATGGTTTAAGCTAGTACCGTGGGCCCTCGACTTTACCGTAGCGCTCTAGGGGGGGGGGAATCTAGCTGGAGGCCTGTCCCTAGGTAGGGGTCGGTGTGTGCACACATGGTTAGAGGCGAGGGCTGACACTGACGAGTGTCACTCTGACTAGTTCTCGATTGATAGGGTTCAATTATGCCTCTCGCTTGTCGCGTCCCAGACTCGCGAGTTGCCTGTGATGCAGTGTAAGCCGTCAGGGGGCGCATCTGGTCACTCTCCTCTAGTGGGTTCTCCTATCCTTTCTCCTGTCACTGGAATAGTTGAGTTTATTCTGTTGGTAGATTTAGTTTTTACTGCTAGTTCCTATTGCTAGCTGCTGTTTCTGTTATTTATTCATTTATGTTGGCTTCCTGTTAGCCATTTTACTTGCCTAGATAGACTTTCCTATTCTAGTCTAGTAGCATGTTGAATTAGTGCATCTGCCTGTTTAATTGTTTAAATGCATGCTTTAATTACATTTTAATTTGTATGTCTGCTTGTTTAGTGCGCGGTAGGGATCCGTGTGACCCCTATTGAGTCTGGCTGTGACTTACCCTTCTTTCTTGTAGGTGAGCCATCCTAGCCATCTACCAGTGGTTCTCGTGATTTCGGAGACCGTGCGTAGCGTGCCAACCGTCGGTCTGTCTTTTTATGTTTTTATCCTGGATATGCCCCGTGTAGTTGTAGTCCTGTCCTTTCTTTTTGCCATGGGACTTGTACATTCTTAGTTACTGTTGTAAATCTAGACTAGTGTATATAAATACCACTCTGATATTTTAATTGCTTCTGCATTATTTTACTGGCCTAGTAATACTAAGGTCGATGCATATTCTGTCTTAGTTATTCTAAGGTCTACGCACATGCATTGTCAAGGTCGTAGCACATTTGCAAACTACCTCATATAGGTCCGAGCACGTTTGATCTGTGCACTTGTAAGTCTGAGCACATATGCTAGTGTGCAATAAAAGGTCAGAGAACATTCTGCATCATGCATAATGAGGTCGGTGCACATTGTGCCTTATGCTAAACAAGGTCCGTGCACTTTCAGCATGTAGGGTCTGAGCACACTCTTAGTCTGAGCACATTCAAACCAAAGTCGATGCACATTACAGTTCATGCACATAGAAGGTCAGTGCTTCTTTTACTAGCACATAGCAAGGTCTGTGCACATCTGCTAGAAGGTCGATGCACATTTTGCATTATGCTTATAAACTACGATGCACTTTTTAGGCTTAGCTCTGAAAGGTCTGTGCATTGTTTCATGATATGTCTACAAGGTCGATGCACATTTCTAAAATGTGCCTTGAAAGGTCTACACACATATTGCATCATGCCTTCTAAGGTCTGCGCATATTTTGTAGCATGCATTCAAGGTCTGAGCATAAGTTGCATTGTCCATATCTTAAGTCCAAGCATATGTTTTAGCATGCATTAAGGTCTGAGCACCCTTGCATTAGTCCTCTATGAGGTCTATGCACATTGTGTTGCTCATTACATTAGAATCAAAGCATATGCATTGCAAGTCTGAGCATATTAATTCCCCTATCAGTTTACAGAAATGAATTCAAGTACACAAGATGTTTGACAGAATGACTTCATTCTGACTGGCAGGAACTTATGTCACAAGGACCCAGGATTAACTTCTGAGAAGCAGCACGCCTTCACTAAGCTCAGTCACGTGGCTAAAGTTTCTATCTCACAGGCACATGATCCAAGACTAGGTTCTCTTTCGGAGAGTATGCCACGTGGACAAAGCATCCTTCATCTTTACATATGGAATCCCAGCAAGACTTCTCTTTCCAGAGACTTTATGCGGGAATGAGTTTTCCATGTGCCTACTTCTTCGAGCCTATAAATAAGAGGCTAGTTCACTCAGATCAAAAACACGAAGAGAAAAAGGAAGCAGAACGAGAAGGAAAAAGAAAAAGAGAAGGAGAAGAAAGAAGGAGAGCCTGAGTCTGAGAGTAATTGAGATTGAGAGAAATAGTCTGCTAGGTCTTCAGAAAAATAGAGTGCCATAGATGGTCAGAGAGTGAAGAGAGGTTGTAAGAGGTTGTCAATGTAATTGACTCCTGGATCAGATCTAGAGTCAATCTGCTCCTGGAGAGCTATAGGTTTCTGTTCAGTTCTTGTTCTTGTCTTTCATTTTTCTCATCTTAAATTCTCATTTAAGCTGTGTAGCAGCGGGTGAGGTTGCATCCTCGTACAACAAGCTGTAAGGCTCAACAGAGCAAGCTGTGAGGCTTAATGGTCTGGGATCTATTCTCCAAAGTTGTAGATCAGCGGTCTGTTGGGATCTATTCCCCAAAGTTGTGGATCAGCGGTCTGTAGGTATTTAGTCCCCGAAGTTGTGGATCGGCGGATTGAAGCTGTGTATCAGCAGTAATCCACACTCTGGTCTGAGTGTGGGGTAGATGCAAGTGAAAATCAAACCACCTAAAAATCTCTTGTGCCTCTCGTGTGAATTGTTTTATTTCCTGTGTGTTTACATTTCAAGTTTGCTTATCCATTAGCTAAATGCATCATAATGTCTAAGGCAACACATGCTCTTCAGTATTTGAATTACTTTCCATGCTTAAACCCTTCATCCAGTAGGTATATCAAAAGGCGTGGTTGGAAGGATACGTTATGCCTATCTGGAATTCCACCTCTTGCGTGAGACTAGCCTCTACCATCGTACCGTCCCTGGATGTTGGGATGAACATTAACTGCAATTATCTGCTGCCTTGATATCTGCTGAAATATATTCATCTCTTACTGCATTTGGAAATTCTTTCCCTACGATCTACAGTTTTACAGTAATTCTCTGGCTAGTTCTGTAAACTGCTTTATCTGCTTCTTGTTGGCATCAGAATCTGTTCAAATATTTGCTACCTCTGATAGACCTGTAGTAGTTTGTTTTAATTCCGCACTGATTTAACTGCTGTAATTCTTTAAATTGTGCCTCGTTGTACGGTGGGTTGACAGGGTAGCCCCAGGTGGCCCAATGCCGAACTGGGGCCGCTCCACTGTGACTCGGACAAACATGCATTTACTTGATCGGGTTTGGATATTGTGGCCAAGGGACCATTACACGACGATGACTCGGGAAAGGGTGGTGTGGACATCACTTGGATCACAAAGCATAACGACATTTATCAATACCAACGGTTGGGAAATTATTCAAAGCACTATCCTCTGGACGTTTACTTGTTCCCTTTCATTCAGAGTTATGTCCTAGCTGACATGGAGGATGATGATCCAAGACTACCGGCTGAGCGACACCATTTGGAGAGGGCGCAACAGGACAATACGTTTCACATTTGTTCTCCATCATTTCCTATCTTTCCATTGACTTTCAGCTGTCTGACACAATTTCCTTCGCAAGGCCAACTAGGTTTCTTCAATACTTATGTTGGCTGCCATGTACAATGGCTAACTATGACACCAGCCGTGATGAACTTCCGTAATAACCACAGGCTGCGAGTTGCTCCTATTTCTGGTTTAGTTTTGAAACCATCAGGCACACAATATGCAAGCAAAGGCTATGACAAACTGTGTATGTTGGATGGAATCATGAGTCTTTCAATCTCGAGCTGGAATAGTAGATAGTATGTTATTTCCTCTCACAAATTTCACTTGGGGGCCACAGAGTGGCTAGTTGGTGTGCTTCACACCATTACCGTGGCATCTTAGATGATTTGGGTAACCGCCACGCGATGATTGCTACACTTTACGTGTACCCATGCTATACGAGGCTTCTGCAGTGCATGGCTGAGCAATTTAATCACCGATGGAACATTGTGAGAACAGCAGAAGGTGAGACCGCCTTGGATTTATGAAGCTTTCACAAGATTTCAGCTCTTCTCATTTCTGGTATTCCCTAAGAGGGGGTTACTTGGATAATTTGCACATGAACGGTTCCACAGAGATGTCCTACAACTATAGGTACTTAATGAAGGTTTGGAGAGATTTGGCACAGGTTGGAAAGGATCAAATCCCTTCGAGCTCCCCAAGCACAGTTCAAGTTACTTTAAATGCATGGATCCGCCATTTCTATGTTGGTCCATATTGCTTCATGGGCAGGTTTTCATATGATAATAGATCCTGGAAGGACTACTGCAAGTTGATAGTGACTGTTGAGCCCAATAAGAGGCATGCAAAAGCCGACAAGGAGGGATAGAATACTCGCCGACTCCCATACATGACATCCTTACATAATGACTGGCCACTTTCGCAGTGCCATATGGGGAGGACGTATGGATGACAATTTCGGCTGAAACATTATCGGCCGAAACCGAAATGTTTTGGCCGAAACATTTTGGTTTCAGACTGAAACGATTTGAAGCTGCCCGGCCGACACCGAGTCGAAACCAAAACCCTACAGTTTGGCCAAATAATAATAATTTATTTGCTTTCGGACCCGGCCGAAACCGACACTGCCATCTATGGGAGGACGAGGTCTTGAGAACCAAGCTGATTTATCCTGCGTGTCTTTTGGAGAATGGCAAGAAGCTTACAACTGCACCAGCAACACTAGCAAGTATTTACCATTCTTTAGGGGGGTTGACCAGCTATAGCTCTCCATGAGGTAAGAGTGCCCTGATGGCCACACATTACCTGAGGCTTGTTGCTTCCTGGATTGTGTCAGAGTGTCAGGATGGAGAACCCCGCGGCTCCCTTGATATTTCAGTTTCGTAATCGGCTTGATCAGAGTCCCCTGGAGTAGTTAGCAAGAGCTCGGAGATTACTGGCTTTCTTGCCTACCCAGGGCCAGCCAGGTAGAGATTTTGCGTGTGTGACGCGGGACTATCGTCCTTTTAGCACTGAGGGGCCTGATGGTATTTCTTATCACCTTCCTTACTATTCCAGACCGAGCCGAGCTTTCCATGATGAATGGTTGTACTGTACACGCCCTGGTGTTCTCATCTTTCGGAAGGGCACCAGCACCTTTCATGAGCCCTACTATCCTCACCGCTTCGAGCGGAACTTTGGCTATGATCAAGGGATACCCCCAAATGCTGATTTTCCTTTGGGGGTGCGACTGCACAGAGGGCATGACAGACACCTTATAGCAGCTAGTTGGTGGCTTCACTTCACCCGCTCACTCTCATCTCCCAGTCTTTCATAAGTACATAGCACATACTCCAGTATGTGACTATTAGTTACACCTTGCACATAGTAGAAACGCTTTCTTGGACTTGTGAACCTCTCCGCTGGATATTCCTTCTGTCGGACTAGGGGATCATGTTTCAAGGCCTTTGTAAGTCTCCGCGAGCTTGGGATTCCCACTAGGATGCCGAGCTGGTTGTACCCTCAAAGCCCAATTGTCTAGAAAGTACTTCAACTATCGACGTTTTTTCTGTGCCCTAGATAATGGCAGCCATCAGGCGACTACTACTGTAAGGTAGTGGACTTAACGTGACTGCATTTGTCTAGATGTTACTCTGTGTCGAGCCTTTTCTTGTTATGGCATCGACTCTGGCTAGAAATAGTCCTGACCTGACCGCCTAATCCTAATAGCAGTCCTGGCTTGACCGCGTCTGTATGTAATCGGTCCAAGAATGGCCGCTTCTTTCCTGATCCTGGCTAACCCAGGGTTTGACCCAAAGGTTGATTTTCCTATATTCCTAGATGATCTATTGATTATCTAGAACCTAACACCTTATTCCAAAGCTATTTAATGAATTATGAAAGTTAAAGAACATGTCATTATGTTGCCAGAGTCTTTCCGTAGCGTGACCTTGTCGTAAATCTTCCTTTGAACTCTCATGATCTTATATTGGTGTGTTCTTTACCTTGGTTTCATCATCATGAAGCTATTGTTGAATTGAATATTATTGGGTGAAACGTTGTTATTTTCTCATGGAAGTAGCTTGATTTGTAACTTGAAGATGCAAGAGCGGGCACGAACAGCGTCTAAGGGCTCCACGCTAGCCCCTCGCTAGATAGCCAGAAACGGGATGAAAATCATGGGGTACGATGAATACTGGTGTCGCATTACCGGGAGCACTTTTTTTATAGACAGGTGAAATCCATGAGGCAATCTTGTGAAAAATTACATGCTTGCTAGTACTTTCTTGTTCATGACCTTCTAGTGCATAGCCTTTATGGTTATGAAGTACATTCTTGTTAATGAAAGGCCACTTCACTTATAATCGGGCTTGATCATGCTCTATCATCCATTCACATTCTTTATATCTATCTATTTCATATCTTGCTACACTATGGTTTATTGTGTGTTTTATCGCATTATCCATTACCTTATTATCTAGAGTGAAAATGTAATTACTTAAAGCTTGCTTTCATGTTGATGCGAAGATACCCACTGGACAAGTGTGCTCTTACCTATTTTTTCCAATTTTTTCAAGAAGTTCAAGTGAGTCAGACTCGGATTATGCTAGCGTTGGGTCTGAGAGTGATGATTGAAGGTCAAGAGAAGACTTAGAGTGTCTTGGTGTCTTGAAGTTAGTTGAAGTCATTATGTAATTTTACTTTATTGAGTCATGTTATGTAATTTTCCTTTTCTTGAGTCTAGTGGAATAAGAGTCGATATTATATAACTTTGTATTATTATTATCAATAAAAGTTAGATTCTTGATCATTTATCATGTCCATTCATCTTATGTGCGAATGATTTGCACTCTGATCATATTGCTAGCTTGAGGTGTATTGCCGATTGCCTACGTTCCCTGAGTTACTTTTGCTATACACTTATGGCTCGGGACATGACAGTTAAGTTAGTATCAAAGTCTAGGCATAAGTAAGTCCTAGGAAAAATGTTGTGCCATAGGCTAAGTCCAAGGATTAAGGACCCACACCTATGAACTAAGGAAAGAAATTTTCAAACCCATGTGAGATTGGGTAGAGCTCGGGATGAGATAGTTATTTAGAGATTATCTCTAGGATTAGCTTTGCAATTTCATAGGAAGTAACTAATTAATCATTCTTCTTAGGTACCATGGCTCACCATGTAAACTGGGATGACCGGTGATAGTAGGAAGATAGATCAAGCTTGTGTGCTTGGATCTGTGGTCTGGCCGGTGTGCCATCAATCTGTGTGATAGCGGTTCCTTGAGAGGGGAGAATCTCTCTGCAAGCTGTAAGGCAGCGGGTTGTTAAGCTATGTAATCAGCGGGTTGTGCAGTTGCACTAGGGAAGCCTCACTTGGTTTGAGTGAGGGGTGGACATAGGACTTTGGAGAAAGTCTAAACCACCTTAAAAATCATTGTATCTGTGGTTTGAGCTTCTTATTTTCAGACTTCAGGAATTTGTTGACCTTAAGGTCTCAATTCATTTAAACACCCATGATATAAAATGAAGGAGATTTCAGTTAGAGAGATCAGTCAATAAAGGAATAGCCTTAGAAAAGAATCTCCCTTTGAAATTCTGCAAATGGGAGTGGAACGTTGAACATTGGATAGTACACACTCCCCCTCAACAATTGCAAGGATTTGAATGACAGATCACATGCATGAACAATGTGTGGCTATGAAATGAAGGCTAAAACAATGGGGGTTAAGGCATTAGGATGAAAGTACAACTCCTTCAGAGATGTAATGCATTACAGAAGTGTCAACCTGTCTTTAACAGTGCGTTGATGCATAGCTTTCTCACAGAACATAGGATTTGGATAGTTTGAGCTATGGCATCGACCCAGACTGATCAGTACATCAATACATAGTTGTTTCACAGAAAGGGGAATTGTGATGAGTTTGAACAGTGGGGTCAACGCATATTGATCAGTGCGTCGACTCACTTGAGCCAGATAGATGAAAAGCTTCAAATGCAGTAGACTTAACAACAAACATGTCTCAAGATGGATAGCCAACTCCCCCTCAACTTATGGACACTAAAATGCAATGCATTTGAACCCTTGGTACCTGACAGAGTATCTTCTCATGCATTATGGGTGCTTCCAGATAGGGTGTGCCTGTCCTTTCACACACCACCATTTCATATACCATTGGGACATGTAGAGTGAGGATACAATCTACAACTTATAAACAATGCGACCAACCAGACATGCAATAAGGACTCCCCTTGACAGTAGTAACCAGTGACCTCATGAACTTATTTGACAAGAGCTATGCAAGCATAACCAAGTGGGGGGGGTTTGCACAGACCCAATTCTCTTCTTAAAGTAGTAAACCTTTCATTACTAAGATGTTTTGCAAAGATATCTACAATTTGCTTCTCAGTTTCAATGAATTGGAATTCAAAGTTCTTGTTGCTTACCTCATCTTGGAGGAAGTGATACCTTGTTTCAATGTGTTTTGTGTGGGAATGTAGAATGGGACTCTTAGTTAAATTGATGGCACTTGTATTATCACACAATATGGGTGTGCATCCAATGTCTTTGCCATAATCTTGAAGTTGGTGCTTTATCTACAGCACTTGGGTCCCACAGCGACCTACTATTACGTATTCTACTTCAGCAATAGATAGGGCACGAAATGGTACTTCTTAGAAGCCCAAGAGACTAGACACCCACCCATATATTGGCAATACCCACTAGTACTTTTTCTATCAAGTTTACACCCAGCATAATTAGCATCAGTATAAGAAATTAATTCAAGAAAACATGATGCAAGATACCACAACCCTAAGTCATGTGTGCTAGCAATTTATCTTAAGATTCTTTTCACAACAATCAAATGTGATTCTTTAGGATTCACTTGGAATCGTGCACACATGCACACACTAAACTGAATATCAGGCCTAGAAGCAATGAGATATAAAAGTGACCCGATCACACCTCGGTATGTTTTAGGATCTACAGGTTTACCGTTCTCATCCACATCTAGAGATGCATTTGTTCCCATGGGCATGGATATGTGTTTAGCATCCTTCATTCCAAATCTCTTCAGGATCTCCACTGTGTACTTAGATGGGTTTATGAAAAAGACTTCTCTAGTCTGTGTGACCTGTAGTCCAAGGAAGAATTGGAGTTCTCCCATGAGGCTCATTTCAAATTCTTTTGTCATAAGATCAGCAAATTGCTTGCACATATTGGAATCAGTTGAACTAAACACTATATCATTTACATATGCATGTACTACAATGATTCGCCCATTCATCACTTTTGTAAAAAGAGTTTAGTTAATTTTACCTCTGTTGTAGCCTCTCCCAATTAGATGTGCACTGAGTCTATCATACCAAGCCCGTGGAGCCAGCTTTAATCTATATAGTGCCTCGTTCAATTTGTAAACATGGTTAGGCAAATCAACATGCTCAAAACCAGGGGGCTATTCTACAAACACCTCCTCTTTTATTAAGCCATTCAGAAAAGCACTTTTAACATCCATTTGATATAGTTTTATGTCTAGAGAACATGTGAATGCTAACAAAATTCTAATGGCTTCTTGTCTTGCTACAGGGGTATTCGGTAGTAAAAAGAAAAAAAGAACAAAGAAGAAAGAAGAAGAGGGACGGGGGTTGCTGATCGGGCAGCCTTCGCATACCCCATCCGACAGCCCCTTTGAATGGGATAAGATGACCATCCGACAGCCCGTTCGAATGGGCTTGAGGCCCCCAAACTGGTAAGCACCTCGAGCACCCCTCATCAGGCAGGCTACTGCTCAACCCCCATCCGGCACGTAGAGCCTTCATCCGATAGGCAACCGCGAGCCTTGAACTGTCACAGCCTCATCAGCCCATGTGGCGCTTTGAAATGGTAGCCCTTTAAGCATCAACTGGAAGTGGTTTGAGGCATGAACCTGCAACCCATTAAAGCTCCAACCGGTAGCCTTGCAACACCTCGTATCGATTGCCCCTTGCGCACTCCATCCGACAGGTCCTATGTGACTCTTGGATCAACAGCTCCTAACACCTCATCCAGCAACCATTTAACACCTCGACCTGCAGTGCGGTAACAGCTCATCATGTCGCATACCAACACTCTATTTGGCAACGACTGAAAGCCCATCCAGTGGTGTATTAAAGCCTACACAAGTCTGCCTTGTCCTCCCACACACCCCTATATATAGGGCTACAAAGAACGAAGAAGAGGGACATAGAGAGAGTAGACAAACACCTTGAGAGAAGAAAGGAAGATTAGAAGAGAGAGTCTGAAGAGAGGTAAGCAGAGGAGAATGGAAAGAAAAGAAGAGAGCCCTCCCCCCGGGAGAAGTGAAGAGTGTGAATAGAAAGAGAGAGGAAGAGAGAAGAGAGGTGAGAATGGGGGAGAAGGAGCCAATGCTCTGTTTCTCCCCTTTTGTATCTTTTTCTCATTTTCTTTTTTGATGTGTATTTACTCCCTTTTTGCTTGTACTCGGTGAGTTGGAAAAAAAGAATTTCATGAAGCTTCAAGAATAAAAAGAGTGTTTGAGCGTTAATCTATGGTGGTTGTTCTCTTTTGTCCCAGATGATCATTTTCCCCTTCCCATTTACTTTACATTTCTTCCTCCGCATTTTCCTTGTATTTAGTTCCATCGATATACGAGTGTTGAACAATGTGTTCGCCAGTGAGAAGGGTGTGTTCTCTTCTTAAGAAATCTCCATTTGGAATTCAACTAACTCTATAGTTGTGACTCCAAGGGGAGAGGGATGTGGGATGGTCCCAGAATGGAAGCTTTCTGATGCCCTATTTCTTTGGTTTTTCGTGGGGTGTGATTAGGCAGCCCTGGCCGCATCCCCCTTTCTTATGGGTGATCCTACGGCCTTGTAACCCTGTAGCCTACAAGTCCTTCAAGCCCCCTATCGATGCCCTTTCCCCCCTTCTCTACATCCCATCAGTGAAGGGGAAGATTTGCCAGGGATCTAGCCTCAATAGCCTGTGTGATTGCCTCCTCCATTGGCCCTTTACACTTCATTCCCCATCGATTTCTACAATACTCTATTTTCATGACAAATGATCTTGCGCAGCGCAACAGCGGTGATCCAGTGCACAGCAGTCACGTGATCCGGCACACCCTACTGCCACTATCTAGCAGTCTCCCTTCTATTGGCTGATCCTACACCCCCTTCGGTGGTTGATCTAGTAGCCGCCCCACCCCCCTTACGATTCCTCCTTTCCCCTCCTTTCAAGGCTAATCTACAGCTTCATCTGCCTAAATCATTTGATCTGACATGCCTCCATGCGTGCCTTAAATGGTTGAATCTGTAGCTCCCTCCCGGTTGAATCAGCGGCCTCATTTGAAGTGATTTGTTGACCCTGACAACCAGTTCTACTACCCAGTTGACCGACTTGGCTGCTAGTCATTTGTTGGTCCACAGTGCACCCCTCTTTGTCGAGTGTCGACCAGCTCAGTGCACCCTGTCGACTGAGCCAATATTCCTTCCACTCCCGTCCAAGGGAATTTGGCACTATCGTTGTGGGTGTTGTAACTTCAGGCGCACTCAGGGACTGTCCTGGACTTCCGTGGATGTGTTCCTACTTGCCCCCAAAATGCCACTTGTTTGGGGGAGATCCTGTTGAAATTTCATCAAAAACCTGGTCTGACTAACAAATCAACAATAAAACAATAACGACGAGAATAATCATAATCAATAAAAAAAGAGGAAGGAAGGAAGGTAAACTGTAACTTCACGATCATGCTCTCACTTTACATGAATACTCATATCTTCTATGATACTTGTGTTGTTACTTTGGCTTTATATCGCCTATTGTACCGCATTTTTCTTATCTTACTTCCTAGAGCTAAACTGTTAATTATTTAAACTATGTCTTCATGTTGATACAAAGATACCTACTGAGTAAGTGTACTCATTACCCTACTTTTCAAAGCTTTCTAGGAAACACTAACGGGTTGGATTCAGACTACACAAGTGGCGGATTTGAGAGCGGCTAAGGCCAAGAGAGAAGCTTAGTAGTGTCATCAGTTAGAATCGTGATGTAATTTTCCCTTTATTGAGTCATGATATGTAGTTTCTTTCTTTGAGTCTAGTTGTCATTTTGTCAAAAGAGAGTCAAACATTCATGTACTTTGATTATTATCAATAAAAGTTAAATTTTTGGTCAATGATTGTGCATTCCTCTTTATGTGAATATTATTGCGCTTTGATTTATCTTGCTAGCTTGAGGCATATTGCTAACTGTCCACATTCCCCATGTTACTTCCGCTATACACACATGGCTCGGGGCGTGACAGTTAAGTTGGTATCAGAGCCTAGGCATAACTAAGTCCTAGAAAAATGTCATGACATAGGGTAAGTCCAAGGATTAAGGACCCAAACCCATGAACTAAGGAAAGAAATTTTCCACCTATGAGAGATTGGGTAGAGCCCGAGATGAGATAGTTAATTAGAGATTATCTCTAGGTTAACTCCCCTTCACTCCGTAGGAATTAACAAATTGTTCCTCTTCTCAGGTACCCCCATTCTCATAATGGCTTATCGTGTCAACTGGGACAAGATGCAACAAACTGTTGTGGGCCTTACCCAAGCTCTCCAAACCATGGCCCAAGTTGGCATGAGGATTGCACCGGAAATTTGCACAGCAACTTCCAGAGTTTGAATCCTCCACAATTTTTTGAATCGTTGAACCTCGATGAGGCTGAAAATTGGATCGATGAGATGAATCAGATATTTGAGGTCATGCAATGCACTAACCAAGAGAAAGTCTGTCTCACCACATTCCAACTACACAAAGATGTGCGTACTTGGTGGAAGGCCACCTCGGCACAACGTCAAAATGCCCAACTTACATGGGATGGGTTTCTTACACTTTTCCAAGCAAAATACTTCTCTGAGCATGTCAAGGAGAGAAAAGCTATGAAATTTACCTCCTTCAGGCAAGGAATGATGTCCGTGGCAGAGTACAAACTTCAGTTCTCCCATCTGGATCCATATGCTCCCCACCTGGTTAGCATTGATCTATTAAAGGCTAACCGATTTATGGATGGCTTAAGGCCCATTTTTATTACTCAACTCAGACCCCAAAATATTTGTACTTATGCGGAGATAGTCCAATGGGCTCATTTATGTGAAAGGACCTTAGAGAAGGTCAAAGAATTCAAGGGAAAAAGTGAGGAGTCAAGCTGAAGGTTTGACAAACGAGGACGAAAGGAAGAGAAGTTTAGCATTACGGCGTCTTACACAACCCGCGATAACAAGAAGAGGTCTCGCAACGGGAATGGTAGCAGGAACGGCAAAAACAAGAAGGTGAAAGAAGAGGAAGAGCAAGTCGCAACGGCTTGCTCATTTTGTGAAAAGTTTGGTCACTCGGTCGAGGAATGTTGGAAATGCCTAGGGGCGTGCTTGCGTTGTGGAAGCCAGGAGCATCAGATGCCCGATTGCCCCCTCATGAAAGAGTAGCCTTCTAACGGCAGACGCAAATGACAAGCTCATCTTAATGTCATTCTGAATGACGAAGAAGCACCCAAAGATGATGGGTTGATGGAAGGAACCATTCATATTTTTTCGCATCCTACATTTATGTCATTTGATACTGGTGCTTCTCATTCCTTTATATATACTACTTTCGCAAAAACTTTACCTATTGCACCTGTTCCCTTACCTTCGGACCTAGCTATCACAACAACCTTAGGTCCCGGAATTAAGCTTACCACCCACTACCCAAATAGTGAAGTAACAATAGAAGGTCATAATCTTCCCATAAATCTCGTATGCCTTGATATGGAAGGCTACGATGCTATTCTAAGTGTAGATTGGCTCGTTGATCATTACGTCGACATTAATTGTCGCAATAGGAGAATTTTCTTCCATAAATCAAATCTCCCAAGATTTTCCTTTTTGGGAATCAAATATAGGAAACATCCTACTCTCATTTCTTCTCTTCATACCTGCAAGCTCATCTCGCAAGGTTGTGAAGCTTTCCTTGCTTCTGTGACTCTTACCGAGTCCAAGGAAGTCATCTTAGAGGATATCCCCATTGTAAATGAGTTTCTTGGTGTCTTCTCATCTGACCTACTTGGATTACCGCCTGAAAGGGAAGTCAATTTGTTCTATTGAACTCATTCTTGGAGCAGCACCTATTTTAATAGCTCCCTACAAGATGCCCCCTACGGAATTCAAAGAATTGAAGAAGCAGCTTCAGGAGCTACTAGACAAGGGCTTCATTCGACCCAGCACATCCCCTTGGGGTGCACCGATTTTATTTGTCAGGAAGAAGGATGGATCTCTCAAGCTATGTATCGATTACCGGCAATTAAATCAACTCACTATTAAAAACAAACATCCGTTGTCGTGTATCGATGAGCTCTTTGATCAAATCTCTGGAGCGAAATATTTCTCCAAGATAGACCTTAGGTTGGGATATCATCAGCTCTGGATTAAATATGAAGACATATACAAGATGACTTTCTAGTGCCGATATGGGCACTACGAGTTCGTGGTGATGCCGTTCGGGTTTGTTGGAACCCTGATTTTGATAATGACAGTTTATGAATCATGATTTGGACTGAAATGCATAAGCACCTTCATATTTAACATACCTGATTTGTGTCTATGTGTTAGACAAGGGTCAATGCACATTTAGGCCACATTCACCCCAGGTCGATGCATATTTAGGATGCCTTCAACTAAAGTTGGTGCACATGCATTAAGTCCTAGTCATGCAAGTCCGAGCAACTCCATCAAGGTCTGAGCATACTTGCATATTCACATCATAGTAAAGTCGGTGCATATGAACAAGTCTGCATGGTTAGGTCAAAGCACATGTACAAGTGAGCACAAGTCAAGTCTGAGCATATGCAGAAGATTGCACGCACAAGGTCGAAGCACATGCATTCATGTTAGTGCACATGCAATAGGCAAGTCAGAGCACATGCTCTTGAAGTCGGAGCACATTCACTCAAGTCTGAGCACATGCATAGATTCCTGTCTACGTAGGTCGGTGCACATCCCTACCTTAAGTCTATTAAGGTCGATGCTAGTGGGTTTGTCATGCATGCAACATATCAAGTCAGTGCATATTCAAGCCTTATGTTCATCAAGGTCGGAACGCATGCATAAACTCCCAGCAACGCAGGTCGGAGCATATGTTCAATTTTGCATCATAAGGTCAGAGCACCTTTACTATAGTCAGCGCATATGCATGCATCAAGTCAGAGCACACTAGGCATGGTCGGAGCACATCGTTCATACAAGTCTGAGCACATGTAGTCCAAGTCGGAGCACATGCATATCGAGTCAGTGCACATGCGCACGGTCACTGGTATAAGGTCAGATGATGCAGGACAACTAGGTGGCCTAGGACTCTATAAGGAAATGCTGCCAACTGGACAATTGAGACTAGTGAACTCGCAATCAAAGAGAACGGCGGTACTCCACACCAAGGTTCCCTGGTGGGGACTATGCCAACGAACAAGCTACTACGCGCTCATAGGCATTCCCAATGAGGGAAGCGCGCCGGTCCACATGGTCGAGACAACCGGCGTGGACTAGGTAGTCAACTAAAAATTGATGCGGGACAACTAGGTGGCCTAGGACTCTATAAGGATATGCTGCCAACTGGACAATTGAGACTAGTGAACTCGCAATCAAAGAGAACGGCGGTACTCCACACCAAGGTTCCCCGGTGGGGACTATGCCAACGAACAAGCTACTACGTGCTCATAGGCATTCCCAATGAGGGAAGCACGCTGGTCCGCACGATCGAGACAACTGGCGTGGACTAGGTAGTCAACTCCACACTCATGACTCGGAAGAGCCACAGGACGATCTCACTCACTCACCGCAGAAGTGAATAAATATGATCGAGCTAGGATCCTAAATAGCACTCAAGTAGTGGCGTCAAGAGTAAATACTAAAAGATCAAGTATGACCGAAGGCGAGTGGGTGCGTACCTCCATGCTTGTGGCGTGGGGAAGAGGCCCGGCCAAGTCACACGATCACCGGCACACAACTATCAAGTACAACCCAAAAACCAATGCCCACTCCTCGTAGGGAGGTAAAAGGCTACACCAAAGACTCCGGGATCGTGCGAGATGGGGTGATGGACATGGGGTCGGTGGTGCTCGTCATCCACGCGTACTATCGTCGCGCCTTGGTCCGGTGCTGAATGCAAGGATAGTGAGGCCGGTGAAGCCGAAGGGTGGCAGTGGTCCCTGGGGCGCGCTGTCGTGGACGCCGCTCCTTCGGGAAGAAGAAGGCTGCAGCCGGCGCTGACGAGGGGCTCCGAGCGAGCACGGACGACAGGCGGACTGTTGGCCAGTCTGCGCAGGTGCTGGTGGTCAGCAGATAGGGAAGCCGAGTAGGTGACCGTTGCCTCATCCAATTGCTGCGAAGCCCAGCAGGGGCACTAGTGGGGATGTCCCAAAGACGCCCGTGGACGGTGAGCCACAGTCGAGTCCCGTGGCTGCCGGGGCGAATTTAGTGAGAAAGAAAAGAGGGCGCAGCCCCCATCTCCTTCCCCCTTGGGTGCGACCCAAAATGATGAAGTCTTATTCCTTTCCTCAGTATAGGACTCGGCTCTTGTTTGAACGGGCCACCAGAAATAACAAGGTCACTTTGCTGGAGCCGAAAAGGCCAGATGACCTTAGAAGAAAAGATGACCCCCACTTTTTCCCATATAACCAAATACTTGGGCACTCCATTGAAGACTGCTATGTATTTAAAGACATTGTCGAAGGCATGATCAAGAGGGGAGAACTCCAGATGGGCGAGTCCAGAGTGGATCCTCCACGCCCTCACGAGCTTCCCGACTTCAAGAAAGCTGTCAATATGGTGTTTATGCACCAGCAGTCACAAGATGACCCATCGTGGGGGCATATCCCAGTCGCAACTGGGAAGAAGAAAGAGAAGTCAAGAAATAAGAGGAGGGGTGTTGCTCTCTCCTACAATACATTATCAGCATCATCTGACACAAGCCAAACTGTGAAAGAAGAAGATAATGAAGAAATTTATTTTGTGTCGGCAAGGCCGAACCAACCCGGGGCTTCTACCTCCAACCCTTGCTCCTACCAACCCGCACTCGCTTTGATGACGGAGCTCTGCCAGGAAATTAAAACAATGAAGGAAAAAATGAGAAAGATGGGTCTGGGCCTTGCTGACCCGCACCCGAATTTAATAACTCCACTGGCAATGAATGAGCCAAGTATGGAGCAGACTGCTGGAACAAAATCAGCTGAAGAGGAAGCCACCAAGATAGAATTATATGAAACCAAGCAAAGAGATGACGAGTCTACTCTGGACTATGTCCAGCGATGGGGGAATCTCTACGCAAGATGCTGGCATCCGTCAAATTATGAAGACGCTGTCCAAATATGCAAGCGCAATCTGAAGATAGAAATTCAAATAAGGACGGTCGGCCTCGAAGTCAAATCCTTCAGTTGACTGAATAATATGGTGGTTGACATTGAAGTCTTTCTGGCGAAATATCACCCAGCCGTGGCTACCTCAAGTCAAGAGAATGAGCCGACTGAGGGATGGTCAAAGCAAAAAGAAATGCAAGACACTGATTTCTAGACCTTTGCAAAGCAAAGGTAGAAGGCGGGAGAGGCAGCTAGCCCTTCTTCGACCACATCTACCAAGCAACAACTCTCTTTGAGGGATAAAATGAAGAAACCCTACTCCTTTCCTAAGGAGAAAACTCAGATGCTGTTTGAATGGGCCCACACATGCGACAAGATCACCCTCCCGGAGTCCAAAAGGCCGAGCGATGCTAGATGGAAAGATGACCCTTAATTTTGTCCTTATCACCAACAGAGGGGGCATTCCATTGGCGATTGTTATGTATCCAAAGATATTCTTGAAAGCCTGATCCAAAAGGGCGAAATACAAATGGGTGAGCATAGGGTGAACCCACTGCGGCCCCATCAAATGCCTAGCCTTGGGAGGTCGGTAAACATAGCCTCACCCCAGTAGTTGAGGAACAATATACCCCGAGGGACGTCTCAAACCCCTTGAATTATGGCGAAAGCTGAAGAAGAACCAACATACAAGTGGTGCCCGACTCTAGGGGCAAATGATGAAGCAAATGGGTAGCCGGGCCGACAACATCTCAACCATCTGTGCTTAAACTGACAGCTTCTCAAGCATTGGCATCTACATCAATAGATAAATTTGAAAATGCCCAGAGGTACTCAAGGTACCCAACCACTGGCATTCTAGCCAGCAGCAATCCAGTGACGTTCAAAAATAATAAAAATCAAGTTGTTCGACCATCGACGCCCGAGTCGATAGCTCTTCAACCACTGGCATCCTAGGTGGCAGCTTTTCAAAGAATATTCAGGTTTCTTAGTCAATCGGCATCTGAGCTGACAACTCCTTAATTATCGACTTTCATGTCGATGGTTCCTCAATCATCGGCGTCCGTTATGATAGCTGTTAAAAGATATGAAATGAATGTTTGAATGTCTCCACCATCGGTATCTAGGTCGATAGCTGTTCGAAGCTGTTGAAAAAGAAAAAAAAAGAATGTGCTCAAGTGTCTCAGTCATCGGCATCTGAGCCGACAGCTCTTTAACCATCGGCATATTAAGCCGATAGCTCTTCAACTATCGGCATCCCAACCGATAGCTGCTCGAAGATTTTCAAAAAAAAAAAGAAGAAGAAAGAATGTTTTTTCAGATTGAATCCAAGGCTGTTTGAACTCATATTCAAATCATATGTTAAATAGCCATGCAATGCAAGACTAAGATTAACTGAACTCACATACGCCAATTAACACACAACCATATTTCTGTTCAAAGAACCCCATTCATGTGACCAAGCAATAGATTCACATTCATCAAAAGATACATCAATGTAAATCATGTAGAAGATACCAAAATGACTATGTCGCACATTGTCTTCGTCAAAACAACCTTGGGGCACAACACTCTCCTTGTTGGGAGGGCGATGGACGTAGGCTTGTCTGGGGACAATCGAACCACCTAAAAACCTTGTGTTATGGTGTGCTGCATACAATCCTTTTCTCCTACCCCCATTCATAGGTTCTCCTAGCTCATTGCTCGTTCATTCCCTTGACTGACTTAGTATTTTCAGTTCAGTTCTACACTTCAGTTCTGGTTCATATGCTGTTCAGTTTTCAGTTTCGATCAAAGCTTAAAAACACTCATTGTGAACCCAGATCTATTCCCCCCTATAGATCCTCTCTTAACCATCCAACAGTTGGTATCAGAGCAGGTTCCCAGAGATGTGGTCCAATGACCTAGGGTGATTTGAAGGGAGTGTCCCTCGCAGCTATGTAGCTGAGGGCCAGGCCATCAATAAACCACCATTTTTTGATGGTACTAATTATCTATACTGGAAGAACCGAATGGAAGTTTTTATGTGTGCCCAGGATCACCAGATTTGCCATGTGGTCAGTAAAGGTCCTTTTGTCTTACCCGAGGTAGATGACACTTGGACCCTAGATTAGGTCAAAAAATCCACCACTAATTAGAGCGCCATGAATATCATGTAATGCGCTATCCACCCCACAGAATACTCAAGAATCTCCACTTGCAAATCAGAAAAAGAAATGTGGGATAGACTTGAGTTAATCTATGAGGGGACATCTGAAGTAAGGGCCACCAAGGCCAATCTATTAACTTCTGAATATGAAATGTTCAGAATGAAGCCAGGAGAATCTATGTCTGAAATGTATGCAAGATTCGCTCAGTTAACAAACAATCTGAAACTTCTAGGCAAAGAATATGCTCAAACTGAACTTGTCAGGAAGATCCTCAGATCTCTCACCCCAGCATGACACACCAAGGCCACTGTCATTGAGGATTCAAAGGATCTATCTACACTGACTATTGACAGACTGATAGGCTCGCTCATGACATATGAGCTCAATTTCAAGCGAAGTGAGGAAGATATCAAACCCAAGAATATTGTTGGGCTCAGGGTCTCTAAAAACACAGAAGACTCAGATGAAGAGGATGAAGATGACATCCCAGAGACATCTCTGGCCGACCATGCTATGCTTACTAGATAGTTCAAGAATTTCCTAAGAAGAAGAGGCAAATTCCAGAAGAAGAAGAAGAACCCCCAGGTAAGTAAAAATTCCAACTTCAAATCTTCTCAACCTAAGAAGTCTGACACTATGATTTTCTACCAGTGCAAGAAACCAGGACACATGCGAGGAGATTGTCCTGAGTTGATGAGGCAGCTGACCAAGGCCAAGGGAAAGAAGCCGAAGGCCATGGTCTCCACTTGGAGTGATGAAGAAGAAGAGGATGAAAGCTTATCTACGGATGAAGATGAAGACAATTTCTACCTCATGGCTGACGAGGGTGAGGATCAAGATTGCCTAGCATCCCATCACAACCGCTGGTACTTGGACAATGGCTGCTCACGGTACATGATGGGAGATAGGAAGAAATTTAGCCATTTAATCAAGAAGGAAGGAGGCCAAGTGAAGTTTGGTGGTAAAGATAAAGGCAAGACAATTGGCACAGGCATCGTGGGTAAGAATCCTTCTCAATCAATTGAAAATGTAATGCTCGTTGAAGGTCTTGAGCACAATCTGCTTAGTATAAGCCAGCTATGCGACAAGGGTTACAAGGTGATGTTTGACGCCAATAAATGTAGGATCCTTGAGAAAGATTCTAAATCTGTGCTTTTTATAGGACATAGAGTAAATAATGTTTATATGATAGACCTTGATGCCCCTAGCTTTGAAGAAATGTGCCTGACCAGCTGTAACGTCCCAGAGTCCATAATGCCAATAATTTGTCACTCAGTGTCGAATTACCACCACTATGAACTGAGAGTCCTGAGTGTGCTGATGAAAGACATGCAGAGCCCACTCCTTCTGATGGCCTTAAGGCCTTTCTTTTCTTCTGTCTCTTAGTTGGATGTAGCTTCGTACAAATTAGTTCTCCCCACTGCTGTTGTGATTACTTGAAGTATTCAACTGTTGTCCGGTCCGAGTGTCTTTGTAATGCCCATGGTTCGGTTATCTTGATTAGAAGTGTTCATTAATTGTTATTCCATTTGTTTGTTGCTCCCTTTTGTCTTTGTTGTGTCACCAATCTTAACAAAATTTCGGTAGCACCTCCCCTTGACCCCGGGCGTAAGGAAGAAGCGGGAAACGCGCCCACATGGAGTGGTGGAACCCAACAAGTGGAGGTGAGCGTCCAAAGACGGCGACACCTCGTACAGACCTCGGAAAACGTGAAGGGAACGACGGAAGGAGGGCTGGTGAACAAGGTAGGGGCACTGGGAGTAAGGGGTCGGGACTGGCGTACCAGTCAGAGGGCCAAAGGGGTGTACCGCTGAAAGGCTAACCGGGGGGCTGGGTTGTGCCGGCGGAGGATTGTGCCAGCGAAGGGCATCAAGACGCAAGGGGGTGTGCCGCTGAGAGAGCGCACCGGCGAAGGGTTGTTAAGGTGTGACGCTGAAGGAGTGCACCGCTCAGGGGGTCCAAGGGTCACAAGGCATGCCGGTGAGCGGGGTTCAGCCAAGTAAGGTGTGTCGTTGGAAGGGTGCACCGACGAAGGTTAACTCAGAGACAGGGAAGCCGAGTGTGGGCCAGACAGGGTGGAGTGGAACGAACGGGGGGTGAGGGAAACTAGGTGTGCAGGCAATCGGAGGGGCACAGCAGGGTGAAGGCGAAGGGGCCTTCACCCAATGTTGAGGGACCACTGACGGAGAAGGCGAGAACATCGCCGGAGGAGCGTGGGGAGACCATCAGACACACGAATCCGGGGAAAGGGGGTAGTAAAGACAGCGAAGATCAAGTCGTTTATTCATGCAACATAGGAAACTGAAGTTACAACAGAGAGGAGGGACGGAGACAAAGATGGAGGAGGAAGAAAGAAAGGGGTTGGGGTTGGACAACGACCACGCAGCCCTCCCCCATGTGTTACCTCTCTCCCTCTAGCTCTCTCTCTCTCTCTCCCTCTCTCTTACTCTGTTCCTGAAGGTGGTCGTGGAAGGGGGGAGCTTCACGAAGCTTTCCTTCCTTCTTCCTCTTCTTCTCTTCCCGCCGTGGGCGCCTGCGTCTTCTTCTCTGTTCGTCTCCTTCTGTCCGTCCCTCTCTGGTATGGCCCCCTCATTTTTAGGGAAGAGAGGGGCTTTTATGCTCTAGCGGCACGGTCCAGTGGGCTGGTCGTCGAAGGCAGGAACGGGTGCATTGATGAGGATTTGACTCCCCGTCACTCCGTTGACAGGGGGTAGCTTCCGTGTCTTGGTCTCCGGCTGACACATCGACCCATCCGCTGCGCGCCAACGGCTGGTAGGGAATGGGCGACCATGCCACTGAAGGGGGCACAGGTAGCTGTGCCGTTGAAAGGCACAGGGTGTACTGCTGAGAAGCCAGCGGGCTGTGCCGTTGGAAGACCCAAGCAGTGTGCCACTGAGGTTTGAGACAGTGTGCCGTCGGAAGGGGGGGCACTCATGGGTGTGCCGCTGAAGGGCACTCATGGGTGTGCCGTTGAATGGGCACTCATGGGTGTGCCGCTGAAGGGGCACTCATGAGTGTGCCGTTGAATGGGCGATAAGGGCATGCCGCTGAAGGCTTCGCCAGGTTCCTGAAGGAGATTGTGAGCGTGCCGTTGAAGGGCACGGGCGTGCCATCGAAGGCCATTAGTGGGTGTGCCATTGAAGACTATGCCAGGTCTTTGAAATGGATTGACTATGCCGTTGAAGGCCATTGGTGGGCTTGCCGTTGAAGGCACTTTTTGGGTTTTCATTGAAGTGGATCTTCTGGCTTGTTCCGGGCTTGATTGATGACCCGCTTGATTTTCTTCGAGGGCCCATGAGCAGTGGGCTTCTCCAGGGGTTGACTTCTCTTCGCTGTCGTGATTTCGGGGACGGCCTCACGGTAGCATGTCGTTTGTTCGGAGGGTCCGGAAGGGACGTGTCCTCCAGGGTCTTTTTGGTTGAAACGGTTGTTGCTGCTGGACTGGCGGGGAGAAGAAGAGGAAGAGAAGAAGAGAAGAGAGTCTGTGAGGTGTATGAAGGATTTGCTGAGAGAGTGCTTTCATCTCAATCTCGTGGTTCAAAACCAGAGCTGAGTCTGCTCATCTGTTTGAGCTACATTCCTGTGTTGGGATTTCTTTCTCGATTTTCCTTTGCTTTCCTTGTGTTTTTTATTTTGCTCTGTTAAACCGTTTGTCAAGCTGTTAGTCAGCAGTTGCAGAGGAGGAGTCCTCTGGTCGGATTAAGCTATAGTCCCCAGCAGTTGCAGAGAACGCAATTCTCTGGACAGCAAGCTGTGAAGCTCAGCAGGTGAGGAAGATTCCTCGGACAGCAAGCTGTGAGGCTCAGCGGTTGTAGGATAAGCTGTAACGCCTAGTGGACGCAAGCTGTGTTGCGCAGCAGTAAGCCACACTCAGGTTTGAGTGTGGGGTGGACTTAGGTCTGGAGGACTGAACCACCTAAAAATACTTGTCTACTATGTGATTGCTTCTTAGGCATGCATCGTCTTTTCGTTGTGTTTATTGCACAGTAGATGATTGAGTAGGACTGTGTGAGAACAGTTTTGGCCTGTCTTTGGTTAAGTGTCCTCTATTTGTCTTGCAGTGTTATTATATTCCTCAATAACTTTTGTTTGAGCTAGAGGAAAATTAATATTGGGTGATCGATCTATTCACCCCCCTCTAGATCGCCCTTTAGCCGTTCAACATACTCCTCAACACCGTAAAGCTTGGAAGGCTTAATAGAATCAGATAAATCGGCCAACATGAAAGTATCCACCACAAAGTGAGAGTTATCGATGTTAGGAATAGATAGAAAATCAATATCCTCCCCTTGATCAGAAGATGCCCAATCGAGATGAAAGTCATGAAGGTTACCTGCCTCCTCCTTCACCCAAGAGAGATCATTTATGGCCTCACTCAATTCATTCTCCATTCGCACATCCTCTTCGTCCCCCTCCTAGAACAAAGTATCTTCAAATTCGGGAAGGGAAATTAATGAAATTTGATCATTAAGAAGCACATCGCCTTCCTCTTCTTCTCCCCACAACTTAAGATCAGCAACTTCTTTAGAACTCTCCTCATAAGTGTAACTTAGCTCAAGCTCCTCAAGATCATCGTTTAGATTATTATCATAACTACAACTAGCTCCCTTTAAAACTTCCTGATAAGACTCTTCCATATTTCCCACGTGATCTAAATCGAGAGTGAGTTGAGTCTGGTGTTCATGGGGAATCATGGGTTGGTCACAAAAGCTTTCATTATGGTCAAATCTTGGAAGTTGGTAACCAGAATTTGCATCAAAGTAGCTAGGTAATTATTCCACTTCTATGCCCTTGATGTTTTCAGCAAGTTGACCTAGTCGGGATTGGATGGCTTAATTTTGAGCCATGATGAATTGATGAAATTGATCAAAGCTCTCTGCCTTTTTGAGAGTTGGGCATGGAGGAGATAGAGTTGTAAGTTGAGAAGCAGATTTCAAAGGATAAGAAGTTGAAAAATGATCAGATTGATAATGAGAAAATGAGGTGGATGTGAGTTATCCTCCATAGTGGGCCTGATCAAAAAGGGTATTTGAAGACGTAGCCCAATTTTGAAAGAATTGATCCAGAGGACATTGGGCTGGACCTTAATAAGAATCTCAAGAACTATTATGTTGTCCTCCCCAATAAGAATCATAAGAAGGTGTGGAGAGTCTTTGAGCAATTTGGGCTTGTTCTTGGGGGCGAGACGAATCAGAAGGCCCATGAAAGACTTGAGTGGGTTGGATATGATCTTCATTGAAGGAATGAAGCTGGGCCCCCATGAGTGATTGGCTTTCATGGAAGGCCGACCAAGAATATGGGCTTTCGTAGTGTGCCGGGCCAGGTTGGGTGATTGATAAAGGGTGAGTTGAACCATTATCAACATAATTGGCCGATCTGGCCCAAATGTCATTATGATCTTGATAATAAGGTGACAGAAAGGAGTTTGGATTCATAGCCCAAAGGATGGATCAAGAGAAATGGGCCAACAAGTCCACTTTATTGAATTTGCGAGCCCAACTCAAAGACTGGAATTTTCTCACCCACTTTTTTTTAATTTTTTTGAGTTTTTTTCAAAGTAATGCAATCAATAACTATATGAATAATGCATGGTGGATTGCCAAAAGCGTCGACGCTACTGCTCGTTAGCGTGGACGCTGTCGAAGCTGTGAAGGCACAGTGAAAGAGAGCCGAATGGTTGAAGGAAGCCGGCCTAAATGGGCCGAAAGTCGACTTGGAAGCTAGAAGTTGATAAAATAAGCTCCAGGGCTCAATGAAATTATGATCTCCAAGGCTCAAAGGATAGGGAACAATGAAGTGGGCTCGAAATTCATCCAAGGAAGGCTCCAAGACAACGAGTAATTCGGGACATCAAAAATGATGGATAAAAAAAATGACGCAACTTGCAGGCTAAAAACGGGTGTCAACAGTGTCGTGTCGATGCACTGTCGGTGGGCACCACGACCGTCCTCCTCTCCATCACTATCATCTTCCTCTTCACCCTCTCCCTCGTCGTCACCTTCCTCATTATCCTCGTTTCCCTCATCTCCCCCCACCACCTAGCCTATTGCCATCGCCCTAACCGTCTACTCTCCCGAAATCCACTATTCCACTATCACCATCTCCATCATCCCCATTGCTTCCATCTTCATCGCCTTTATCGTCTTCATCTTCTCCGCCATCACCCTCTTCCCTTGAGCCTGAGTCAGCCACGCCTTTGCCTTCGCCCTTACCCTCGCCCACATCTGAACCTATCATTACCACCTTGCCTTTACCGCCTCCACCTTCACCGACGCCTGAGGCTTTCATTGCTGCTATACCTCCTCAATAGCCAATTTTGCCATCCAATCCTATTCCCTCCACTTCTCCATCTACCTCCACCCCATGGAGCGGGTGCAGATTACCTTTGGTGCCCCTTGGGTCTGGTCTCCGGGGAGACGATGAGCCGAGCCAAGGCGATTCGGTCCCAATTATGCATTTCAAGATCAGTCGCATGCCGATCTATGTCCTGGTCCCTGGCTATTTTGGGGTTCATGAGCCTGCATTTTCAAAGATGGCTGTTAAGAAGAGCTCCCTGGCCTTGGTGCCAGTTTCTTCTCAAGCAAGACCAGTGGCAATCTCATTGCTCGCCCCGGAGCCTATCATTGATGTTGTCATCACTTCTCGCTTTGTTTCTATTCAGATTGCTAGCCAAGAACGGTTCTTGTTGTACCCAGAAAGTTTCCCAACAAAAATATTAATAAATGAGGGTTTGGGAGTTTTCCCGAACACCTTTAAGGCGTAGGCTACCCAGCCATTCCTATGGCTCACCGGGCCTAATCGAGGGTCCCAACCAGCTAGTCATAACCCACGGTAACATCAACAATCAATTGGGGCCATCTCCGATCACTCAGCTCGCGGGTTTACCCGTCCTCAGCATAGCCACCCGGAGCAACCCGAGGGCGCCCTGACTACAAGTCACGACACATGGCACCTAGCAACGAGGACGGGATTTATCCCTAAGATGCCCCCCTCTAGCCCCCTAACGTCAAGGGAAGACTCGTCTTAGTCAACCGAAGGCTTCAAGAGCCCACAACACCCTTATGCGGCCCTCACACGTGTGTTAGAAATTTCCCCGAACACCTGGTAGGCACGTGTATTCTAACCATTATACAACAAGCCGATGGCTAACCCGCGGCTCCAGCAATCTAGCTATGTTCTATGACAACCCTCTAGTAAGTCGGGGCCACCCCCGACCCTCAGACACGCGGTGACAAGCCATTTATCTTCAGCTCTCGGGCCAACTCGGGGCTGCCCGCCAACCCGCCCTACAACACGGCATATGCCACGAAGGCAGTGCTCACATGCCCGAAATGCCTTCCCTTGACTCTTGCAAGCTCCTACCCTCAGCTCGAGGTCAAATCTAAGGCTCGTCGATCACATACCCAAGCCGTTTGACAACCCGAGGAGTGTCGAGAAATTCCCTAAACAACTTGCGAGCGGCAGCAATAACGTGACAACAACAAGCCCCTGTGGACCAATTATAGCATCCCGGAGCACCCTGCCCTTCAAAGGAAAATCCCAAATGACAACAGAAGGCCCCCGGGACCACCCCTCATGGCTACGGTTCTCCCGGGGGGGGAGTCCGCCCCAGGCACGGCCATGCCCAGGGAGGGCAAACTCCTCTTGGGGGTGGCGCCCTCCTCCCAGCCCCATGGTCTTCACGGTCATTCCCATTCCCAGTCTTGATAAGTGTATATTTTTCCATCTTAATTCAGATGGCACCAGTAGAGATGGCGGAGTTGAGGAAGCAATTGCAAGAATTATTGGACAAGGATTTCATTCGATCAAGTGTTTCACCATGGGGAGCCCCAATCCTATTTGTGAAAAATAAGGATGGATCACTTTGACTCTGTATTGACTATCGGAAGCTCAATCAGGTAACTGTGAAGAACTGCTATCTTTTGCCACGCATAAATGATCTCTTCGATTAGTTACAATGTGCTACTGTGTTCTCGAAGATTGATTTACATTTAGGATATCATCAGTTGTGGATCAAAGAGGAGGATACTTTGAAGACAACTTTTCGAACCAGATATGGGCACTATGGATTTCTGGTTTTACCCTTTGGTCTAACGAATGCCCCTATAGCATTTATGGGCCTAATGAACTGAGTGTTTAAGCCCTATTTGGATAGCTTTGTGGTTGTGTTTATTGATGATGTGTTGATCTATTCTCCAGATGAAGCGTCTCACAGGGAGCACTTGAGGATTGCTTTGAAGACTCTTCGAGCGCACAAGATATATGCAAAGTTTAGCAAGTGTGACTTCTGGCTCAAGGAGGTTCAATTTCTTGGCCACGTGATATCTGGTAATGGCGTAGCAGTTGACCCAGCAAAAGTTTAAGCGGTGTTAGAATGGGAGGCTCCGAAGACTCCCACTAAAATTCAGAGTTTCCTAGGGTTGGCTAGTTATTACAAGAAGTTCATTAAACATTTTCTTCGATTGTCGTGCCTTTAACTAAATTAACAAGGAAGGGAGTGAAGTTCATCTAGACTAAAGAGTGTGAGTAAGGCTTCCAAGAGTTAAAGAAGTGGTTGACATCAGCTCCACTTTTGATCCTACCAAATAGCATCGACATGTTCACCCTCTACACAGATGCTTCAAGGATCAGAATTAGTTGTGTCCTAATGCAGAATGATAGGGTTGTGGCATATGCTTCCAGATAATTGATGGAGCATGAGAAGAATTACCCTACGCATGACTTGGAATTGGCCGATGTGGTTCATGCACTGAAGATCTGGAGACATTATTTATTTGGAGTTAAGTTTGAAGTCTTCACAGACCACCAGAGACTCAAGTATTTATTTTCTTAGAAGGAGCTGAATTTGCACTAGAGACGATGGGTTGAATTTCTGAAGGATAATGATTTTGAGTTGCTATATCACCCTAGAAAGGCAAATGTGGTAGCCGATGCCCTTAGTTGGAAGAGGATCTTATTCTCTAAGATTGGAAGATGCTCAAGGATGTTGTGTGTTCTATGACATCGATTGAGCCTCAGCTTTGCAAAACTTTTGTTGCTCAGTTGTCCCTCAGGTCAACAGTTATGGATCACGTCGTAGAAGCTTAGCGAGATGATCCCCAGTTGCAAGGAATGATTGGCAAGGAAGGTATTGCTCATGATGAGGAAGGTGTTATCAGATTTCAGCATAGGGTTTGTGTGCCAGATGTGGCTGAACTGAAAAATGAAGTGTTGGAAGAAGCTCACAAGTTGAAGTTCTCCATTCATCCTGGTAGTAGCAAGATGTATCAAGATTTGAAGTGAACCTTTTGGTGGCAGGGTATGAAGAGAGACGTGGCTGAGTTTGTGTCCAAGTGTCTAATTTGTCAACAAGTGAAGGCTGAGAATCAAAGACCTTCTGGCCTGATGCAAAGGATTGAAATACCTCAGTGGAAGTGGGAGAATATCATCATGGATTTTGTCACATGTTTGCCCAGGTCCTTCAAGGGCAATGATTCCATCTGAATAATTGTGGATCGGTTCTCAAAAATCGCACATTTTCTGACCATGAAGAAGAAGCAATCTGTGGAAAATCTGGCACGTTTGTATGTTGAAAACATTGTCAAACTACATGGAGTTCCGAAGTTCATCATTTCAGACCGAGATTTTTGCTTCACATCAAGGCTTTGGCAAGGATTACAGAATGCCTTTGGGTCTCAATTGAAACTTAGCTTAGCATATCATCCCTAGACAGATGGCTAGTCCGAGAGAACTATTCGGACATTAAAGGATATGTTGAGAACTTGCATACGGGATTGGAAGGGAGATTGGGAGCATCACCTACCTGTAGTGGAGTTTGCTTACAATAATAGCTTCCACGCAAGTATAGGTATGACTCTATTTGAAGCTTTGTATACCGGCCCATGCCCGTCGATCGACCGAACTATAAAAGACTGTTCCTTTTTCATCGTTGGAAATTCCGGTCGACTGGCCCAAGCCAGTCGGTTGACCGAACTGTGAAAACCTGCACAAATAGTCCAGTTCAATCCATAAATCATATCCATATATTGAAGGCTTATGCTTGTAACAATGTCCATATAATATGAGCTTGTTTGGACTTAATTGGGGTATTTGTTTAGGCATGATAAATGTGAACATTTGCTTTGGTGAAAATGGCTTTGAGAGAGGTTTAACCAACTTATCAGCCTATTTGTAATGTTGAGATTTTGTTATCATCAAAATCAACTAGAGAGACTCAACATGACGCACCAAGAACAAATCTGTCATCATGACGCACTACGTCGAAGCATCAGGGTGAAGCACCGATGCACCAAGCCCAGGCTAAGATTTTAAAGGCAACTGGGCCGAAGCATTGAGAAGTTGCATCGATGCATCAACTCAGAATCCAGTACTTGAAGTCAATTGTCTGAAGCATTTATCTACACACTGCCTCGATGCATTTGAGAAGTGCATCGACACACTCAATACAAATCTAGGAATTGGAAGACCACTAGGTCGATGCCGCAAGCCGCTAATCTGACTTATCAGTCATCAGCAGATGAGCTACTATCCTCTGCCTCGACCTGACAAAGGTTATGCCTCGACACTTCTTATTCAGCCTTCAATGGACTTAAGGGAGTAACTTATTTCGACAGTTCAAGTGTGATTAATAGACCATTAAGGATTAGTTATGATCACTAAATTGTCAAGAGAAGTTACTTAAGGAGATTCACTCTACAAATCTAAAGAATGTCCTGAGTTCGTGATAAACCTAGGCGAATCACGTGCCGGGACTCGCGAGAGCCTTTGGCGCGAAAACTTCATCACACATGGTAGATTTCTGGGAGGTTCATATCATTATTGAAATATTCATTTTTTCCACGTGGACCAATAGACTATTGGCTAATCAGAATCTCTAGTGGAAAGAGAGTGGAAGATGATGCTCTACTATATAAGTATCAACCCCTCCATTCAAGCGAAAAAGAGTGAAAGCCGCTGCCATCACAGTGATTTGAAAATCAGAGAGAGAGCTCCTCTAGATGAAAAAGAAGGAGAAGAGAGAAGAGTAGCTGTCAAGGAGAGCCTACCGTCGCTAGATTGAGAGATCATCTACTAGAGTCAGATCTGAGAGAAAGAGAATGCATCGACTGAACTTCTATTAAATTCATCAGTTCGTGGATCAGATCCAAAATTGAATCACTCTGAAGGAGCAATAGTTCTTTTAATGTGTTGCTTTGTGATTTTTCTTTGTTTGTTCTATTTTCCTTTTTCCATTGTCACTTTTTTGATACCCAGCTTGGGGATCGGGTTCCCTCAGCGCAGTCAGAGGAAGGGAGAGTCTCTCTCTGGGTTCCATCTGTGCTCACAGAAGAAGGGAGAGTCTATCTCTGGGTTCCTTTTGTGCTCATAGAAGAAGGGAGAGTTTATCTCTGGGTTCCCTCTGTAGGTTCAGAGAAAGAGAGGTTCGTCCTTTGGTTTGTGAACAACAAGGTGTTGCTCACGGGTTCCCTTTGGGCTTTCAGAGGAAGGGAGGAATGGGTCCTCCGGTCAATACTTTGTAGTGGGTTTCTGATGTAGCTGGGTGCTAGACCTGGGGTTGAGGGTCTTGTCTCCCTCATTTCAAACTATTTGTCTGCATCTTGTGACAGGCTGAGTCTGCTTCTTTTGTTTGCAAGGGAAATCTCACTCTAGTTAGAGTTTGTGGTGGACGTAGGCAGACTGGCATCTGGCTGAACCACCTTAAAAATCACTGTGTAATGTGATTGCTTGTGGTGTGTTTATGATTACTCATCATTTTATAATGGCTTGGGTGATGCGTTTCTATGTTCAGTAATGGCTCCCTGCCATATGCTCATAGTAAGTCTCACAAGATCGTTTATAGCGTAATTGAGCTCATGTTAAGGTTAGTACAGTTACTTGTCTCAATTCTCATCTTCATAGATTGACCGAGTGCTAAGTGTTTGAGAGTCATTTTGAATGAGCAACATTTGCTGCTATTTTGCTTTATGCTGGCTTAGTTCGCATTGAACCTGGATTGTTAATTGAGCCATTTCTAGATTCTGGCTTCTTTCCCCTCACAGGGGTACTTGATGCATTGGTGCAAGGTAGATGGCACCACCCTATTCTGGTGCAGCCAAGGCTGGCCAAGCAACGCCTTGTAGGAGGTGTTGGAGTTGATGACGTGGAACAGGACCTTGGTGATGAAGTCGCTGAGGGCCAGGTCAAATTCCACAACCCCCATGGGCACCTCACACTTCTGGTTAAAGCCAGCAATCTTGACATTCTTTACTTCGACCAGGTGCACGTCGAAGTAGTGTTTCTGTTACACCCGGTAGGGGAGTATGTTGGCTGCTGCTCTTGGGTCAATCAGGACCCTGTTGATAGGCTGTCCATTCAGCTGCCCCTTCATGTAGAGCGACCTGTTATGACTGTAGGTGGGCAAGAGCATGTCGTCTTCTGTGAAGGCCACGGCCACCTCCAGGGGCATCTCTGCCAAACATGCTTCAAGGTGAGCTGGCGTCTGGAGTGCAGCAATGATGGCTTGCCGTGTTTCTTCATCCAGGGATAGCATCTCCCAAACGGTAAATCGGGTTGGGATTTTCTTGAGATGCTTGACTATTCAGTCGGCAGCCTGAACCTTGAGCAGTTTCATTTCTTCGGCCTTGACACGTCTGCCCCCAGCCTAGGCCAGGGGCGTTGGGTCGAAAAGTGACTCCTCCGCTAGATCTGGTACAGTTGCCTGAGCCTACGGAGGTTGTTGGGCCTCCTCTTTTTCCTTCATAAATTTGGCGAGGTTAGGGATGTCGTCAAATTCTTTCATCGGCTGGGATGGGACTGCCGTCGGTAGAGTCGAAGGATTACTGGCAGGTGGAGCTGGGAGGCTGCTGGCTCTCTTGGTTGGCCGTGGTCCTTGCGGGCGCACCTACTTTTCTGTGCGGGCCCGAAGGAACTCGGTGAAAGAGGGAGCGCCTTGGCTCTTCGACTTCTCGGGATAAAGACACGACGGTGGGGGGATCTCCGTGCCCCGAACCCTAGGTTCGGGAACTTGGTACGGCTGCTCACCCCTTAGCATGATGTTGCGGCTGTCCTGAGGAGGGCGTCCCCATTTCTTCCCCGACCGGGTGGCATGCTGAGAGGTGGATGCTTCGGCCTGGTTCGCTTCCGGCGGGTCACAGGATGCCCCTTCTTCTTCTTCCTCCAGTGAGAGGGTGGTGTCGAACAGCACCGAGAGGGTGTTGCAGGTGACGATGACCTCTTTTTTCTTATTGCCTCTGGATCTTCTCTTTTCATTTTTCTTTTTTGCAACAGTCGGTAGTTGCTCTTGAGGGAATTCGCCCCACAAGGGAGGCTCTTGCTCTGCCTGGGCTTCTACTTTAGGGGTCAGCTCGAGGGATTCAAACTCCTCCCAGGGGAGATATTCTTTCAGCTCAACAGGCCGGATCTTGGGCTGGTCATAATCTTCAAGCCCATCAATGATGGCCTGGAGTCTCTCGACCGTCGGACCGACTTCTTTGTGGATCCGCACCAGGATATGTTCTCTCTTGTTGAAGGTAGGCCACCTCATGACTAGCCGAGGGGCCGTATAATGCCAGACAGGGTTCACCGGTGGCGGTGCTGGCCGGGGAGTGACACCCCTAACACGAACTATTGGGGCGGGCTGAGGAGCCAGTCTTCTTCTATTCTTCTTAGGTGTAGCCTGCCACCCGCCTTGATCTTGAACTGGCGCTGTGACGAAGGCCTCGTATGTGGTGCGGGTGCTGGCCTCCGCCCACTCTTCAAGCAATTCCTGATATAGGGATATCACGTTGGCACCGGAAGTCATATTGGGTATTTCATGTGGCTGCGGAGGATCCACCTTGTGCTCTCCCATACCCAGTTCTCCCTTCTTTATTAAGGACTCAATGACGTCCTTGAAGACGTAACAGTCTTTGATGGTATGCCCCAGCATTTGATGGTAATGGCAGAAGCGAGGGTCATCCTTCTTCTTCAGGTCACCAGGCATCTTCGGTTCCGACAATGTGATTTTGTTGTAACTGGTCGCCCATTCGAATAGGAGCCGGGACTTGTCTCGGGAGAAGGAGTACAACTTGTTTCTCATTTTCTCCCTGAGCGAGGGGCCTTCCCGCCGTTCCGTGGACCTTGGCGGTGGAGGGTTTGCGGTGCCTTTGGCCCTTTCCTTCTGTTTCTTAAAGGCTTGAAAGTCCAATGTGTGGACTTCTGGTGGGATGGGTTTCTTTTCGACTTGCCTCGCCCTCTGGCTTGATGCAGCGGGGGTGGAAGAGTACTGGGCAAGGAATGCCTCGATCTCAGCCACCATGTTGTTCAGACGGTCGAAAGTCTTGACCTCCGCACCGATCATCCTTTCGAGGATTTCCTTCTTTAGATTTTGCTTGCAAATTTACACTGCGTCCTCCTGATGCAGGGGGCGCCTGCACCTCATGCTGAGATTCTTCCATCTTTTAATGAAGTCGAGTGTCAACTCATCGTGTCTCTACCTCGTGGTGTAGAGCTCCACCACGGTGACCTCCCGTTAAGCAATGTAGAACCTCTCCTTGAACTTCTTTTGCATGTCGGGCCAATCAGCAATGGACCCGGGTGGCAGGCTCGAATACCACTCAAAGGCAAGCCCAGTGAGCGTCGAGCCGAAGAACTTCAAGAGGTAGGCTTCAACAGCAGCCAGGTCTCCCATGGCATTCACATAATAGGCGATGTGTTCCCTAGGAGATCCTTACCCATTGAACTTTTCAAACTTCGACGGCTTAGTGATGCCAGCCGGCAGCTTCCTCACGACATAATGAGCCAGATAGGGGACTCGATAGATGTCAATTGGCGTCTGATCCTCGTCGCTCCTTTCTGCTAACTTCATATCAATCATTTGTTCCAGCATCAGCTGGCTGACTGCTGCCTGGTCGACCAGACTTGGATAGAAGTGGGTGGGCTACACACCTGGGGTGGTCAGCACAGTTGCCTGAGGGGCCATGGGGGACCCCTGGGGAGGTGAGATCTGCGGCGGGGCCAGTGTCGGGTACTGTGCTTGTTGTGGGGGCATGCCCGTCGGGAAGCTGGGGGTTAGTGGGAACGCTGCAGCTTGTAGAGTTACTTCAGAAGACTACCCGTTGCCCCCAGGCGCTTCCAGTAAAACCTCGGTCTGTCTAGACGTCGAGGGCTGGACATTCCTTTCATTGAGTTGTTTTTTCAACAATTCAATCTCCCGCTGATATTGTTATATCATGTAGAGCATAGCGGGGTCAGTTGTAGAGGGAGTGGGCATGCCCCCTACCTCTTCGGCCGGGGCATCCTTAGATGATGTGGAGGGTCCACCACTCGTCCCTCCGGTAGTGATAACATTGGCTGCCAAGGCCGTGGAAGGTTCTTAGGAGGAGGTCACCTCAACGCCTGCCTGCGTCGCCTCACTCATCGCTCTTCTTCTCCTGGTGAGGGGGCCGGGCATGGCGGTGAGCCTGGCCACTTCTTCGAGGTTGGTAGGTAGAGCCCCGTACCAACTAGAGAGTCCTACCATATTGCTGGTGAAAACTCTTCAGTCTCTATTTCTTCTCGCCATCCTCCTTGACAGCTTGCTCGGGAACACTAGCCTGTCGAAGACTGACCGTCGGGCGGTGCTTCTTCCCGCACAGGGGACTGGTGTCGTTCCTCCAACCGGTTCCTTGATTCTGCACTGGGCGCAGGTTGGATTTCTTCTTCCTCTCGAAAGGCAGAGGCCACTGCCCCCAGCAGTCATTAACGACCCATAGGGGTGCTACCTGGGCCTCTGAGGTAGTTTCTCATGGCCTGCTCGATCCCTTCCCACTCCTGGTTGGGGAGAGCGACCAGTGGCTGCGTGTTGGTGGCGATAGCATGATGAGTGTAACTTGCGAACATCGGGCGGTCAGCATGGTGATGACACCTGTGACATTGGCGGTGGGCATTTTTGGGTAGTGCTGGCGCAGTAGCTGTCGGTTGGTGGGTCGCAGCCGTCACCTTGACCCTTTCATCTCTTCGCCCCTTTCTATGGCGGGCTAAGCTGGGCCCCGCCTGGGCAGGTGCCGGGGGATGGGCTTCCTTGGGAACCCAAACTTGCTTCAGCTTCGTCAGCTTGTGAGCTGACGTGTCTCTTAGCGCTGCGGCCAGAACGATGGGCGTCATCTTTTCATTCATCTTCTCTAGTCCTTGGAAGGAGTCGCGGACTGGAATGGCCGGAACGATACGGTCCGGGATCACTTCGGATCTTTGTCCATTCTGATGGACTCGGATGGTTCCGACAGTCATGGACTTGCCGGAGCTAGAGATTCATTACCCCGAAGAAGCACCAGTAGTGTTCCTTCGGAGCCTCCTCTGATGGGATGTTGACCCTTGGTGTGATGGGCCGACAGTCTGGTGCACATGGTGCACGTTGCAGCCTAGCATCCTTGGCGGGACGCTGTTGTTGTTCCCAGCCACAGCTCGGTCAGTAGCAACTTCAGTGACTCCCTAGATGGGAGTGTTGGACTCAAGTTCGTCGGATGCCTCCACGTCTAGGATGTTAACGAAGGCCACCCCCAGGAAGTTAGGGAAGCCCACGACCGGAGGGAAGCTTCTGAAGCAAAGTGGGATGGCGAGATAGCCTTCCCAGATGTGGCTCTCCACGACTTGCGGACCAAAGGAGACCACCATTCTTGGAGTTGAAATGTGATTTTCCTGCATTTGTAAAGATGAAACAATCAGCATTACAAGAAAGGGAAGGCAGGGCGCCTAGTTTCGGCAAAGAGATGAAGGGTGGATTGGTCCCACCGGGCGTGCCAGACTTGTGGATGCACTTTTTCATTAAAATTAGTTGGTTTATTCATTCGTTGGTTTATTAAGTGCGTGTGCGTGCTAGTCACCGGGTGTGGGAGCCATGGATTCCTCTACCAAGGCATAAATCTCAAAAAAATCCCAGGAAAAAAATCTGGGGTGCTACAAGCTCAACCACGCACCGAGCTTGGGACGATTGCTCGATCTGTAGTTGAGCATCCTCCTGGCTCGCTCAATCACGCACCCAGAGTGAAGCCACTTCCTGTCGAAGCACCCCGAGCTCGGACAATAACTGACTGATCCTATGGTTAGACTCAGCGCGAACCTGGGAGAAAGCCCTTCCCTCATGCACCAGCCGCACCACGAAGTCAGTACTCTTAGCCCCTAGCTGAGCCATGAAGATATCCCCCTCCATGACCCTTTCGAGGAGTATGGGAGGGGAACATCACCGAAACTCCTCCCGAACAGACAAAGGTGACAGATCTCGACACCGATTATACAAGGAGGCCTGGACGGCAAATCGCCCTTGCTGAAGAGGAGGAGCCTCTTCTGGGAGAGCCGGATTTGGAGCATCCTCTCCGGTCATCCCCAATCTCTGGATGTCGACGCTCGGCTCGACCCAGATTCACACCTCGACATCCTCCTCCTCGTCGTGAGCCCCGTCAGCAGCGATTGAGTTCTTGGAGCCGACCTCCTCCCCCTGTGCTCCTACCGGCTCAGGGGAAGTCCCCTTAACCGCTATGGGCACCTCTGGCTCGGTCGGTGGAAGGCTCGGGCAATGGGCACCCTCAGATACGAGCTCCTCAGTTGGGTAGGAAGTCTTTGCCCTCTTCGACCGCCTCTTCTCGGCGGTCAGAGCCTTCATTAAAGCCAGCAGCAGCCGCTCCCCAACATCCTTCCGCTTGGACTCTCGGTGCTTTACTTGCCCTTATCCCGAGTGGAAGAGGAACCTACCGAAGCTTAAGGCACGCTCAGAGTGGTCGTTGTTGGAATCAGTGGTGCTCTGAAATAGATCCAGAGGGGGGTGAATAGATCTATTATGTAAGATTTTCACCCAATTAAAAATATTAACTCTGACAGAAAACTAGGAACTAGTAAACTCAAATCACAGCAATGAGCTTCAGTACTTAAGCCCCACACGCCCTCAATAATGCTATTAAGCATATAAGTAACCACTACGCAGCCGTGGAAGATATCAGAAGGATAATATTGAAACAAACTCCTAAAGGAAGGATGCACAACTGATGAACCAGTGGTGAATGATGATGAACATTCACACACACAATCAAACACTTCATAGAATCGACGAATCAGGCAAACATAGTGTCGAGCGAATTACACTCAGTCGAACAAACAATAGGACCTATGAAGGAGATAGAAGACAAGGACAATCACACAAGGCAAACCACGGCGCTCATGAATTTTTAGGTGGTTCGTCCAGACACCAGTCCGCCTACATCCACCCCCCACTCCAAACTAGAGTGAGGCTTCCCTCACCAAAGCAAGAAGCAGACTCAGTCTGTAAACAATGACTGCCAAATAGCTTGAGACTGAGGGAAGCAAGTCCCTCGACCTGATCTTGCTTCCATAAGACTAGCACCCTAGCTCTGCTGCACCATAGAGCTAGAACCGGAGGACCAATCCTCCCTTCCTCCAAATTGGAGGGAAAACCACGAGCAGCACACCGCCACTCACAACCGGAGTGTCACGCCCTAAGTGCGGAAGGAACCCGGAGAGCGCGACGAGTTTATATCATTCATGTCAATCAGAGCATTAAGAATTTTGACTACGATAGAGTGCGCAATAAATTAAGACATCATTAACAATCAATTTGGTACCATCAATACTAAATCATATAATGTCAATAATATCCATCAACTGATACCAATAACGTCACTCAACATCAATCCATGATAACGACTATCAGCGGAAGACTAAGGAAAAATATCCATCATCCTGAGGGCATAAGCCTCATACATCACGACTCGATTAAAAGTTCAAGTGACAAAGACATCAAAGGAAGACTCGATGCAGTGGGACTTGGCACGAATGTTGATGACAATATGTTCATTTCCAGACATGATGTGTCTTGGGTTGATGCTTGGAAGCTCTACACTCATCACTCTTGGTCATCCCTATCTGGTTGCGAGTCAGAGTCTGAGTTACCTGAAAAATATTAGGCATCGATTCCTCGGTCTCCCATGTTGCTTCTTGTGCCGAATACTTGTTCCGCAGTCAATGAAGGGCAGCAAGAGCATGACACTAAGTAGAAGGGCACAGAATCAGAGCCCGTTGAGGCAGGTCCGTGAGGGGCCGCAGTTTAAAACCCTTCCAAGCCTAGGTGGGCAGAAGAGATGAAGCTATCCAATGTCCGAGCTAGAAGTAGAGTAATGAAGCTACTCAAGAAGCTCCTGGCGAGGTTCACCATCTGGGAGATCCTTTCTTTGAGTGAAGAGACCCGACAGGCGATCATCACTGCTCTCCAGGCGCCTACTCAATATGAAACATGTCTGGCCGAGGCACTGCCAGAGGCCAACGTGACCTTCACTCAGGAGGACATGCTGCTCCCCACTATCAGCCATAACAGGCCGCTGTATATGAAAGGGCATCTGAATGGCCAGGAGCTAAAGAGAATCTTGGTCGATCCCAGAGCAGCTGTCAACATCCTGCCCTACAGGATATATCAGAGGCACTACTTTAATGTGTGCCTCGATAAAGTCAGAGATATGCGTATCTTCGGCTTCAACCAAAAGTGTGAAGTGTCACTGGGAGTTGCAGAGTTCACACTCACACTGGCAGACCTCACAACAAAGGTGTGATTTCATGTCATCGACTCCCACACCTCATACAAGTCGCTGCTCGACCATCCCTGGCTGCATGAGAATATGGTGGTGCCCTCCACGCTCCACCAATGCATCAAGTACAACCTAGAAGGGAAGGAGGAAAGGATATTTGCTGACCTCCACCCATTCGAAGTGTTCGAATGTCACCTGCTGGATGCTCCGTTGTATGCAGAATGGTCGCAGAAGACCTCTGAATCCAAGACCCCTACCGAGGCATCAAAAAGTACCTCTAGCGATGACTAGTTTGCACCACCGCCACCCGGGTATGTCAAACCCAAGACGGTCTTACATATAGCCGTCACCGGGGATGTAGGCAGAGTAGTACCTCCTGCCACCTACCTAGAAGCCAATGAAGCCAAGGTCGATCAGCAGCACGACCACATAGGGGTCCCAGAAGGCCTTACCAAGCCAATTCTTGGCCTCGATAATGTCACTGTCAAGCCTTTCAAAGCTTGGGAGGTGATGCAAATAGATAGCCCCAGTAGCTTATTTTATGCAACTGAGGAGCACCCTATGTGGGAGGACACTGATTGTCATCTGCCCGAAGATATAGAGAATCCGTCAGTTCCCATTCAGGGGTTGGCGTTTACAACAAATCGGATGGCCAGGATGTTCCAGAAGCAGCACATCCCCTCTGGCCAGCCTCGTAAGAAAAAGGAAGCATTCCAGAAGCTGTGGTACCCCGCAAGCCTGGACAAAAAATTGAGACGTGTCTCTCAACACCCAAGGTTGGGCTTCACCCTTGAAGAATACTATTACAGCGGGCGCTATGAAGTGAAGGCAACTCACTGGGGGCAACTTTCAATGAGTACCCAGTAGAAGCTGAACATGTTGAACTGGCTCAACCAAGAGACTCAGAAACAAAGGCCGTAACTCCTTGCCAATGTTGGGAGCAATTTTACCCCAAAGAAGCGACTCTTCGAGACAAATTTGACCCGACCAGCAGCAGCGAGGCCAAAGATGCTGAAGAAACAGGGCTATCCCCCTCCAGTGACCCTCCTTTGATAATGGGGTCAGTGCCCCTCGTACCGATCAGGAAGGTTTCTATCGAAACTGATCAGGAGAGGTATGCTGCTAGAATAGAAAAAGCTACCTCCACCAAAGATATGGTGATCCAAGGAGGAGGGATACTCTTACCTTCTGCTACAAAGCTGCAATGCTACTCTAGCTCAGTAATAAGCAACCATCAGTCCTCCATGACTGCAAACCCATCTGTAGGGGATGAAGTTACTAACTCACCCCTTGAAACTACGACGGTGGTGGATCTGTCGATAGAGCAATTCGCATAGCCGCTACTGGCCAAATCAGTCATCCTTAATGAAGCCCAAATAAAATAGAATGAGGAGATCGAGGTCCTCGACCTTGAAGATGATATTCCAGATTTTGTTAACCTCCAGCCTGCGCCCCCAGAGATAGAAGACGGAGGCCAAGCCACAGTCGATGAGCTGATAGAAGTCGACCTGGGAGATGAAGATGACCCTAGGCCGACCTTCCTTAGTGCCCAGTTGTCTACTGAAGAACAGAAGCTGGGGAAGTGGCGCGATGTTCCAATCTTCAAAAAGGGGGCTCCACACGTCAATTCGCAAGAATTATCATCGTGATGGACGTATCTCCAGGATAGCCGCATCAAGTGGCCCCTGTCAGAGAAAATCCCCACTCAGCTCGAACCACATACACCTACTCCAAATGTTGCTCGACTGAGCCTAATCTTAGCTCAGGAGTAGGAGGGGGACAAGTGGAGAGGGGGGATTTTACCGCCCGAAAAGGAATGGCCAAATGAGGTCCCGCCAAACCAAACGAGGCCCAGCTCCTATGAGTGATAGTCCTTTCGGGGCCCACTAAGTCCAATAACTCACTCGGATTTAGCGCTTCCTTGGTGACCTTCGGGTTCGAAAGTCCGAGCATCAAGTCGATCGGGAGGTCCCCTCGAGGGCCTATGCATCCCGCTAGAGACTTGCACCTGTCGCTCGGGAGAAACCCATAAAGCTAGCGCCATATGCTCAGACTGACTGATGAAGGCTTATCCAACTGACCATTGCACGCCCTTTATGGCTTGGGAATCATGGGGATAATGGTGATTAAGAGCCCTCGCGCCTTAACGAGCCCACGAAGGGGACGTAACCCCCCTTGAAACTCCTCGCCTCATAGGGTTCTCACGTTTATGAGTCACTATATAAACTTGGGAGGCCCTCCTGTGAAAGGTAAGCGCTATTAAGTGATACTAACCCTGAGCTAGAGCCCGTTCACCAGTTGGTGGAGACAAATCTCGTGCCCTCATCTCCTTCCCCCTTCTCCTTGCACCAGAGCTCTACCATAATCACTGACATAAGCATCAGAGGGTTTTCCCTGGGGATTCATCCTTGGGCACCTCTGACTCGTTTCCCCCTTTGCAGTTCTAGCATTCATGGTCATCATCCTTAGCTCAGGCACCGCGTGAGATAACCCCTCTTCAATCCTCATTCTCCATTTACTAAGGTGATGACTTAAACATTGGAGGGTTGTCCCCTGTGATAATGCCTAGAGCTCCTTCTGACATTGTTTCCCTGGTGTTTGTAGGGTTCCATGGTTGCTGGATGACTTTCTACAATAAATAAATGTTAAAAGTGAGGTACGAGGATTAGGAACTAGTTATCCACCTCTACACTTTTTGGCGCCATCTGTGGAACCCGATGAAAAGGCCATGGCACCGTTTGGGAGCTACCGCAATAGCAGTAATCGAGGCTGAGGATCCCACTAGGGCCACAGTTCTCGCAGGGGATCGCAAGAAGCCTCGTCCGCCACCCGACCATGTTGGGAGGTCATTGCTAATGAGTTTGTCGAGATGCACCACCAGTGCCAATTCTTAATGGACCTTTGTCTAGGCCTCCTCAATAGGCTGACATAGCAAGAGCGCACCACCATAGAGCAACCTTAAAATAGGGGGGCTCCAACAATCATAGAATCTCATCTTGTGGGAAGCTTCTCACGCCTTCGTTGCGTACGCCCTGTGCCCGCGCAGCTCATCGACACAAAGGGCACACAGCCCAGTACCCTCCAATTCGGAGATGGTCCAGCAGTTGTGTCATAATGAAGAGATCGAGGGCAAGGTCCGATACTTTGATGATGTCTTGTGCGCCACCAAAACTCGAGGCCTTATTAATGATGACATAGACTTCCATGCTCCCTTCTCAAAGGAGATTATGGAGGCCACCATCCCGCTGAAATTTTAGTTGCCATCTTTCACCCCCAATGATGGAACCACCGACCCAGCCGACCGCATGCACGGCTTCGAGTCTAACCTGGTGTTTCATTGGGCCTCGGATATTGTAAAATGCTTGGCCTTCATCACAACTCTCCGAGAGAATGCCCGGACATGGCTCGAGTCCCTGTCGGCTGGAACCATCACCTCCTTCTAACAGCTGAAGAAGCTATTTAAGGACAACTTCATTGGTTGCCAAAAGGAAGCTAAGTCCGTAGTGAGCCTGCTCGCCATTAGGGAGGGACAAGAGGAGACACTCTGAGATTATGTATCCCACTTTTGAGCAGAGGCACTCCGTATACCCCACCTCGACATCAACATCGCCACCACCGTGTTATGCGTTCAGGATACTTTCGGTATACATGCTGAATCAAATTCATACACATCTTGCACATAATGTGAAAATGAGTGTTAAACATAAGGATATAGGAACTATTTCACTTGGAATAACCAATACACTCATGCAGGAAAGTATTGGCAATTTCTTTCCTTCCTGGTTGGGTGGGGGGTGGTGTTAATAAGATTAATTTAACATGTCAACGGTTTGGAACATACAGTCCAAGCTGAGTTGGGAATCCTCTCTATACTGGTATTGGTTGATCAAACGAGTTAACTTGTAAACATGCATTACTAATGACAATAGTTGAAGTTTATTCAAAACACTGTCATATAGATCAAATCATCAAACTGAGTTTATAGGGAGAAAAATATAAAGGTCTATCAAGTGTCACAAAATGATATTCTCATCTGAAATCATTTTCATACAGCAATTGTTCTCTTCATGTTGGACCGCAAGTGTACCTTTTCTGAGCAGCCTCCTCTTCCTCAAAAAGAAGTTTTTGGCACCTTAGAGCCTCAGCATCCTTATCAGCAAGCCAGGCTTTGATCTGCATAAGTTGTAAGCTCATGACGATCATGAATCTCTACAAATGGCAAAAGCTCAAAAGTGAGTCATTTTGTACTATACCAGCTTCTGCTCTAGCAAGAAACTAGTGCAAGCAACAAGATTCTTCATCTCCATGGCAGTTTTCCCAATTTCTCCATCAAACACAAACCTTTGCAAGGAAACAGCTGTGCCAGCACACAGGAAGGTTCTCTCACTTGCATCATCAAGTATGCTGAATAATTCTTGGGAAGAAATAGGTAATCTGGAAGGTCTACCTTGGACAATATCCTAGAGAAATCAATCAGAATTTGAGATAGAAAGACACAAAAAATGTATATCATGAACATAAGACCATTTATCAATAGAGTCAAAGTCAAGCTCACCAAGAGGGTTGCCCCAGCCTTCGAATAAACTTGTGGTAATGAAGAAAACCCTGGCTTGCGCAACAATGATGTCAATGCCCCAATAATCGAAGAGCCAGCTACTTCCTCTAGATTCACATCCTCCAATGATGCGAGTTCCTTTGCCTCTTCCAGAGATAGCTTATCCCAAAATGTGCCCAAGAGCTCCTTTGTTTTTGGAGAAACCTTATCAACATTCAAGGACCGCCGATGCACACGAATATGGCGCCTGTAGTTAATTGGGGAGCAAAATTCTCTAGAACACTTGTCGCACTTTTGCAACCGCACTTTTGAAGGTGACAACAGGGGCCACCCAGGGAGGTCTGCCGCAAAAAGATAAAATTGCTTTACAATCAACATCCTTTGCATCGATGAGAGGTGAAGCCTATCACTAACTACAACTGAAAAATACCTGCTTTACACAGTTGACATACATTTTTCAGGCTCACCATTAGCCTTTGCAGCAGCCTGAGCAAAGGCAACAACAGCTTCAGGGATCTTTAAAGTTTGCATGTGCTCAGAAGAGCTCTTGGTCACCTCATCATGCTCCCCACACCCCTTGGTAGAGTTTCCAGTCTTTTTGGAACCATTAACTATAGAAGCAAATGTGCTAATGCCATTACAAGGTTCCTGGCGACAATCATTATCCTCTATCATATGATCACTCACTGACCCTTTGGAGACTTTCCCATTTCCCTGCTGATCCAAGGCTTGAAGCAACTGTATCCACTGGATAGGGCTCTCCCCAGTCCGTGTGATAGAAAAAATTGGTTCTTTTCCTATTGCCTGTCTGATAAAATTGTCGAGTGGATCATGCCCTCCATTCTCCAGCTGACCAGTCTTTGGCTCAATCATTGCATCAGGAGCACCGTACGTACTCACTTTCGTCGATGACATTTGGATATTCAAAGAACACTACAATACTGCAACGATAAAGGATCCGAGCTCGAACTGACGTGCCCTGGATTCCCCGACCGGCGGGATCTGAGATTGCAGCGAGTGGAGCGGAGGAGGATGCGGGGAGTGGCAGAGACGGATCCCAAGCGGCGCCTCCTACGATCTGGCGATCGTGATCGAGAAGAGCAGAGTTGCAGGGGATCGCAGCTATCGGGAGCGAGGGGCGAAGGCTCTGGAACAAGCGGAACCCTAGGAAGCGGGCACTGCCAGGGACCGGGAGGTGGAGCAGGAGCATATACGGAAAACGAGGTTATTCTTTACTCTTACTTTGAAGCAATTCGGAAATCCCAACTTCTTCCGCATCCACTTGTTTCCAGAATTTCATCGAGGGCGACCCCATACTCGCCTCGGTCGCCTCATGCCTCGGACTACATAGCGCCGGATTCGCGTGGTTTCGTCGTAAGAGGTAGGGGGACAAATCTCTAACCCTTGTACTTCGTTTCCCCGCGATTTCGTGCCGATTAGGGCGAGTTTGAGCGGGTTTTCCCTCTTTTGAGGTTAAAATACATGTTTCGGGGTGAGATGAATCTGCCGATTTGGGCGGCGATCTCCGATTTAAATGTTAGATTTCAAATTAATGGAATGTCGGGGTGTGATTCCCCTCCATTTAGTCGAGTTTTCCCGCGATTTGAGGCCCAGATGAGGTTGAATGCATATGTGGTGCAGTATGGGTGTGTGTGTAGGGCAATCGAAGGAATCACCCTTTTTATTTGATCTTTTCTTTGTATTTTTGAGTCCTTCCGGCGTGTGGAAGGCATATGAAGCATTTTTGTATGTTTTCCCCTTCGCTCAAGGCGAACGGGGCATGGAATGGGCGATTTCACGCTGGTTCGCGGAAGTCCGGATCGGAGACGAGATCGCAGTCGTCTCCCCAACCATGTTAAGCTTCTGGATAATGAACGTAGCGTGAATAGACACCACGTACATTTGAGAAGCCCATGGTGAGGCAGTCGTGGATGCGATCGCACGACCAACCGTGTCTTTGGCTGATCGTGGTCCCCAAGTAGATAGCGATCACCTTAACGCGGCCAGACCCCCAACCACATTCCCAGCCGGTCGACAGACCCCATCCTGACCTGTCAACCGACCCATGCTTGGCAGGTCAACCGACCAGTGGTCCAGGTCGACCAGGATGAAGGTTTTTCAGCCCGTTTGAGTCCCGTGAATGGGTTTTCTTATTCACATAAACAGATGGAAATTGGGCCATTTCGGCCTTGTGAGGGCGGCGGTCGCCCGAGAAAGGATTCTCGTAATACGAGGTTCATGGATTTCCCCATGATGGGTTTAGCCGTGTGCGCGTTGCTTAGTTTCCACATGGCATGCGTGCCCGTGGTGGGTTATAGACCGCATGAGTCCCGTGACCGCGGAAGGTTATATCCGCATGAGTTCTCTGACCGCGGTGGGTAGTCCTTGTGTGAGTTAGTGGGCCGATACCCACTAGTTTCCATCATTTGGCTGTGGGTAGTTTTCTTATCACCCCGTGGCGTCATGTCGTGGTTTACTTTGGTTTGCATGTGTGTGTACGTTGTTCTCGAGATTCCCGCAAGACCGCAGATGATAGTGTTATATGATAGAGTTTTGGCGGGATTCCGCGAGACCGCGAGAAATCCTAGTGGCTGATCGTAATTGGACCGGGCAAGACCACCTAGTATGTACGACGCTCCTTGTGCAGAGACGAGACTGCCTGAGTGTATGTACCTTGGTTAGGACAAGTGTATGTCACTGACGGGCGCAGTGGCGTGTACCCCTTGTCAAGTAACAGGACACGGTCGTGCAGATGGACGCATTGGCACGGATCCTAGCTAGTCCCAGGGTGTGGTGTGTATGTGTGTCTCCTCTGCTCCTCCCGAGACCGGGTGTGGGCAGTGCGCGCGCATATGAGACCTTGGCACAGTATAAGACGTCAGTTGACGCATCTGGCCTTGTTGAGTATACTTTAGTAGCGGACCCTTTGCCAGTGAAGGTTGAGTTACCGACAGCGGCGTCGTGGCCCTTCCGGCAAACAGGTTGGTGTCGCCCTGTGTGTAGGGCATGGTTCTCACACTGGTCCTACCTCGAGACTAAGGTTTACCAGTGTATGGATGTCCTCCCGAGGGTGAAGGTTATATTTTTGGCTGCGTGGCCTTGTTAGTAGTTCTATCAGCATAGACGAGTTCTTACAACCACGTGAGTAGGGTAGCATAGAGACTCCATGGTTCCTCCGTTTACCGCTCTTGTTGTTCTGACTGTTGTCGTTATTTTATTATTGTTGTTATTGCTGTTATTAATGTTGCTACTGTTGTTATTGCTTACCGTTTCCGTTGTGGTGGGATCCGCGGGACCCCTACTGAGCCAATGAGATGAGGCTCACTCCCTGCTTTTTCAAGTGAAGCGCTTCTCCTCGAGGTGGTGTGTCTCGATCGGAGGACTTTTAGCTGCCAGCTTGCCAGGGCCGGGATGCGTCCCGTAGCAGACTATGTTTCTCTTTTAGGCAAGGACGGAGTCGCATACGTAAATCTCGAAATCATAAGTCAAACATTACAGAAGGAAGAAAGGAAAAACCCCACATCTCCCCTTATGTTCTTTCTCTTTCTCTCGAACTTTCTTTTAGGACTTCGAGTTCTGTACTCCTACAGACTCTCCTAGCCCTCTCTTTCTCTATCTCTCAGAAGAACTCTTCTCTCCAGATTCTGGCTCTGTTTGTTTGAAAAATTCTCTCTTTCTATCTATTTTTCTCTCTTTTGTTTTAGGGCGAGAATGGCCCTTTTTATAAGCGAATGGGGAGGGTGGATGAGTCGGTGGTGACGCCACCGACTTGCGCTGCGTCGTCGACTCAGGGACCCGCCTCCCATTTCGCAGCACCGGATCAACGTGTCACCGCCTCAAGCCGTCGTCGACTAAACTGCAAGGAGCCCCACCGAATCATCTGCAAGGGCGCTGCCGACTCACTGAGGGGTATGCTGGTAATTTTGGCATTATATCCCAAAATCAACTCGTTGTGAGCTCGTGGCCCAGGGTATCATCAGGGTAATTCCTGTGGTTCCAGAATGTACTTTGAAGCCCTGATTTTGAATTTCTGGTGTTTTCCGGCATATGTCGAACCCATACCAATTTTCCCAGGTTTTACTCTGATTTGGTCTTCGGCACTACCATTTGTACTGCTAAGCCTATTTTAGAGCCACGTGGGGCTTCTTTGTTGAGTGGGCCACTCCTCGAAGTATTCTCTGCCTTGGCTGAGCATTTTTACGGCCATTTATGGACTGTTCTGGCATTCTGTGTGTGTTTAATGGATTTTCCATATTTGCTACTAACATCGCCCTTGGCAGCAGGTATCATGCTTTCGGGCTTGCTTCAAGCTTGTACGAAGCATCTTCATTAGGTTGACAATGACCGTGAGTGATCCCACTCTTACAGGTTGGCTTTTTGGCCATTTACGAACCACTTTGAAATTTCGGGGCACCCTGCTCAGGTTTTTCGATTTTCCTGCTGATTCAGCCTACAACTCCCCATTTTTGAGGACCCAGGGACATTTCTTCATCTCGGGAAGGGTTCTTTGTTAGGTGGATGATCACCTGGTACATTTTGTCTGAGCTGGATGGGGTGTGGAGGTATTTTTGACATAATTGGTCTCATTGTCGGGTTCATCAGCTCTGACCATTATTTGGCCTTAGCGAGCTGTGGAAGGTGTGCTACCCTTGAGATGATAAGAGATGGGGTTCCCGGTACTCCTTATGAAGTGACCTGAGACTTCAGTGGTCTGAGCGGACCCATCTTTGACTTTCAATTATCTATTTTGGGCATGTAACTATTACCCATTCATATTTTAGATGTCAACAAATGCCCCCAGTCGCTAACGTCGCGAGTGAGGGACGAACAGAGCGGGGTCTGTGGATGTGCTTGCTTTATTGGCTTTGCAAGTGGGTCCTACCTCACTTGACCTTTTGAGCTAGTGATACGGCTCGAATTCATTGATTCGGTGGCGGCATTGGCCTCGATTCAGCTGCATCTTTGAGTTGGTGGGGGTTCGAATCGGTGGTGCCCTAGCCGCCGCTGATTCGGTGGCGAACCCAGCCAAAGGGGCAGGGCAGTGAGTCAGTGACGCCTCCACTGAGTCACTTTCCCCCTTTCTTCTTCTTCTTTCTTTCTTTTAAACCTGACGAGGGCTTCACAGGGTTTTTCAAACCCTTTAAGCTTCCCTCTCTCCCCGATCCACCCCAACGATGGCTAGGGCTTCTTCTCCAGTGACGAGGATCCTCTTTCCCCCCTTTTGACGGTGAGGGCTTGGCCGGCGAGGGCTTTCTTCTTCCCCCCTCCTTTTCCTTGCTTCTTTGGCTGCCATGGTGGAAGGTGGGGGCATCGTTTGCTGCCATGAGATGGTGGAGGTGTCATTCGCCTTGGCAAAATGACGACCGCCATGGGGGGCCGGCAAACAGTGCTTCAAAGGGGCTTGCATTCTTCCTTAATGGCTTTGGGCAGGTTCCTAGTAGGCTGGCCCTTGGAACCATCATTCCCCATTGTCCATTTGGTCTAGGTGCACCACCTACAGCCCTTTTTAGGGACCGTCCCTCCTTAGTGTGTGGACGTGCTCCCAATTTTTTTCGGATGCTCCTGACTAAGGGGAGACTCTGTCGAATTTGAATCTTTTATTTTCTTGCTTGACAGGATAAAAAGACAGGAGAGCCAAGGATTGGGTTCCTCAACGTGGAGAAGCAGCAAATATTAAATTGGACGAAGAAGGGATAAAAGGGAAGAGAGATGAGGGCTAGAACTCCCTCGTTAAGGCACCGAGGCCCTGATAACAAGGAACCATATACAGAATAAACTGAGATCAGCTATAATCAAGGCGGGCTAAAATCTCGAGAACAACAAGAAAAAGGGTGAGAATCCTGAATGGGTGAGGAAGAAAGAATGGGAAGAGGAGGAGGAGAGTGATCCGACGCGGTCGGGGAAGGAGTATGAGAGTCATCTGCCAAAGGCGAGGAAGAAGTGACATGATCGCCAGACAAAATCGGGGAAAAGACATGGAAATCACCCGTCAGAGTCGGGGAAGGAAAGTGACAGTCGCCCGACAAAGTCAGGGAAGAATCAGAAGAACCACCCGACAAGGTCGGGGAATAAGCATGAGGAACCCTCGATAGAGTCGGGGGAGAAAAATGAGAAGAGGGAACTGGACGTACCCGAGGAGGAAAACTAGAAGAAGCCCCTGGATCAGGGGAAGAGGAGGGCATAGGCCGAGGCCTAAAATGATGAGGATAGGAGAAGATGATAGAAATATGGTCAGGTGGTGGGAAATACATTACCCAGGGGTAGGAAGTGAGTAAGAGAAATGATGAATAAAAGGAAGAGGGAGACGGAGGAATGGACCCCTGAACATGCGACTGGCGGCCCTTGAACTTACGTCGTTGTCTCTTCTTGGCTGAAATTTCCTTGGAACAAACCCGCCTGGCGGGGACTCGGGCCCTTGAGCTTCTCATCTTGAAATATCTTCTTAGATAGCCGCCCCATTTGACAGATGGCCTGGCCCGATCATAAACATGCAATTTTATTGGGGCGACTGCCCCTAGGTACCCGGTACTAACCGTAGGTGGGCATTCTTGAGCAAGCAACCCCTTAGGATGAACATCAGAAAACCATGGTGCTTTGTAACTCGGCACTAAGACATGGAGATTCGACAATTCCACTCAGCAATCGGGCATGAAACATAACTCCCTCGCCAGAAGCACAGGACGAAATCGAGGGAGGGTAAAACACGGCGTCGCCGTTGCCGTCTTACCAATAAACCGAGGGAGATTGCATAACAAATGAAGAATGCCCCTAGGCAACATTAAAAATATGGCCAATTGCCCTTTGAACATAGAATCCATTAGGCTCTTGGTGGCCATATGGGTTAGCATAATCTGAGTAGAGAACCCTTCTTGGCCAGTGAACTAAACAATAATGGAGCGAGGAGAAATAATGGCATCAATAGTGAATCCTCTGGTGAGCAAAGAGATTGCCGCCGACCTCGCTTGTGAAGAAACTGTCACTATTGCAAGGGAGCTCTTCTTAGCAATCGTCTTCATGGAGAATATAGGCTCACTCACCCCAAAATAGCCAGAGACCAAGACTCAGACCGGCATCCGGTAAATAAAATCTTGAATCTTGAAATGCATAATCAAAGCTCGGCTCGGCTCATCATCTTCCTGGGGACTAGACCTGAGGGGCACCAATGATAGTAAACACCCACTCCGTGGGGTGGAAGTGGATGGAGAAGTGTAGGGGGTAGACTTGAGTGAAGGCAAAGGCAATGTGAGTGGTGAAGGGGTAGCAGCGAGCAAAGGCAAAGGTGTAAGCAAAGGCAAAAGTGGAGGCATAGGAGAGGGTAGAGGTAAAGGTGGAGGTGGAGGCATGAGAGAAGGTGTAGGCGAAGGTGTAGCTTGCTCAAGCTCGAATGAGGATGGTGAAGGAGGTGACCAAGACAGAGGAGATGGTGTAGGTAAGGGGATAGGCATCGTTGCGAGGGGAGGCGATGAAGGTGATGGTGATGGCGGTGGGGGTAATGGAGATGGCAGAGAGGGTGCTGTAGTCAATGGAGGTAGTGAAGGTGGAGGTGAAGAAGGTGGTGATGAGACGGAAGAAGTGGCGGGTCGCGACGCCCATCTTCGACGTGTTGAGACAATGCATCGCGTGGCATTGGAAGTAGTGGTGGAAATGGCATGGGAAGGAGAAGAATTCGTGCTAGCCTGAGCAGAGGCTTGGGATGGTGGAGGTGGAGGTTGAGTAGGAGATGGTGTCGCGAAAATGTGATTTTTTATTTTTTGATATTTTTTTGAATTTCAAAATTTTCTATAAATATCAAACATTTTTCTCTTTTTCTTATTCTTATTCTTCCTTCTTCTTCTTCCTCCCACCGTGAGCGCCCCCTCCTCTCTCCCTTCGATCGACGACGACCGCGGTGAGCTCCCACCGGCTGTAGATGGCATGGGGCGATGGCGTGGCGGCGGGGGGGACGGTGTGACGATCGAGGCGGCGTAAAGATCGTGGGTTTCGTGGAAGAAACGAGAGTTTTTAAAGCGTTGTTCGTGATTTCGGCATCGATTCGGTAGAGTATTGGCTCCACTGAGGTAGGGTGACGTTCCCTAGCTCCCCGTGTTTCATTTCTGTGGTTTCTAGCCCATCGTGAGGCCGAGAGGGGTGTTTTTAAGCGGGTTGGGGTAAAACCATGATTTGGGGAGTGATCGCCCGATCTAGCGATTCACCACGTTTTTGGACGATCCGAGGCCGTAGAATCATGCCTAGGGATATTGGGGAGCTTCTCCCTTGATTTCCCCCTCTCCTGTGGAGGTATGGGGGCGTGACCGGCGTTTTTAGGGCCAACTCGCCGTTTCACCGCTAGGACGACATAGCGGTCGTCCCAGTGGCCGTTATGTTTATAACGCGCCCAGGTAGGGGCGTTATGCTCCGTGGATTTTGAGTCTAGTCTTCGTGGGTTTAACGGTCCCACGACTGACCGTTATGTTCAACATGACGCCCCGATGTTGGTGCATTATGGGTTTTCGACTGTTGGTTTTTGACCGTTGGGGGTCCTAGTCACATAACGCGCCTAGGGAGGTCCGTTATGGGCATATGACGTCCCAGGGAAGGTGTGTTATGCTTAACGCCCTTGCCTTCCACTTAATGCACCAGAGATGGTCTGTTAAGGTCTATAATGCCCCTAGAGGATTGCGTTATAGTCTGTTTTCACTCAGTGACATAACGCACCTTGGCTGGTCCGCTATGTCCATAATGCCCCTAGAGGTGTGCGTTATGTTCCCTCTTGTGACTCGTGACTTAACGCACCTGCGTCGGTCCGTTAAGTACTATAACGGCCCTGGGCAGGCGCGTTATAGTCTGATTTCCACTGGGTCTTTGACGCACCAGAAGTGGTCCGTCATGTGACCATGGCGCACCTGTGTTGGTCCGCCATAGTCTATAACGCACTAGAGTGGGTCCGTTATGCCCTGGACTTTTTCGCGCAGTGGGCAGTCCCGTTTCTTCTCCAACCGTGGTCACCGTGCGATGGTCCTGGTACATGGGACGGTCCCCGTACTTCATCGGGTTCAGACATTATTTTTCGTGGCTTGAGAGCCTACTCCTTCAGAGACACTCCGATAGTCGTAGCCTGCCAGTGCGCGTGTGCTGGTATCCACCTGGGAGTGGTGGGACAGCTACCCTGAGGATGATTTTTAGACTGGTTTCCGTCGGGTCCCATGTCGTCGGCCAGAGTCTGGCTGAGGGGAAAACCAGTTAAAGGCTAGACCTAGGACGCATGGTCTGTGTGTGCACACGTGGTTGGGGGCAGTTGGACACGCATCGACGGGCATGACGCCAGCTAGTCACTCACTTTGTGGTTACTTGTGTGTGTCTGAGTCTCGTGCCCGAGGTATAGTAGCTAGACACTTGTGAGGCGGTATAAGACGTTAGTGGATGCATCCAGCCGTTCTTCTAGTGGGAGGTACTTCTATTCTGGACGGGGAGTGACAAACTGTCAGTCTCAGTTGCTTCGACCTTCGGGTTTGGGTCGTGTTGACCAGTGAGTTTCGGTCGTTTCGTTGTGGCGTGCGTGTGTGGATTTTCACGCCGTGAGACCGGTACTTGTAGTGCAGGGCTTCTACTTCTGAGGTACTCACTTAGTTGCTAGTGTAGCGGTCTTTCGTTTTACGAGGTAGGGTATCCCTACTGAGTCTTGTTTTGAGACTCATTCCCTGCGTGTTTTCACCGTGTTTCAGGCGAGGCGCGGCTTCAGGGGAGCGCGTTTGAGGTTCAGCGTGGTTCGGGTGCCCAGCGTTAATGCCAGAGGTCAGAGCCGGGGTATGTCTCGTGTAGCTGTACTTTTCTTTCTTGTCTCTGTACTAGTTGTGGACTACTGTTGTTGTTATTTATTGTTATCTTGTGGGAATTAAACTTTAGGGTCGAGTCTAATAAAAGTATAGTCCATAGGAAAGGAAACATACTCAATGCCGAGTGAACACTCGGCCCGGTGAGCTGACAACTGTGAACCTCCACGCTGCACCTCCGAACCTCGAGGTGAAACTGCTACACCTGAAAAGCAGGGGGTGAGCCTCATCTCATTGGCTCAGTAGGGGTCCCGCGAAACCCTACCATAAAACAACGACAGAAAACAACGCTAACAGAAGCAAAAACAACAACAGAAGGAGCAGCAATGATAATAATAATGGCAAAAGCAACAACCATAAAAGAACAGGAAACCTGGTAGCCGCTAGAACCATGGCTCTAAGCTACTCCTAACGGTCTTGAAAATAAACCCCGATCTCCTAGCCGTGGGACTACCGAACTAACAGGAAAACCCCGGCTAAACCGCCAGAAGAAATTTCACGACAACTCTATCGTGGACGCCTGTCTTCATAGATGAAGGCCCAACCCAAGACCACATAGTCTGGGGAACAGTCATGACCACGCAATTGTGGACCCTACACCATCTAGGAAAACCTTGGTAGCTCTTACCGGAAACCCTAGACCTCGACATCGGGAAAGCATGAGAAAACTTCCCTAAAATCACGTCTCACAGATGGAAAATAGAAACTCGAGTCACGAGAATTCACACGTCACGTGACGGGAGTACCTTCCCACCAGAAGTAAGGTCGGATGTGTCCACTAACGTCTTAGTCCACACCCCAGGAGTCTCCCTTACCCCAGGCGACACTGAGGCACCGTATTAGTAACCACAACTCAGACAAGCGTCTAGTCGGGGTCGTGCTCGTCAGCACGTGTCTAAAGTTCCTGACCACATGTGCACACACTAATTGATTGTGCTATGTTAGGCCCTCCAGCAGGTTTTTCCCCTGACTCGGACTCGACCCGCCATAATGGGAGGCCCTATGGAAACTAGCCTAAAACTGTCTCTCCTGAGTGTAACTCTCCACCAACTCCCTAGTAGGTCGGCACATGAGTGTCCAGGCAGCTACGACTAGTGGGGGGTCAGTAAATGTGAACACCAAAAAGTCACGCATGCACCCATTGCGTGTAATACGGAGTACCAAGTGGCTCAGGGCCACCGAACTCTGGACAGTCAACTAGACCTACTAACTCAACGGTCCTTAAGTCACGAGACTCGGGTCAAGACCATCGTACATGAGAGCTCCATGTCGTCAATCTACCCTAATCCTAAGGTCAGAACCCACGGTTGAAAGAACCCTAAGGCGGTTCAGAACCGCCGAGTTCATTCCCTTTCCATGGGACCCAAGGAAACCCCCAGCCCTAGGCTGGGTCACTGAGCTCACAGTTCAGGGCCATACGCATGGCCTACATGAAAACTGCTTTTGGAAGAAACCCACGTCATGTGGGAATAGCCCTCCACACTCATACAGATGCACGGTGACTCGATCAAGTGTAACACGAAAGCCCAGAACACGAGGGGTCACTCAGACCCTCAAAATCTATGGGCACATTAATCAAGGTAACATAGTACCTCAGGACACCCAAAAATATGGTCATAATACTCACGGGGTGTCCGAGGAATCCACGGGCCAAAGGTCGACCATTGGGTCACAACTGGGTCAACCGAGGGCCAAAACAGGTGGATTCCTACATTTTGATCGACCAATCTGCATGGATTGGTCGACCGAACTAGGCAGAATGCCCAATTCATGGCGAACGCCATTTTGGTCGACCGAACCCCTACGGACAGGCAACCAAAAATGGCAAAGACCGACCCGAACCCCACCTAGGGGCCCGATTTCCACGCCCACTTGATCCCAATTAAGGGGGAAAATAGTGAGGACCATTCCCCGGGTCCCAAAACGCAAAAATGGAAGGAAATAAATGAAAAAATGCCAATCGATCTGATGAAACTGTCACACTCCCTAAAACGTGATTTTAACCCCCCTGGCATGAAATAAACCCTCTCACGGCTCACCTCGGCCTACCAAATCGTGGGGAAATAAACTACAGGGGCCAAGGATCCATCCTCGTACCTCCACCGAAGATTTCCCATGCCGAGGATGCCATTTCCACGTGAAACGCCTCACGAACCGCCGTTGGGTTCACGAAATTGCAGATGAAGCGTCCCCATGCCTCGGGTGTACCTTGTCTTCACCTTCTTTTTGGTGCTCTTGGACCGAGCTGCCCACTTGTGTGAAGGGACCCTATCGTCTTGATAAGATAGGGTGCCCCTACTTTAGGTCCTGATGTACTTGCTACCTTCATTTATATATAAATCTTACCTGGGGGCGGTTGGGGGTGGAGCGTACCTTCCCTACTCGCAGGGTTGAACGATCCCCCTCCTCCTACCTTTCCGATTTTTGAGTTAATTTCGAAAATTTCAGAAATTTCATCATTTCTGACTTTCTCCATGCGCTTCTCTCTCCTCCCGTTCCCTCTCCTCTGGTGCCTCTCCCGTGCGAACCCATCTCCCCCGTGGGTTGCTCACGGCTGCTGTCCCTGACCTCCGTCCATGGGCGCCGGTGAGGGGGGAGGCCTTCTGCCTCCCCCCCCACCCCCTCCTGCTAGTCTCGCTCCCCTCCATGCCACCTTTGTGGGTAGCTCGTGTCCCGCCGTTGACGCTTGCCCTCCGGTCGACTGCGCGCCGGCGTCCTTCCCTGCTGATCGCGTTCCCCACCATGCTGGCAAGGGCTCCTCGCCCCATGCTACCGCTGGTGTTGCTGTTAGCCCTGCTTCGGCGGCGCTCTCCCAGCTGGGTGCCCAGGCCGTGGCGGCTTGCGGGGTGGCCTCCGGACGGCCCGTGGGTTGCCCTGCACGCGCTGCTGCCGGCGAGGGAGACCGCACAGGTGATGCTCCCCTGCCGGCGTTCGCCCCGCGCCTCGCGTCCCATGCTGGTGACGGCTCCTCGCCCCTTGCTGTTGCTGTGGATGTCGCTGCCGTCGGTTCGGAGGCCCCCCCTCATCTGGTTGATCAGGCCGCGGGGGCTCGCGGGGGGCCGGCCTGCCTGGCCGCGGGAAGGTCCGTTCGCGCCGGTAACGGAGCCCGCCCGCCTTCGGCCCCGCACCCAGCCACTCCTGACGCGTTTCCCTTCCTTCCTGCCCGTCCCTTGCTGCGGTCGACCTCGGGCCTTGCTTCCCCCGACGCGTCTCTCCTCTATCCTGCTCCGACACTGGCCGGTGTGCCGCCAGCGAACCCCGCGTCCCTGCCTCGGGCGTTGGAAATCGACCCTGGCCTGGCGTCTCTTCCTGTCAACCTCACCGCGGCTAACCCTGTCCGCGTGCGACACATTCTTGGAACGCCTCACACGCCAGCCGACGTGGCCTGCCCAGCTCGGGACCCGTGCGTTGACCATCCTTCGCTGCCATCGGATGCCCCCCGTTTGGGCCCCACCAGTACCTGCATGGATGGGACCTTGGGCAAAAACGATGCTCTATTTTTGGCCCAAGGCTCCCCTGTTTCTTTCCCCTCAACCACCGGCTAGCTTCCTTCGTCCGCGGCCTTGCCCCGCGACCCTGCCTCCCCCCGTCCTGCGCCTTCCCGCCCGGCCGACGATGGGGCCCTCCATGCGCACCTCCGCTCGGCTGTTGTTCGTCCGACCGCGGCTCCTCCGGCGACGTCTGCCTGGCCGCCGGTGCGGCCGACAGCCAGCTCTCTCCTTTCTCTGGGCGACCCCCCGGGCCCATCCTTCGCACAAGTCCTCCTGCAGTCTTTCTCTCCTCCGGAACTTGGCTTGGAGATACACCCGCCAGCTTTTACGGATGGTGGCTAACCTGCGGCTTTCTTCTCCCATGACGAAGTTCACCTCTCCTGTAAGCCTCTCCAACACGCGGTCATCGCGAAGACGCCTCGTGGCCGGCCTCCCTTCGAGGACATTCGGACCCATCTGGCCCAACGCTTTACACTCCGGGAGGATTTCTTGCTGTGCGCCCTGGACAACCGCCACCTTCTCATTCAGTTTCGGAACCGGGATGACTTCCTTCAGGTCCTGCTCAAGGAGTCCCTGCTCATTCATGGGAGGCCATTCCGTTTCCATGCTTGGTCTATGGACTTCTCGCCAGACGCCGACTCCCCCGTCGTTCCCGTCTGGCTGGAGCTCCCCGCCCTCCCTGTCAACTTCTTCAACGACGCGATGCTTCGCTCCATTGCTGGGAGCCTTGGCCCGGTTCTGCAAGTGGACCGCAATACTTCCTGCCTGCTCCGTGGGCATGCCGCCAGAGTGTGCGTGCTGCTCGACATCTCCGTGCGTTTGGGTGGGCATTGGTGGCGGTGGTTGGTGGCAGCCCGTCGCCTACACCGACCCCCCACAGTTCTGCAGCCGGTGCTCCCTCCTTGGCCACCTTGCAGCGAGCTGCAAGAAGAAGCGCGCCCCGCCACCTGATGGGCCTGGACGTGCGGGTCGGAGGGTCTCGCCCCCCCCCTGCTGTGCCAGCCGATGCCGCCCCTCGCGCTCCTACCTGGGGTCCTGTGGATGCCCCCCCCAACGCTCCTACTCCCCTCGCCTCCGTTCTGGGACCGGCTCTCCCGCAAAGCTCGGACGTTCTCCCTGTTGCCCAGCACCTCCTCCCTGGCGACCGCGTGCCTGTGGATGCTCCCCATCCTGCTGTCGACGGCCCCTCGCCTCCGGCCCATGTTGGTCATGCCGTCGCCCCCGGTCTGTGGGTCCCCGGTCAGCTGGTAGCGCCGGGCGGCGCGGCTCATGTGGTGGCCTCCGGTCTGACCGCGGGCATCTCGGTTCGCGTTGCTGCCGGCTACGACACCGGTCGCCCATCGACCGCTACGTTGGGGCCCCCCGCTTCTTCTCCCCGGCAGGACGGGGTCCCCTGCTGTGCCGGTTCGCGCGCGCCTGCAATACCCGCGGTCCCCCCGGTTCCTGTTGGGCCGCTGTCTTCATCGGCCTCCGCGGCCCCCCCTGCCTTCGAGCCTCCATCTGAGGCTGCTCAAGGTGGCCCTTCAGACTTCGCCCCAAGCCCGGGTCCGCCCGTCGCTCACCTTCCGCCGCCCCCCGCGGCTTGCTGCCCGCCTGTGTTGGGCTCCGCCCCGCCTCCTGCCGCCTTCGCTGAGTCCTCCGGCGTTGAGGGGCCCACCTCTCTGAAGCCCCCTCACCTCGGTTCTTCGTCCGCTCGTCTCAACCCGGAAGCGGTCTGCTGGCCGCCGGTTCCGGGAACTCCGTTCCCTGCGGGCCAGGAAGCTTTTGCCAGCCCCATCCCAGATGCTGCAGCTCCCATATCTGCTGGCACGGTCTCAGCTCCTCTACCGAGTCTGGGAGTTTCACCGTCGGAAGAGCCCACTACCCCGATTGCTTCGTCGCGGGATAGTCAGCCTAGCCTGGCTGTTACCGTCCCGGTCGCTGCCACCGCAGAGCTACCACCGCAGTCTATAGCAGCTCCAAGCCTTCCGGTGGTGCCGTCCCCCCCCGGCCTGGAGGCTGCTCCCCCGCAGTCTCCTCCTCTTGCCTCATCCGGACGCCTCAACCCGGAGGCCGCCTCCTGGTCGCCGGTTTCGGGCGCTGTGTGTCCGACGGCTCGCCTCGACTCTGTTGAGACTTCCCC